>OZ037940.1:1202500-1802500 GCA_964035585.1 Polytrichum formosum | reverse complement strand
ATGGGGGGGGGGGGGGGGGGTAACGGAGTTCCACTAGAAAATGCGGAACGACAAGGTAAGGTCCTATTTAATGTGGGAGGTTAGTAAGTGAACCGGTCGTCTTATTTAAAAGTTGTGGGTACTGAGGGGCTCAGCGGGAACAACGGGCGATCAAGTTGCCCTGGTTACAACTGTTAGAATGAGTCCACCTCTTGATTGAGGCAGTAGCCTGTAGGCGAGGAGACTCTACAGTTCTTGCCAGTGTTGGCAAACAGAGTTAGACTTTTACTTTTCTTTTTGACACAGTCAGAGTGAGAGATGCTTGAAGTGAAGCACATTGACCTCGTGGACGTTGGACTATAGAACCACCCAATTTGAACAATCGAACAGCAACCTGTATGTCTTCCTTATAATAAAATCCAAGATGAGCTCAAGCAGAACAGATGTCTTGTGCGGAACAAAAGGAACAAAACTCACTCAAATTTGAGAGCTGAGAGTTGGAGTGGAGAGGCGTTTGTTAGGCCAGATTGTCATCTACAGAAAGCCCCCTCCTTTTCCTTTGAATGTAGCTCTAACTGGTTCTGGCTGTCATAGCATTCACGTTTGTGTTTGCAGAACTTTCATTATATGGTAGATTTCCATTTTTCATGAAACCACAGTAGTGCCACAGATGTTAACCATATATTATTGCTTGTTATGCAGTCAATGCAGAGGTGGTGTTGAAAGCAACAAATGTGGACGGTGTGTACGATAGTGACCCAAGAAAGAACAAACAAGCTGTTCTTCTTGAGCATGTGTCATACAAAGAAGTTGCCATGAAAGGTCTTTCAGTTATGGACATTACAGCTATCACCCTCTGTCAAGAAAATTGCATACCTGGTACGTTTCCGCACTGGAGACCACCTTACTTGAGAATGTGATTTTTCAATACATGGTGACTACTAAAGTAAATACAATGTATATATTCATCCTTCTTTATGCATCAATCAGGCATGCAAGGGCCTGAAAAAATTGCATTAGAGTGGGTGTATTATGGTATTCATTTTGTCATTTCATGCGCAGTGGTGGTATTTAACTTGAACAAGGCCGGCAACATCACAAGGGCGTTGAGTGGGGAGAAGATTGGGACATTGATCGACAGTGCAGGACTCAAGAATCAAATGATATAAATTAGAGTAGATGACTTTGTTTGCACTTCACATCCTCCGCAAAGTGGTTCATTTATCTTTATGTAGCTTACAAGAGTTGGGGAGTTATATATCTCTCTGCTCCTACATTATTTTCTCCATTGATTTTAATCTTAAAGTAGAGTTTAACAGTTCAGGCAACTTTCTATCTATCTCTGCCATCTTACCTGTTTTTGGTAGTTGGCATATGCATTGTAGTTGCTTCCATGCAAATTGCAGAAATTGTAAAATATTTATTCAAAGAAGTAGAATAATGTCTTACATATGCAATTGCTGATCGTCACTTTACTGGACCTTGGTTTCACGTGGAGGCCACACGATTGAAAACACCAGTTTCAAAACAGAGATCAGTGGCCCCAAAATAAAAGAATTTTGGCCCTTGACATGTGCTTAACCTTGGGGAGCTTTGTTTGGGTGTAAATGTCCGGTTTTCAACTTCAATCTAACATGGCAGTTTTGGAAGGCTCAAAACCTTTGTTTCCAGTTGGAGTTGAAAACGGACAGTTTAACCACACAAAACAAGAGGGTTCAAATTTGAAACGAAGCTCCTCAAGGTTAGGCACATGTTAAGGCCAAAATTTCTTTTACCTTGGCCCCACCGAAGTCCGTTTTCAAATCACTGTTTTCAAACATGTCTGACCACCTCCCCTTCAGTTCCTCGCTGATCTCCTGAACTCTCGATGGATTTGCAAGTTATGACATACTAGGTTAAATAGTTTTCACTTGCTATTTTGTCTACAATGTCGCAACTTGTATCTTGTGGTCATGACATAAGGCTCGAGTCTCTTCCTCTTCTTATAAGTCACCACAGAAGTTGCTGCCGCCATAGACAACCCACGTGTGTCATTTGCCACATCATCACTTTGTTTGCCATCTCTGCTTGGACTGTGTTGCAAGTGTGGGTTTACAGAATATTTTGACACACCTACTTCAGTAGGCACTTCAGTAAGGTTGTCTTGTTCTTTTTCATTGTCTCCCAGCCCAACATTGCTTGAAATGTTGTCTTCTTCAGTTAACTCGCTTTTGTAGCTTTGATTGCCATGCCTGTTGACATTACCCTTCATGGCCTTAGCAAACACACGGATGTAATGTTGAAGCTCAAAAACCAAGTCAGGGAGCCCCTCAAAAATGTCTGACAATTGACGTTCCAATTTTTGCACATCCCATTGACCTGGGGAGTCAGTGAATTCAGATAAAATGTCGCCGCCCAGCTCGTACATCAAATCCTGCTTGTCAAAATGCGATTCAAGACTGTGAAGTAGAGGCTCATAATTCTCAGTTAATTCCATCCACGACTGTCTTTCTGTTGGCTCCCCTCGTAGGTCGAAGAGTTCCTCGAGCTTTATCTTTAGTGGCCCTCCAACTCTCATCCTTTGGGCGATCTCCCACATGTCAAAGTAGAGATTAAGTGGGTGAAAATATTCACAATTGCTATAGTCAAGCAGATTGCTATACTCCTGCACAGCTCGATCAAGATAGTCTATCAACAAAATGTCTTCCACAACGTATTCTATTATTGCCCTCCATAATCTCCGCAACAAAACTCTGACATCAGCATCATACTCATGTGACACATCCTGCTCATCGTGAGAATTCATTGTTTCAAGGCAGTCAATGCACAGAAGTCTTGCAAGAGGTTTTTAAAAATTTATTGTAGAAGGACTCTTGGCATTCACAAGTTCCAGAATACATAAAGCACAAGGGAGTAAACATATGGTCCTTTATATTCGCAACTTTTTCTTTAAGTGGATGAAAGTGCAAACGTCAACTTTTATTCTTAGTAAAAGTAAAATCTCACAGTATCCATGGATTTGCAAAAAGAAAATCTATTTTTAAAATAACATAATTTTTTTAAAAAAAACTTATTGAGTTGGACCTACTAGGTAGAATGGGGAGAGAGGGAATTATCGCATATGAGTGTACCTTTCATTCATCCAACATAAAAGCCCTAAACTATTATGCATCCCGGACATTATTATTTTTAGTCGATTTGATACCGGAATTAGTTGCTTTTATTTTTGAACACAGGAGGTGCACAACCACTTTTGCTAGTTTTTCCGTCAAAGTAGAGAGAAGACTTCATAGCCAAGATTCGAACTGCCAACCACTCCATTCGGTTTTGGGTACCTCTCCAACTATCATTTGGTAATATAGGGTCATCACATATCATACACTAGAATTAGAGTATAGAGGGTCAAGATTTTATGTTGGATGGATGAGAGGTACGTTCATATGCGTTATAGTAGAGGCGCCTATTCCCAATTAGGACCTCATCGGCAATCTATAGGATACCGGAATTTTGATCAGGCTGGGACTTAATTTTGATCAAACTGGAATCAATAGTGCCATGACACATGTCCTAGTTTTGAGTGCTAAAGTGAGGAGGAATGAGCGGTTAAAATGAGCAGTTATGGCAAGCTTTAGACATTGATAATATGTCCGGGCCAACTTTTGGCTTCAAAAATTCACAATAATTTCAATTTAAGGAATAAAATTATCAAAAAAATACAACCCTCCCGTTTTCTATCTTCCCACACATGAAAATTTTGCACCACTGTATACTTCTCCAGATTTGGTGCAAAATCTCTTAAGTGGTCGGTTATGGGTGCCTCTACTCTAATTCCATCTGTCCGTAGAACGGCTAAAGTTATTGAGCACATTCCTGACATTTTAATGATAACATTGAATCAACTGGTTTTTGTTTGATAAGAATGACATACGTTAACTAAATATGGAGGATACATAATCAATCAATAATGTGCCTAGGTATTCGGCGACAATTTGACAGCCCGGCGAATGTCGCATAGCACCTTCTTTAAATTTTTAATGCTTACTTTCACTTTTTACATATTGTATCACTTACTTCTACTATCTTGCTTATGTTGACTTTTTTCTTATATTCCTATTTAACATTATTTCTTTTATTATTTTTCCTTCTTACTTATTAAAACCTGATGCATAATACTTATTGAAGATTTTCATATCAAAATGGGGCCATAGTTCTGCAACTTGTTTTGGATTGAACCTTCTGCAAAGAGTTTCATAACATTAGTAAGCATTGTGCGTTCGGTCATGTGGGTCCTGAGAGTATAACCATGGGATGTCCCAACCTAGTGCAGATTACGACTTAATCTTAGTCTTGTTGCACTAAGTTTAGGCATCCCAATGATTGTATTCTCAAGGCCCACATGAACAAATGCACACTGCTTAATAATGTTATGTTTAACCTTCCTACCAACCTACATACCCATCAACTTACCCACCTGGGTGCAAGCATAGTAAAGCGGACCAAAAAAGTGCTCCGGTATATGAAAGCCATGATTTTCTTGGTCAAACGCCTATAAGTAGTAGCAAAATGTTGTTTAAAATAGATTATTTTTCATGATGACCTCTATTGTTAAGTTAGGTACTCAAATATAGAATATCAATATGAGATCTTCAAAACCTATCATCAAAAGTGACGCGTAAAAGCAACTGACTAAATATAGTTTTGAACGTAAATTTCATGACCTTAAATATTTTGAACTTGGAATTTCTTTTCATATTCCTTGAATTCATTATAAACTTGAGGTCATCATAATTTTTTCTCAAAAATTCATCAATTTAATGTAATGTAATTGTATTTAAAACAAGTTTTTAACAATTATCTTTTCAATGACACCCACTTGCACCACCACTTGCACCGTCTTCTAAAATACATATACGTTGTTTGAAATTGTTTTTTGTGAACATAAATTGCTTGGCTTTGTAGATTCATATGTTTTCTAAATGTTTATGAATTTTTATTTCATAAAATTCAAAGTTAGTATATTTTTTTGGATCACTTTCACTTAAACTTGAGCAAGGATCAAGAGCTGTCCACTTTACCGTGCTTGCACCCACCTACATGCATGCTCATTTACACCAGCACAGATGCACAAGTCTCACATGCATGGACTCAAATGAGAGATTAGAAAAAGGCGGTGTGGAGATAAGACAAGGGCCACACTACAAACTTGCTAAATTTGATTACAGCATAATATGTATTAGTCTTTCAAATTATCTCAATTTCTAATATACAATACGGGTGAAACTACACTAAATATGATATTTAGTGTCACCAATTCTAATTGTCTTGCTCAATATTGATTGTAAACTGCAGTATAGTATCACCAACACTAGATGTCAACCCAACATTATTTGTCGTTCTTTTTAATCTTTTGGGGGATTATAGATTAACAGTGTTGCAATTACTGTCACTTACCAAGCAATTTTTCATCCAAATTTCAATCATCCATGACAATATTTCATCACAAGTTGATGACAAGAGAAGGTAGGGTGTTGGCCGAAGGATGAACTCATCCATCATCCATGACAATGTTTGTTCACTACTGTAGTTCATAAGAAGTGTCATCCAAAAAGTTACCATAGTGACATAAAATACCATATGACACTAAATATCATATTTAGTGTAGTTGCTACACTATTGATGTCATTGACAATATTTTGCCCACATGTCATGGGGAGTTGGTGTAATGAAAAGATGACGTGTTAGATTGAACAATCACTTGTGGATATGTGACTTCTAAGTAGCTTTGGAACATACAACCATACTTGCATAGTGGCCAAGCGTAACAAGTGACACTAATCATTATTGCCTTCAATTGAAAATGAGTAGTAACTCGCATCATGAGTCTATGACACTCACTTTTGATATAAGGTATGGAGGTGTTTATTCAGTTAGTACTTTTCTTAAATGGACACCTATATTTGATTGGTGTGTGGTGAGGTGAGGATCAAAGAACAAACACCATAAAGACACACGTTCATAAGAGATTGGACTATGTCTTCAAATTTCATTAACTATTCCACACTCGATAGTGAACACAATTGGGAGGACCTACATTGTATTCAGTTAAAGAATTAACCAACATGCACTTCCATAAACCACAACTAAAATCATGGGAGGTCCGATTTCCAATCTCATTTTTGTCGATGCTTCCTTGTAGATTCGCTAACGCACCACAAGCTCCATTGTGTAAATCTAATTGGCAGAAGTTGGAGAATATGAAAATCGAATTGAATAACACCCACATATCGTTCTCCCTCTTTAGTATGACACGTTTTCGATTCGAGAATAAAGCCTCTGAATGTTGGAATCCCAATAATTAAATTGAACTAGTACTGAAGTTTTGGGATAATCGGTGTAGTAGGTTTTGTGGGTGATCAAATCTAAAGCATATACCATGGACACATGTTGGTAGGCCGGGGATTCGTGGCACTCAAGTATAATCATCCATGCGGATGAAAAAACATAGGAATCATCTAAATGACTATTTTAAGGCAATTTGATCCCGGAAATAGAGTCAAAGGCCCCGAATTAGTCTAGTGATGTCACATTCGAATGAATCGGCCCTCAACCCCATAGGGGGGCTTTTTTAATTGCAACCACTTCATCCACGATATCTTGGATGGATGTTCCTTAGTGAGTGCCACGAATCCCCAACCATGTTGGTATGAGATGTACGGCTTCAACTACCATACTTGGATGTCAGGGTCAACATCTCATGCCGAATAATTAATTAAAGTGGAGAAAGTGGGTTAGGCATGGTAAAAATAAATTAATAAAAAATTCAACAATTTCAAAAAATAATTGTAAAAGATTCAACGCTTTAATACAAGGCTAGTTCACAACAATGAAAGATTTCTTTTTTTCATCCTTTTGTGGCGGCCTTGGTGTGTTTAACCTAATTGAATGCCCTAACCTCAATTAGTGGTCCTTTGTATGTGTTACTTTTGGATCCTAAAACACCACTGCAACCTCTGGGTTTGCCATGATTTTGGCCACAAGCTCTTTAGGGGTTAATTCAATTTGCTCTGCAAACAACAGAAAATTCGGGCTCATAATATCCGTTTTTTTTATAAAAAAATTGCACAAACTAGTTATGATGTTACAGTATGCAATATTTTGAGATTTTACTACATGAAGTTGGCTCAATTTTGTAATATTCGGCATGCTCTTCAATGAATAACTTTTCTTTTCAACTCTCTTCTCCAATAATTTCCATTTTTTTTCAACTTCTATTTTTTTATTTAATTTTTGCCGACCCTGACGGCCGAGTACGGTACACTCAAGGTGAAACTACAATTGCATGGATTGTGAAGAGAAGGTGCTTGGGAAATTTCTGAGCCCATCAACCCTAGGAAAGAGGATGTGCACCCAACTTATGTTGTGTAGAGATCCAAGTTAATTTAATGAGACCTAGTTGTGTTGAATGAATGACAAACTTACGAGGACTGACGATAGCTTTTTCCTATCAACGTTCCTTTCAACCTATGTTGACTGAGTTGATTATGTGGCTCATGGATATCTAGCATATGCCATTCTCACATTCCATGTAAGACTTTGTGCCGAGATGAAAGTTGTTAGAATGGAAGAGGCGAGGGCCTTCCTTCAAGTGCATGGGTTGACCAATGTTTGCTACTTGGACTTCAAGTTGACCACCAACTCTTATTACTTGTTTAAAAAAAAGTAGTAGGTTTGGCTACATTGTTGAGTGCAGAAGCAGCCAAGCTGATGAGCTTGAGATTTTTTGTGGAGTTTAGGGTGGCTACATTAAATGAGGTAAAGGGAGTATTTGGCAAATGCACAAAACATGTATGTCAAATTGGGTGGTGATTTCTGATTGTGCATGGAAGAAATGCAAGGCTACGTGTATGCTTTGATAAGGTGAACAATGGCCTTACATATAAAACAGTAAGTGAACAAATGGGCCCAAATTTATATTTGCATTGTACGTGTGGCCACACACATAAGACACCAAAACTAAGGGGGGGTGTTTGGCTATGTATTGAAATTGAAATAACCAATTGAAGTCGGCTACACACAAAAAAATTGCACCAACCTTAAAGCTCTAGTGGCTTTCAAGTTCAACTAGTTTGCAAATGTTTGAGAGGATCAACATGCATATCTCATACATTTCAAACACTTAGCAACATCCTAGGCCAACTAGTTTGCAGATATATAAGAGGATTAGGGTGGAAACATTGTACACTTGAAGCACCTAGTGCAATTCTAAACCCCCAAAAATTGGTCCAACCCGCTTAACCGAAATAATGCATCCAAAATGAACATCATTGCTCACATAAATAGACCACTCATACAATCACACATACAAGTACAAATAGATAGGGAGGGAGGTTGGTATTTAAATTAACAATATTGCATCAAAAGGTCCATATAGTGGTTATAAGATTCAATGCTACTAGTAGGTATCAAAATCTCCTACTTTTCAAACTCAACTCTCAATTCCATATTGTAGGAATTGCACTCCTCCCATTTATGAATCAGAACCTCGTTATGAGTGAAATCGACAAGGTTGGATTGTCCCTTGGAAATACATACCCCCTACAAGCCCCAAATGAGAATCTAATGCATTTCTCAATTTTGACTTTAGAAAATCACCACTATAGTAGGAAGGAGGTGACAAAGTACATGTAGAGAGAGCAAGAGGGCAGCGACCAAAGGGGTGCAGTATGAGGAGAAAGTGTTGACACCATTCACCCTACCCAACTTAAACGAACATTTAAGTATATTTGGACAAACCACTTGTCCATAACTACTAAGGGATGGGCATTTGTGGTGACATAATCATCAAACGACAACATCAAAAGCAACAACATAACAACTACAACTTCAAGTGTTTGTATTCCATGTTCACCAACTACCATATTTGTGTAGTTTTGCGATCTAGTGTATGCCATATTGGCAGTTGGAATTATCCAAAATTCATGCATAGATCCTAATATACTTCAAATTGTAGGTTTTAATCCTAGGTGATGTGAGCCCTTGGATAAGAGGATGGGCTCTATCCCTGGCTTACAATAGAGCTCATTGGCTACTCCCAATAACTCCGGGGGGGGGGGGTTGACCAGCCGAAAAAAAGAAACCACGTGAGAACGACTATAGGTGCTTTTATTCATTGGCAAGGAAAAATATAGAAACTTTGGATCTACCATAGCCTACTTAAATTGCGAAACATGTGATTATATATAATTTAGCATAAGGGGAAAACCCCCACTTTAGGTTTGAGGTAGAAAGAAATTAGTATGACAAAATTAATAGAAGATTTTTTAAAAATAAAATGAGTATATTCATATATAATACATACAAAATGGATGAAAATTGAACGATTGGGTTATGATGTGTATACTCTTCCTTCACCAATATATAGCAACGTGGATATACGCCATGCCATATTGGAGTCTTAAGTTTGCCTTCGTACGGAAGGAGTAAATCAAAATTTTCTAAGTAATTTAGCATCATTTGAAATAATTTGGGTTTCCTTTTATAATTACTTATAGGACGTTGAATATTTGGTGAAGTTGTTTTTTTCTACTTAAAAGGTTCCCTAAAATCCAAATGAGGATGTAAATAGCCCCCATAAAAATACCCTTTGTACGCACGTGGTTACATAACACAAGAGGGAGTGACTCCCCCGAGCCCAATAATGAAGCCTAATGGCGGGTCCCAATTTTAGGCGACTCCACTCCACCCATGTGAACCTAGTTGACATCACCACTAACACACAAAGAGGGGAGGTGGCACCTTACAAGGAAAATTCCATTTTTTAAACATGTGTGTAAATCAATTCACTTTACCGTACCAAAGTGGCTACTAGTAGCTGGGGGAAAAAAGGGTTGTTGGAGTACTTCAATTGGCTACTTTTGGGTAGATGCCTAGTCTCCTCATGCATGGTTATACTCTGGGTGCAGATTTAAACTTACAATCCTCTAGAATAGAGTTATTTGTAAAGTAAAGTAGATGAAACCATGGGTTTAGTCCCAAATCTTGAGTTTATAAGAATTAATACAAAATTACTCAAGTTTCTTTGATGCTTAAATTACCATACACCAAGAGGGGTATTTGGGCTATTAAAAATTGGCTTTCTAGCTTGTCCTACTAGGATGGTTGTACCAAGCGAGCTTGGCATAGGCCGATCTAGGATTTAGGCCAGCAGGTCTCACACACATACGCTATTTTAGATCCTTAAATTCTCTCATAGTTTAAAAGCTAAAAAGAGGAGGTTCCAAAACTTCCACCCAACTTTCAAAGTAGGCTCCAATACACGATGAGCTAACAAGCTCTTAATAGAAACTATTCTCAAAGAAGGATCAAACATCAAACCCACAATTTTGTCCCTCTTTGAGGGACTTTACAAATAGCTCTAGTATCTAGTACTTTCGGGCAACTATGTCTAAGTAGTATTTTTTTTTCTGTATTCCCAATTATGTTGTAAGTAAATTAATTCAAAAATTTGGCGCACATTTTTGCATATCATGCCTTGTTATGAATTTTTCAAGAAAAATTTGCAAGCATAATGTTGTGCATGGTTTTTCCCCGTGTCAAGATAAAATCAGATGCTAATTAAATTTCCAACCATGTGAATGTAACCTTTCAGTGATCGGTTACAATTACTAATTTTTTTGTAAAGAACATTTGAAGTTATCCCAATTTTTACGAAACCTCCTTTGACCACTAAGAAAAGAAGTAGAATCCTCACTGGGTGTTAAGGTAACTTTAATATCAAAAAGAATATTTGTCTTGACTTTCGAAATAGCTACACGAAATTTTCTCGAGCCCACATTAATTCACACAATGCAAATTGATGTGAACCACATTAATTTCAACCATGCTAATTTTAGTAGAAAATCAACATGGGCTATAATGATTTTTTCCTAGATAATTAATGTGGTTGATAATATTTTTTATGCTACTTTTTATGTAAGGTGACTATTTCCGTTAATGTAAGTTAAGGTGTTGGTTAGAAATTTTCATGAAGACTTAGGGGAAAACTCGAGATCTTGGACCTATATAATTCCACCTTGACTAGAAAATTAGTGTTGCCCCATGCTAATTATTTCCATGCCAATTTCCCTCTCATTCCATTAAGATTATTCAGTGCAGTTTTGCCCAAATTTTTTATCCTCAATTTGACCGTTTCATAATAAGTTTTGAAGTGATTAGTGATTAGCAGTATTTTTTGCACTAGATATTATGTGGTGTATCCCTTCCACATGATGCTTTCAAGATAGACACTCCACCATAGTATAAAGTGCCAATAAGTAGTATGTGGTATGCTTTTCACATGATTGGAAGTACACTAAATAGTCCTAGTGTAGTCCTATTTTTGTGGCACATAGTAATTTTCTAGAGCCCACGTTAAATTTCATGATAAGAACTAATGTGGGCCACATTTATTTCAACTCACGCTAAAACTCTAGTAGAAAATTAGTGTAGCGCATTAATTGGTTTTTGGAAAATTAATGTGGATAACTATTTCATTTTTTTGCTACTTTTTTCCTATAACTAATATTCAATGTGTTGGTCAGAAGTCTATATGAAGACAGGGAAGACCCGGAGTCTTGGACCCACGTTAAATCCATCCAAAAAAATTAGTGTGACACACACTAATTATTTCCATGCTAACTTTCCATCCCACACTGATGGGAATGTTTAGTGTACCTTTCATGTCATATTCATAAAAATAAATAAAAAATCTCTGATTGGCCCAAAGTTGCAAAGACGTGGGTACAGATGTTGGATGAATGACAAATATGCTACACGCTCCTATGCAATTGAATATCAATAAGGTAGGAAAACGGAAATGGTAAGAAAGAGTGGCTTAAATTTGGTGCAATGTTTCAGGCCTTGGACAACTAACCAACTAATTCAACTATTAATTAACTAGTTCCCTTTCATAACTATAGTTGTCCGTGATTTGACCTACCAAAAAATATAGCTAACTATAGTTGTTTTAATTTAAGTCTACCAAAAAATCTAGCTAACTATAGTTATATCTAGTTAACTAAAGTTGAACGTAGCATGTAGTGTAGTACCAGGACAGGTCAAAGCATCTATATCTTTTCCTTTTTTTATTCATAATTTTAAATTTGGGACCTAATTCCATTTGTGACTCGGACTCAATCAATACCCAACGACCTCATTATCTATAAGTAACTTAAAGTATAATGGGTTCAAGTGCTCCAAGGAATGGTGGGTTCTATTCCTTCTTGGGATGGGCTAGCATGGGTGACAAACATTAATTCTAACATAAGGACTCTTTAAGAAGTTATTGTAATATATATATATATATATATATATATATATATATACATATCTCTCTCTCTCTCTCTCTCTCTCTCTATATATATATATATATATATCAATTAATTCTTTGAGATAAATGAAAGAACTTGCTGCTTGGCTCCTTACAAATTTTGAGACTTTCAAGTTGAATTTGATCTTAAAATTTTTCTAGTTGACTATAGTTGTTCTTCAAATCAGTTTGAAAAATTTCTAGTTAACTATAGTTGTTCCCTTAAATGTATTGAAAAAAATCTAGTTAACTATAGTTATTTTGGCAATTGTCCAAGGCCTGCAATGTTTTTCAAAGATGGAGTAGAGGAAATGATGAGTTCTATAAAAAAAATTGTAATTTAACTCCTTGTAAATAATTAGTTACATTTTTCCAACGAGACTAATAAGTCAAACCCCCCTACTTGTGTAGTAGAGTCTCCCTAATTTGAGCATCAAAATATTATACTTTGTATACAAATGCACACAAAAACAGTTAACTGAATGGCATCAAAAAGTGATCCCAAGTGGTGTGAAACATGACCTATCGAGCGAATCACTGCATCCTCCATAACATTATTCAACTGCTATCAGCCGTTCCATTATAATAATATTCAATGATAGTGCATCACCTGAATTTATCAGGATGAATCAACACTTGGTAAGAGAATAACCATGGCATAGTTCCCGAATACTATCTCTCAGATTCCTGGCGCCACCCACCCTCCATACTTAGCTAGATACTCTGTTATGTTTTCGGACCACCTCTTTTACACTTATACCATTGACCATTTTGGGTCCACACAAGAATCATTGTACTCCTAGTCTAGTGCACCACTAATGGTCATTCACCGTTCTCCGTTTTTTCTACTTTATAACTCATTCATGATAAGCTTACTAGTACCGTTTTCAATAGTGCACCCCCTTTAAAATGTAAATGTCCCTCTCTCGCACTACACCCAACTGCTTCCTCTCCCAAAAGCGTCACCTTGGAAGCTGTGCTTCTGCACGTTTTCATCAACTCAGCAACGAGATCGAATATCCCGGCGCCTTGGATTATTCGCACTAAGTTAACTTCCACTTCGTCTCCGACACAAGAAACCACTAAACCCGCCCTTGTCCCGATCGACACCGGGTCATGCAGTTGGGTGTGCACCGCACACTCATCTTGTCCGGACGCATTTAAGTTACACGCAAGGTTAAGGTTAATCCCCAGTGATCCAAATAGTGCACTTTGAATCCTCCTCACATTTTCAGCTTGTTATTCTTTGACTCTCACATGTCGGATTCACACAAGATAGACACACAAAGTCTGCCCTATTTTGTAGTCTCACAATTCGACAAGATTGCGTGGGGAGGATTGTGGGTGTTGGGATTTTCCTGAGCAACTGAGGGTGAAGTTATACGACTCCTGACATGCTTGTGCATAAGAAGGATTCCCAGAGTTTGAGTTGCATTCAGCTTACTGGCTGGTGTGAGGGTCTGTTTTGGGGAATTCAAGGTCTGGGCATTAGGGTAGTAGTAATTTTGGAGCCAGGACAGGGGGGTTGATTTTTAAGGTAATAGTAATGTTTGTTACATTTGATTTAGCCTGGTGATGGCGAGGAATTGCACACGTAGTCTTCGGATTCGAACTGGAGTGCGAGGGTGGGGTGAGATGTGTGTGGGGTGAGCCTGCTTGGATTAAGTGTTTTGTTTCTTAAGCCTCAAAGGTGCTGGTGCTTGTTTATAACGCGTTGCTAAGTGTTGCTGAGCTGAATTGTCGAAGAAGGCAGCAGCTATGGCGGAGAGAGGACAATTAGAAGTAACCTAACCACAGGTCAGTGAAACTTCTGCGCTCGCCTGGCATCAAAGGATTCATCATAAATTTTGATGAGTGTGTTGCAATCAATGAGTAGAAGAGGTCTCTCCTCTTCACGTTTCCAGAATTTGGGCGCATTCAAGTGGAGTAACTTACAATTTAGGGTGCCCTAGGAGTCACAAACAGTGTCCTGATACTTTTGGGGGGGGGGTCTATTTAAAGGATGGCACTAGAAGCAGAGAACTGAAAAGAAGCCATCTCCCAAGTATTCATTAGGTGGACCGCATGGGGAGGAAGCATTACTTTGTAAGGTGAATTTTAACCACCACAACATTCAAATGCTTGAGAAACGAATAGAAGTATAAGAGTGCATGGATCATGTTCAAGTCAACGGGTAGAAGAAGCTGGCACTTCTTCGGAGACGATTGGATTCTCGAATCTTTGCATGTAAAGCTTTTTGCACACGGAGTTAGTAAATGTAATGATTATGTAACAGTCTGTTGGGCCACTTGTCGACTTATGGGTAGGGGTGACGAGGAGTGGCACCCACAGTCATCGGTTGCGCAACTGTAGTGCACTGGGACATCGAGGTTGCTACTTGAATGGGATAAAGATTGAATTGGAGCTCTGTTTGATGTTGACGTCTTCTCAAGTTGTTGTTGTTGTTCTTCTTCTTCTTCGCACCTTGTGATTGCAGCAACCGGCCTGCGACAGGGCTGAGGTAAGTTAAGTAAAGTTTAGGTTGTGGTGCCGAAGGAGGAGGAGGAGGAGGAGGGTTTTAGGGAGCAGAGGGGCCATGGCGCAGAGGATGATCCCGTGCTTCTTCATGCGCGGGGGGACGTCGCGTGGGACGTTTTTCCTCAAGGAGCACTTGCCCAGCGATCGGGTGACGGCCGACAAGGTGCTTCTGGAGGTGATGGGGTCGCCGGACCCCCGCCAGATCGATGGCTTGGGAGGCGGCACCTCCACCACTAGTAAAGTGGCCATCATCTCGGTGTCGGAGGAGCCCGGTGTCGACATCGATTACCAGTTCGCACAGGTAATGGTTCGCTGGAATTCTAATGACTACAATCTTGTGAATTTGAAGGAAAATTGAAGAGACGCAGTTTACACAAACCCGCAATAACCATTGATTCATCCAGTTGTAGTTTACGTTCCTTGGCTTTTTATTTGATGAGAACCACACAAATACTCTCACTTCATCAACTACGATACAAGATGGTACAAGATACAAGGCCGGGAGAGAACTTCGAAGAGAGGACGATAATGGATAATGGAGGTGAAATCCACTCTTTAACTACAACTACACCTTGTGTTTGAACGAAACGAATTCGTACTTGTGTGGGCGCGAACCACAACCGCAACCACTTGAGTAATTGGGGGTAAAAGCCCAGGTAGTGGAGTTCTAGAAGGAGCTGTGAATTCGAAGATAGAGGAGACGCTCAGGCAATTTCTAGCTCAATCGGTCATTGAGATGGTTGGAGTTATTATGTAGCAGCGAGCGAGAACTTCGAGGCCCAAACATGGGAGAGGATTTGTAGATGGCAATCACCATTTTTTAGCAGACTTCAAGATAAACTTCATGACTCTTTTTTTGTCTCCATTCCACGGATTGCACCAATAAGGAGGGACGATAATTGAGGTCCAATTCACTCTTCAACGACAGCTACTGACACCTTGTGTGTAAATGAGAAATAATTCGTAGTTGTGCTGGCCCGAACCACAACACAACCACTGAAGCATTTTTGTGTAAAACACCCAGGTAGTAGGTTGGGATACAGTATGTTTCTAGTCGCTAGCTGGGAATTTGAAGGAAGTCTAGGAACGCTCAAGCACTTTCTAGCTCAATCGATCAGTTTTTTATTTTGCTCAAGTATGACAAGGAGAACTCGTTCCAGTGCAGCAAGTAGCAATTTCAACCTGCTCTCCTTTGTGAACTTTTAATGGCCAATTTTTGATTGTCAGAGGAACGGTGAGTTTTTTTATTTCTGAGTTTCTCTTGTTCCTCAAGAACCAGCGGAGTAGTACTTCAAATGTTAAAAGTGGCACGGATTCCTCTTACTCATTGAATTTTTTGTTTGAGAAGGATATGGCCAATTTCCTTCAAGCAAACCCCAAATCACCGTCGTGATTTGTTTGTGGAATTTGATGATACACAAGTACCTGATTACAGCGGTAAGCTTATGTACATAAAAATCCACGTGAAGAAGATGTGCGTGCATTCGTTGGAGTGCTTCTTTCCTTGAAAGAAAATGGAGAAGTTGATTTCTTTCTATCTCTGGCAGAGAATTTACCTGTGAAACACTGATTTTCCCTTTGGGCACCGAATTTTTACTTTGGTTTGCGTTGGGATTTGCAGGTGGGAGTCACTCAGGCAGTGGTGGATTGGGAGCCATCATGTGGCAACATGCTGGCTGGCGTCGGCCCTGCGGCAATCGAAATGGGCTTAATATCTCAAGTTGATCAGGTGGAGACGAAAGTTCGCATCAGAGCTCTCAATAATGGCAGCTTCGTGGAGGCGCTTGTGCAAACTCCTAACGGCCAGGTCGGTACCCGACTTCTATTGCAATCTATGGCTATTACTTGTGTTTGTTCCTACTTCGGGAGATTTGTCTTACCTCTCTTGCTTTCCGTTGTCGAAACTAAGGTCTTTGGACAAATGCTATAGAACAATTTGCTTGAGTCTTCCCGTTGCCTCTGGAGATCGATCAGTAGCAGAAAGAAACTCAAGACAAGGATATATCCACTGCGAGAACTGATGGAGTCAGTGGGATTATTTTCAAATGTCTTGCTACCATTTGGTTGTTGCCGCATGTGTGATGTGTTTTATGTTTCATTCTAGGGTTTTGATTGCTTCCTTTCGATTGCGCTCTATTAAGCATGCAACCTTAAAAGCTTTGGATTGACTATCTCTCTTGATGATTCTTATTATGTGGTCTACTGTTATCTGTAATTGTAAGTGTTGTTTGAACATCGATACTTACAAGGATATGGAAGAATTACCCTCCAAGACATTGTCAAATTTGCTGTTGCAAAAGTTTGAACGAACATCATTGAGTATGAGGGATTGCGTTATATTGAGCTTGTAACCCTGAAAACTTTGGATTAACTATCCCTCTTGATTCTTCTTATCCCATGGTCTACTGTTATCTTTATATGTAAGTGTTGTTTGAACATCGATACTTACAAGGATACGGAAGAATTTCCCTCGCAAGACATTGCCAAATATGCTGTTGCAAACGTTTGAATGAAGATCGTTGCTTCAGCGATGTTTTTGTATTTCATTCTAGAGCTTGATTGCTTCCTTTCGACTGCGCTGTATTGAGCATGTAACCCAAAAAGCTTTGGATTAACTATCTCTCTTGATTCTTATTATGCCATGGTGTACTGTTATCTTTATGTGTGATTGTTGTTTGAATATCGATACTTACAAGGACACGGAAGGAATGATTTCTCTTACAAGACATTGCCAGATTTGCTGTTGCAAGAGTTTTCACAAACATCATTGTTGCGACAGGTTCAGTATGAGGGGGGCACAGTCATCGATGGGGTACCCGGATCCGCGGCCCCCATCGCCCTCAACTTCAAGGATGTGGTGGGATCCAAAACGGGCGGGAAGCTCCTCCCAACGGGGAACCTGCGGGACGTGATCGAAGGCGTCGAGGTCACATGCATCGACTGCGCGATGCCCATCGTAATCGCACAGGCATCTGCAATGGGGAAGACGGGCTACGAAACACGCCAGGAGCTCGACGCAGACCCGAATTTCTTCGCCCTCCTGGAGAGGGTCCGGGTGCGGGCGGGGGAGATGATGGGGTTAGGTGATGTCACCGGGAAGGTGTTGCCCAAATTCGCTATTGTGGCTCCCCCGAAGATGGCGAAGGGGAGGAGCAACCTCGCCGCAAGGTACTTCGTCCCAACCTCCACACATTCCACTATGGCCGTCACGGGTGGCATCAGCATCAGCTGTTGCAGCATCTTGGAAGGGACCGTGGCGTACGATGTTTCCGAAAAGACTTTGGTTGGGAAGAACAAACACAAGGTGGTGATTGAACACCCTTCTGGAGTGATCGAGTTTCTTCTGGATGCCAAATCGCGGAAGGATGGTGAATTAGGGTTGGAGGTTGCGAGTGCGGGGGTCTTGCGAACCGCTCGCCTTCTATTCACGGGTATGGTGCGTGTCCCATGTGAGGGTTTAAGGAAGTTCGCATCGGAGCCTAAGGAGTTCAGTGACATGGAACGGGAGTTTCGGAACCTGTACCGAGTAAAGGAGGATCTTCGTCACAAGGAAGATTCTTGGGTGACCAGATTGCAAAACATCAACTCTGCACCAAGAGCCATGAGCATGGCCATGCCCATGCGAGCTATGGTGGTTCGGGGTTTGCAAGTACCGGTGGTTGTTGCACAGCAAGCTCGCATGGTGCAAGGCGCTGTGTCTCATATCCCTGCAGTTTGTGGAGCCTGGTAAGGTGTGGAGGTCAGTAAATTTTTAGTTTTGTTCGAGTGAGTCCTTCTAATCGAATCTGCGATGTTACTGAGAGAGAGGAAGAGTGAGAGAGAGATTCGGAGGAGTCTAATTGTTGACATTCTTTCATCGATGGATGCCAGGGAGAGCGAAGGTTGGCCGATGAGTGAGAAGGAATTGCTCAAGCAATTCGAAGACGCAGAACTCTTCAGTCGTGGCCTTGGAGGTGCATGCAATCTGTGGCAACCCTTGATGATGTTCTCTTTCAGGTGAGAGTGTGCACTCTTGCAGCTGCGATGGCATTGTGTGTCTTCGCCATAACCGGAGGCGAGTTAGTTGCAAGCCGGTCTTCGCTAGAATGGTTGATTTCTTAGAGGCTGCTAGAAAATGGTGTGCTTGCTGACTTTGATTTCCTGGTGTGAATATGCAGTAGGGAGTTTTGGAATTCGATCAGGACATGCTCATGGTGTGGGAGGTAAGCTTAAACTCTCAAAGTCTGTGGCCATGGCTGAATCCAACTAAGAAGTGGATTCAGCAGACTCGGGATGTCGAATTTGCATCACCAACGAGGAGGATGAAGGATTTTGTATAAGATAGAATGTATTATGTAGTCTCTAAGTTAGCTGAGCAGACTGATTGATTGCGGTGATTCTATTCTTCTCCATGAATGCCTGCTGCAATTGGATTTAGAGGTGTTGGGCACATTGGAGTCTTGACATTATTAGCGAGCGTGGTGCAATCTGGCAAAGCACAATTATTCAACATATACTCTGTTAAAGAATTGGGAAGAAAGGATGAAGATAATTCTATCTAGGAAGTTGATAATGATATACCCTGAAGGGTCTCCACCTTTCAAGGTCAAAGGTTACTAACTAAAGGTCACATTTTTCCAGTAAAGATAAATCCTACATTTGAGTAGTTCAATTTATATCCTGGCATACTCTTGTAGAGTGATCGAAGCACTGGTTTCCTGTATTTGTTGATCAATTTGTAAATAAATTCCCCTGGATTCAAAGCATCATGGCTGAGTTCTCACTTCCATAGCAACAGCGTTCGCCATGGCCGGAGTCCTTCTGCAGTTCCATTTTCTACACACTCGCTACAGAAATTCAGGATAGTATGCTGACATATGGGGGCTTTGATGAGGTCAGATGATGTTGTGTTAGTATGCTGACATATGGGGGCTTTGATGAGGTCAGATGATGTTGTGTTAAGGGTTTAGGGTTTAGGGTTTTAGGGCAACACCATAAAGAAGTAGAGCATTTATGTTTGATATGCAGCCAAACACAATGATTTAAGGTGCAATAATACTATTTGCCTCATAGTTTGTAGAGCTCATATGAATGCCCTATTCATTGTCAACGAGAACAATCTCGTGGACATAGAATGGTCATATAGGTTCCTGCAATATGTTGACTATTGAGCCTAGAATGGTTAGCATATTTTGAGAATGTAATCCAATTGCTTCTAAAAGCATGTTTTATTGGTGTCTGTGATTCTTACATCTACACCTAACCATACACCTAACCATGCACCACTCAAATAGAGCTATTTGGTAAGAAAGAAGTGAACATGAAAAGCATGCTTAGTACCTTAGTAGGCCAACAACAATCACCACACTAAAGGTGAGACGCCTTCATAATATGCACGATGTGGGGTTCAGTCTACGACGACCACTACACAAAATAGGGTCATTAGTGTGACACCACTACACAAAATAGGGTCATTAGTGTGACTAACACCAACATATAGAAGAGGTACTTTTGCTATATTACTAAATGTAGTATCGAACCAAAATCCCTAGAGAAGATCAAATTAATGCACTAACTAAGTAAGAAGACACACTCACACGGCTCCAAATATCTCCACGTGTCAAAAAGTAAAATTGACTTTATCTTAGTAACTTGGAACCGCAAGTCAACGCAGTAAGTCACTCTATTCAAAAGGTTGCACTAATAACCCTATTTGGTGTACGTAGCTACTACTCTAAGGGATTGTTTACATCATGAAATGAGATTGACTTTAAAGTCCAGGAAGCCAAAAAAATTTATGGGATTGAGAAGTACATCACGGTGGTTTCAAATTGGCTAATTACCTAGAGTGATGGAGTGCGTTAGCCTCCATGAGATAGAGGCTAATGTCAACTTGATAGTTCAATTGAAAGAAAGACTTAAGGTTTCCTAATAAAAAATTCTCAAATAATGATGGAAGCTTGAGGTCCCCAAAAGACCTATTTACAGACCTACATTATTTATTGTCAAGGTCTAACGGGTTTTGTGGTGAGAGAGGCCAAAGAGGTTCTCTAGTTGTAAAAGTCAAGGGACCTTGGCAAAGTAATGCCATTTTTATTATTAAAAAATCATATTTTTTCTTTTTCTTTTGGGCCAAACATTACTATAGTTAAGAGGAAAGAAGGGAGGAAGAAGGGAAGAAGGTAAAACATGAATTGTTTTATTTTAAATGCCCTTTTTGGGCATATATCAAAAAAAATCAGCACATTCACTTTTTGGTGCATGATCACTCCTCTTGGTTCACGTACATTTTACACTTAGTGAGGGGCCCACATGCTTTAAAAATCGCATTTTTCAAAAATCTAACCATGGAAGTGTGACCATGGAAAGGCCATCTGACAGGGAAACTTTGTGGTCCATGATGTAAATAGCCCCTAACCTTTGGCTTGCCAAACCTCTTACATCATTAAGATCAACTTGTTTATTTCATAGCTTTTGGGCTTGGGATTCATGGTGTCTACAAAGACTTATCCATCATGGATGAAGGGGCTCCACCTTGATTACCCCAATTAGTGAGGGAGGGCTAATAGTGTGTGTGGGAAATTAGTCAAGGTGATATGAAAATTTCTTTATGCTATGAAATTATTGCCACCAAAAGATCTAGAAGCACCGTTCATCCCAGCACTTTTCGCTAAAAATACTATTCATAGCATCACTATTCAATGAAAGTACCGGCATTATTGATCCTAGCACTATTCACTTTTGCATATAATTTTTTTCTTCTCACTCTACAAAGGTTGGGGCGAACCAACCCATATATCCGTACCTTACCGGGGAGGGCGAACGGCTGGGGATTCGTGGCACTCACTTAAAATCAACCATCCTACATATTGTGGATGAAGTGGCTCCAATACGAAAAGACCCCCTATGAGGTTGAGGGCCGATTCATTCGAATGTGACATCACTAGACATCCGGTAAGGTACCAATGTATGGGTCGGTTCGCCCTAGCCCTCTACAAACACCTAAGAGCACGCATTAATTTTCTTGCAATGAATGGTAAATGAGCATGTAGTCATGAATTTAGTATCACTTAGCAAAAATTTAGCCCTCACTAATTTTGAGGCTTGGCAAAATGGTATGTGTCTTGTGAATTAGTACCACATGCACTAATTGGATAATCAGTGTAAGCCAGCGCGGCTGCCTGGCAGAGTTGGCAGCCTGCCAGCGCAGCTGCCTGCCTACATTTGGCTCAAAAGGGGGTAGGGTGCCTCTAGAAACAAAGGAGTCAGGATCAAAAGCTCCCGAGGGTCCCAACTCAAGGTTCCCAAAGATTGACCCTGTCATTATTTTTAGTCTACTGACACAAGAAAACAAACCCTGTAAATATAGAATAGATCTCTCAACTCGGGACTGCAGCCTGACTTTCACCCTGCATCCTGAGACTTTAAGGATAACTTTATTATACGAGACTAGTATAGGTATTCAAAGGAACAATCAAAGCAAAAAGAACATGTGCCAGCTTAGTTTGAATGTGAGTGCTTAAAAGTATATTCAATTGGTCAACCTACTTTGTGTCACTCCTTGGTGGAAATTATAGCGAGCTGAGAGAAGGTGATGTTCGTTTAGGATTTTCACCCGTCATACTACCTAACTAGTGAATGTGACGTGGGCAAACACATGTAGACTTGCCGACAAAGTAGTTTGAGGGAGAAGAGTTATGTGATCTGCGAGACGAGGAGTACTATTTTCTTCAAGTGAAGAGACGGAGAACATGGGATGATGAACTGAGTACTTCTGTGACGGGCCTAGAGTTGTGATGAAAGAAAATTTCAGCCAAAACTACAAAAGTGTATTTAATAAGCATAAAGTAGGTTTGAGGACAGGAATTCGTTGAAAGAATCACATCGACAAGAATATTCTACAATCTGCTTTGCATTATGAGATCGCCTTAAGCATGCCTCAGCAGATCCGCATGCGAGGAAACCGTTCCTATCAAATTCAACTCGAATTGTACTCATACATGAACAAGCTGATGAACACGCTGGCAATAGAGCATGATATATTTGCATCAAACAAAGGAGAAGAACGGACGAGTCGAGGAGTCAGCCGGAATCATACTAGACGGACTTGAAGATTCAGGCAACGAAGCTAAGCGAAGACAAGGTGTTCCACGGAGTTGTGAAGGAGCAATCACCCATGCTCACATTTATACAGGGTACAGAATTAGGCGAGATACACCAGGCATTGTCGAGGCAACGACACGCAGTGCAGGAAACTCATGTCTTGAGGGGCGGGAAGACCAGTACACAGACTCCAGGGACGCTCCTGGTATTCCCTCAACGGCACTCCAGCTGCTGAGACAGAAAGTAGATGCAAGAGGGTATATGTTGGATAAAGAGCTGGAGTTGGTCGACATTGCTTTGATGACGAACAAAGTAAGGATATTCCATATGAATTTCTCACCATTCAGCCAGATCAAGAATTTGGGAAGAATATGAATGTAGTCTCTTGTTACTTAGCTCGAATATTTATAATCTGTAAATTTCAACATGGATAAGGTCAGGATATTTAAGTGTCGTGCCGACAAAGTTTAGGAATGTCTTCGTGAGGAGACTGGAGATGATCCATAAGGTGGAAAATAGTAAAAGAAAGTCCTTACGTGTCTTGGGGGACAGGACTCCGGTGGTGTTCTTTGGTTTTCCAGAATATGGGGCTGCTTTTGTTAATCCATAGCTTGTTTGATGCGACGGAAGAATGCTGTCGAACATGGGAAAGCACAAGAGAATGAACATCTCCGACATGGAACCCTAAAGATCTGAGTTGACTTGAGGTCTGAAATGATATTCTTCACTGATGCTCAAGCAGCATGGACAATTCAACTCTATGCGACTTGCAGGAATCAAGAAACAAATCTTCTGAGTTTCCTGGAAGGTCATCGGTGCTTGTCTACAATGTGGTAATGTCAATTACACAGCAAGCTTGCATGGTGCAAGGCGCTGTGTCTCATATCCCTGCATTTTGTTGAGCCTAAGGCTGTGAAGGTCAGTAAATTTTTAGTTATGATCGAGTGAGTCCTAATCGAATCTGCAACGTTACTGAGAGAGAAAGAGTGGGACAAGTTTGTTGTGACAGAAAAGAGGAGGCAAATTGTTGACGTTCTTTCATCGATGGATGCCAGGGGAAGTGAAGGTTGGCCGAAGAGTGAGAAGGAATTGCCCAACCAATTCGAAGACGCAGAATTATTCAGTTGTGGCCTTGGAGGTGCATTCAGTTTGTGGAAACACTTGACGATGTTCTCTTTCAGGTGAGAGTATGCACTCTTGTAGCTGCATATGGCATTGCGTGTCGTCGCCATAGTCGGAGGCTAGTTAGTTGCAGTTTGGTTTTCGCTAGAATGTTTGATTTTCTTAGAGGCTCCTAGAAAATGGTGTGCCTGCTGACTTTGATTGCTTGGTGTGAATATGCAACAGGGAGTTTTGGAATTCGATCAGTACATGATCATGGTGTGGGAGGTAAGCTTAATCTCTCAACGTCCGTGGCCATGGCTGAATCCAACGAAGAAGTGGATTCAGCGGACTCGAGATGTTGAATTTGCATCACCATCGAGGAGGGATTTTGTGTAAGATAGCATGTACTGTATAATTTCTGAGTGAGCTGAGCAGACCGATTGATTGCGGTGATTCTATTCTTCACCATGAATGCCTGCTGCAATTGCATTAAGAGGTGTTGAGTACATAGGAGTTTGATATTATTAGTGAGAGTGGTGCAATCTGGGGCTGGGGCGAACCAACCCCTATATTCGTACCTTACCGGGGAGGGCGAACGGCTAGGGATTCGTCGCACTCACTTAAAATCAACCATCCTACATATCATGGATGAAGTGGCTCCAATACAAAAAGACCCCCTATGAGGTTGAGGGCCGATTCATTCAAATGTGACATCACTAGACATCCGGTAAGGTACCAATGTATGGGTCGGTTCGCCCTCCCCTGCAATCTGGCAAAGCACAATCATTCAACATGTCCTCTTGTACATCTATTGAAGCTCTTGTTTCCTGTATATGTAGGTCAATCTGTACATGAATTCACCTGGATTAAAAGCATTATGGCTGACTTCCGCATTTCCATAGCCGGAGTCCTTCTACACTTCCATTTTCTACACACTCGCTACAGAAATGAAGGATAGTTTGCTGACGTATGGGGCTTTGATGAAGGTCAGATGATGCTGTGTGCAGGGTTTAGGTTTAGGGCAACACCATAATGAAGTAGAGCATTTGTGTCTGATAACATGTATAAATCTGAATCTGAGACGTACGATGGTTGTGGTGAATGCTTCACCAAGTGCTGGCACAATGGGATTTCGACTACTGTAGCTAGTGCACTCAAGCCAAACACAATGATTCAAGGTGCTATCCTGCAGATGACATAAACAAGGGAACCGCTGTAGGTAATTAAGGTTTTGAAGCTGTCAAATCTTGTCGCTGAGTGTATCAGTACTTCAATCAAGTATAACCCTTCATCAAGGCTGATCAAAAGTGGTGCAAGAAGAATCAAAGGGACACAGCAGCCAAAGGGATATTTCACAACCTCAGCCATTTTGAAAATATCATTCTGCCAGCATATTAATTAGACCTCCATTTGCAAACTCAAAAATTCAACCAATGTATTAGAAACGCGTGACTGAAACACCGCACACGTCAACTCGGATTGATTGACATGCAGTGCCTGCGAGAATCGCAATACAAGATAATGAAATGGAGAAACTCACAAGCCGCCATGGCCATTTTCTGAGACATTTTAAGCCTCAAAATTGTCAGTGACAAGGCCTTCAACTCAAACATTTGAGCCAACCTCGGGCCACACCTCCATCTTTGGATCTCTATACAAACACAACGTATTTAGAAACACAAAAACGAACTTCAAGGTAAGCAAGTCTTCAATGGACAGTTTAAGCTCTTCACCCACTTCCCTAGGCTGCGAAACACGCAATTAGTGCGAGATGATGGCCAATTCCAAATTGCGTCCGCAGCCATTTGCTTCGCGCTCCACTGCGATATCCATGGGTACTGAATGAACTGAACTGAACTCATTACTTTGAATATGTTCCTTTCAGAAGGGGAGATGTTGGCCGCATGTAATGTAGGATTCTAATTTTCTTCAAGGTTTTTTGGTGCAATCTGCATGCACAGTGAATGTAAATGAGCTAGCAGATAACAGAAACTGGGGAAAGTTCTGTCTGGGTTTGCCAATTTATCTCAGGTTCCCATTTCTTGTGACCCAACTACCTTCTTGAGTTATGTTAATATTGAAAGCCATTTGAATGGGATCTAT
The DNA here is from genome assembly GCA_964035585.1 of Polytrichum formosum. Taxonomy (NCBI): domain Eukaryota; kingdom Viridiplantae; phylum Streptophyta; class Polytrichopsida; order Polytrichales; family Polytrichaceae; genus Polytrichum; species Polytrichum formosum. Next base: position 1,776,390 of record OZ037940.1, on the reverse strand, counting down.
ATACAATGGGCATGGATCAATGGCTAAATGATGCTCAGCGCCTCAAAGAACTTCGATCACTCAAGTAACCTGTGTCTGAACCTAGCTTACAGTAGGATCACACGCTGACCAGAACTCAACCAAATTCCTTTGCACATGATTACGACATCACAAATGAGGCATGAAAATTCGTCTGTTACTTATTTGAGTCACAGTTGCAAAACTTGTGGATTCCAAAAGCATTGAAAATTTGTACACCTAATATACTCTACAATGCCTCAGACAGCGATTAAACAGAACTTTGAAATTTTTTGACTGACAGGCATCATACCATACTGCATAGTATGCATCCATGACCACAAGGACAGGAGGTTTTATTCATACACAAGTCGCAAGATTTACAAATATCACAAAATCTGTCCATGTGATGGTGAAAGACACCAGGGCCAATTTGACTCTCCAATTGTAGGTTTCCAACACTTGAAAGGGCAGGATTCAGCTCAGAATTAGATTTCCCCGGACGGCCATGATGACTACATTAACAGACGAAGAAGCAACAGAAATCTACGCCGAGTGCTTGTGATGGGGGGTTGCGAAGCTCCAGACGAAGCCAAAGGGATCGATGACCTTGCCATAGCGCTGTCCCCACGGCTGATCTGCCACTTCCTCCGACACCGTGGCACCGGCTCCCACAGCTCTCTTGAACGCCTCATCCACGTTGCTGCAGTCCAGGTGGAGGATAATGGAAGTGCCGTGCAATGTCCCCGTACTATGCACACTGCAATCGACAAGCAACGGAAGGAACATCAGCAACAAACTTCAGTGAGATAGATTTTCTTGAGTCACTCCATTCATTCGACGTTTCATGTTGCACGGACTCAATTTGTATCTAAGATTTTTCATACCATTGTCAATACATCGAGTATGTGTGTGCCTTTAATGTCTTGGAATAAGACGTGTAAATTATAACAGAAAGCATCGGGTCGGGCTTCACAGAGACCCGTTATGCCATGATCCACCTGAAGTTTCTCAGGTTGAACCAGTTACCGCAGATTTGAAGAAATCCGCCTCATTCAGAAAGTCCATCTAGCAGATTGATCACAAAGACGATCTTCAAGGATGTGCATAGTCTCTTTCTGATGAAAATTACATGGCCGCCAGCCCGGTCCATCCAATGGCCATTATCTAATACATTCTAAGTTAGACTTCAAATCACTTAGGGTTTATCAACGCACTGATGTTATGTAATCAAGGCTAGGATCCGAAAGTAATGAGGCAAGGGATGTCGAATTCTTCGCTGGAAGGATTACAATGCACAAAACCTTCCCCGCACAGACTCAACCTACCTAGACTACTCCCCTGCCAACTGATGAACGCAAGCAGCCAAGCATCTCAGATCTTAGCTCTTCGAAACTCATGATATCCAAATCTAGTCTGTACGTAGCGTCGTAACAGAGAAATGTGCAACATATTGAAATTTCCGTGCTCCAATGGCGAGACTGTAATTCGTCAAGGTTTGCCTATACATGATTGATTTTACCTGGAGCCGAGCTCGGCGGTCTCCTCCACCAAGAGGAAATCGCAGTCACTGAACTTGAGGTGGGCATGCATCACTGATCCCTGGCTATCCTGCTTCTTCACCTGCTGCGTCTTCACCGTCTCGGCTCCGAAGGCCTCCTTGTAGAAGGCGATGGCGTCTTCCACCTGGTGGGGCTTCACCACCAAGTGTGGCTTCACGGGAGCATACCTCACAGAGCTCGCCATAGCTGCACACAAAAACACCCACCCACAATCCTAAATCGTTCCCCTCAATTTTTTACGATCGACCACAACAACAACAACAACACCAACGCCAACAACAATGCAGAATCCGCTACACTGGGGAATGTATATTGATAAACTGCAGTCAGGATGGGAATGCTTGAAGAATGGTGGGAATTGGGGGGCTTATGAAGGAGGTGTAAAGATGCGATGAGGATGGGTATGGCGCGTGGCAAAGCTGCAAAGATTCCACTTGGAGATTTCTCAGAAGCCCATGCACATTTCGTGTGAGAATCGTAATGTTCCACTGCATCCATGTCCCGAGATTGGTGCGGGAGTCAGACCAGTCAGACCGGATCGTAAGGTGTGTCGGCGAGGATAAGGGCCACTCCACACACGAGACTGCGGGCCCGTGACCGCTGCACTTCAAGCACGCCCTCTCATTGGTAGACAAGGCGGACCCGGTCCAAGTTCGCTTCACACTTCGCTTGAGGGACCAACAGAGTAAGTGAATGCAAGATGGATGTAAAGTCTACGTGGATCCGTACGTGGCACCAAATGGATCATGTTTCATGGTCGCTTGTTGGATTATTTTCAAAAACAAACCACCTCTTGGAGGTAGGCCTAACACAAAACGGGGAGACCATGGCACTCCGAAATCTCACAACCGTTGATTTATTGTGAGGACCCTGCATGAAAAGTAGTTCATTGACATAGCATGTGGTTGAGGGCCTGATCACATGTGACTTCACACTACACTTGAGGGTCCGTGACCGCACTACATGATTTTGAAAGTGTCTTGGTACAGCCTTTCGACACTTTTTCGGGCTCTCACAATTTCATGGTCATGGATCTTGGCTTGTGTGCAAAGTGGCCCTAAGGCTCAACCTCTCTGCACTTGCAGGAGGGTAGCCTGGATGTCCACCATGGCATCTCAAATATCAAATTGGCATTCTAATTGCGTCAACTAAATGAATGGACATAACATTATTCAACTACTATCAGCAGTTCCATTCTAATAATATATATTCAGTGCCAATGCTTCAACCGAATCTCACTCGGTTTTAAGACTAAATTTACCTATTGACAAGCATTTGTAAGGTATAATTCTAGCACCTTACATGACATATTCCCAACCCCACCCAACCTAGTCACACAGCCGAATAATGTTATGGACTAAACCAAATTGACCACCACATTCTGCAAAATAATCTCGCCACCAATCGCCCCCCAACTTCTGTTACAAGATAGTTCACTTGACAAAAGGAATATGTGATGCATATCACCAAAGGGAGATTTGAGCATGAGCATGATTTTAAGGTGATGACATGCCCACACTAGGGCCAGTTGTTGCTCTTTGGCAGTAGAAGGATTCCCTCCTCATTGGGAAAGTTCATCCCTTTCCAAAATTTACTACTACCTGTGAGGATTTTTCATCATATTCATAGTAACCTTATTGGATGTAATGTACTGTAGTTTCGCCTTGTTCAAATCATTGCATACAAGACAAGAATTCCTATCAAGATGAAATCTTTCCCACTATTGTGGATAAGTTGTGGGTCCTAGTGTGGACATGGTATAAGTTAAGTATAGGGGGAATGCACAACCCCGAAGGCCATTCCCTTGCATAAAGCTATGTATAGTGGGGCATGGCATAAAGCACTATATGGCGGGCTTACAAGGGACATAACGTATTGTCACCTTAAATGAGTGGATTCTCTTAAAATAATGGACATATTTTAAAGAGTAGAAATAATGTATGAGGTTTTCATGTGGGTCTTCATTGAAGGGACACTTTCAACTCTACATGGCTCGCTTCTCGTAGGATATGAAACACGTGGTTAGTGCAAAATGACAAAATAACGTACCCGTAGCCATTTTTCTTATAATATTGTATGAATATCTTATTCACTCCTATAGTGAAGGTTCTCTTTCTCACTAAATGATCATATAGGTCTCCCCCTATGATTCGACCACTACTTACAGATCTCACCCTCTGCGGAAAAACTAAACTGGCTAAAAATAGTCACGCGTTCAAAAGGCCGTCAAGAATGTAGTAAAACAGTAAAACTCGATTTCTAGCAAAGGAAAAAGTAAACTGGCTAAACATAGTCACACGTCCAAAAGGGCGTCAAGAATGCAGTAAATAGTAAAACTCGATTTCTAGCAAAGGCACCCCATATTCTATTTTTAACCAGTTTAGTTTTTCCGTGGAGGGTGAGAGATGGGCCCATTGAGTTTGAGAAATAAATGATTCAAGTTCAAGACTTTAGGCCAATTGCTGATCATTTTGGATGAATATGGAGAATATACCTTCATTAAATATAAAATTGTGTTTGTGTTTAGAACACCAACCATAACATTATTCACATCCATAATAGTGTTCTGTGGGATTGACAATATTATAGGGAATATTCCCACATTCAGGCTGAATATGAGAATATTCCCTACAATATTGTCAATCCCACATAACACTATTATGGATGTGAATAATGTTATGAAACAAAATGCCATCTGTTTTTTTTTACCTCTAGGCAATTGCAATACGTAGCACAAAAGTCAAGTGTGTTCCTACTTTTAAATGGGCATGGGACACCCCAACATCTAAAAAACCTTGAGACCAACTGTCTTAGAGCTTTTGTCACAAGATTGTGGACATTCAAACTATCTAGAATACATGTACACTAATGGTGATTGACAAAGCACATGAAGTGTGGAAAATATAAGCATGCACATTGAAGGTGAAGTCATGCTAAACGGCGTAAGGACCTTATGATGTCATTTTTAATTGGTCGGGTTGTTTCTTTTTCCTTTTCTAAAGGATGTTAAAACGCACCTATGTTTAATTTGTATACAATAAAAGACATGGTGGTGGTGGTGAGATTGTCGCTCCACCATTCCCAATTATTCTGAAAAAGGTGGGGGGACCATGTTTAAATGGTGTTTTGTATGCACAAGTACAAAGCATGTCGAGACCAAAAGGAACCATTCTACTTGCCAATACAAAGGTCCACCGTCCTTCGAGCTCCGACCAATTGCAATAGCCTTCCAACCAATTGCCTTATGAGTTTATATCACAAGATTGTTGACGATCACACTAGAATGTAGACTTGTGGTATGCACATGTGAATCTTGATACATAAATCACACATTTGATATAGAAGCTTTACAAGTTGCATTGCCATCTTCTAACGAATTGGGGCATTTTACTCCTTGTTATTGGAGAGTGCCTCACCAACGCAAATCGCCCATCAGCTTTCCCAAAGGCCATCTCTGTGTAAAATCCCCCCCCCCCGGATTTTTCAAAGGGCATTATGGGAATTATAGTAATACTTGCATGCATGATGAGACATTAGAGTTTGAAACAATGAGCACGAGCATGAAGATGTACATAACATTATTCAAATACTACAAGATGTTCAGTGGGGCTCCTTGTTAGTGGGAACGATTCCCGAATAGTTGCCACATTCAGATTGAATGTGGAAGATACCCGGGTTGGCAAGGTTTGTCGCAGCTACTTGGCAAGCCATCTGAATAATGTTATGTATGTGGATACTGGATGTATTACTTAAAATTTGCTACACCCTACAAAACCCTACAACAGTCACCAAGCCAGCCCGCCTCTATCACAAGATTTCAACTACTTAGGACCAGTTTAGGCTACAGTGGAGAAGTGCACCAATTAGTCAAGAATCTCAGCCCAAGACAAGGCTATTTGAGGCAACGGTTGGTATGGTGGACAAGGTGGAAACACAATCCAGAGGTCAATTGGCCAAAGGGTTTGCGATTGCCCGAGAAACTTGACACCCGGAGAACTCCCCTAGCAAAAAGTGTTACCATGTTGGCATCCATGTCATTTTTTCATCCATGCTTGAAGTAGAGAAAGTCTTGGACCATAGTGTAAATCCCGACTGATGAAGAATCCATTTCGTAACCAATCGTATTGCTCCATTCCCCAAAAATTCCTGATTGGTGCACTTCTTCACCGTAGTCTAAACCATCTATTCGTGGAGTTTCTTCAGAACAAGATTTGGATCATAGAATGCTCCAAGGCACTTCAATATCAGAGATCAAAATAATTTCTGGCCATGATTTCAAAATGGAAATGAACGTGAATGTGCATTTTTTTTCCGCCTTTGACATGCGTCGGGTAACACTCGACATCTGCACAAAGAAAATTTACATGCGAAGTTATAGGCATCCAAGGCTTCTGAGTCACTGTAAGTTTCCCAGGTGGGGATTTGGCAGATGTAAATGTGACAGGGCACTTGAATTTGAGAGTCAGCAATGTTGAAGTATCAGCATGCAATGATCTCCAACAAATAGGTGCTTAGAACTCCAAATATCAACATGCATGATTTAAGTAGATTAGTGTGTTGGCGGTTCGGAGATGCACACTTGGCATGGCCAGGACTAGACACCCGCCTCTTTGAGTTGGGCCCCACCACTATTACCGAGGTAAAGGGGGTTTGATTAAAAACATGGTCCTCCTAGATTTGTGGTTAATTCATTTCAAGTGGGTTTTCTTAAACCTAATTTGACAGCTTTTAATTAATCTTGTTTTTGAGGTTAGGTTGTTTTTGAAAAGAGAAGTATATGTTATGATATAATTCATTATGTTTCACCTTTGGGTGGGGCTAAGTTCAAAGAGGCGGGTGCCCTGCCGTGGTCGTAAAACATCACTCCAGTTGAGATTTATTCTGGTATTGGACATCATGTGCATGACAGCTAGGGTAGATGGGTTTTGAATGGTTACTTTTTTCGATTAGCCCACTTCTTGTAAGATATGACACACGTAAATAGTTACCTGACCCAATCGAGGTTGTAGCCACTATCCCCATAATTTTGGGAGGTCATATGAATATCGCATTCATTTTCAAAGTGAATATTCTCATGCTCATTAATATGGGTCCCCTAATTATGTTGACTATTGGACTTAGAATGGTTATCATATTCTGAACACGTGGTCCAATCTCTTTGAAACACATATCTTTTTGGTATAGTATTTGTTCTTGAAGCCACACCTAATTACATACCACTCAAATATAAGTGCCCAATCAAGATAAGCAACCGAATAAGCCACATCCACCTTACATCATGACACAAAAGGAGTTTAGATTGGTCTCCTATCCATGCCCAACCAAAAAATATATACATACTAACACATGAAGAAACATTTTATTTCTTAACGGGATGTAATTGAAGTTCATTGCCGAAAGTAACAAGTACAACAAGGACGCCTCTCAATGCCAAGGCCATGTCAAGGAGTGTGGACCCATAGACTCAAGACTTATAGCCCACCCACACTTACCGGTGTGGGCCACTAGTGAACGGTTCCTTCCAGCAGGGATCACTTTTAGAGCCGGTTTAGCCAGTGAGAGCCACTGGATGCAACCAATGTTGGTAGGAACCGCTCACTAGTGATCCCGCACCAGTAAGTGTGGGTGGGCTATTAGACCACTAAAGATCTACCACAAAGGCCAAACTTACCATGTGTCACCAAGAAAAGTAAGGAACACAAACTTATGAGCAAAATCAAGCATTTCTATGTCAACTATAGATCCCTCGAGAGGTCGGCAAGAAACACTTGACATTGCAACACTTGAAGAAATATTGAGAACGTGGAAGGAAAATCACAGTTTCTAAAACATGGTTGCAAGGAAATATATGCTCAAAAACCACTTACAATTTAATGTTTCCTAATTTAGTGGATTGGAAATGTAGAACAAACCTCAAATCTCTTGAATTTGTCTAGTGGGAGTTCGGGATCCAATTGAGATGAATTAAACTGCAAACTTAAAGGAAACAAGTCTTTTAGTTGGATGGATGACATATGGATGAGTTTTCAGTATGGTCATGTGCAACAACTTTCCTTGGGAGTGACTAGATTTGACGCCTATGTGCATTCAAATTAGGAGAGAAGAAATGCAACATGTTTGCACCAAAAAATACAAACAAAATTATCCCCCCCCCCCAAAGATACATGTCCACATGATTGGTTAAGCTTTACAATACATAGCTTGCTTGGAAACATTGGTAATTTCTTATTTTAGTTGGGTTCACCTTTTAGTTGGGTTCACCCCATAATTTACATCAAATAACTAAAGCAATCTAAAGAAGTTTACATTGAATGAATCGACCACAAACATGTATGAGGCGTTGGGGGCTAGGAGGCTAAGTAGAGCTTTAGGGGGCTAAGGAAGAGTTGTGTATTTCCTATTTCATTATTTTTGTGCTTTTTATTTTTTATTTTATTTATGCCTTGGATCTGGTATGGTATCCTAGCCTATTACCGATATCTGACCTTAAACCGAGCTCTAGGGAACAAATTAGAAATAATGTTCCCTAGGTGGATGACATGTCCCTAGCTCAACTAACCTCACATTAATGCATTTAATGACGTGGAGGGAGAGAGAGAGAGAGAGAGGGGGGGAAGGAGGAAGAAGGAGGAGGCCCATAGGTCTCGGTTCAAGGCACATAGGTCTCGGTTCAAGGCCCTTAGGTCTCGGTTCAAGGCACATGAGACCTTGCCACAACGTGTTGGATGAGATTAGTTGTTCGTTTAGGATGTCTCTTGACATAGTAAGGTCAAAGTCAGTCTACGGCTTAGTAATGTTGGATTTCTTACAACCTCTTACTTGCTTGTGGATAATTATAGAATGCTCATAAGTTGTATTAGCATTGACGTCAAACTTCTTGAGGTCTATCATAAGATACCCTAGGGAACATCTTTAAAAAATCATATGTAATTCAAAATTAATTTTAAAAATTTCCAAATTTTTGAAATAGACAAATATTTCATTTTACCTTGCATGAAAAATTTTAAATCATTCATTACCATAGAAGAGGTCATTGTGAAAATTCACCAATGTGTAGCTCTCGGTCATAGGCTAGGATACCATAATCTGTGAATGGTTGAGGCAATCGCCTCTGGCCGAGCCATTAGCTAAGTCAATAGGAGGAGAAGATACGAGCGAAGAGTGAGTCTGAGGGAAGCGGGAGAGGCTATCGACTCAGGCCCAACCCACACGAGAGGCAGAGGAAGTACCCCGGTTTAAGGAGAACCAACCACTTGCTCATTTGAACCAATGCTATTCATCCAACTCAGTGCCGTTCATGCAAGTTTCCTCCCGTGTGGGTTGGGCCTCAACTGTCTCATGCCATCGAGAGTTTCTAATCTTTGGCAGATTTGAAGATAGTGCCGAAAGGGCCCTAGACTGTGGCCATTGACGATGAAAAGCAACGTGGGAGGAGCCTGTTCCGATATACCGACGTTAGCGTAAGGATGAAGGTTGGACCAACTGGTCCACAGGTTAATTATTCTATCCATTAGTTAGACAATGGACTGCGTAATTAATTATTGGCTAAAAAGGAATTTGCGAAGATTGTATTGACCTTTAAAGTTCAAATTAAATAGATCTAATTAACACGAGACCATTGAATACGCCAAAGTGCCCTCGGCTTCGGTAAACAGAGACAAATGGGATACTTTATGCAAGTCAATGGACGATGGTTGTGCCTATGCTTGTGCACCGCACCTAGTCCAATTAAAATGAACTCACTGCCAGTCTATTGACAGGGTAATTAAAGTGAGGTGAGTGACCGTCACAATTGCATGTACTGACAGGGAGAGATTTATAAATTTTTACCCCTCGCTCATAATTCAATTGTCAGTCCCAATCCGAAATAAAGTGAAATAACCCTGTGTGTTCCTTAATAAAACTTATATGAGACACCTAGATGATACACAAATCACCTTTTAAGTCTTCCCTGAGTGTTTCCTTGGGTTTGGTTGTAACCGAAATCTAGACTACAGTACTATTCGCTTTCATTTCCCTGATGAAGAAATTGAACTCAACATGTGGATATCTCCACACAAATTTTGGACTAAACTTCCTAGTAATTTCCATACCCACCCAACCATCTAAATATCATGAGTGCACAAGTATAGCATGTATGAGCCAAGCTTGAAGATTAGTAGGAGTTGTTGTGAAGGTAAAACACTTGTTTCACTGCAAACTTTCTAAGCCACTTACGCACCATGTTAGTCTCCAAGACTTGCCAATTCATGATTCATATGCCCGGGTGCAACGTGCCAAGACTGCTTGAAGGGCCCAAACTCTATAATGTATATGATTTTCTTAAGAGATTCGTCTTCAAAGTGGGCCTTGACACTTGCAGTGAAGTTGGGAGGGAGGGAATTATCATATACGAGCGTACCTCTCATTCATCCAACATAAAAACCTGACCCCCTATAGGATTGTTGCCAATTCATCTCAACTGACCTCAACTACACTAATTTGGGGACTTTAAAGCTAATTCTAGTGTCAAATCAACTATACAAAGTAACCTCCGGGTTGCATACTATTTCAAGGCTTTCGTGTTGGATGAATGAGAGGGGTACTCATGTACGACAATTCTCTTCTCTCCGTGAAGTTGTGTAATCATTTCACTAGTTGGTCACGACGGTATCACAAAAAATGACTAGGTTGTAAAAGTGGGCATAAACCGGTCCATAAAAACAACACAATTTTGAGTTCATGTCAAAGGCAAGTGTGTTTTGGAACCCACAATCCTAGTAGTGTATGTGAAAGAACCATGTGTCGGGACCTTACGTACACGAACATGACAATAGAATTTGGAGAAATAGCTTCCATTTCAAACTTTATTCAGAATTCACCTTTTCGGCAATATGGAGTCTTTGTTAACCTAACATGTCCACTCACTATAACGTGTGGGATAGTTAGTGGGGGTTGTTTGGTTCCTTTTCTTAATCGGATTCCTCTATTTGATTAAGATGTGGTTTGGTGAGGATCAAAGAGCAAGCACCATAAAGACACATGTTTAAAAGAGATTGGACTACATCTTCAAATATTATCAATTGTTCTAAACTCAATAGTGAACACAGCTGGGAGGACCTATGTATTCAGTTAAGAGGTCAACAAACATGGACTTCCAATAATCATACCTAAATTAGGGGAGGTCCGAATTTCAATCTGGTTTTTGTTGATGCTTCATTGTAGATTTGCTCATGCAACACAAGTTTTGTTGTGTAAATCTAAGGGATCTAATCAACAAAAGTTGGAGAACATGAAAAATGAATCGAACAACACCCACATACTTTAACAGATGTGTGAAAGAAAAATTTGCTTCTTAATTTCCATGTTCAAGAGGTTCAAGTACCAAAACCTTGAAATAATGCCGTTTATTTGTTTTACTTTTGAGACGATCAAAATGCTTTATTTTATTACCAAAACACACACAATGCCACTGAGACTCATAACATAAGGGAACTCTTTGAGGTGCACAGGTTGGAACCACACAACTCCAAGAAGGGTACGAACTAACTTTGCATTTTTGAACTAAGCCAACAAATGGTGACTTGGCAATCCAAAAGAAATAATGCAGTTTATTTCCACCAAAGAACTACACCGATTTGTTCTTTTACTGTGGGTTTCCATTTGGAGTTACGCATTGCTATCATCTCCTACTCACGGTACATAAATAGCTACGTTAATTTGTACTATTAATGTTGGTTGTTATATGACCAAATTCGTTACATTGAGACAAAATCAGAATTTTGAGACTTTTTGCCTACAATTTTAGCAATTGTTTAGAGACAATTTTCATATTTTTGAACTTTCTAATTATAGACTACCCTCGACTCGAGGATAATCTTCCCATATATAGTTAGAAAATCACTTACATATATAGATTCAATCAAGAAATTAATGAAATACATAAAATTAAGCATTAAATTCAGACTATGAAAAGTCTCAATGTAACGAATTTGGTCATTTATTTGAAACAAAGTGTTTGTTTGAACTTTTGATTACGATTACAATCCTTTACCAAGTACATTCGTTCCTATTCCTTCATGGGCATACTACACTAAATATGATGTTTAGTGTCATATGGTATTTAATGTCACTATGGTAACTTTCCGGATGACACTTCTTATGAATAAGTGAACAAATATTATCATGGATGATGGATGAGTTCATCCATTGGCTAAAACCTTACCTTCTCTTGTCAGCAACTTGTGATGAAATATTGTCATGGATGATTGAAAGTTGGATGAAAAATCACTTGGTAAGTGACATTAATTGCAACAGTGTGAATACAAAATCCCTCCAAAACAATTTACAAGGAGTGATAAATAATGTCGGGTTAACATTTAGTGTTGGTGATACTATACTGCAGTTTACAATTAGTATTGAACAAGACAATCAAAATTGGTGACACGAAATATCAGATTTAGTGTAGCTACACCAATATCACCTATTAGTGTGAGTTGCCATTTAGAGTTACGCATTGTTATAACTTGTTACGAAAAAGTATCATTCTTTTACCAAGTAGGTTCTATCATGTTTCTTGATGTGGATACTACCTATTTAGGTTATACATGTAAACAATGATAACATCATTAAGAATATATAAGAATATGTAACTCCATTTGGTAACCCATCTAGGGTGATATTGGTTTACTTCTTTTAAATGGTTAAAAAAATGATGTTTTGGGTAAAATGTTATACTATCACATAACTCCAGAGAGTGAGAGGAAATTATTGCATACAAGCATACATTTTCATCCATTCAACTAAGAAGCCCTGAAATAATATATAATATGTATGTTGATTTGACATAGGAATTAGCTTCATAAACCCCAAATTAGTCTAGTCAAACATATTTGAGATGAACCCATCACAAACATATTGGAAGTCAAGTTTTTAACATGAACGGATGATAGGTGCGCTCTCATGCATCGATGCCTCTCGGCATGCATATGGGAACTCACAAAAGAGCTTAGGGCCACTTCACACACGAGACTGAGAACCTGTTACCATTACACTTCAAGCACTCTCATTGGTGGAAAAGGCGGAGCTGGTCCAAGTTCGCTTCACACTACGCTTGAGGGACCAACAGAGTATGCGAATGCAAGATGGATGTAAAGTCCACATGGATTCCTACACGGCATCGAATAGATCATGTTTCATGGTCACTTGGACTATTTTCAAAAACCGGCTCTTGGAGGTAGGTGTAACACAAAACCAGGAGACCATGGCACTCTGAATGCTCACAACCGTTGGTTTATTCTATTGTATCACGTGTGAGAATCCACATGAATAGAAATTCATTGAAATAGCATTTGGTTGAGGGCCCAATCACATATGACTTCACACTACACTTGAGGGTCCGTGACCACACTACATGATTTTGGAGGTGTCTTGGGACGGCCTTCGGACACTTTCTTTTGGGCTCTCAAAATTTCATGGTCACGGCTCTTGGCTCGTGTGTGAAGTGGCCCTTAGTTCATTAAGAATGGTAATTCTATTACAAGTTTATAGCAACTTTTATAGCAAAAACCCCAAATGGTAACCCACACACTCTATGTAATAGGACACCTCGGTGCCCTTGGGTGCCTTAAATTAGACAGCATCTGCCGCCTCTTCACGCAGACTATGATGTAAGTCGACTTATCCGCCAGCTGATGACAAGTGAGAGAAGCAAGCGAGACACAAGCAACCTCCAAAAGGTAAAGAACGAAATCACATCTACAATAAATTGTCTAATTAGTGTGGGTTACCATTCAGAGGTATGTATTGCTATAACTTGTTACCAACACTATCGTTTTTTTACCAACTAAGCTGTATCATATTCTTTGGTGTGCATACTAACTATTTATTTTCATCAGGTAAAAAATATACTCTCGGTAAAATGTCATAGCAATGCATAACTCGAAATGGCAACCCACACTAATTAGATAAAAGGTGCATTCTAGGCACATTTCCCCTCACATTACTTCTAGCGAAGGTCTTAAATGTAGAGAGAAAGACAAATGGAACAAATGATAAAGAAATAACCAATAAACATCAATGTGACCATTGATGTGAGTTTGAGGTGTCAGTCCTACTCTATTGAAGAGTCCCCTTGTTGCAAAGGTAAGGTTTATTGCTTATCCTTGCGGTAGGTGAGAACCTTGAATGTATTGGTAAGCATGCGGCCGTCTTTTGGTAGGCCCCTCGGCCGCCGTGCCCACCTGCTCTTTTGATGTTTTCTTTTTTATTCTTTTACCTCGCCCAACCTTCTTTCTTGTCACTGCTAACCCCAATGACATTTGTCCATCCCACTAGTACTTCCGACACCAACCCCATAACAAGTCGGAAGTGGTAACCCAAGTTTTCATGTCGGACTTCCCATAGTTTCATGTTTGCTCAACTTGGTGTTGCTTGTGGGTTGGAAACCTAAGTATTTGTAGTTAGGTATGTGAATATGGGCTAGTGGAGCATAGTGCCATGGTTCTCACCGGGAGACTGGACTTTTGCATTCAAAAGTCAAATTGGATGAGAAAGGTAAGCGTACACCAAATAATCTTGGACACATAGGGAAATATGTGTCCATAGGAAAGGGGGGGGGGGAGAACCAAAAAGGAAACGGGGGATGTATTAAAAAGAATGTGTGTGTATGTGCATTCATGATAAAGAAAAAGAAAAAGAAAAAGAAAAACCTTACTTAAAGCCAAACATATGTGAGGTCTCATATTAGAGATATGGCCATGTCAACAAAGTTGGCATTGTTGTGCATGGCACATACAAATATGATGCATGTTTGCATTTCTCGGCGCATGTGTTCCATGAAATCGGAAAGTGGATTGAGGACAAGTTGCAGCTTGGTTTCGACGTCAACCAGGTCATGCTCAATCACCTCACAAAGCTCAAACACATCATGGAGATGGGCAAGGAGTTGCATTGTGACATGTTCCTTGATGAGCGTGATATTATGAATTGTGCAGGAAAACTAGCTAATGAGACAAATCGTAAGCATGCCAACAACGTAGAGTGTGTGTATGGATTGAAAAGAACTCCAACATGGTCTTCTATTACCAAGAGTCACATTTCCATGATGTCACCACGCAATTGCGCGGGAACAACATCTCATACACCCTAGGCATCCAAACAAATTGGGCAAAGGGAGTTTATGTTGGGACATATTAACGAAAGTATTGTTGCAACTGAAGCCACATTTGGCACAAACAATAGAAGGTATGTTGCCCTGCAGGGTACTCCATCTAACTATATAGATAGATATAGGGTTTTCATTTCTTGGCAATGCAAATATATCATACCCCTATTGTGGAACAAATTCATAAATTTACAAAATTGGCATAGGGGACCCAATGAACATGAAGGTCTTCCCATCCTTTCAAAAAAATACATCAAGAAGATATTAGATAAAGTTTATGCTAACAATTTTGCTATGATTTGAGAATCAGTCCTAGACACATTGTAGGACAATCTTGGCACGTTGTGAATGGTTGGGACTTAACTATGTAACTAAACTATGCATAGGCACCATGAAGCCCAACCCCCAACATCATGTTGTATACATGAAGGTGTATTGTTGCATGACTCTAGTTGGAGCTTCGTGGTGGTTACGCAAATCTCATCCGCCATGTTTTGAAGGGGCTTTACTTTAAAACAAGACCAATGTGTTTCAACTCGACTCCACTAGACTAATTTGAAGCCTTAAAAGCTATTTTCTACGTCAAATTGCTTGCAAGTAGAAAGGTTAAAGTTGTAGTAATGGCAATTCATTTTCACCTTTCCCATGGATGACTTTACGTAGCCTTAACTCTGCCTTAACCCATGAGCACATAAAACCAACTTATATATATATCACTATATTCGTTAATTTGGGACTTTTTCGGCATTTTGAGACAATTACAAATATAAGAACATGGATAAAATCACACAGATATTGGAGAATGTTGTAAGATGCAAATACTTTGAAGCGGGTGTTCATATCAAGATGGTTTGGGTAGGACAACCCAAACATTAGACCATGTTGTTGGGGTCCATATATTAATTTGAGACAAGAGAAAGTCTCAAATTAACGAATATAGTGATATATATATATATAGATCATTTCCCTCTTTCTTTT
This sequence comes from Polytrichum formosum, assembly GCA_964035585.1. Taxonomy (NCBI): domain Eukaryota; kingdom Viridiplantae; phylum Streptophyta; class Polytrichopsida; order Polytrichales; family Polytrichaceae; genus Polytrichum; species Polytrichum formosum. The sequence continues at coordinate 1,760,709 of OZ037940.1, read as the reverse complement.
ACACGCTTGCCATGTGGGAACAGACCCAAGGGTGGTATCTGAAATGGACCAAAGTTTGACAACCAACAAGATCCGGCCACATACAATATGGTGTTAGTAACTTCCTCTTCAAGCGGAGTCCAATTGCAAGTGACTGTTGATGTAAAGTAGTTTTTAAAATGAACCAAACTTTGGCCTTGGTCGGATAACCAACCAGAATTGGCCACATGTGCAAGATAATACTAGGGAAGGTCACTCTTGTGACTAGCCGCTTGTTTTCTACCAATCTCATGCCCCGATCACCCGTCCGGTTCCAACCGTGAAATTGTTGGGGATTATGTTCATGAACAAATGTTGGCCCACCACTTTTCACACTATTACAGCCTGAGAATGGTGCCAGAAGTGGCTGGTGTGATCAGCCCCTCACACACAACAATGTGTATTGGCCGGCCATACATCATCGCCCTAACTTCCTCACAATGCATCCAAGGGCACTGCTAGGCACCGGTTTGACATTTTCCAGCCAATGGCCGGACGACAAACGTACTACTAACTTGTATAACACACACACACACACACACTTCCCAAGCGGACCAAGTAAGGTTAGGTAATCCGTTATACGTTTCTGACATCTTACATCTGAGCCACCAAGTCCCCAGAAAAGGTAGTGCCAAATGGCCTCTCCCAGGTGTCGGAAGCCTTGGGGATCGCGCCACTTAGGTCTTGTGGTTTGTGGCTCGATAATTTTCGTTTCTTAACTTAACGTAGACGGGGTCTTAAATGGTTACTTCTTCAAACTGGCCCATTCCTCCTAGGATTAGCGAATCCGAATCGAGGTCATAGCCACTTTCTTCATAGTTTTTGGAGCTCGTATGAATAACTCACTCATTGTCAAAGTGAAGATTATCATGCTCGTTTAACTGGTCAAATAAGTCCATCCAATTATGTTGACTGCTGATTTTAGAATGGTTATCATATTTTGAGCAAGCGCTCCAGTTCTTTTTTAACACATGTCTTTTTGGTATCCGTTTTTGGAACCATGGTCAACCACGTACCACTAAAATGTAGGCATCCTAATAAGAAAAGTAACCAAATACGAGTTGTCTACCTTCCGACTTATCCTCACATTAAGGGCATCAACAACCATTTAGTATTTGAAGGTGTGTGTGTTGTGTTCTGTGAGGGCCAACCGTAGAAAACTTGAGCTCGAGCTTGCAAGTTTATTGGCCCAAGGCTAAGAAATTGAACCCTTATAAGCATGTGCCAAAAATGTTGGAGTTAGGATTCCTCCTTATCTTGGATCAATTTTCAAATTCAAGCCCAAATTTGAATTCGTAATCATCGTCGTTTAAAATTTCCCATAAGTCCAAATCAAGGATCAACTTTGAAGAAAAAGTGATCATGAAAAAAGCGGGGTCCAATCTTGACACAGAGTTCCACTTGTTTAGGGCACATGTAAGGGCTCGACATCATTTTACCTTGCCATCCATCAAAGCTCCAAAGCTTGAGCTTAAGCTCAAGTTTGTGTGTGGCAACCTTGGAGAGAGGAAATTATCGCATACAAGCGTGCCTCTTGTTCATCCAACATAAAAGCCCTTAAATAGTACGCAACTCAAAGGTTACTTTTCAAAGTTGAATTGACACTGGAGTTAGCTATAAAGACCCCAAATTAGTCTACTCAAGATCATTTGAGATAAATCCGCAACAAACTTATATAGGGGCCAAGTTTTTATGTTGGATGGATGAGAGGTACGCTCGTATACAATAATTCCCTCTCTCCGGCAAGCTTGTGGATCATAACATGTGTCTAACCAACCATGGCCACCAATGTTCCCCAATTTCAACCTACCTAGTCAACCCTCTCGTGATGGATCTCAACCTAGCAGACAATTTGCAACATCAAAATTTGAGAACTCACAAAGGTGAACGTGCCTTCGGTTACTTATCTTAATTGGAAACCTATATTTTAGTGGTATATGGTCTAGTGTGACTCCAAGAACAAATACCAAGACATGTGTTTGCAAGTGATTGGATTGCGTGCTTAAAATATAATAACCATTCTAAACGTGATAGTCAACATAATGGGGGGGGGGGCTATATGAACATTTAATGAGCATGAGAATCTTCACTTTGATAATGAATAAGATGTTTATATGAGCTCCAAAATTAATTAGGAAAGTGGCTACAACCTCGATTTAGACTTGCTAGCCATCTTGTACTACACCCTAACCTTTGTAATGTCGCCCTTTATAAATGTCGCTTCCTCTCTTATATCCCAAAACCCTAGGGAACCGATGTGCTCAATTTAAATCTCCTGCCTTTTTGTCATATTTCCCTCTCATATATCATAAGTTTTCACATTAAAATAATCCACCAAAAAATTTAAACCACATGCTTGCATGCATCATGTTGTCATCATTGTCTTTATAATCATTATTGCAATGTTGACTTTGTGTTTTTCCATAATGTCACATGCTACACTAATTCTCTCCTATCACACACCCACGTTAACACTGCAAACCTCCTTAATATCACATGCACTTTGGTTGTCACATACATGATATTAGGGAGGTTAAAGTGTAATCGCCTACTTCATATCTTAGGAGAACTGGGTTGTTGAAAAAAGTAACCATTTAAGACCCATTTACCTTATGAAGCTCCAAGAACCCTCTAATATAGCTAACCGGAATCAAATCTTGGATGTGTGTTAGGATTCTGATACATGGAAGTATGTAACTCCCCCAAATAAAATGTCGGACCAAACTCCCAATTTTACCCAAATTTGTGTCCTTAATTTGATCTTTTAAGGATAACTCAACTATTAAGTCATACGATATGTGCACCTATTATGGACAATGTACCAAAATCAAATGCAATTTTTCATTCTCCTAGATTATAGACATGAGAAGAAAAACAATCCTAGATTGCGACCATTTTAGGCACAATAGAGTTATTCGTAAGTAAAGCATATGAAACTGTGGGTTTAGTCCCAAACCTTGGGTTTATGAGAATTAACACAAAGTCACCCAAGTTTTCTTAATGCTTGAATCACCATACACAAAAGTGTGATGTCGGGCTATTCAAAACCGGCTTTCTAGCTTCTCCTACTAGGATGGGTGGGCCAAGCTAGCCTTGTATAGGCGGATCCGGGATATAGGTCAACAAGTCCCATGCACATACCCTATTTCTTATCCTGAAATTCTCTAAAAGTTTCAAAAGTGGAAAGAGGAGGTCCCAAAAGTTCCACCCGACTTTCCAAATAGGCTTCAATAGATGATGAACTACCGAGCTATTGATAGAAAGTTTACTCAAAGAAGGATCAAACCCACGGTTTTGTCCTTCTTTGAGGGACTTTATGGATAACTCTAATGTCCACAATAGTTGCACATACCTTAAGTGACTACACTGATTATTCCAATTAGTGTGTGTTATCGTTTAGAGTTACGCAGTGCTATAACTATTCAATGAGATTAAGTTTACCAAGCAAAGTCATCTATGTTCTATAATGTCTGAACAACCTATTGAACTTCGATTAGTAGAAATTAAGCTCATGAGTAAGACATTATTGCACTGTGTAACTCCAAATAGTAACACACACTAATTGGGATAAATCAATGTAGTATCTTTGCACTGCATGTTGCATGTTTTATCCCCGTGGTCAATATACATATGGTGACTTGAGCTTGATGCTTCCTAGAGGTTTATTTTATTTTATTTTATTTAGCCTAAACAATATTTTTTGAAACGCCAATATGAGTGTAACCTAGCCCTCAATGGACTCAAATTGATGCAAGTACATTCATCCAAATCCTATTGAGTTTAAAGATATGTAACTACGCTAAAATTCTAATTGTATTTCTCAATACTAATTATAAACCGCGGTGTAGTGTCACCAACACTAAATGTTAACCCACATTATTTGTCATTCCTTGCAAATTTTCTAGATTTACAGTGTTGCAAGTACTGTCACTCACCAAGCGATTTTTCATCCAAATTTCAACCGTCCATGACAATGTTTCATCACAAGTTGTTGACAAGAGAAGGTAGGGTTTTGGCCAATGGATGAACTCATCCATCATCCACGACAATATTTGTTCACTTATTCATAAGAAGTGTCGTCCGAAAAGTTACCACAGTGACATAAAATGCCTTATGACACTAAATATTATATTTAGTGTACCCTTATAGTGTTTGTTTGGAAAGTACCATTACATGCAAGAGTTGTATTATACATGGTTTTGGATCAAAGTTGGATTGCACATTTGGTTATCGAATTTACATATGCAGTTGTAATAGATGGCTGGCTATTTTCTTACAACGTCCATATTGGCACCTTTAGCATCTCGGTGCTTTCTTCCTTATATACAAAAATATCTAAACGCAAGCCTTGAAATAAGTAGTAAGAATTGTGCTCCCTCTATCAGTCATCTACAATCACACCCACACAACAACAACTATTGGCCAAAGAACAAATTGCAAACAAATGAACAAAGGTAGCCATGCAAAAGCTTTGTCTTCTATAGCCAAAAGTTGACTCGATGATAGTTGTGTGTAGGAAAGCGGAAAAACGATCTCAAGGAAAAAGAATTTCAAAGTAATCGTCCAACATTCTTCTCATGTTGTTTGCAATTTTCTTTCTCTTTCTTTCTTTCTTTCTCACTCACATGGCCGAATGACTCGTGATGTTGGGTGGACATCTATCCTTATTATTGTCAACCTCCACTTCGTAAAAGGAGGGAAAAAGGGGTCGGGCAAAATAAAGGGAAAGATTGATTGTGTGGGGTGACATTCCCATTGTGCCCTAGTCTACGAGGACCCACCAAAGCGGACCCCTAACCGTTATGAACCCCCTTAGAAGATAATGCCACCTAGGTGTTAGAAAGTACGAACCAATGTTCAACTAGAATCATTGTCTTTATTTTAATATCATTCCGGTATCTATAATGAGGATTTTTAAAAGAAGAAGAAGTAAGGGTATCATAACATTGCTAAGCAGCTAGATGATGGTCCCTTTCCAAAGAGAAAGGTTGTAATCATGAAAACTTGAAATTTCGAGTTGTTTGTTGTGAACTCCACAATACACATTTTGAGCGCTCCCTGTAAACGAGGAATCCCGAAACTAAAGGAGGACTATTCTCCCCTGATACATGGTCCCATAGAACGCAACCAAAGAGATGAGTAATGTTAATGATGGGTATTTGACGATATTTTGTTTTCAATACTAGTTTTGCTTAGCCCGTTCAAATTTGTTTGAAATTCGTCACCAACCGTGAAGTGAAACTACACGGTCTTGGTAGGAGGATTTTGTGTTTCAAGGAGTAAAAGTATCCATATGCCGACATGGCCATCTAGCTCTTGATTGCTTAACTTTTTGAAATTTACTCATTTTATTAGCCATACTTCAAGCGGATTATCAATTTTCTCTTTTTGGTAATGAAACAACATTCTTGGTAATAAATGAAGTGGAACATCCATTACATTCAAGTAAAGATTAGGTTGGACCTCATATTGTTCAATATAATTGGTCTCGAATCTTGAATCTCTTATAGATTCTAGTTAAATGCATATATTGATATAATTTTTGTTGGCCAGCATGGCATGGGACCAAGCTAGTACAATACAACAAGGAAACAATCCAAACAACCATACCATGCACTAAAATTGGCATGTCAAAGAATGAGGGCAAATGAAAAGGCCATTACCATAGGGCTAGAGCTTTGTGGTGTCTAAGTAAACTCATTGACAATGGAAATGTGAACGTGTACCGTACCTGGCCATCAGGGTCAACATCTCATGCCGAATAATTAATTAAAGTGGAGGAAGTGGGTCCGGCATGGTAAAAATAAATTAATAAAAAATTCAACAATTTCAAAAAATATTTGTAAAAGATTCGGCGCTTTAATACAAGGCTAGTTCACAACAATGAAAGATTTTTTATTTTTTTCACCCTTTTGTGGCGGCCTTGGTGTGTTTAACCTAATTGAATGCCCTAATCTCAATTAGTGGTCCTTTGTATGTGTTACTTTTGGATCCTAAAACGCCACTGCAACCTCTGGGTTTGCCATGATTTTGGCCACAAGCTCTTCAGGGGTTAATTTGCAAATAACAAAAAATTTGGGCTCACAATCTCCAGTTTTTTTTAAAAAAATCTCCAGTTATGATGCTACGGTATGCAATATTTTGGGATTTTACTACATGAAGTTGGCTCAATTTTGTAATATTCAACATGTTCTTCAATGAATAACTTTTCTTTTCAACTCTCTTCTCCAATAATTTCCGATTTTTTTCAACTTCTATTTTTTATTTAATTTTTGCCGACCCCGACAGCCGGGTACGGTAGTCAAAAAATCAATCAATGTATCCATGTTCATATTCATATTCATATTTATAAAGTACAATATGAATCCCTTTGAAAAGGAATGTTATAGACTCATTCATCTCAATTGCTCCGGAAAATCAAATGATTTAGAATTATTTCCCATAGAAAGCATCCGCTGTTTAAAGGGTTGAATTTGTGCCTTTTCTCATGTGTGAAAAGAACATTGTGATTCATATGGGCAAGTACGTGTCCATGGCCAAAGCAAGGCCTCCCAACATTTTATATTTGATTTAAAACTCCCAATTCGAAGCTTGGAGTGTACAAAATTTATGATGTGAAGCACCAAGTCTCGCCCCATTTGCAACCCAACCCATCACATGAGAACCATGAGCTTTCAAAGATTCCGGAAGTGTTGCCCGATGAAACCTTTTCAAACAAAAGCCATGATGGTTCCAATCATTTGAAGACATAAGGTGATCCAAGACATTGACATCATAAGGTTATATGTGTCCAAAAATCGTATGTATGTGTGTATGTGTGTGTGTATGTATGTATAATCATACATACATGCATACATACATACAACATCTTGAGGTTTGGAATCCATGGTGCATGTGTAAACTTATACATCGTGGATGAAGGGGCTCTAGTAAAAGCAACTTCCTTACAAAATTGAGGGCCGACTCATTCTAATTTGAATCCACAAGACTGCTTTGGGGTCTCTAAATCTATTTTTGGAGCCAAATTATCTTAAATTATCCATTCACATGTTATAATATAACGCACTACTTTTTCACCTTTGCAATGGATGAGTTTATGTAGACAACACGAATCCGTGGCCACGTCTTGAAGCCCATAATGGGCCTCTTTGAACCTTGAAGGGTTAATGACCACATGGCCACCTAAGATAGATGGGTCTTAAATGGTCACTTTTGCTACTTCTGGTAGGATATGAAGAACATGATTAGTATGAGACGGTTAGCAAATTTAAATCGAGGCTGCAGAAATTTTCCTTGTAATTTATAGAGTTCCTATGAATATCTTATTCATCGTCAAAGTGAATATTTCAATGCTATTCACAGTGCTCATTAAATGGTCACATAGGTCCCTCAATCATCTTGACTGTTGAACCTAGTATGCTCAACATATATTGTGTACATAGTTCAATCTCTTCCAGATGTGATTCTTTTGGTGTCAGTTTTTGGATGCATAGCATAACCACACATCACTCAAAGACACGTGTCCAATATAGACAAGTAATTGGATTAGGCATGTCTACCTTAGTAATCTTGTTGCACGTTTTCATAAGACCGGTGTTGAGGATCATGGATATTGCTACAAGAATACTTTTAATAATTCATTATTTATTGTTCAACTATTTGTTTATACTTTAAAAAATTGTCACTTTAATTCCAAAGTCAAATTTATTTTGAAGTTTTGCACACGTTCTATTAAACATGTCTATGTATTATATACATATACTTGTACTCAACATTTTCTAATGATATCCACTCTATGCTTTAAATTGTTGTTTTTAAAGAGCCTTCTTCTTGTTTGTATATATATTTTTCTAGTACTTGACAAGTCTTCAAGTGTACCAAATTTGGGTTTACTATAGGTTGCATGTTCTTTGGAGATTTGCACAAAAACAACATCTATTGTTCTCCAACCATACACAAATAAATGGTACAAAGGTCAGTGTGTATATTTGACAAAGTTTTTGCAAGTTTTTGACATTTGACATGCAAAAACTTGCACAAAAATAAATTGCACGTCGGTTGACATGAACAATTTAGATTTTGACATGTAGTGTCACTTGTGAAGAAAAAAACCACACGTCGATTGACACTTTAGGTATTGAAAAGACACGTACTACCAGGCATGTGACATTGAGGTGGCATTTTAGAAGAAAAATTAGATGTCAATTGACATTCATTTTTTTTTTGAAAACGTCACATGACACTTTGGATTTGAAGTTGAACGTCAAATGAAATTTGTCAAACATACACACTAACAGAGGTTGTCAATAGTTGGACCAAAAGAGAGCATATTGACACAAAATGGTTGAGTGCAAGGTTTCGAATAAATATTGTCCACCCGACTTTGACTCAAACCTCCCACACCGCAAGCAATCTAAAATTTTGCAAATGAAGGTATGGGATGCTACCCTTTACCATTTAATGCCACGCATGTGGCAATTACATGTACGGGGGCACCAAATTCAATATGCGGACTTGGGAAAGGTCCAAAAATGAGACATGTTTAGGAATCAAAGTATTTTGGTCTACCTCAAAGGTACACTATTTTGTCTAATTAGTGTGGGTTACAATTTGGAGTTACATGTTGCTATAACTTTTTACCGAGAGTATCATTTTTAACCCAAATAACATCAGTAGTTAGGATGCACACTATAGAAAAATATGATATAACTTAGTTGGTATAAAACGATAATGTCGGTAAAATGTTATAGCAACACGTACCTCCAAATGGCAACCCACACTAATTAGACAAAATAGTGTAGTCAATGTTCTACTGAGTGAAAAATAAAGTCAACCGGGCAAAATGATAGTTACGTCGTGAAAAATGGGGTGTCGGGTGCTCATGAAGCCATAAATGAATCGATCCGCGACAAGGAGATATGAAGGAAAAGGAAAGAAGGAGGTGGCTTCAATGAAGTTGATTGAGAAGCTTTTCAAGAAGAAAGAAGATATTATAGAAGAATTGGAATCCATGGATGTCAACGTAAAACGATGAATCTAAACTCAACAATTGCAACCCTTCATTGTGATGAAAAGGGGAACGAAATGATGGAAGACGAAAATCTTGTGAAATCGGTTGTATTTGGAAATTCAAACAAACACAAGAGAGGAGTTGAGGACGGTAAACTTGCCTTAATCCAAAATAATGGAATTTTAACAAAACAAAATCAAGGATGAAGGAAAAAGTATATATTTTGTGGTTCCACTATGAAGCCAACTTCATCATTCACGATCCAAAGAAAGCCTAGAGAAAGTGTTGTTGGAACATCAACAACCACAAGAAATGGAGGTTAGTGATGACGCCGTGATAATTTACTCACATACGGTAGTTGAATCAAAGGATGTACTTAATAGTCATGCAACTAATCTCCTTGGTTTGGCTCACGATTTTGAGTAAAGGATGTTTGAGCATTTCCAAGAAGTGCAACAAGTTCCCTCACCACATTATAAGTTGGATGAAAAATAAGCAAGACACACTCTTCGCCCCTTCAAATTACCCCAATCTAGAGCCTTGCCACACACTTGACGATTTGGATAAACCTTGGAAGAAGTTTGGTCGATTTATCTTTTAGATTCCCACGCCGGGTGGTAGTATAGACTACGAAATTAATCAAGGAAGAATGCATTGCATGTGCTTTGGAGGCTTGGATTTAGGGTTCAGTACCCCAAACCCTAAACCTTTATACCCATTGGGCATTGTCTATACTTTCATTCATTATGAGATAAGGTGTTGTCGAATGGAATGTTTGCACTTGGTTCATCATATCTTTTGATTGCATCTTGTAGTTTATATGATTTTTCATGTTTTTTTCTTCTACTAATATTCACAATAATTCAACACTTTACAAAGAAATCAAGAAGAAATTCACCCTACAAAGACATGTGTTTCATCTATGGATAAAAAAAAACCATTTGGTTAGGGTGGGCTAAACGGGCCGTACGAAGTGAATTTGATTGAAGCTACAAAGCATGGTCACATGCCTATCCTTACGATGACCCCTACCCAAAATTAACCAACTATCAGTGCTCAATAATTGTGAACAATATTCAGGTTGAGTAAACCCAAATCATGGGGGAAGTTCAAAATAAAAGGGGCATAATGTCCATAAAATTTTCCGACCCCAAATAGCATTAATACACAATTGAGTAATGTTGTGTGAAAAATACTACATCATCTGTGGTATTTAGTGTCATATGCATTATTTACAAAGGACCTAAATTAGATGCCCAAAGATCTTAGAGTGTCACGTCCGCTAATCGCCAATATGATACCATTTGTCAACATAAGTACATTATTTCACTAAATTTTATCTACGTTGTGACATTTAGTGCAACACGTTGTGATACTTGCATTTTAGTATGCAAGGGGAAGATGTTGTTGAGCATATTAACAGCCTACGTCATGTGTTTATATTTAATAAGCTCAAGAGCAAGATATTCTTGAGCATACTAATGCCAAGTGTCACTCATGCACACTTTAGTGAACCTGCAGACATACACATCATAACACTATTGAACACATGCATGTCAAGATATTCGTAAACGCACTTGAACACCAAGTGTCATGAAGTGACACTAATGTTGAAGTTGCTGCTTATTAGTGTAACCTAGCATACGCCTCAAAATAGAGCAAGTTACACTATGACGCATGTGACACTAAATACCATAATTGATATGTAACTTGCTAATGCACTACTAAGAATTAAGTGGTGTAAGGAAGTAGCCTAATAATATCTAGCATGTGTTGGGTGAAGTGAACGAAGTCCCAAGCAACCACTCGGGGAAGCACTTACAAGTTACATGTGTACTTGAAGGAACCCAATCTCTAGGTTAAATTAATTTGTTTGGTTTCCGAGTCCATTTCGGGTACCAAGGCAATGTCGTCGCATACAGACAAAACCTTATCCTCCAACATTTGTGATATGCGGCCACATGCTCCTTTAATATTATTTGTTAAAATATTAATCGATAAAGATGGCACTTTGACATATCCGGTGTTGAGTATGCAATAAATCATCGGGTTTGGCAAGTTTCGTAACACCCACCAAGGGGAGTAATAGTAGAAAAATGCCCCTTATAGGTTTATTGTGTACATTGTTTATGGTGTTTAGTGTCAAATACTTTTCCATAACATTACTCAACCTCTCACTGAGTGATCCTTTTCAAATGGGGTTCAAACAGTGAAAAATGTTGGCGATATGCAACAAGTCCGGACCTCATTATTCCTAGCGTTTGATTGTTCTTGGGGCATGAACCATACACCTTAGGTAAGCCTGACCATTGGGGGGGGGCTCAACAATAGTCACCCAATAGTCGTGATTGATCTATGTGGCAGATTATAGTCAGTATCTCTTGTAAGGCAAGCCCCAAGTATCATCAAGTTATATGTTTCATGGCACAAAATGAACAATTCTTGGGTTGAGTATTATTCATTTTGTGAGGGTGGCACAATAGTAAAGGGGCGTTTTGCTCTCAAAATTCCTAGTCCCATGTTGGCAACGGTCTAATGTTGAGTAATGCTATGTCAAAGTTATAACATTTTGTTAAGTATGCAACTTTTTACCAAGTAAAGTCATCTATGTTGTATAATGTCCATGCGCCTATTTAATCTTTGTTGGTAAAACGTGAAATCTATAATAAAAATTTATAACATTGCATGATTCCTAATAAATAAATAAACAAATAACCAATGTCATGCAATCTGACATGAATTTGAGCCCGTTGGCCCTACCTTACTCAAGAATCTTGGTGTAGGGTGAGGTTTACTGCCTACTTTGCAGTGGGTGGGCTCTTGGCTTCCTACCTACCTAGCTAGTTTTTTCCCGTCAAGTAAAGAGAAGATTTCACAGCGGGAATCGAACCACCAACCACTCCATTCGGAAATGGGTACCTCTCCACTATCACACAGTAATTTAGGGTCATCTCGGACCTGATTACTAATAATATGTACGCACACCATGAGAAGTTGTAAAAAGCAAGATACGGCCTAATAGTCCTTTAGGGGTTAAACATGCAAAATTTTATACATTTTCAACACCGACTCTAAAACACCATGCACACAATGCAGTTAGACCGACTAAAGGTGGCAATTATTTACATATATTCATGTATATGTTTGCTTCAAAAAAGAAATGACTTGAGCTTTGATACCCTATGTGTGTGTTTCACTATTCTTTCAACACGTCTATTATACAACTATTTTACATTGATGATATTGACCCAACAAAAAAATCGAGTTAACAAGAAACTTGTCCATTGATTTTCCTTTCAAAAAGATCATCACACTCTTGTCTTAGTTCCATCAAAGTTGGGTTCATGAGTAAGCCCTTGCTTGAAGACCGAGTCAATTTGTTTTGTGCATACCAACATGCATCGTTCACTAAGTCTTTCGCGTAAATCTCAACACGTTTTTGATTATGGGAACAAAAAAATAGCATGTTATGTGCAAGTTTTTACTCATAAATAGTTATACATGCTATGTATTATCACCAACAATTGCATCCACTATCTATATTGGGCATATTCACATCCACCATTTTCAAAGGTTCACACTTGAACAAAAAGGCTATCGTGAGCTTTTAGGGGACGTAACAACAAAATGAATATCCTTGAATTGACATTCTATTATTTGACATCCATGTGGTGTGCTAAATAACTTTCAAGATAACACAGTTCCAAAGTGAATGGATTGGACAATCGTAATCCCAAATTCATCATAAGATGTCCAAGTTCGATTTGAAGTTGACCTTTGTAGATAGAATATATTGGTATTTCACTTAACACTAAATGGGTTCATGGTCATCTCGTTTGTTCAAATTCCCCAACGCAAATTGGCCTCGTCCTATGTTTTAAACCCCAAGGCTCACATTAAAATGAAATAAGAATGAAACAACAAGTCATGTGTGTGCCAATTGCATGATATTACAACTCTTGGTGGTCCAAATAGTCATAACATTACTCAACTTCATCGAGTTGCACTGCGGGTTCATGTATCGAGCATGAACCCCTTGCTAAGGTTGACTATCATTCATCATTGCGTTAAAGAGACTGACATGTGTAGATCGAGAGTCCATAAATATCACTATTATTTTGGCCATTCACACCCTACATGCTTGTTGCTGACCATCTAACATTTTCCCATTTCCATAGTTGATTTTAGAAAAGGGTACAAGTCCCAATTGCTCAATAATGCTATGGTCCAAACTAAGTGGATGACTAGTTATGACACTTTCCCAATTTAGTTATAGATGTTGTGCAAGTTTGCCTGTTGATTCCCAGAGAACAAGGTTTATGCCTAAGGTGGGTACACCTCCCTGGGGGTGCACTCTTCATACCATGTACAAAGTAATGTGAGTGCTAAAAGAAGATTATTTGAGGCAATAGTGTATACAATATACATAAGAGGGAGATAGTGTTTTCCTATAGTGTGTGCAGATAAAATGCTATTAAGAATTTTAACGTAAGGTGGATGGGTCCTAAGCTTGAAAGACGAAAGTTGATGATGGATGCGCCTACCTTATGGCTTAATTGATCATATGTTGATAAATCTCGATGTTATATAGTATCATTGCCCTAGCTTTAGTGACATACATTGCAATGACCAAATTATTATGAGTTACATCCTAGGGATGAGGAAATTCTTAATAACAATCTCATTTGAGAGTGAAAGTGGATTGTATATATAGTGAAGACATTTTTCCATGCTTTTTATGACATTATGTATGATGTATCGAGGCATTTATCTAGTGTACCATTAATACACATATTTTTGTTTTCCTCTATAATTTTCTCGTGTACACATGGATCCATTTCTTGGTCATTGACACACATCATCTTGAGTTTCAATGGAGAATGAACTCCCGGGGAGTACAACTAATGTGGATAATGACCTAGTTAATGGTTTCCAAGTGTATAAATATATATTCATGTTGAAATGTATATATATTAACAATTGGACCATTATAGGACATTTATAAGTTTCATGACAAGAATCCAAAATATATATTCATCTTGACTCCAACAATGGTAAGCTCAACTTTCATGCTCCTCAATTGGATTCCAAGCGTTTGTGCTTATAGAATATTAAGTTTGTATTCAAACCATTACATATGTTGAAATGTTTGAATTGTACAAGCGAATGGATTCTATAACCATGTATAAAACCTTGATGTGAAGCTTGAACCCTTTATTGTCTAGGGTGCTTTCCAATGAACTTGGAATTTTCATATCACCCTGGATGTCGAGGGCATGTGAGCTCACTATCATTAACATTTGTTTTGATTGGCCATTTGCATATGATAGCCAACCCAACAAATTATGCCAATTTTACAACGAAGGCGTGGGAACAAATATATCATCATTCCAATAAAATTTGAGAAGATCCAAAAGTCGCAAAGTTGAAGTTATCAAGTCGGGGCATCTAATGAAAATATTATTTTCTAAAATTGGATGATGGGATGGATGTAGACTCTCAATTAAAGTATAACTACTCTAGAAATTTGGAAAACATACATGCAAGAATTTGAATTTTCCAATTTGAAGTTCATATGCCCTTCTAGAGGCGGTCAAATTTCATTGATTGGATGATGGGTGTCTCACACATTGAACTTGATTGCCATCTTTGGAGCATGTTTGCTTTGGGTTTCTGCCCAAATTGCTAAACATAGTTGATTCTTACAAGGGGCAACACCCACATGCAAGAAAAAAATGCCTCCTTACTCAAGTCTTAGTGACCTTCTATGAGGATCAACTTCACCTCAGAGCATCGTTCTCCTTCATATCAAATCGGGACTTAACATGACTTGCGCTTGTCTCTTCTTGGAATATATAAGAATCACCGTGCCAAGTGAGAGACACGGATGATGATGTGATGTGACAATCTAGAACACTCTCTCAAGTGGCAAGAGATGACCCCTCGGGTCACCAAGGGCAATAAAGGGTTAGAATGGTTGGTCATAATGTCTCACCAACCAATTGTGGCCCCCCTTCAACTAATGTGACTACGGTTCAAGTACACGGAACATCACCTTTAGTGTGAACACATTCATCATGGATTCAAGAATTTTGAGAACTTTCATGAACAATCCGGGTAATGCTAATGATAAACAACCACGCCGGTATGAACGTACTATATATTGCTACACTATCATAAGCATTCAATGTATATATCATTCCATATATATATATATATGGCATATGCATTCAATATATGCTAAAAACCACTATATAACTATACATGGTTGATATTAATAGAATGCCCTTATAACTCAAAAATAGACACTAATTGTCAATTGACTTCAAAATGTGTGTGGCCCACTAAACACGTTGAGTAGCACAAATTATTAAGCACACTTATGGAAATAATCAACATATTATCTAGTACAAAGTCATTTAGGGGGTTTACATTAACCATGACTTTTTAAATAGAATAGAATAAAATAAAATGACATACGTAGGAATGCAGTTGGGTGTGTAATGGACGATAGACACGACTAATTCCTACATAGCAACAATTTGGACACCTATATTCGAGTGGCTTGTGATTAAGTGTGGATCTAAGAACGAACACTAAGAAGACATGTGTTCAAAAGAGATTGGACTATATGCTCAAAATATGCTAATCATTCTAAATTCAACAATCAACATGATTGGGGGGGGACCTATATGAGCAGTTAACGAGCACGAGAATTTTCACTTTGATTATGAAGAAGATATTCAAACGAGCTCTGAAAATTAAAGGGAAAATGACTACAAACATGATTTGGATTTGCTAATCATCTCGCACTAAATTTCATGTCCTCCGAGAAGTGGGCGCAAAGAGAAAAAGTACCCAAATAACACACGTCGACCTTGGCAAAAGTTAAACCAATAAGTTACCATGTGATAAAAACGATTCGACCAAACATCATTGGTGCCCACCAACACTCTCCAAGGCTCTTGGGAGTTCGTCCATCATAGGAGAGTAATGTGTCACCAAATGCAATGATTCATATGGTAGGTGCAACATTTGACGTCCGATATCTAGAATATTGCAAGGGCAACATTTGGTGAATCAAGTTCCCGTCCAATAAGTAGTGTGGCTCCCCATGCATTGGCCGGGGGGGGGGCACCGTGGATATATTTATTGGGCAAATACTCTCATTGGCTAGAGATATATATTTTTAAATTCTTTTGGGGGGAAGCATAACATTATTCAGATCCATAACATTGTTATGTGGGACTGATAATATTTCATGGAATATTCTCGGATAATTCCCATATTCAAACTGAATGAATGTGGGAATATTCTATGGAATACTGTCAGTCCCGCATAACATTGTTATGAATCTAAATGATGTTATGAGGGGATATGAGTTCATGGTGCATTCCATGGTGAGCAGGGTGCAAGGTGTAGGGGGATGACGGTGGTGAGCTTGGAGGCTATGGATGGGTGCTAGAAGAGATGAGACGACTTTGGGAAAGGTGTTGTTGGGGGCAATGTCGATTTGCACTATATATACTCTTCCCATGTGCTATGTTAGGTCTTTTTGATGTGGGTTAGATTGGTGAGGGGACTTAGGGAGGCATTTAAATTTAATTTTCTTAAAACAATTTTAAATTTTAATTTTAAATTTTTCCAAAGTAATCAAGTTTCCTGAGTTTGAGTTTTGTTGATGTGTCTTTTTCCTATATTTCATTTTTGGGCCCGGCCACCAAACTGCTGCTAATTGAATATATCGGTGAACATACATTTGAATGTATATTCAAAATATTGCAAGGGCAACATTTGGTGAATTGCAGTCCCATCAAATAGCACAAGCATTGATATCATTTGAGTTCTAGGTATAACAATAGCCTAAGTTATTCGTAAAGTCCTTCAAAGATGGATGAAATTGTGGGTTGGATCCTTGTTTAGTACACTTTCTATTAATATTTCATCATGTATCGAAGCCTATTTTGAAAGTTGGGTGAAAGTTTATGACCTCCTCTTTCCACTTCAATCATACTTGTTTGTAATTGAAGATTGTGCTTAAAGCAATTCCTCAAATAGCGGTCAACCCCACCACAAAGGGTCTCTCGGGGACCAACACAATCATCCCACCCGGTCAACCCAACTCAATGGGGTAGTGAGCCGCAAACCACATGGACCCAAAGAGCCCGTCCAAATGGGATAACAAAGGAAACCACCATGCCATGGTCGTTGAGCTTCAAGTCTTAATCTATAGTCTTGTTTTCCTTTTCTTTTTCGATTGGATCATATAAATGTGCACTCTAGAGATAATGGTTTCTAGGTTATAGACTATAATCATGATAAGATTGACAAGTTCCAAAGTTGTTAAACTATATGCGCTAATACAAAGACTATTGCAATGCATGAATCTCATCAATGGATGATAAAAAAGGATGACAATGAGTACATAACATCCTATGCTATAAGAGCGTTACACAATCCTTGATCCATTAATTGTTCATGTAGATTTAGAGAGTAGTAACTATAGTGTTTGCAATTAGGCAACATGAGCAATAATATTTGTATACTTAGATTGCCATGAAATCAATAACATTATTATGAGCTAAATGATGGTCTCTTTTCAAATAAGGAGGTTGCTATAATAAAAATATGATAAATTTGAACTACTTGTCGAAAACTCCAGTACACAACTTGAGTGCTCTTCATAAATGTGGAATCCTGGAATTAAAGGAGAGTTATGCTCAGCCGATACTTGGTCCCATAGGACGTAATCAAAGAGTCAAGTAATGTCATGTCAAGTAAACTTACTCAATTATAATTAGGATCCGCAATGATATACAAATATTGTGAAGGTTGTGTTGTGAGATGACCTTGTGGGTGGCCACTTAGGTAGCCATTTCCACCCAAGTCCTTGATGACACATATTCCAAACCTAAAAGATTTGGAAGACTCCACCACGATCGTTGCTTTCAAGGAAGCAAATGAGGGGGTCCAAGTTTATCCATATTCCCTAAGATTGCGGCTCTTGAAGCGGCCCTTGTCCAAAGCGCACCTTCATAAGCAATTTGTTCTTAACGAACGCTCTTCTAGAGTGTGAAATTTCAATGTTTTTGTGTAGTTTGGAGTTTTTGAGGATTGAAGAGGCCCATCAACCATGATTTCTCCCAACTCTAAGAACCTTTATTGATCTTCAATGATGAGCAACTTGCACAACTACATGTGTCAATGTTATAATAGGCTACATCTTTATTTGTGTAGGACTTAAGTTGTACACTCATGCTCTTACCTTGAAGTCGTGTTATAAACTATGATATAAGAATGTACTTCAAAGTTGACATTTGATGGGGATTCGAGAAGCGTGATTTATAGACTACATGTATACGGTCAAAAGCATAATGGAGTTGTCCTTAAACTCATGGTTTGGTAAGGAGTTTTGGCCCACTTTTGACATTTTATAATGTGTAAGGAGTGTTCAAGTTATGTCCAAACTCCTAATGAAGTGGAAGAAGGGTGAGGCGTTTGACTTCGACTCAAATCTGACTATATAAAATGAATTTCATGGCAAGCTTTTGAAGGCACGTAAATGATGCTTTCCAAAGTTTCATAAGGAACTCAATCTTAAAGAGGCATCTTTTAGCCAAACTCAAAGGCTTCCCCTCCATTACGTTAAAATAGGGGGTTCCACCACTACTTGGAACACTCCTCAAATATTTTAAAATGTCAAAAGAGGGCCAAAACTCCCTACCAACTCATGAATTTTTGAGAGGCTTTAAGGACAACTCCAATTTCTTACATTGATTCTACATAATCAACTTAGAAGCAATTTTCTTCAAGATTGGAAAATAATTAATAGTTTATCAAATTTATGTGAACCATGTTTTTTTTTATTGGTGAAAACTATGTTGGTATGGAGAATAACAACACCACAATGAAGTCAATGCCCTTCTTACATTCCCTAAAGAATAAATCTTGTAACAAAGGAATTTGTTTTCACTTTTGAACATATTATCACTTTTCTTAAAATATGTGAATAAAGTTAGTGTGGGAGTGTAATAGCTACAAGTGGGAAATTTTCAATTGTGAAATAACTAATTGGATACCCTCAAAATGACTCTTGAAAACCTTGGCATCCATATACGAACATCATAGACTCATGTACACTATGTCTTTGGTTTGTTATATCCCAAACTCAAGATAAATGCATCATAGAGAATTATAAATAGATGGTAGGCTTAATGCACTAGGAGAGGGGGGGGGGGCGTGTAACTCCCATGTATAGATAAAAACTACCTACCATGAAGAGGTGTTTTTAAAGGGGCTATGAATTTCTGCACATATTAATGGGATATTCCACATATGATAAATATGATTTAAATATACCTATTATGTTCTCAAAATGAATTGCCAATGCCTTGATTTTCTTTAATACTCTTGTATTCTTTTACCTCAAAGCATTAAAGGAGAACTAATCTTTCATTGCACCACATTTTCTAGTGGAATGCCAATTTGCCCCCCTCGGCTTAATGGATAAGGTTGATCAAAGCCAAGCCTAAGTCTAAGAAACAATCTAAGTTAGTTTCACACTAAGTTTGGGCCACTTCACACACAAGCCAAGAGCCATGACCATGAAATTGTGAGAGCCCAAAAGAAAGTGTCCAAAGGCCGTCCCAACACACCTCCAAAATCATGTAGTGTGGTCACGGATCCTCAAGTGTCGTGTGAAGTCATATGTGACCGGCCCTCAACCAAATGCTATTTCAATGAATTTCTATTCATGTGGGATCTTCACACATGATAAAATAGAATAAATCAACATCCATAATTCACATAACATAATTAACATCCATAGATTCTTTACATCCATCTTGCATTCACATACTCCGTTGGTCCCTCAAGCGTAGTGTGAAGCGAACTTGGACCGCCTCCGGTTTGTCCACCAATGAGAGTGCTTGAAGTGTACTGGTCACGGGCTATCAGTCTCGTGTGTGAAGTGGCCCTTAGACAAAGTCAATTGGTCTCTAAAATGAGCGAAAGCTTGACCTTGGTCAAACCACCAACTAGAACTAGCCATGTGTGCATGACAATAATAGGGCAGAGCACCCTTGCAACTAGCCGCTTGTTACTTTCAAAAAGGGTTTGCCAAGATTTGGGTGCTTCATTGTTTCCCATAAGGTGGATGAGACATGGGCTTGTATATATGAAAACAAATCTCTGGCCCAAATTAAGAGTAGATTCTAGCATTCTTTAGTTTTTTTAATAAAAGGTAAAAACAAAACCCTCCACACAATGCACACCTAGCGTTTAAATTTATGTGTTGAGATGCTTTTATCCATATTGTACGGTCCAACCTTTCTAATAAATTAACCTTGCATTCTCCGTTGCTTAAGGTGGTGGGCTCATGCTATATTCGTCCTTCCTTTGTATGCCTCAACAAGAGCTTACGCATGCTAATATTCAAATAATCGTAAAGCACCAAGCACTTTGAACTTCGAGCGGACACTTTCAATGCACCCACCACAAAACTCAATGAACAAAATTGTTTGGATGGCCCCAAGTAAGGGCCGCTTCACGCTATGGCCATTCAAGTGGAGAGGCCGTGGGATTGAATGGCCAAACTTTGTTGATAGTCCAAAGAAATGGGTTGAAAATAGTCAATAAAATGTAGGAACTGGAGCCTTCGGCCGGGCATAGTGTGAAGCCTCCAAAGGCCAAGCCCAAAGTCCAAAGGAAGGAGGAGCATCCCACTTTACTCCTTGCCCAAAACAACCCCTCCAATCTAACGGTCAATATCTTGTTAATGTTGGATTTTTTTTATGACAAAAAATCGACGACCTCTCGACCATGGTTTGGGTTTCCATTCCTGTCCGACCCAAACTTCCTTCGAGAGTCCGTCACCTTGGTCAAAAAGTACTGCCATATAGGCATTTTAAATTGCAACGGCCTTTGGACTTTGGCCTCTAGTGTGAAGGGCTGAGAGGCTGAATTCTTGGTTTCTTACAATCTGATTGGTGGAAATCGACAGCCTCTCGACCTTCGGCCATAGTGTGAAGCGGCCCTAAGTTCACACTCTGTTATTTTTACCAAGAAAACTTCAAACTTGGTAGTAACTGCTGCCTATAGAATTTGAATACAACTCTCTTAGATAAAGGGGAAAAAACCCCCCAAAAAACAAATGAAAATACCATTTTGTCAAAATGAAATTTTTTGGGACATGTATGAATATTAGGAATATTTGGTCAGTTTTGGAAAAATTAGTTTATAATATGATAAATGTAAACTCACACCAACATGCTTGTGCAGCATAACAATCTCGTATCGCTCAAATTCAAATTCAAATTCAATTTCCGGTTGCAAAGGATGTAGTAGAGGGCTTCAACTCCTCCTCGAACTTCAACATTTTCCTAGGATTGTGTTAATTGACTGAACTTATTTTGTTGTCTCCATTTGAAAATGAACCAAACTTCCATGTGGATGGGAACCGCATTTTCTATCATTCCCTTCACTATTTGCCGACTTGGCTAGGAGATCGAAGCACGCTCACCTCGTATCTTGAGCTAAGATTAGGGTTTGTTGGTTAAATTCCCCAAAAAACACTTGGTTCAAAATTGTAGTGCTTGGGTCATCTAAAAATTGAGAGAGAGAGAGAGAGAGAACCAATAAACCAAAATATATGAATACTGTAATTTTAATTATCCCATGCACTTAATCTCATTATACAACTTTCGGCAATGTGTTATTTTTAACGTTGTAAGTGAGTCTGCCCTAGTTGGGAATAAGTTAGACATCCCTCCAAGTCATTTCTATAATTCATGAATGGTTTTCCTAATTTCATCTATGGCGGCTACGACCAACCTAAACACTTCCCTTAACCAACATTCCTTACCCTAAAGTTTGTCTTTTGCTTGTATGTCAAGTTTTTGCTTTGTGTGAGAGTTATACGGAGTGGTCTTTGTGAGAGACTATGTCACTTGCATATTGTGATTTTAGGCACTCTTTTAATGTCATTTCTTTTTTTTGGACACTCAACGAGATTATTTTCCCAGAAATGTAGGCACGTTTAAAATTAATTATTTTCTGCCCAAGCTGCTAGAGAGCTACGGTGTAGTTTCCACGTTGGATTCAAGGGTCTCAACCAATGTAGGATTGATATGTGCCAAAACTTGACATGAAACTATATATTACTTGTTGGAATACAAAGCCCTCTATGGTATCCTATCTCTGCTTGGTATGATCATGAGTGGACACTCAGAGTTGGGTTTTTGCACCCATCTGTTAACCCCCCAACTTCCCAAGCCTATGAAAGGGTTGTTTTTAGTGCATTCCTCTCAACATTGGTTACAGAGGGTTCATGAACAAGTTTTGAGGGTATAATGGAATTTGTCCACATGCTCGTGAAACATGGGAGATGAGTTATTTTGAGGGGAAAATATGAACATGAATATCCCCTTGGACTTCTAGATCATAATAATTGAAGGAAGGGGTGCAAAAGAAAATGCCATGTTTTATCCCTCAAAAAGTACCTTTGACCAATCCAATGCACTTGAAAAATGAGCAGAATACTTGTGTGATCCACTCAATGGGAACAACTCAAAACTATGAGCACCTCCCCTCGGGTACGTAACTCTTGTATTATATGGCCCTGAATATAATCATTTCTAATGCATTTTAGTCCAATCTCAAGTGATATAATTTGTTTTAATGTAAGAAACTCTTGTAGCTCTTCTAACAAGGAATCCAATATGTAATTATATTTAGGAAATGAATATTCCTTGAAGCATAT
Organism: Polytrichum formosum; assembly: GCA_964035585.1. Lineage (NCBI taxonomy): Eukaryota > Viridiplantae > Streptophyta > Polytrichopsida > Polytrichales > Polytrichaceae > Polytrichum > Polytrichum formosum. The sequence continues at coordinate 1,737,922 of OZ037940.1, read as the reverse complement.
AATTGCATTAAAAACCTAATTATATGAGTTTTAAAAATAAAGGTTCCATAGGCCAAAATACCCAACTTTTGGTCTTTTTAATAATAAAATTAAGAATTTTTATTATACATAAAACATTGCCAATGACTTTTAATTTTAATTGGAGGCAACTACTCCAATTAAAATAGGTTAAAGTTGTCTTTATATACATTGTGGAGTTTTAAAGAACAAATAAGTATGCAACCCAACTTTTTCTACATCTCATTTTATTTAATTTGGTCTTCACCCAACTTTCTGGTCCTTTTCTTTTTGTATAATTTGATATAATTTTTGCAAAAGCCGTCCTTTAAGCCGTTTTAATGTTGATGACCCCTGCATATAATATGGGAGTTGCGTACCCGGGCAACTCCCTCCACATATTCTCAACCCAAAATGTGCAAACAACAATAGGCTAGCCACCTTGCATTTGGAGTATGTAAAATCTCCCATATTTTTAACCACATATATGCAAAGAGTTCCTTACGATTCAGAGAGTGTCCAAAAGTTACATTGAACGGGTCAATGTGAGCACAAAGGCCGCTTTTACCAAAATAAACATCATTGATGTCTATGCACGGCTCATGTGTCCATGGGTAGATATCCATGTTGGCTTCATGTTTATAATTATTTTGATTGTAGAGGAATTAATCAGGTGGGGTTCATGTAAGGAAAGAATCATACATCAACCAAAAATGGGTTGCTTGAGAGTTACGGGTTAATAGTTGTTGTGCTTGAGCTCCCTTCCCATATTTTATCATTGAAATATGGGGTTATCTTTGGAAAACCTTTTGAAATCTCTTGCAAAGAAATTCCGTGACATGTTTTGCCTCCGGGATTAGACATGGCGCTAGATACAAAAGCTAATAAATAAAAAGATTATGAGCTTGGGATATGATGCCTAGAAGCACCATCATTTGGCAAATTGGGTGTGCTAGGTGTAGGATGGCCTTCTCTACAAAGGATATAATTGCTTCCAGTGTGTATGTTTGACATATTTCATTTGACGTTCAACTTCAAATCCAAAGTGTCACGTGATGTTTTCAAAAACAAAATCGAATGTCAATTGACATCTACATTTTCTTTCTAAAATGTCACCTCAATGTCACATGCCTAGTAGTATGTGTCGTTTCTATTTGTAAAGTGTCAATTGACGTGTGGTTTTTTTCTTCACAAGTCACACACTACATGTCAAAATCTAAATTGTGCGTGTCAATTGACGTGCATTTTATTTTGGTGCGAATTTTTGTCTGTCAAATATCAAAAACTTGCAAAAACTTTGTCAAAAATATACATTGATTGCTTCTCAAATTTTTCATAGGGCTCGGAGTGACATCATCATACCAATATAGCTCATAAGAGCCAAATCAAGAAATACATTGAGTTTTAAAAATGCATATTATAATCAAATTGTTCTCGGGGCTGAATTTTGTTAGCATATGGTGCATTGGTGAGGTGCTTTGTATGGGCGATTTCTCTCACCTCAAGTGAAGATCGACCCTGCCTTTCATTATCAACATTGATGGTTTCTTCTCGCAAAATATGGAGTAAGTGGTGGGCGTAGTCTCCTTTGGTATAATGAAGTCACTTCGAGCATGGGCCGCTAACTTAGCGACATCTTTGTTGTCGAGCTCAGCTCATCACTACTTGGTTCAATAATTCGTTCCTCGTGACCTACCAAATAACTATCCCCATGACTAATTCATGTACTTCATAACATTATTCAGATTCATAACAGTGTTCTGTGGGAATGATAATATTCTATAGAATATTCCACCATTTAGACTAAAATTGAGGAATATTCCACAAAATATTGTCAGTCCCACGTAACACTGTTATAGATCTAAATAATGTTATGTTGTTGCCTTGGTGATATTGGGTGACAACCCTAAACAAAATCAAACTAATTTTGTATGAAGATTTGACCATATCGCCTACTATCAACATCTTCGCCCCTAGGTGCCGGCCCCATCTAGGACTATTGTAGTTGTTAGGGCCCGCTTGCACTTCCTGTTTAAGGCTTTGGTTAGAGTGAGTAACCATTTAAACTGGTTATTTATGTCCGCACTGCTTGGTGGAAAGAATTAACAAACATATTAATTACCTAATCAATACAAGAGCTAATTAATCTCACGCCCGCACCACCTAGTTAAATCTTAGGTTCAAATAAGCTATCAAACTAGAAGTTAGCTAACTTTTGGGACCTTCCTCTTGTGAGGAAATCTTACTCGCCCATATCCTTAATGCTAACTGCACTAAGTATTGTATTGAGTGTCATATGGTGTTTTATGTCAGTGCGATAACTTTTCTAATGACACTTCTTATGAATAAGTTTACAAGCATTGTCATCCCAACTTATTGTTAGTTCATCCACTTTTGGTATATTTTTCATCCTAACATTTATGTAATGAATTATTGTCATGGATGATTTGAATTTGGGTGGGAAAACACATAGTAAGTGACAGTCATTGCAACATTGGAAATCTACAATGTCAAAATCTTTTACAAGGAATGTTAGATTTGCATTTGGTGTTGGTGACACTACACGAGCAGTTTACAATTAGAATTCAGCAAAGACAAATACATCACACACGAGACTGAGAGCCCGTGACCGTCACACTTCAAGCACTCTCATTGGTGGAAAAGGCGGAGTTGGTCCAAGTTCGCTTCACACTGTGCTTGAGGGACCAACGGAGTATGTGAATGCAAGATGGATGTAACATCTACATGGACTCCTACATGGCATCAAATGGATCATGTTTTATGGTCACTTGGATTATTTTCAAAAACCACCTCTTGGAGGTAGGCCTAACACAAAACCGGGAGACCGTGGCACTCCGAACGCTCACAACCGTTGATTTATTCTATTTTATCATGCGTGGAGATCCCACATGAATAAAAAAATTCATTGAAATAGCATTTGGTTGAGGGTCCAGTCACATGTGACTTCACACTACACTTGAGGGTCCGTGACCACACTACATGATTTTGGAGGTGTGTTGCCAGGACGGCCTTTGGACACTTTTTTTTGGGCTCTCACAATTATTATTATTATTATTATTATTTTGGAGACAGAAGGCCAACAAAGCCAACGCCATGAGAAGCTCTCACAATTTCATGGTCACGGCTCTTGGCTCGTGTGTGAAGTGGCCCTCATTTGATCCAATCATACTGGTGATTTATAGCCCCCACAGCTTAATGTCCAAATTTAGGTAAAGTGTCTGCATCTGGAAAGTCGCAAATAATTGCAGGCCGCAAAGTCCTCCTGGCATCTAGAATTGCATGGCCCTTAAATCGTGGTTCCACATCCACTAACTTTCACATATATATATATATTCCAAAAAATTCCAACCAATGAAACTTACCGATCCGTTTAGAGGAATTTATGGATCATTCTTCAATTCAATAAAGAAAAACCAAAAGATGTCCACATGCAACCGGTGGGACTTGAAAACACTAGGATCTTGACTATGCCCAAAAATCTCCCCGGTCACCGTCCCGACAAATAGACACTAAATAACTTATTTTCTATCCTCGTCTTGGATAACCGTACTTGGACACATGTAAGTTGTAGGCACGTAGCTCCAGTTCCTTTTTGACCCTGGGTTTGGATCAAGGACTTTTAATACAAGTATGTAGCCGTGATAGGTAGACCGTAGCTTTGCCGCATGGGACAAAGGCCCGGACCCACATTTTGGGTGAGTAACATTCTTTGTCCCAAAGTGCCCCTTGGATTCCCTTGGGAAAGTCCGCGGCATTGCCAACCCTTTTTGGATGATTTCTATTGGCCGAATTCATCCACCTCGGCAAAGTGTGTTTGGCAATTTGGGCATTTTGTTCCTTAAAAAAATAAGGGAACCATCAACACAAATAAAATATTGGAAGGAGAGTGTGCCCGCCGGATTGGCTAAATGTTTCTTGTTATCTTCAGCTATTGTGACTCGTCACACCACATATAAGTAATTCAAAGTCCATCAATTATGTTCATTCGTTTATGAAATGACATAACGTTAATGAGTTGTTGGCCAATGCATTGTGGGGCTGGGAGTTTACTGGTCTCGGGTCCCTTTTATTTTGGGATTTCCTTACAAAATGAACATCACTCAAGATGAGTATTGTTCATTAGGGTTTAGGGTTTAGGGTGTTGAAATGGCAACTCCTACACTCACTCTAATTTTACCAACAATCCGTAAAATGTGGGAAGCAAACCATTCATTGCTTGAGTACTCATGAATCCATTATAGGCGAGAACCTTGCTAGCCATGTTAAGTTGTGGGTACTCTGCACTTAGAGTAAGTGAGTGAGTTAATGATTACATATATTCCAGAATTGGTGCATAGCTTGCCGCCCCCTCTCCAGTTAGAAAGGGGCGGGGGATATAGATTGTGTAATATTATGGAGAGTGTAACTCAATGCATGGTATTATAAATTCGCTACAAGGACACAAAAACTCTCTTATGTTATGTCACATTGGAATAAAAACATGAGTTACGCCTTTACATGAAGTGCATATATGTATAAGGCATCCAAGTGAGTAATTTGTCATTCAAACTTGGCCTTGTGGCGGATCTCCGCACACCACTCGAATTTAGATGTCCAATTAAATACAAGCGATTGGATTAATAGGCATGCCATACTTACTTTCTTGAGCTTGCAATTTCTCTAAGCAAAATGCATGACCTTATTGCCACAACTATGAGAAAAATGGTGACGAGGAGTCCAATTGTAGGTTGTAGCCAATTGTCCTCGTGAGTAGCAAGAACAGTGTGTTGGCATGGCTATAACCCATACTTTAGCGACACATGATAGAGACATGCCGCACCGTGGGTTGGCAACCCTTGTGGGTTTCAAATGGCATTGTGCAAGAACATGAACACCCGGGATGCTTATTGAGATGCTCATCGGGATGAAGTCTTGGCAATTTCCAACTCATGCCAAGCGGAGACCTTCCCTTTTTCAAGCTTCTACATTGTTTGGATTTGGGCACAACTATATAGAGATGGTTAGGTTTTGTTGTTGTCGGAATTCTTGAATCACCCACCCAAAGTTATGTAGAAACAAAAATTGCAATTTATTTGTGATCCACGCCTTTTGTAATTACTCATGTGAAAGTGCATCATTTATGATTATAACAAAGTTGGTTTTGGTAACAATTTAGATGAAAAACTACATGTGTGAAAGTGCCGTTGAACTTATGAAAAGTAATTGGAAGTGCCAAGATGGAAACATGAGTTGTTCACCCAAACCCTTGTTGATGCCGAACGAAACATTGGCTACACCTTGACCTATCGCCTTCCCTTGTGCAAAAAATGGATGGAGTGATAGAGATTCCTATAAAGTTGCCAAAAACTATGCTACAATTCCATATTCAAAGCATATTGATGTCATCCTTAATGTAATCCTTAATGTACATGAAAGGCAATGTTATAAGCTTGCTCAAATTCCATGGTCTTTCTAGCACCAACTCCCCAACCAAGCCTCCAACCATGGTGTGTGGTGGGTGGAATGGGGAGTGCAAGTGCAAATATTGGCAAAACATTTTTCAGTAGTCAACTACTTGTTTATGGCAGCTACCACACATGCGTGACACAAATCATCCAATTGTTAACTAAGGGCAAATTAGTATGAGGTGTCATGGAGGTAAGGCACAAGAGGCAATACTAATTATCTATAGGCATACCCAAAATCAACACACATCCTAAGAATCAATATATGAAACCCCCAAATGTATAACTTTAGTACATAATTACGGGTTTGAGTATAAGTACTTAAATGCAAAGATATTGATATGGGCCAAATTAATGGGTTATTATTGTCATCTTCATTGCAGTTCATAGCCATCATAAAAGTGCACCACATCAACGAGAGTCCTCTAAGGTTCCTCACATTGCTAATGGCAACCACAAATGTACTAGAGGGCTAACCTCTAGCTATTGTAGTGCATTCATATGAAAGAGAAGTGACTGTGACCAAATACAAATTCACATATGTAGAAAAATGGCTCTTCAACGAACAAATCAACCACAAATTATTAAACTTCTTTCAAAAAACACATGGCATAATTGACACACAAATCACCCAAATGTTAATATTTTTGCTAAGAAACTTATGCACGAAGGCAAACTTGAGACTCCCATATGGCATGGCATATATCCATGTTGCTATATATTGGTGAAAGAAGAGTGTACACATCATAACCCAGTCAATCAATCTTCATCCATTTTGCATGTATTATATGTGAAATACTCATTCCATTTTTTTCTAAAAAATCCTCTATTATTTTTGTCATACTAATTTCTTTCTACCTCAAACCTAAAGTGGGGGTTTCCCCCTTATGCTAAATTATATATAATCACATGTTTCGCAATTTAAGTAGGCTATGGTAGATCCAAAGTTTGTATAATTTTTCTTGTCAATAAATAAAAAAACACTCTATAGTTGTTCTCGCGTGGTTTCTACTTTTCAGCCAGTCACCCCCCCCCCCGAGCCATCCCCTGGGACAACATCTAACAAATTCCATTATGAATGATGGGGTGACATAGATAACAATTTTCCACATATTATTCACTTTGTGCTTCAAATGCCTTAAAATTGTGATTGTATTTTGATCAAGAATGTATCACTTTAGGTATTCCAACCGATATTTATATCAGATATAATTTGATCGGCCAGTTAATAACTCAAAATGTCTCTTTAAAAAGTGATACAGATTTTCCACGTACTAAATCCAAATAATCTTTTTAACAAATTTAGTATACACCCTTAGAAAGGTGTGTGACCCACATACGGCACTTCCATCTTTTTCATATTTCTAGACTTGTCGATAAAATTTGAAGTTCACATGATTAGCAAATTCATAACAAGGACATGAGAGTTGTGCTACACCAATTTGGGATAAAGTGTAAACTTAATCTCCCAAATTAGTGTGGTTTACTAGGTTTCACACATAGAAAATAAAATTATCTAGTTAACCCTAAACATAAACTAAAAATTGTTTAAGTGTGAGTCGCGTATGCACATTTTTGTAAGTTTAATGTTGCCACAACATATTTTTAATGCACCAACACTATATGGCATTGAAAGAGAAAAAGTGTCAATGACAATAAATAACTGACTACTAAGGGCCACTTCACACATGAGACTGAGAGCCCGTGACCATTGCACTTGAAGCACTCTCATTGGTGAAAAAAGGAGGAGCCGATCTAAGTTCGCTTCGCACTACGCTTGAGGGACCAACGGAGTATGTGAATGCAAGATGGATGTAAAGTCTACATGGATTCCTACATGGCATCGAATGGATCATGTTTCATGGTCACTTGGATTATTTTCAAAAACCACCTCTTGGAGGTATGTCTAACACAAAACCGGGAGACCATGGCACTCCGAATGCTCACAACCGTTGATTTATTCCATTTTATCATGTGCAAGGACCCGCATGAATAAAAATTCATTGAAATAGCATTTGGTTGAGAGCCCGGTCACATATGACTTCATACTACTCTTGAGGATCCGTGACCACACTACATGATTTTGGAGTGTCTTGGGACGGCCTTTGGACACTTTCTTTTGGGCTTTCGTGTGTGAAGTGGCCCTAAGTTTTAGTGTAGTTATGATACTATGTACAGTACCTAGTTTATTTTGGATTCAATACTCTTAGTGCAGTTACTCAGTCCACCTTGATGTGACACTTCTTCACTGCCCACTGTACTTAAAACATTCACATGGTCCCACCGAGATTCGAACCTACGGCGCTTCCGTGGCCCCTTTCCCGAGGCTCGAGCCTAGCACCCTACGTTCGGAGAATCAGGTTCGACATACTGTAGCTTCGGGTCAGGTTCGGCGCAGCCGTTACCAGCCTTTCTGCAGAAGGGCCTTGGCATTCCTTCCTTGTTCTTCCCAGGGTGAGCACGCTTCTTCCGCCTCTGCTTCCTCCGATTCCCCTCGCACGCCACCCTCGGATGATCAATTCTTGCTCCCCACCCTCTTCCGCATCTTATCATCTCTCTTTCGGTACCTTGTTTGCTCAATTTGGCCCTCTCTGGACCAAGATTGACGCAAGGTTGTGCATATTTCGCAAATAGGTCGCTTAACTAGGTTTTGGAAGCGCATACACGGCACCTTCGGATGCTCAGTGTGTCAAAAATCCCTCTCTCGCATCTTCTTGTCTCTCTATCGGTTCTTTATTTGCTCAATTTGGCCATTGCTGGACCAGGATTGGTTCAAATTTGTGCGTAGTTCATAATAGGTCGCTTAAGAAGGTTCTGGAAGCGGATGGCACTTTCAGATGCTCGGTGTTACACACATCCCTCTCCTACGTCTTCTTGTCTCTCATTCGGTACCTTGTATGCGTAATTTGGCCATTCCTGGACCAGGATTGCTGCAAATTTGTGCGTAGTTTGTAATAGGTCGCTTAAGAAGGTTCTGGAAGCGGACGGCACTTTCAGATGCTCAGTGTTCCACATATCCCCCTTCTTCATCTTCTTGTCTCTCTTGCGGTACCTTATTTGCGTAATTTGGCCATCTCTGGACCAGGATTGGTGCAAAATTGCGCTAATTAAGGAAGGTTCTGGAAGCGAACGGGTGCGTCGTTTCTAAATTTGAATGTGTTTGGAGAGCCTTTGTGACAACGTTTGGTTAATTATGCTTTGGGAGTGGCCTCGTGTAAATTAGGTCCGGATTGGGACCAAGATTGGCGGAACTTGTTTGTAACTTAATTCGGGTTGTTAGGGCGTCGGCGAGGAGGCTTTCGGACGGTGCTTATCGAAATGGTGACTTGGCTGTGACGGGGTTTGAGCATTCCGTATCGTCGTACTACTATGTTTTGGAGTTGGAGTTTGTTCTATTTGGTGGAACGTGTGGGCCAAGATTGTCGGAATACTCTTGCCTCGGTTGTTTAAGACGTTGAGGACTCTAAATTCGGCCAATTATAGATATCCTGTCCCTAAAATTTGGTTACTACAGGCGCCGATTTCATGAAAATTGGTTGGATTTGGAAGAATTGCGCAAGGGCACGGTCTTGAGGAAAACTTCGGGGAACAGACAGCAACAGGTACATACAGGGTTGTCTTTCACTTTCTTCACGTCCCTTTGTGCTTGTCCATACTGTTTTCGTAAATACCGGTTGGCGTAGACGAACGGTTTCGTCATGAACCATGATGGTCCTTCGTAGAAACTCCAGCGAGGACTCAAACAAGTAACATGATCATCCTCGCATCTGTCTTCTTTTTGTGTTGTTGAGGTGAGTTCGTAATATGGAAGCGAACAGTCTTGCCCTGATTGCGAATTTATTTCAGGGCTTAGTCTCCGGCAATTTCGTTAGTTGTCCAGGAAATTTGGATTTTCGTTTAGGAAGATCCGATTTCTCCAGGGTTTGGAAATCATCTTATGAGAGGTTATCATTCATGGGGCCAAGAGGCATTCTGGGTATTTTGAATATGTTGTTGTCGTTCTAGTTTAGAATCCGTACCGTGCAATTCGATGCTTCGAAGTCTGAATGAACGTGAGGACGCAAAACCGCAGGGCTCGGGGTCCGCTGTTGGCCAATTGCACTCTTCTTGCCTCTTCGGATCTGTTGTATAGCTATTGATAGGAGATTTCTAGGAGAACCCACAAGCAATGAGGTTCAATTGTACAATTGAAGGTCTCCCACTTCATCTCCTTCACCTTTCACGATCTGCTTGCTTTCCGCTGTTCCAATTGCATGATTCTGAGGTGCGTAGAGGACGAGGTACATTCAGTTGGAATATCGCAGTGTGACGCTTAGCTTTTAAAAATAAAACTTTTATGTTGGTACTTTTATGGCCGAGGTATTTTTACTTTCAGGTTTGCACTTGATGTTAATGCGAACATCATTTGCGTGTTTTTATGTGTCAGCAATTAGCACCGACTCAGATAAGTTCTTGCTTTCGTGGACGGAGATTGACCAAAGTCTTCTTCCGGTTGGCAATATCAAGACCCCTGCAGATAAAATATTAGCTTTGTGGTCTCGTCTCAGCGACTCCTTGGGTTTATTCCTAATAGGTAACCAGAAAAATAATATCTCTCCACGTTCATTGTAGGTCACATACTACATGAGCTTGTAATCTTTTATGTAGGATATTTTAACCTGTTTCCGAGGCATAGCACTCTTCAAGCAAGACTGTCGAGGGCTTCTATCGAAACCATCTTGGCTGGGACCTTTCCTCCCCGTCTTCACGCAACTAGACTATGAGCCTTTGTTTTCCTGGACTTTGAGTTTGAGTTACTATTTTCTAAATTTAGTTATACACGTAAGCTCTGCAAAGTTTGCTAGTCGTGTCTATTGGCAGGGTTTTGTCCTTGATTCCTACCATGTGAGTGTCAGCATCTTCTCCTTTTTGGCCACGCGCGACCTAGCGAGGGTCATCATGTGGATGTTCTTGTTGCAGTTGCTTTTACATACTACCAATTTTACTGGTTCCTCTAAGTAGGAGGTCGTAAAGATTGGTAACTCCAATCTAGATATTGAATTTCTGATTTCAATCTACTGCCGGTGGTTGCTCATGTAGTGAACAAATCTCTAAGGGGATTGATGTGAAACCCAAAGGGCAGTCTTTCCTAATTTGTCACTCCGAGTGCACCTGAAAATTCGCTTGAAAGGGCACAATTCTGCTGAGGTCAAAAGTTACAAGATGATGTCAAAGTATATTTGTTTTTCTCTTTTTCTCAGTCCTTGATGAAAACTTCTATCTTGGTCTTGCAGTGGGTGGAACGTGGATGAAAGCATGGCAACCTCAGTTCATAGAGACTTGATTGGAGGGGAGGGAAGCATGATGCTCAACCCAGGTATTGCCTTTGAGATTGAGATCTCAGAGTGTACCATCTCCAACTCCCCTGTTCCCAAGTGGCTGAGACAACGCCTAGAGGAGAATTTAGAAAACAAGGCTAAGAGTCTGGAAGATATTGAAACGAGACTCAAGGAAGCAGACTTGAGACGTCAGGTAGTCATACCTACAATTTTCTTCAATTGAAGGTGCATTGGATGTCCACAGAGAAATATTTACCTCCTGATGGAACACTTGAACCTTATGAATCATGGATATGTGGTCTTATGCGATGCACTGACTATGTTGAATGTCATAATTGCAGCAATTTCATGAATGGTTGGCGAACAAGGCACGACCGAAGCCAAGAGTGAGCCCTCCACGTTCTCCACAATCTGAAGGCTTGGCTCAGCGTCTCGAAGCTAAACTATCTGCTGCAGAGCATAAGAGGTAATTATCAGAGACAGCATCCATGCGATCCAACTTGCCTGTTCTGATTGGGCTTACATTCACTGCTTTTTCATGACCTTCCATACATAGCACATTTGGGCTTATTAGTGTCTTGTGGATTCTGTTCTGAAACTTTGAATGTTAGTTCAGTCACCCTCCATTTTTTCCATGTTTTTGAAAAAAGCCTTTATTGATGTGCCTCTCCATCTGCAGCCATTGTTGTGGTGTTTGTCACCCTTTCATCTTGCCTCCTAAAATATTATCCACAGGATGTGTCAAACATCAGCTCTTGGCCTATCTTAGTTCTGTAACGATATTGACATTATAATCAAATTATGCTGTGTATGAACAGAGCTGAGCTTCAAGCTCAAGAGCAGATGAGACTTGCCCGAATTCATGAGCTTCGTGTGGCAGCTAAGACAGAAACCCAGCTTCGCATGGAGCGAGAACGTGAGGAGCTGGGTTGCAAGGTGGAATTGCGAGTTCATCAAGCAGAGGCAAATCGGCTAGCTCTGTTAGAACTTGAGAAACAGCGCAGGGCTGCAGCTCATGAACGATTGGCTCAGTCAGCAGTAACTCGAACAAACCAGGAAGGCAAGGATCGGGAGCGAATTGAAGCTCTTAGGTTGGCCATCTGCCAGAAGATAGCAGCTGCTGAGGAGAAACGAGCCTGCCTACTGGAGGCGGAGAAAAGCCGAGCTCAAGCCACTGTTCTGCAAGCTCGAAGAGTGGCACAAGAAGTTGTGCGTGAACGTGAGCTGAAGTTACGGAAGAAAAAGGAAAAACTCGAGGCTCGATTGCAGAGAGTAAGTTGCCCACCAGAGAGGATTTTGCAGGAGTTGCTCTGAGTTTCTACTGTTTGCCATTTTCAGCATCATATTTGCTTATCAGGAAGTGGGAGTTTGCTTTAATGTCCAATTTTGTTTTGTTTTGGATTTGGGTGTTTCCAGGCTAGGGGACAGCGAGCAGAATATTTGCGACAGAGGGGTGGATGTAGAGGTTCTTGCCACAATCACGGCCAGAAACTCAAGCATGGTGATCACCTTTGTCGTAAACTTACAAGGTCAGCTCTCTCATTGTGTTCAATAGCATGTTTACTAGACGAAGTACCTCTGTTGGATACATCTTATACTGGGGCTCCTTAATGGAGAGATTTTGCAACATGGGGAGTTTCATGATTTGGGCTGAAAAATCCATAAGTTTGTAACTGAATTTATCTAATGATTTAGTCTGACATACTCGCCACCTTGACGCTGCAATATTCTGATGATGGTTAGTAGTGAATGGTAGACTAACAGAGATTTTGTGCAGATGCTGGAGGCAGTTCCGGCAATCACGGTGCACAACCTATTCATTAGCACAGGACTATGCAGCTTGTGGATTGAATGGGAAGTCAGTAATTTCCATTTCTTTCGAGCAGTTGGCATCCCGCATCACCTCCCCAGTCACTCTCCGAAGTGTGAAGGCCCTATTGGCTCGAATTGAAAGTCGCCTAAAGCTCTCTCTACAGGGTCAATCAAGCAGTATCACTCGCATTGATCACCTCCTGAAGCGATTGTCACCTCCTGTGCCCCGACCCCGTTCCACAGCTGGAAGTTCTGTTGTTAAGAAACACCCTGCTCCAAGTGGACATAAAGGTGCTCCTAAAGAAGGTGCACAAACAAAATCTGCTTCTACAGGTGTGAAAGCAAAGGATACTCAAAAGCCTGAGGAAAAAGAGCTCGATCGCTACCCAGCACGAGTGTTCCTCTGTGCTTACATGATATTGGGTCAGCCAGAGGCTGTGTTCAGTGCCCGTGAGCAGCGGGAGTTGGCTCTTGCAGAAGCCGCAGCTAGGCTTTTGCCCGAATTTGAAGCTCTGATGGGTATCATCCTTGATGGTCCGTCAGCCAGCCCACCAGGCCCTTCTTCTCCAAATGGTTCTCAGAGCAGCACAAGATTGGATTGGCCTAGTGAAACTCCAGTTATATTACCCTCACCTCGACCTTTTGCAGCTCAGCTGGCTGCTTTTGATGCAGCCTGGTGTGCTTATTTATATCAGTTTGTTGCATGGAAAGTGAAGGATGCTCGAGTCTTGGAGGAAGACATGACACGAATGGCATGTCAGTTAGAAGTTTCCATGCTCCAGAAGTGCAGAATACCTATTGATGGCGATGCCTCTGGTCTCAGTCATGATGCTCAAGCAATTCAGGCTCAGGTATGGTTCTGAAACTGCTGAATTTGGGTGTTATGCTTTGGTATGTTTCTGTTTCTTTGTAAACAAGACAACAGCATATGTGATGGTGGGGCTAGTTTATTTACTTGTTATTCTGCTGCAGGTACTTGAGGATCAGAAATTACTGCGGGATCGCATTCTACATCTTACTGGAAGTGCTGGCTTAACACGAATGGAAGAGGCCTTGAAGGGTGCGCGAACTAAGTATGCAGAGACGCTTGAAAATGGTTTATCAGCAACATCTCCTTTTCAATCTCCTCTAAGTGCTGGATCATCATTCATCTCTCCCGGCTCGGGTGGTTCTGCAGTTTCAGAAAGCAGCCAACAGGAATCCACTGGCACACCGAAACCTAGAGTTGTGAGGTCTCTATTTAAGTTTCCCTCTCCTGTTGGAGAGGCCCCCAAGAACTTGATAAATCAGGACATGCAGGACATGCAGGACATTCAGAGTTCAGTTTCAGGTCACAAAGATACTGGGATCACTAATGAGCATATTGTGAATGAGATGCTTCACGACTCCAACTGGCAGCTTACAAATGGAGGGAGCGCTTCCAATGAACCAGAAAATTCTACCCTCATTGATCCGGTCACAAGCAAGATAGCTGATATGCAGGTATTGAGTTACATCTGCATCTTGTAATTCAATTGGCATATTAGAGAACTTCGTTGGCTATTCTTGTGAAGTCTATCAAAGTCCTTGTACATGCTGTTGAGAATTATTAGCATGAAGTCATAGTATCCAGGACTGTTATCATGGCTCTGATCATTCATATGGTATATATTGCAGGCACAGGTACGATCTGCAATGGAGGATGCATTTTGGGATAGTATTGCAAGTGGACTGGCACAAAAGCCAACTGATTATAAGCGTGTGGTCAGTTTAGTTGGTGAAGTACGAGAGGAGCTTGAAGCTATTGTTCCAGAAGAATGGAAAGTAGAGCTTCAAGAAAGCATGGACCTGGAATTGATTGCTCAGGTGAGCCACTACATACTATCCTCTTATCTGTCTAATGTGGTCGGTTATTCATGTGGTGATTCTTGGCATATTCTTTTATTGGTTCTCATCACTGATTTTGTGCTTGTAGATTTTGGAATCTGGAACCAATGATGTTGAGTACTTGCACCGACTCCTGGACTATGCGTCTGGGTTAATTTTGAAGCTGGGTTCCCCAGCTCGTGACAGCACTGCAAAAGCCGCACATCAATCATTGGTCACAGAATTGTCAACTCTAGCTTCACCAGCCAGCAAGGATGCACAGAAGACATTCTTTACAACTCTTGTGAAGGGCCTCCGATTCATTTTTGAGCAACTTCAAGTAAGATTCTTTCTTCATGGACATCTGGACCTTTCTGTTGACTCAAACTGCTCTAGACAGTGTTGTGCAGCACCAGTAAAACATCTGCCATCCATCAATTTTGAGTGTGCTTTAAGTAGAGCAGGATAGTGCAGAAAAGCTTTGGGAGCATTTGAAGAATTCTGGGTTTTGGAAAGTGCAGGTTTTGAAGCAAGATATCAGCACTTACCGTTTACGAGCTCTAGCCCCACTAATTAGTGGCACTGTCGGGGTGGAATACATGCGGAAAGCATTTTCAACCCGCTATCAACTTGCGGCATTGCCTTCTATAACAGAAGCCAGCCAGTTGCTCCCACGCACTGTTGCTTGGTTTAAAGAGGGGGTTCAAAATTTGGAGCAGGAGAAGGCAGAATTAGAAGCGTCATTAGCTTCTGTCCAGGGGACAACGCAGAGTACACCAAGAAAGTCTCCTGTTACGGGCCTACCACCACCCTCCTCCATGCGCACAGGTGGACGCATTGGTGTCAACACAGGCCTTACAGCTGTTGTACCTATGACTGGGCTATCAATTCCTACTGTAGGTACGTACATGTTATCGACATATGTTTACTTTAGGCCCCTAATCTTCCTATTCCCTTAGTAATATTGAGCATGGAATCTGAAAATGTGGGTGGTACATGATCAGGTGAGAGAGGAATTCATGAAGTGCAGTGGAACAGCAATGATACAGTATCAATCTTGGGCCTTTTACGGATCCTTCGCAGCACTGAGGCAGCAAGTGAGAGTTGGGTTCCAGAGACTCTTTCTCTTAATGTAAAGCGGCTTCATGACTGTCAAAATGCATTCCAGAGGATTCTCGTCATAGCAACTGGGTAAGCATATATCAAGACTCCTGGAGTTGATACACTGTCCCTTCTTGATTTGTGCTGGAAGTTTTCTGCTATGCATCAAACATTAATACACTGGTCACTTCTATTTATTGCTGGAGTTGCGGAATTTTAGGTGGGTTTTCCTTTTAGATATGCTATTTCAGTTGGAGAAATCTAACTGCAAGTCTAATTGTGCTAAAACCTTTAGGTGAAAATTCAAGCATGTCTAGTTACATGTCCTCGATGTACTCTTTGGTGTCATGCTATTACCTTAAAAAGCTTCAGTTGCCATTTTTTTCTGTTAATATTTAATCAGGTTTCTTGGATCATTTTTTTTCTTGCATTATGGATGTATTGGGTTACAAACTGCTTCGTTGTCAGTAAACATATACAATTCAGATGGGATACCTTCAATGAACCTGCTGCTGAACTCCACATATCATGGTTCTTGTGGACATTATTGAGTTAAAAGCCCTGTAAATCTGATATTGAGTTTGGTATGTGCAGCTTGTTGGTGGCGAGGCAGGGGCTAATAAGCCAGGGTATAGGGGGCCCTCAGTTGGAAGAAGTGATGGAGAATGGAAAGCAGAAGCTTGACATCCTTCTCAACAACCCCACAGCTTCTCTACCGCAAATTGGAACAGTCCTTGCTGAGATTGCCAATAGGGTGGACGAATCCCAAACTGGTGCTGCCCGTACTGAAACCGTCAGTGCTGAGCTCATGACGAGAGTTCTTGGGAAGAGCTTGTCACCCGAAGATCCGGTGTTTGCACGTGTATCTAGTGCGGTGGGCACAAGCTTGCGAGCACTACTCATCCTTGGAAAAAGCCCAGAAAGCGTGGCTGCCGCACAGGCAGCCTTGAAGAGGATCGGTGGAGTTTATCTGATGGACAAGGTGGTGGCGATAGCTGATTTGCTGGAGGTCATTGCAAGCGTGACGAGCCGAGTGCACGAACCATGGTACTCTTGCATCCTGGGTGCAGCTCGGATGTCACAATAGGGCCCTCGACCGCCTGTGTTCTATGTGCATATATGCTGCAAAGGTTGTGACTGACCCACCTCATCATGGTTTCTGCTCACGGTTGACGAGAACAGGTTGAGGTCCATCATGTCCCCCAGTGAACAGTCCCTACAGAGACACACACACACTCTCTAGATAAATTGATTGGCATGTTATATAATAGTTCAGTGTGCTGAAACAACAGCGTCACAGAAAAGAACTCCATTCAGCAACTACTAGTAGCCCGTGACAAGATGCAGGCCAGGTGTATGTGCAAGGACCGAACGTGTAGAGAGAATCCTGGTCCTGCAATACCCTGCATTGTAAGAATTTTTTCCAATCATTGTTTATGATGTACAGGAGCTTCCATCAAAATGTTCATTATCATTGCCAGGTATTTGAAATTGCCGGCTGTTTGTACCACTAGGTTCTTTCTTCTGACCCAACAGGGAGAGTCCAATTCAATCTGTATATAAGCAATAAAGATCACTCACACAAGTTCCACATAGTTTCTGCACTCTGTCTTTCTCACTCTACTCTTTCAGATTGAAGAGTACTGGTTGCCTTTGGGTTTTGATTGTGGGAGCTGGGCTCCTTTCTTTTCTTTTAGATCCATGTGTGCCATTTTTTGGTTCGTATTCACATGCTTGAGTCAGGAATTTGAATCGTCATGTTTCGTTTTCATTGGTACTGCCTTCTGCTCTTGCAATGGGACACCTTAGTGATTTACAATGCAAAAGCATTGGTTTGTGTTTGGATGCATATTGAATCTTTATTTTATTTTATTTTATCAGATAACTGCTGTGTTGTCTGTGAGGATGAATTTAATTGGATAATTGGAATTTGGGTCATCTGAATCGGGTGCTGCGTCATCTGACATGGCTTGAGAAGCCATGTGATTAATGTCCACTGAAAGTCAGATGAAGTCATCAATGAGAGAAGGATGAACTCTTTCAACGATAGTATTTCGATTCATATAAATGGCCTAGATTCAAATACATACAATGTATGTATATCTAAACACCGTTGTCACGTAATTTTGCTTCCTTTTTGTGATGGGTTGTGCTAAATATTATTTCATATCATAGACCGAGCAACCTCCTATTTCAATACTTGTCGGGGCTTCATAAAAATTGTCATGTGCACAGTTCATATTTTTACAGCTCCTGCCTTTATGTTAACTGGGGCAACGATTTGAGAAGTAAGAGCAACATACAGACTTCCATCATTAATTTCCATAGCAGGCTTTGTCTCTCTCTCTAGGCTTTTGTTTTGTCTTCGAGAGATGCTCAACCTCACCAATATTATTTCTTAGTTGCACTGGGAACATTTGGTTGTAGTCAGTACATCAAAATTCAGTGCTGGAGAGCATCCACATTTTGAGATTTGGTGTGGTCCACACTAATTTGAAGTCAACATCAATTCTTATACTAAGATGATTAATGTGTGTGGAAGTCCACCAGAGTAATGGCTCTTTGGTACTTAACCAAAGTAACGTTCATCATGTTTAATAATGTGTCCTCACAAACTAGTTGACTTTTTGAGTATGTACAACTTCATGTTAGTTCTACCACATACAAGCCTTGATAGCAAAAGGGGAGTTGGAATCAACTTCATGCATGAGTTTGGATGTTGAGTTGTTGATGATAGCCATAAGGTGAGTGACCCACAACTAACACATTTGACCCATAATTAATTGTACACTACTATGTAACTAAAAAAGATGCCAAGAATTCATAAGATATTCATATTGACTCCAAATATAGCTCCCAACAACTCTTTTGTTCTAACCATGAATGTTCTAATCACATGAACTTTGGAATGTATTGACGAAGCACACATATGTGTGAGAAAAGAAGTTAGGAGTGTTACTTATGGGTCACCCACTTGTCACCCACTCGTCACCCACTTTAGACTACACTACTTATCCCAATTAGTGAGGGAGGGCTAATAGTGTGTGTGGGAAATTAGTGATAGTGATACTAAATTTTTTTATGCTATGAAATGAGTGCCACCAAAAGATCTACGAAGTAGTGTTCATCTTGGCACTATTCACTGAAAGTACCGGCACTATTCATTCTGACATTATTCATTGACCATGTGTTTGCATATATATATATATATATGTATTATCACTCAACAAGCACTTTAGAGCATGCACTACTTTTCTTGAAATGTATGGTAAATGAGCATGTATTCATGAATTTAGTATCACTTAGTAAACATTTCAACCCTCACTAATTTGAGACTTGGCACAATAGTGCATGTTTTGGGAATTACATCGTTTATGATATTTAGTGTCACGTTCAGTATTTGCAAAGGGCCTAAACTAGATGCCTAGAGGTCTCAGAGTGTCATGCCTGCTAATTGCCAATATGATTCCATTCATCAACATAAGTACCTTCTTTAAGTGAAAAAATATCTACATTATGACATTTAGAGTAGCACATTGGGATACTTTAGATGATAGTATTGCATTTTAGAAATGCAAGGGGAAGATATTTTGGAGCATACTATTGGCAAGTGTCATGAGTTTACATTTTAGTCTGCAAGAGGAAGATATTCTTGAGCATACTACAGTCTAACCTCATTAGTACGACACTCGTTTATACGACACCCTTGATATTACGACACATTTTTGCGCGACCAAACTTTTTAGTTCAAACTCCCTCTTTTATACGACTACGACACTCGATAATACGACATTTAGAATCTCCGTTTTGTCATATTAAAGAGGTAATTAATGCTATAATTCCTTTCATCTATGTTATGAACATCTAAAATACATCCATTTTCACTTGGGAACTACTTGGGAACTTCACTTATCATTGGGAACTTAATGATAATTAGGGTTACTAGTGTAGAATGGACCTGGTCAGGGTTAGAGTGGCCTCCTTCCTATTCTTTTGTTGGATTATGAGCCTGAAGATGTTTACAACATGGATGAGACTGGATTGTATTTTAGAGCACATCCTAATAAAACATTAGCACAAGGGAAGGTGAAGGGTTGGAAGTTACAAAAGGAGCGTGTAACACTTGCTCTTGTTGTTAATTCAACTGGGACTGATAAGTTGAAGTTGCTTGTGATTTATACGTCTAAGCAACACGATGTTTTGGAAGGTGGCAGCCTCATGAGTATGTTCGGTGGCACTCAAATAAAACAGCTTGGATGAAGGGGGATATATTTGAAGCTTGGATTTTGTAGCTCAACAATCAGTTCAAAGGCCAAAATCGAAAGGTGATTATGATTTTGGATAATGCATATTCTCATGTTGTTAGCTTTGCCAAAGTTGGTAAGTCTCATGGTTTTTCAACCTTGGAATTGAGCAACATGACTTTGGTGTTCCTTCCTCCCAATGTTACAAGCGTAGTTCAAGCTTTGGATCAAGGTATAATAGCATCTTTCAAAATTCAGTACAAGAAGAAAACTTTTGCAGTAGGTTTTATCACAATATGATGATGCTACATTGAAGGACTTAAGGAAGGTGGTGCCCAACATCGGATAGGCTATCATGTGAAATTATGAAGTATGGAGTGAGTTGGATGCACAGATAGTCAGGAATTGTTGGAGGATGGTGAGTATGTTACTTGCAACATGGAATGTTGATTTTGCCCTAGTTGATGAAAGGGAGAAGAATTGAATGCAAGAAGAATAAGATGAACTTGGTGCTTGATTTCAAAGTTGTGATTGGGTGATGATTGAGACTTACATTCATATGGAAGAGGAAGAGATTACTGAGCTAGAATTGAGTACTGATGAGTTGGTGGATGTTGCTTTGGGAATCAATTATGCACAAGGCTTTGATCTTAATGTTGATCTACATTCAGTAGATGTGGATGATGTTGCTCCACCTACAGTAAAGCTTACTGATGCTAAACATCATGCATCATTGTTGTCTAATTTCTTATTAGACAACTCTTTACATTTTGGTGTTAATGAAATGATTAGTTTTCAAAAGCTAGTAGGGGATTTAGATAAGATGACAATTGCTAACTTGGGTAGGCAACACCATAGATCTTTGAACTCCTATTTCAAGAGTTCTTGAAAACATTTATATTTGTTTGGAGTTATAAGTTATTATTTCATACAATCTATATTGCTTAAACTCGTTATATATATTTTTAAGCTCATATTGCTTATGTTTTTGTATTCCCTCGATAGTACGACAATTTTGCGCCATTTGTCATATTAACGAGAAGACGACACCTCGATAATATGACATTTTTGGTGTTTTCCAAACATGTCATACTAAAGAGGGAGAACAGTAATGGCAAGTGTCATTTGTGTACACTTTAGTGAACTTGTAGATTGTTGTGTAACATAGGCATGCACCTCATAACACTATTAAACATACTCATGCCAAGATATTGGCAAGCGCACTTGAACGCCAAGTGTCATGAGTTGATACTTATGACGAAGTTGTTAATCATCAATAAAACCTAGCATATGCCTCAAAATAGAGTAAGTGACACTATTACGCATGTGACACTAAATACCATAAACAATATAGTACTACACGCCCTAATTGGGATAATCAGTGTCAAATTTATTTAACTCGTGGGTCGCGACTCGTTGATGCCAATAAAAACTATGTTCTAACTTAGTGACAACTGGCTGGGATGTTTGCTCCACCTCACTTCCAAACATCTCTTAGGAGGACGTTAAGTTCCCCCCCACGAACTTTTCGGATTGTCAGAATTGGGCAGGGGCAACCGCCCGTCTAGAAAATCCAGATTTTCTGGACCCGACTGAAAATTGCTGCCCGCCCGCCCGACTTCGAAAAAACCATTGGCCCTTGCATTCTTGAAGGCCACTTATCCACAAATCCCATATTGAGTGCACTTCACCTTCAAGGTCCAAAATCCAATATATATATCCACTTCCATTGAGTAAATAAGCAATTGACTGGGATTTCATTATCAAAGTGAAACCGTCAATAAAACATGTAATTAACTTGGAAGTCAAAAATAATTACAAAACCCTCACTAGCACTGAGGTTACAATTTTTGTGACTTACCATTGAAAGGGTCTTTGTCATACTAAAATGGAACTAAAATTAGTGATTTATTTTCAAAATGTAAAATATTATAATATTATAATATTTTATAATATTTTAGTTAATACCTTCTGCTTTCACAAAGTTTTCATACACATTTAAACTAATTAAGTCTAATTAATTTTGATTAATTCTAATTAAGCCCAATTAAATCAGAAAGCATGCTTGCCAAATTGATTAATCCTATTCAATTATAAACTATACTTACTGGAATTAATGGAGCATGTTACATGTTGACATCTCCGAAGGAACGTTCTTTTGCACTTTTAAATGGAGGAAAGAACGCACTTCCATTCTGCAAGGTCACAGTCTCACAGAGTGCCTTAGAATCTTTCCTGTCAAAAACGTGCTCCTCGACGACGAGAAAATTTGAAGGGTTACTCATATTTCATGGGGAAGGGTTACTTAAAATTTTGCCTTTCAAAATGAAGGGTTACTTCAAAAATTGCCCTTCACGTATTTACAATTTTTTTTCTTTCAAAAATGCACAATGTAATGTTTGAATCTTAGGTTATATTGTAAACTGAAGTGAAATGTAATTTACATGGAACAAACATTCTCCCGTCGCCCAGGCCCCAAGGATAAGAGCGGCCTGTAGTTCTCACTGGGTGTGGGAGGGTATCTACGGTTCTCCCGAGGGTATGAGCGTATCTGCAAGACTGCATCAGCCACAAGCCGGAGCCTCCAGGGAAATGAGCTAGCCGGATCTCCCGAGGGTATGAAGGCCCAAGGGACCGGTTGTTTTAAAAATGCCCTTCCCTTTGAAGGTTTCCTGGAATTTTTGCCGGTCCTTTTTGAAGGGCTGGCCCAACTGTTGAAGGGAAAGTGAAGGGCTGCACCCCAGAATAAGGGGTATAGCCCTTCAATTTTATTCGCTGCTCCTCGTTTAGACCTTAAATTGGTTATGGGTTATGGAGCTAGATAGTGGCATTCCCCTGCAACCAGCAACCAAGGCTCCCATCATGATCACTTTTGATGTGGTGGACAAGGATAGGGATCCCAACGATCTGAAGTTGCAGGCTTGCATATTTAAGGCTAGTAAGGGCCGGTTGACACTATGGACCAAGGTTTGGGAGACTTTTGAGCTCAACTAGCTAAAATCCGCCCCTTCACAACTTCTACCGGCTTTTTCAAGATTTGACCGGTTGCAAACTTGTTGCCATTAATTTGGACCGGCCAATATCCTATATTTTTTTTCAAGTGCCGGCTAATTTCCTCTTCATTGTAATGACAACCGGCCAAAAACTTGGGCATTCATAAGTAAGTTGGTTTTCCAATGTAGCAAAATTATATCTACAAACAACATACACCATTCAACAACAATGTCCAAAGAACATATCAACATACAATAATAATATGTAATTTGCCTCCCGATCGCAACGCCTCTTGTTTGATGACTTCGATCGCAGAGCCTCCCAATCGCAGTGCCTCTTGTTCAATGACTTCGATCGCAACGCCTCCGTGTCTGGTCTAAGAAGCACGCATGACATCGACTCTGTTCAAGGCTTCAAGCTTTGTGTCTGATTTAAGAAGCACGCATGACATCAACTTCCTAGCTTTGCAATCAACGAGAAAATTGCTCGCAAATAGATTTCCACAAGCAAGTGAGAAATTGAAGAAATCGCTTGAGCTACAAAAGGGAATATGGAACCGAAATGTGACAAAAACAAGAAAGACATGCAACAACGAATTAGCGAAATAAGCAAGAGTGAGGAGGTAGTAGCGTCCGTTGTAGCCAACCATCAACAATGAAATGCAATAATGAAGCAAAAGCTTCGCCTGTTCGCCATTCGCCAAATCGCTACAAGCCTACAACGGATAGAATGAAGACAATGAATGTGGCGCAGTGGCGCACTTTCGGAGTTCAGACTCATTGACGCGCTTGCTAATGAAAGAAAGGTGGCAGCATGGCTAACCTAAACCCTAGACGTCGCTTTTTCCAATTTCATGAGGACATGCTAGGGTGTCCTACATGCACTACTTTGCATCTATTCTAAAATCCGCCATGTCATCAATAGAACCGGATGATATCTGGCCCTAGATGAATCAAACCAGATGAAATCCGCCTATTTCACAATTCATCCGGGTAAAAATCCTCCTCCTCAAAATGGTTGCCGGTTGAAATCCGGTTTTTTTTAAAAGCACCAGTTTCATATCCTCCACTT
This sequence comes from Polytrichum formosum, assembly GCA_964035585.1. Classification (NCBI taxonomy): domain Eukaryota; kingdom Viridiplantae; phylum Streptophyta; class Polytrichopsida; order Polytrichales; family Polytrichaceae; genus Polytrichum; species Polytrichum formosum. The sequence continues at coordinate 1,714,075 of OZ037940.1, read as the reverse complement.
TCCCAATTCAACCGGACTTTTCACAAAATCAACCGGCCGCCATTACACTAAATACCGGTTCTCCCCGGACATTGCTATGGACCATGAAGTCGGACCATGGAAGATGGCATTTGTCAATGGTCCGAGTTCATGGTCTGACTTCTATGGTCTGACTTCATAAAAAATTAGTTTTGAGAGCCTTGGGCCCCTCACTAGGTGTAAACCGAATGTGGACCAAGAGGAAAGACCATGGACCAAAAAGTGAAGGTGCTGGTTTTTTTAATATATGCACAAAAAAAGGCAATTTTCCAAAAAAATCAACTTTGACCATTTTCTTGGCTTCAATAGTCTTATCTTGACCTCACTTCTTATTTTTACTTGTATTCACTTTGAATTCCAGCAAGCATGGTTGCAATGGAGGAGAGGAGGAGAAGCTTTGTTTTGCTTTTAAGATTATACATGTGTTTGTACATGCTTGTGAAGCATGTTGTGGACATTCAAGCATTGCTTTTGCAAGGAGAATGGGAGAAGGTCGCAATTTTGAGTTTGGTTTATGAGAGTATGGGACATAGAGAGAGAAGCATATGGAGTCAAGAACGGATGTCCGGATTTGTAGAATGCTTGTTGTTGGGATCATGGACGGAGAGAGAGTTTAGGAAATGAACTTGAGTGACATATAATATTTTCAGATTTTTGTGTGAGACGTTGGGCCCGTATTTGAAGAAAGAGGAAATCCAATTTAGAGTTACTGTACCGGTACAAGAAAAGGTAGCAATGCCATTGCATAGGTTAGGTAGCAGTGATGGACTGCAAAACATAGGGAATTTGTATGGAATTTATAAAAGCACATTATTAAAAATAGTGAGGGAATTTTGTAGGGTTGTTAGGAAGCATTTACAACCAGTTTTTGTACAAACTCCGGATGAATCGCAGTTTAGGGTTTTAGCTAGAAGGTTCGAACAACTGCATGGTATATCATACGTTATATGAACAATAGACGGTTAGTATATTCTTGTTTTAGCTCCGGTAGTCGGCGAAAAAGACTATTACTGTAGGAAATCATTCCACTCAGCAATTTTACAAGGGATTGTTGGACCAGATTGTATGTTCTAGGATTATGAATATGGATGGGCAAGAAATCTACACGATTGGGTTGTATTCTAGATGACGAAAATCGGACGAGCATGTATAGAGGGAAAATTCCAGCCATACAAACTTGTCGGAGACGCTATATATCTGGTGAGGCTGTGGATGTACTGTCTGTTTAAGGGTGGAAAGATTGCATTGTTCGGAAAAGAGGCAAACTGGAATTTCATCCAGTCTTCAAGTAGAATGTGTGTAGAAAGGGCATTTGGTATACTGAAGGGTAGATGGAGACTGATAAGGAAGCGATTAGAGGTATCATTGAGAAATATGCCAGATATTGTAGCTACGTGTATAGTGTTGCACAATTTATGTATTATAAACAATAAAAGTATCGAAGAAGGCTGGAGTGTAGAAGTAGAAAACAAACCAACTACAAGAGTTATTGAGGGAGAATTACGAGAAGGAAGTGAATTGCGGGAGAAAAAACAGGGCTTACTAAAGTGGAAAAAAGGATTTTGGCCAAAGATGATGTTCCAATTATAGACGAGATAAATGATTCAAAAATATATCTATTTTTATAAAAACAAAAGACAAATGACCTTATGAGAGAAGCCACAGTTATGCATAATTTATTAGCAAAAAGTCTGTGGCAGTACAAAATATGGTATAGATACGGTATACTAGATACAGTGACAGTAATATAATAGAGCAATAATTAAAATTTATCTCAGAGAGTAGTAAAATTTCTATCCATGTTCTTGAGAAAATTGGTAGATTCTTGGAATGATGCAAGAAGAGCTCCAGAATTGCCGACAACTTGTTCCAATAAATTTTTGATATTTTTTGAGTTTTTTGTCTTATGATCCACCTATTGTTGGTGTAGTAATTGATGTTGTTTGACAGAAGATACATGTAGATGGAATAATATCTTATGGAAATGATTCCGTTGTACTTGCTGGAATATAATTATATATACTTTCTCTGCTCCCGTGCCATTCATCCATTTCTTGAAACCATTTATATTCTTGCAGTCTATCTGATCCAGAAACTTCATTTGCCCTTTTATCAGATATGTATTATTTTAGAATGCTTTTGTATTTTTTTTACAAGACAACTATAAACGATTAAAACCTTTGATTGCAACTACCAAACAAATCTGCAATTTAATCCAAGTGTTTACACTTGCACATGACAACAACATACTATAAAAACATATATAAAATAAAGCAGTAGTAGTGGTCTGCAAAAATAACGTGCTCTATAAAAATAATATTAATCCGTGAATACAGTATTTATAGTGTAACCACATAATATACATTCTCTAAATCATATGGAACGAAGTAGGTGTAAAGAATTAGTGGTTAATTGGTTGGGCCAGTGGAATTTTGATGGAATAGGTTGAGGGTTCGAAATGTCACACGCGTGTAAGACCGAATATGGGCGGAATCCGAATCTCGAAGCCCCCGCAGCAGCGGCTGACCCCGTTTTGGAGGGGGGGAGGCATAGGGGCTAAGGCCAAGGCCTTCTACGGCCCCATCATAAGGCCCACATACTCCCTCATTCAACTTATATTTTATTAAAAAAAATATTGTTTTCTAAAATTTACTGTTATTTTGAAAAATAGCTTATGCTAAAAAAAATTACCTTGTTTGTTTGTGGTTTTTGCAAATTCTTCGTCCATCTCGCCTCGAATGGCAATGAGGTGATGCACCTCAAAGTCCCTCCATTTTATCTTCGCCATTTCTTCTTCTTCTTCTTCTTCTTTATCAATTTCAATAACATCATTATTTATCTTCTTCGTTTTCTTCGGTCCTTCTTTTGTTACTCGCATTCTCTTCTTCTCGGAAACAAGTTTTGTTGTTGATGTTGTCACTGTTGTTACTGTCGTCGTTGTTGTTGTTCCTGTTGTTACTATTGTTGTTGTTCTTGTTGCTTCAGGCTGCTCATCCATTTGTCGACCTTCTAAAAAAATGAACATTGGCAGATGTCGATATATACTAGAAGGTGAAGGAAGCAGATTAGAACCATGCAACATTTCAAAAATTGACGATTGTTTACTCTTAAAAATAGAATTCTCATATCTTCTATTCATTACGAACTTTGTGACCACTCTCCTTGTGACTCTATATGTGATTCTTCATCTGTAGTATATCCCTCTATTGTTGCTAAAAAATATCTCAGATTATTACACAATGCCACAATAGATTTACAAGACAAATAAGAGCATGTTGTATACAACAACCTTATATACAAAATTTAGTTCATTTCACGTTTTATTGTTTTATTGTTTACTATAATTTGTATTTTTACTATCTTCATGTTATTTACTGTTATATGAATTTATTTTTCTTTAACGTTCTAATGGTTTACTTTAATTTAACGTTCTACTGTTTTAATTTAATTTAATGTTTTCATGTTTTACCATTTTACTGTCCGTTTAGCGTTTTACTGATTTTAGTTAATTTAACATTTTTCTACTTTTTGGGATTTAGACGTTATACTAGTTTTTTTGAATTATATCGTTATACTGGTTTTTTGAATTATAACATTTTTCTGTAATGAAATGCAGCTGCCATATCACGCACAACCCCCAAAAAATTTCATTAAAAATTTATTAAAACAACATTTCTCCGCCATGGGCCCTTGCCTTTTCCTACCAGACCACCTCTCGCCTCTCTCAACGCAAAACCCATTGGACCATGTCAGTGCATTTATTAGGCGTTAGAAATTATATTTTGGGGACCTCGACCTCCATGGTCCCTCTACCATTTTTTCCCTAGTGTAAACCGAGGTTGTCCCGGGACGAGTTCAACAGCCAATCAACGCTCTTACATCGCACTGGGACAACCTCATGGTCCATAGTGTAAACCAACCCTAAATGCTTGATGCTCTATGCATTGGGGCCACTTTTCAATCTGCCTCTCGATTTGGGATGACCGCATAAGCCCACTTTGTCCTGACCATCATGATGGATGAAGTATCAAAAGCATGCGTTGGGGCTAGTGTATATTCGTGGTGGGTTGTGCAGGTAGGAGACGATTGTCCCCAAGATGGGGAGCCTCCAGCTTGGGGTTGAAGGGTGGGACCAGCCACCCGCAAGCCTCGGGCCTTCCCCAGAAAACATAACTCCACTGTCCACTCCGCCCGACTTTCAAAAATAAATTGAGCTTGCATTCTTGAAGGGCCACCTTGAGCACAAATCTCATATTTAATGCATCATCTAGGCCCAAAATCCCATGTATGCCACTTTCACTCAATTGGATATTTAGTGTAGGCTTTCAACCCTCCTACATTGAACATTATCCGGACAATGTTCAATGTAGGAGGGTTGAAAGCCAAAGATGAACATCGTAACCAAAGTGGAAGTGTCTCCATAGGTCGATGTGCACCTTGACTCAACAAGTGAACATGAACATTATTATATTGAACATTGGAGGAAGTGTCGTGGAGGGTAGCTTAGCTTGTAGGTAGGGATTAAGGGATGCATCCATCCAAAGCTGGGATCGTCTATCTGTGGTTGTAGAGGACGCAAATCCCGAGCGACGTAAATGCACACACTTTGGCTAGCCTGCCAACAAAGGTGGAGGGAGGAAAGCCAAGAATGGTCCAAGGTCCAAGTGTTGCTCATTCCCCAATGTACATTTGGAATCCGCATGGTATGAAACATTATCATATTGAAAAATTTAAGGTTTCCCACTGTGCACCTCTTAAACCTAGGACGATAATACAAGGAGAGCGAATCTCAAGTAAGTACAGACACTTTGGCCAATGTAGGTCCTGCCGAAGAGGTAGAATCGGTAACCTACAGTGATCAAGTCCGGGTTTTCCTTGCCCATTCAGTTATGGACTTGGACTTGGGCAACCATGATCCTTTCAATGGAACCACCTTCTTCTTTTTCCCCACCATAGCCAACCTTCTATCCTCCCACTGGTCCTTGTTCACCACCTTGGCTCTCACGACTGCCATAACTTACAGGTTCCTTGTTGATCGTTGCTCACAATGGCAATGATGTTCTGATGAAACTTGGGGTCATGGGCATTGATTTATTATTCTTTGGGCTCCTTGTCGCTTTTGCTTCCCATGCTTTGTTGGATGCTACCTCTTGTTCCACTCCGCAACAACGAACAAAAGGTATGTAATTGTTAGAAATATTGCTTGGCTCGACCGCTTTGTGTGTAGCTCGTGGTTCTACCAGTAGCCGACAATTTGTTTGTTTCCTAGAGACATATCAATAGCTTGCTATTGAAGTAGGTATTTCTCATGTAGAGAGGAGCATAGATAGGAGCTAATCTGCTTCACATGTACGTTGCTTCCTATTTACTTGCGCTCCTCTTTTTGGATCAAATTTGTCGGTGGTTGTTTAGTGAAGAAACTAGGTTGCCTTGAAGTTGCGGTTGTTCCTATGGATTTTGTGCGTCCAACAATTTCAGGATCAATCAAGACCATAGATATTGAGTGTGGGATTAAAAACGGTGGGCCATGTTGATCAAAGTGGTCTTCATGGCTTGTCATGTAGCACCAAGTGTCGTATGACACCCTCTCTAGTTGCCACTCAATGACTACAAGACAAATGCATATGGTTGATAACAGATAGTATGGGCCACGTTAACTTAAGCGTTTAGTGTGGTGTTGCAGAGTAGGGACTTGCGTGACTTGTGTAATAGCGTGGCTCATGAAGATTGGGAAGTGACTTCAAGGGCAATCTGACCACACTACCACCATCATTGGTATGTCCTATCCCTTCACATAGCTGCATATCTTTCTATATTTCAACACAATCATGTGCTTGTATGATTCATGTAGGAATTCCTATCCACCCTGTTGTTGGATCGAAATTCTATAAGGATGTTTTCCACCTCGTCATCAAGAGTGAGGTGGTAGTGTAGTGTGAATCCGTCAACCCAAGCACGTCGAGTGCAACCTCGTTTATGTGCAAATGTTATGGTCATCTAATTGAGTACTAAGATCCAAGTAAATTTAAACAAAACAATTTATATGAAAATAATAACGCATATGAGGGTATTGTTTGCGTCATACGTTGGTACATGTACATCATGAAACAAACTAACTTGGGAAAAAAATATCAACATATGATGGAATTCATAATTAATGTGCATATCTTGAAAACATGTATGTGCTCGAAGTACCACTCTAGATGTGTTATTTTCATCAAATAACATGCAACAAAAATGCGTGTACAACAAGAAATGTAGTCCCAATTAAGTCCTCACTTTTTTCATTTCTACTAGAAGACCCATTGATAGGGCTACATGCATATAATATTTGCATTGTGTCCAATATTCATGCATCAACATATAATTACTTGATATCTAGTTAAGGGCAAATTTGTCCGGATATGTTCCAGGATGGAAGTTTGTAGTATTACATGTCTTAGTGACCACCAGTAAACTTACTCTAGCTCAATAGTTCTAATTTCTAGTATCTGACGCAATATCTAGAGATGGACAAATTGAACATTACATTGGATTAAATCGTCACTTGGAGAAAGTTCTGATTTTACGAATGAGGGTAAACGATATATAGTTGATGCAATGCCACCCAATTGGGTGATAAGTAAAGATCTTGAGTCCCAAGTCCAGTCTTGAGGGATTATGAAAGTTGATTGACATGATTGATCATGTGAGAAGCTCGGGGAGGTCACCAGCGAAAATCGTAGAAACAACGTGCGATAAAAAATAGGGTCTAATATATTCATTGTAGATAAATTTTGCAAAAAATGTACATATAATATAGGGGGTTTTAAAATAGTGAAACATGTTTACATGTAAAATGCCATCACATATAATGGCCTCTTTTATCTAGTCAGTACATGTAAAATTGCATGGAAACAATTACTAGGGGTAGCGGGTCTAGGGTAGGGTCTGTGCTAGTGGATGAAAAGAGGTAATTTTCTATTGAAAAAGCTTGGATGGATGACTTCATAGGTTGGCTAGCTTGAACGTTACTGAACCAACGTATCCAATGTGGAGTTAATGTTCTATGCCTGTGTGCCGGGAGGGAAAATTTCAATGCGTTGTTTGAATTGCAATCTTCTTTCCAATTTTCTTTGGCAGTATAAGTAAAATAGGGTATTTTTAAATGATTCCCCCAAAAATTTATAATTATTGATAGGGTGTATTAGAATACAAGCATTTACCTTTATTTTGGAAAATACACTAGAAGAAATCTTGTCCATTTCAACCCTCCTTGTGACTAGGCCATCGCGACTCCCACCAAGAAAATGCATAAACAAATCAATTCGGTTGGGAATCGGGGGGCACCTTCCATGGGTACACCATGGGTACCTTCCGGTTGCCTACCAATTGAATTGTTTATGCATTTTCTTGGTGCGAGTCGCGATGGCCTAGGGTTGAAATGGACACAATTTCTTCTAGTGATACCATACCTTATAATATTTTTGCAAGATAAATAGCCCCCCGATAAATAGGTCCTGAGCACACATGTATGCATTAATTAAAGAGGGAGTGACCTCCTTGAGGTGAGAAGTCACTAACATTTAAATAGAGAGTGAGTCCCTTCTCATCAGTGGAAGACTAGGGAGAAGTAATTGATCATCACCGTTTCTAGTTGAGTTCGCTCTCCGACCAACACATGCATCGTCTATGATCGCCTAGAAAAAAAAGTGTGCCAAGATTCTTAATTTACACAAGCCCTAGTACACTTATTCCTACCTTTGGAGCCAGCAACAGGTCGCAGGATGAAGGCAACCTCATTATGATGACAAAGTGAATTTGAGCTGTTACTTTCGGATCAAAAGGCTATTATGATGTGTTCATGTTGCATGGAAATTGAAGGGCGAAAGCAAAATAGATTGTCACCAATAAAGACTAGCACTATTGATGAAGCCTCAGTCATGCGAATCCTAAGAAGTGTATGTTAATCTCTTGTCTTGTAGGGTTGATGTGTGGTTCACAGCTACAAGGACTTGATCCCTTTACAGTCCATGCTATCTTATCAGCAATTCTCCTTCTCTACTCATTTAAGAGAAGGCAAGTTGCAGATGCCTCGTAGTGGTCATGCCTATTTATTTTGGTGGCGTGTTTATTCTTGATTCAATACGAGGATACAAATTATCGCCCATAATCGATGACCATTTTGTCCTGTAATGGACATGTGTCGCCATGCAATCAACTGTAGTAGGCACATAATATCTATCACGTCATTATTGCAGCTCGGTAAGTCGGGCACCTAGTACATGTTGTGACAAGGCTTCTGGCATCCATTGCCTAGTTCATAAGGTTTTCATGGCTTTTTGGTAGGTTTAGTAGCCTCATTCATGCTTGATAAACGTTTTTCAAGGTCGTAGAGTTGGACCAAGAGGGGAATGCCTTGGAGCGTCTCTAGATACATGATTTTCTAATTTGGTACATATCATTGTGGTAATTGGGAAGTTGATACAATCCTCCAAGGAAATTTTCATCTTAAACAAAGTTCATGAATGTCACAAATGAAGGTTTGCTTCGATGGCCTCCAAGAGGATTACGCAATGCTCTATCATGCAAGCCTCCATGCTTGATAGCCAACCCCGTGTGTGACATGAGCTAAGTGTTAGCTAAGAGGACCTCAACTACCCTCAATCTAATCTTGGTTCTTGTCATTAGTTGGTGAAGAATGTCAGTCTATTGGTATCCAAGTGGTGTTGCACCTTGAATGATGTTCATAAATGTCTACAAGCTATTCTTAGTCTGTACTTGCAATCTTGTGCATGAGGCACATTTAAAAGAGACCTTGCATCCTTGTTCTTTGTCTGTTGAGCTCACTCTTAGAAGATTCCAAGGGAGAGAATAACACTTAGTAGGAGCATCATATTGTGGAACTTGAGCCTCACTACCGTACTCGGCTGTCAGGGTCAACATCTCATGCCGAATAATTAATTAAAGTGGAGAAAGTGGGTTAGGCATGGTAAAAATAAATTAATAAAAATTTCAAAAATTTCAAAAAATATTTGTAAAAGATTCAACGCTTTAATACAAGGCTAGTTCACAATAATGAAAGATTTCTTTTTTCTCACCCTTTTGTGGCGGCCTTGGTGTGTTTAACCTAATTGAATGCCCTAATCTCAATTAGTGGTCCTTTGTATGTGTTATTTTTGGATCCTAAAATGCCACTGCAACCTCTGGGTTTGCCATGATTTTGGCCACAAGCTCTTTAGGGGTAAATTCAATTTGCTCTGCAAATAACAGAAAATTCGGGCTCATAACGTCCGGTTTTTAAAAAAAAAAAATTTGCACGAACTAGTTATGATCCTACGGTATGCAATATTTTGGGATTTTACTACATGAAGTTGGCTCAATTTTGTAATATTTGGCATGCTCTTCAATGAATGACTTTTCTTTTCAACTCTCTTCTCCAATAATTTCCGATTTTTGTCAACTTCTATTTTTTTATTTAATTTTTGCCGACCCTGACGGCCGAGTACGGTATGTAGTTCTTCCCCCTCGAATGCTGACCATTCATGTTGTATGATAACTTGTTTCCCTACGTGTTTTGGATAGTGATGATTGTGACTTGATAGATTTCTACTTTGGAGGCTTGTGTCTATATGGGGTATGTGGATCAACATGATTACATAAAGACTCTATTTGAAAGGAGGAGGGTTCAATGTGAACATATTATGGTAAGTGGGATTCCTGGCCAAGGGGGTGGACTCTTATATAGGGAGTTTTATTTCATAGTCACTTCTGCACATCATTTAGGATTCCAACAAAGAGTCTCCGCCCCGGAGTTCCCGCACATCCGTGATTCATTTCTCTTTGGATTTTGGTGTTAGTTGTCCAACTCGGACCTAGATACCAAGTTCTTGTCCCATCTCTTAGTTAGTGAAAACTTCTCGAAGGGGGGGGGAATGGTTATAAGCACTACAAATACTTGTATAATATCATTCTACAAGTTTGAAAATATTTGTACTATATATAGTACAATGCTCATTCTATATTGTATGAATGTTTTATGAAGGTTTCTTTAGACCTTAATATCTTCTACAAATGTAGAAAGTCTAGGTTGCACAAGATCATTTAACATCCTATATTATGTTAGAAACATGTTCATCATATGAAGTGATTAAGCTGTGTGTGCTCCCCGGTAGACTATAGAGCGTTGGAATTGGTCAGGAGGACTTTTTATCATACATGATTTTATTCTTAAATTCAAGATTTGATTTTGACAAATGTAATATATGTTGCATACAATAAGTCGATACATGTGTGTTGTACATGAAGGTGCATTGTTATTTTTGACTTTTGGCTTCCATGTGCAGATGATTATATGATCCTTCAAACTTCCTTCCCAATACAAATTGCTTTCAAATTAAGATTGTATAATGTAGATTTATTTGAGGGCATGCGGCAACCATTACATCATGGACAACTCCTTGCTTTTGATGGGGTGTTCAAAAAAATTGAAGCAATTGGAACAAAAGAAATTTCTATTGAATGCAAAACAATGTTTGCATTTAAAAAACAAATCGAATCGTTGTAGAATGTTTCAAGACTTTGGTCCAACAAGTTCATGACAAAATGGAGTTTGGACCCAGTATGGAGGATTTATATCGAGTTGTGTGTAAAATCGAGGCATTGATCCAAGATTGCGGTAGGGACGATTGGATCCATGCATCCTTGTGGCAGATGAATAATGAAGAAGAGTTTCGTGAGTTGCTTGAAGAGCTCGATTATATTTTCAATACATTGTGTGAGCAATTCCAAATATTGGGGATAATGACCATGGACCTTCAAAAATCCATAGAGTTCAATCCGATCAATATAATAGAAGTGGAGAAAGACCGAAAGGCATTGGTGCAACAATTGTTGGAACATATTGATGCAACAAAATCCTTGAAGGATCAAGAAGTTGCAAAGTATGCTTACGACCGATTGGTTTGTCGTATGGATGGAGAAGGTGTTGAGTTGAATGGCGGTACATTTCCAACATACAATTGGATTCCTCAACGATCAACTCGGTTGGGAGATGGTGCTTCTGGAAAAATATACGAAACAAATTGCTTTGGCTTGGAATTGGCTATGAAGGTTTTTAAAGCGGTTGACATTGATTATGAGGATTTAGCGTATGCAAACTTCAAGAAAGAAGTGGGCATCTTAGCAGGGTTGAGTCATCCAAACATCGTTAAGTTCATATGTTGTGGTGAAGGAGATGCCCATGATGGCAAAGGCCGATATATAGTGATGGAGAAGATGGAGAGAAGTCTTGGAGTTGCCAACATGGAGAACATTGATTTGCAACGATCAAACCTTGTTGTCGTTGATATCATGTTCCAAATTGCAAGCGGAATGCTCTATCTTCATGACATGAATGTTGCACACCGTGACTTGAAGCCCGAAAATATCCTTGTGAACTCCTTGAATGATCCCATATTGGATTCCATGGGCTACGTGAAAGTTAAATTGGTTGACTTTAGAATTTCAAAAATTGAAGCACAAGATGCTTACGAAGTGCCAACTGGAGATAATCTAGGTTCTACTGGGTTTAGAGCACCAGAGACATTTGTAGGATACGATGACCCATTGAAACATCTTGTGAATGCTTTCAAAAGTGATGTATTTAGCTTTGCCATGGTGTGTTCTTACATTCTCACGAAGGTGATTCCATTCTCACAATGTAGGAGATCCGAGATAAAAGAAATGATGGAAGTTGGAGAGAGGCCAAGGTTGCCGCCCGATTGCCCCGAGTCATTGACATCTTTGATCAAAGACTGTTGGTCTTTTGAACCATCAGAACGGCCAACCTTTCAAGATATTGGTTTGAGGCTTCGTCAAATTAGGCAAGAACTTCATTTGAATGCTTTGAACAGTATGAACAATGTTGTGAAGATGGACAAGTCCAACATCCCTCAAACTCAAGATACAAGTGAGAAGACTCTACCAATAATAGATACTATGGAGCACAAGGGGGACAAAAGTGCAAAGAAGGGAGAAAACGAGTTTGTTGGGATGCAAGAACGAATCCTAAGGGTTATGAAGGCATTGGAAAAACACTCCATAGTGGCCATTATAGGGGTGGGTGGAATTGGCAAAACTACTTTGGCAAAAGTTGTGATGGAATGCATGCGTGGTCATTTTGAAGCACTTTGCTTTACTTTCATGAAGAACAAAAACTGTGGCACTATTGAGATTTTCAAAGAAATTCTGAACAACTTAGGGGCAAAGGTCGATGATGTGAAAGACATTGTACAAGTAAGGACCCATCTTTGCGAAACAATCACAAACAAAAGTGCTCTCATTGTTCTTGATGACATTGGCAATAGTACACAAGTTCATGAATTGATGGATGTTGAGATCTTTGAAGCCAAGCGTACTAACAAGATGATCATCACAACTCGTGATTGGCACCTTGTCGAAAACCTTGGAGATGTTGGTCGTGTAGATTTGGATGAACTCATCAAAGGTGAAGCTATGAAATTATTCTCTAGGCATGCTTTTGGTGATCAAGGATATGTAATACCATCTCATATGGTGAATATCGTCGAGAACATTGTGGATGCATGTAGAGGGCTGCCTTTGAGCTTGAAGGTTGTGGGTGGAACATTATATGGATTCAAGAGACTACGCATTTGGGTGCGAGCTTTGCAAAGACTACAAAGAGCAAGATCCTTGGGATTGACAAACAACAATGAGGTTTGGCAGTGCCTACGGATAAGCTTCGATGACCTTACCCAAGAAGAGAAGAATTTGTTTTTGGACCTATGTTGTTATTTCAGCAAAGATTTGGTCCCCTTGGATACATTGAAAGTTGTGACATCATCATGTTTATGGAGAGATGTCAACAAAAATCCTCAAGAGTCTTTGAAACGTCTCGAAGATAAATCTTTGGTTAAGATTGACAAAGATGGAGTCTATGAAGTCCATGAACAATTACGGGATATGGGACGTATGATTGTGGAAACAGACCCCATGTACATTGGTACTCGATGGTGGAAAATACAAGAAGCAACATGGAGTGGGAAAACACAAAAAGTTATGGAGCGTATCGAATGTCTTTCTTTCAATGAACCAACAAAGGAGTTCAAAACACACTTTGACATTACAAAACCTTTGTTTTCGCTTCGATTTTTTAGTTTTCAAGGTTTTGAGGGTTCAATCTCATTGGATAAATTTTTGAATCAATCTAGAAATCTCCAATGTTTGATGGTGATTTGCCAACCACAACAAAATGTTGGAATGACCTCAAATCCATTTTTGTTCAAATGGAACAATCACATAGATTTGCAAATTTTGGTGATTGAAGGTGTATCTACTCTATATGAAATTAGTGATAGTATCGAACAATTGAAATTCTTATACAAAATGAGAATTGTAAATTGCAGCAATCTACAATCCCTACCAAGCACCATAGGCAACTTAAACATCTTGACTTATTTTGATTTAAGTGCGTGTGGACGATTGAAGGAGATACCTGTGGCCATGGGTAACATGACCTCTTTGACTAACCTGAACTTAAGTGGGTGTGGAGGCTTGAAGGTGATACCGGAGGCATTGGGTAACTTGACCTCCTTGACCTCCCTCGACTTAAGCTGGTGTGAAGGCTTGAAGGAAATACCGGAGGCGTTGGGTAACTTGACCTCCTTGACCTCCTTGGACTTAAGAGGGTGTAGAGGCTTGAAGGAGATACCGGAGGCGTTGGGTAACTTGACCTCCTTGACGTCCCTCAACTTAAGTGAGTGTAGAGGCTTGAAGGAGATACTTGAGGCGTTGGGTAACTTGACCTCCTTGACCGCCCTCAACTTATCTTGGTGTAGAGGCTTGGAGGAGATACCGGAGGCGTTGGGTAACTTGACCTCCTTGACCTCCCTCAACTTAAGTTGTTGTGGAGGTTTGAAGAAGATACCGGAGGCATTGGGTAACTTGACCTCCTTGACCTCCCTCAACTTAAGTTGGTGTGAAGGCTTGAAGGAGATACCGGAGGCGTTGGGTGACTTGAACTCCTTGACCTCCCTTGACTTAAGTTGTTGTGACGGCTTGAAGGAGATACCGGAGGCGTTGGGTAACTTGACCTCTTTGACGTCCCTTAATTTATATTGGTGTAGAGGTTTGAAGGGTATACCGGAGGCGTTGGGTAACTTGACCTCCTTGACCTCCCTTGACTTGCGTTGGTGTGGAGGCTTGAAGGAGATACCAGAGGCATTGGGTAACTTGACCTCCTTGACATCCCTTGACTTGCGTTGGTGTAGAGGCTTGAAGGAGATACCGGAGGCTTTGTGTAGCTTACCCTCCTTGATTTCACTTGACTTTAGTTGGTGTACAGGTTTGGAGAAGATACCAAAGGCCTTGGGTAAGACCGATGTGATAACCCTCCACTTAAATAGAGGCAAACGCTTCAGTCGAACCTGGAGAAATTTGGTGACTCGGCTTCAGTGCCTTCAATCAAAATGAATGGTTTTGTAGGCTTGAAGATGTTAAGCTGTTGGGTAACAGTTGGAAAGAAATATTAGAGGTGGTGGGCAACATGATCTTCTGGACTAGACTCAACTTATGTGGATGTCAAGGCTTGAAAGACATACCTAAGGCAATGGGATAACTTAACCTCCTTGATTTCCTTATATTTAACTGGGTGTAAAGGCTTAAAGGAGATTCAGGGGACGTTGTGGAACTCAACTTCCTTGACCTTGTTCGATTTAATTGGATGGAAAGGCCTAAAGTAGATACTAAAGGCGTTTGGTATCTCGACCTGTTTGACCTTGTTGCACTTGAATGGGCGGAATGGCCTATAGGAGATATCGGATGCGTGTATTAACTTGACATCCTAGGACTTGCTTGAATAAACTAGTTGTAAAATGTGGAAGGAGATATTGGAGGCTGGATAATTTGACATTCTTGTCCCCCCTTCGAGATATATTGGTAAATAGGCATGTAAGAGACACTATAGGCCTTTGGTAGGTTGATCATCATGTATGTCCACCATTATTGGATCCGGAATCTAGTGGATGTAAGATTATTGTGTGATACTATTGAACACAATCCGAAGTTGATTCTAAAAATGCAACATTTTTGAGCTTTATGCAAGTGAAACTATATTTGTGTTGCAAGATTTTTACATATAAAAGTTGTTGTAGAGGGGGTCGATAAAGGCACTTAGTGTAGCCATATGAACATAAGTCATGTTGTACTAAATGGATGTTGATTGTGCATCCATTCACCCTCATGTAACTCTCAACTCTTTCATGGTCTACCTACAAAACTTTGCAAAGTATTTGCATATCTCATCTATTCCTCTCATATCAATTTTTATGACTACCAAAGCAATGTACAACTCATGGTACAACTCTTAGTCAACAAATATATGCCCTCAACAATCCTTAAAAATCCAGTTGCATCAAGATCAATATTTCTCAATCTATAATAGTTGTTAGGCTCAAATTTCACCACAATTGAGATAAAACATCTTCCAAGCTTCCCTTCAAATATCACTTTCATAGCTACAATGCTTGTAGAAAACCAAACCATCAAAGTTGGATCACTTAGCTGCAATAGTTTCTAGATTCCCTTTGCTTTAACGCTTTGTTGCTCTTTTTCCAGTATGAATACGCCTTTCAACTTTGCATACATATGATGTGCCTCACCAAGAATGCTCTTCTAAATTATTTCTTTCGTCATGCATAATAGACCAAAATCCGAGACTTAAACTTTGCCTTCTTTATAATTCAAATGTAAAAGATACAACACTTTACCTAATACATATCCTCACTTTCCAAGTAACCTCAACAGGTTCAACTTTTCTAAGTACTTAGAAACACTCACTCTCTCAACCCCATAAGCTCTCTAGATACAAAACCCTTCAAACCCCTCAAGAAGGTTGTAGTTAGGATTTTGCTATCACTTAAATACTCCAAAGAAAAACAACCCAGGGAACTAGGTCACGGGGAAGACTGAGATAGTGTCTATAAGGGTTAATGTCACATCGGATTAAGGATTACAATAACAATCTAGAGCCTTTCCTTACTCATTCCTCCTTTATTATACTTATTCTCCACTCTTATGGCTCATTGTGCTTTCTTGGTCGTGAGTGATCCCATCCTATCTCCAGGGAATTTTCTAAAACTCTATGTCTTGACCTATTTCAGTCGTGAGCTCAATAGCTTGGCGAGTTGTCAATGGCTATTTGTCAGGACAAAGTCCGGGGTAATGTCTTTTTGTAACTGCATAGTCTTGAAAATGCCATGAATAAAACTTGCAACGTTCTTTAATTAACTTCTCATTTAACAACTTATAATCATCATGCGTGTCTTTGCATCACCGAAGTCACCACCTTCATCTTCAATCATCTGGTGACTCATCTCAAGCAATCATCCACTTGTTAATATGAAATCAATACATCAACAACTAGGCTATATCCTTTACTTAAGGCTTTAGTCTGCTTTAAACTAATAAGGACATGTAGATGGTAAAGTCTTACTCCAATATGGTAATTTCTCCTTCTCGGGAAGGTAACATCTTGGCAGCCTATAGCCTGCCCCTATTCCTTCCATAACATGCGCACAGAGGATTAGCCTAACTCTCTCTCTCTTTGAGTCTCCCTATGCTCTCGGCTAATAGCCAGTGGGATGTCGGCACATGCCTTGGCTATGGCCTCTCAGTATCTCTTTGTCTTCTCTCTCTGTAAGGCTATCGCCCTCTCAGATGGCTACTAGTCATTGCTCAGGGTTCTCTCGACACTCTCTCAAGACTATTGCTCACATCCCTCCTTACTCGGCTAATTGCCTGCATTCACTGCTCTCGGCTATGGCCTGAACCTAAGCTCATTGCCTCTCCTACTTCTCACTGAGTTCATTCCTAACTTGCCTTCTTTTCGACAGGCTGACAACATCCGTCAAGTCTCTTCTTGGACTGATTGCCTTGCCACTCTGGCTTCACATAGATCATTGCCTCACACTATCTTATCATGTCACAATTCTCGGCACCAGTTGGTGTTGCCTACAATTCCCTCTTTATGTAATCTCTAAGACAATATCAGTCTTGCCCAATCGCCACAGTAAAGTTCGCTCTCTCCTTTCAACTCTGATTCACTCAAGTTTAATCAATTTTGACTCATTCCTGTGTAGACTTAACACAAGCCTACTTGCCTTTATCTACGTCAACACTGACAATCCTTAACTCCACACATTCCAGATTCCACACATAGACATGTAATATCACAACTTGCGTCTTCTTAAGACATCACAACGACAATTGCTCATACAACTTCCAGTCTTTACTCATCATATTTTCCAAGACATATAAGAGTTTGAATCACTCGACTCATCTGCCTATGGCTAATCCCTTCGAGCCTCTCACTCTGGGATATAACTACGGCTATACTCAATCATTGAGTAACTCGCTTTCTAAGACTATCGCTAACACTATGCTATGGCTGAGACTATGTGAGATTCTGCAAAATGATAATAGCCTGCGTCCAACCTCGACAACCTCCTCCTTATTGAATCGAGGGAGGGGACGAGGTGGTTAGCGCCTGTAACTACCTTGTAACAGCAATTGCCTCGGCTTCTTGCTCTGGATGGCTTCCAATCGCCAATTGCCGGATGAAAGATGTTAAAACTTGAAAATAGCCCAATTTGGCTAGGCTATGGCCAAAAAAATGGCTTTACAAAGACCCACTCTCAAATGCCAACCCCCAAAATGCCCATAAGAATGTCTTACCAATTTTTTTCTACTCCTTAATTTCTCTTCCCCTTGGGCCCTCTTCGGCCAATAGGAACCATTGGGTTTAGGGCACCAAAAAACCCTAAGCAGCTAGGTAACGGCCGTCACTGCTGGTAAACCCTAATATTCTCTAACCTTTAAGTCCTATCTACCAAGCACTTTCGGTCTTGAACTCAAAACCAATTCTCAATTAAACAAATAACTAGAACATGATTAATACAACATCACACTAATATCCATGTACATGCATATTTGAAGTAGCAATAACACACGTAAATGCCTACATTTTAAATATTAACCAGCCCACATCACTACAGTGCCATGTTTGGGCATGATGCTCAAAGGGTAATGGCTAAATCCAGTTTTGGACGTAGATTTCATGATCTTAAATATTTTGAAGTTGGATTTTTTTTCATATTCTTTAAATCATTATAAACTTGGGCACCACTACAAAAATTTGTAGAAAACATCAATCTTATATCACTTTAATATCATATTTTAAAATTGTTAGACAATTATTTGTTCAATATCACTTACTTGCACACCACTTGCACTGTCTTCTAAAATATGTATATTTTACTAGAAAAACATTGTCAACATAAATTGTTTGGCTTTGTAGATCAAAGTATTTCCAAATTGTTTATGATTTTTCCTTCACAAAATTCAAATTTAGTTTATAATTTAAAATTACTTTCTTTTAAACCTATGTAGGGTACTGGAGCTATCCACGCGACTGTGGTTACGCCCGATACCAAATTTTTACAAACAAGTTCATGTCAATGATACATGCCTACTAAGACTACGGAAACCCCCTTATGAAGCCAGGAAACTAAACTTTGTTAATATTATCCTTGATCTTGGATCCTCAACACTCCACGGCCTCATCCCACCTCACAAAGTCCATGTACATCTGATGTCTCGCCTATGTCAAGTCCATGCATCTCCTTGTGAATTCTTCACACAATAATTATAGGATAAGGTATGAAATTTACGACGTTCCTTGGCATACAATATTGGGTCACTGTAATGCAATTTTTTTGTTTTTGAACTAGAATTTGGAAGTAAGTGTAAAAAGGACTAGGGATGAACTAGAAATTTCTAGTTCAGAAAAGGACGAGTAGGCTATTGTCTTGTGATATCAAAAGTGGTGATAGGAAAGGCTATAGTCTGATAGGAAAGAACATGATGCCTAAGATCTACGAGGAACCTCCTCCTAAGATATATAAGATGGGGAAGTAGGCAGGAAGGGAGGGAGAGGGCAATCATTCTGTTTCTTTTTAGACTTTGAGGATACACTTGGCCTTGGAGCCCACTAGAGAAAAGTCGTTGAAAGCATATTGTCTCTGAGTGTTTTCTTGTGGCCTATGTTGATTGCAAGACGATTGCCTGAGGTTTTGAAGTAATTAAAGTTATCCAAGGTGATTGTACTAGATTCTACCAGATTGTGTTTTGAGTAATTGATGAAGTAAAGCTATTGCCTGATAATAATTGGAGAAGAAACACCCAGGGTGAATGTACTGGAGTGTGAATGTCTTATTATATATCAGTATCTTCTTCCTTAGTATTGGTGGGTAATCCCTAATTCAGACTATAGTCTTGCCATATTGTATGTAGAAACTCCGAATTATGTGAATGTTTCATGCTATTGTCTAACACAACTAGAGTAAGACCATAAAGAAGAGGAGATTTATGAGACTCCAATACCCACTTAATCTTGTCAAACTGAGGGAATCAATGTGATAGGTGATGGTGAGACAAGTTGTGTCCGAACAGAATCAATGATTGTGTAGTAAAATATTGATACGAGGAATCAACTTTGAATAGTAAAGTGAGGATTACAGTTTGTGTACAAAACCATGCCAACAGATGAGTGTTTGAGATTGCATAATCAGGATGAGATTATAACCCTGAGAATATATACAACTCGGTAAGTTATAATGATTGGATGTCGTTGTGGTATGAACTCGTGTGTGTGTGTGCGCAACCTTTCATGAGAAGTAGACATTCTCGGGTGAAAGGAACTTGAAAGGTCAATAGTCTGAAGGAAGTGAAAGGTTACTTTGAAAAGACTATGGACTGCTGAAGAGGAGTGGACGTACTCCAGAGAATAAATGGGATCAGGCTATCGACTGGTACGTCTTTTGAGATTTACTAATGATGTAAAAAGACTATAGCCTGATTGTATTAGCACCTTAAGGATACATGACAAAGCATGGTGTTCTTATGGAGAGCATTGCACGTATTGCTTAAATCACATAAAAAATAATAATAAATGCAAGACTATTGCCTATACCAAAGCACCCTCAGCTTTGATAAGAAAGACTTAAAGGAGATCTTATTGCGAGACAATAGCCGATGGCTATTGTAGTTGGTTTTTTGCTATCACTTGAAAACAACTACCCAGGGAACTAAGTCTCCAGGAAGACTGAGATAGTGTCTATAAGGGTTAATGTCACATTGGTTTAAGGATTACAATAACAATCTAGAACCTTTCCTTTCTCATTCCTCCTTTATTATACTTATTCTCCACTCTTATGGTTTATTGTACTTTTTCGGTCGTAAGTGATTCCGTTTCATCTTCAGAAAATTTGCTATCACTCTATGTCTTGACCTATTTTAGTCGTGAAGCTCAATAGCTTGGCGAGTTGTCAATGGCTATTTGTTAGGACAAAGTCCGGGGTAATGTCTTTTTATAACCGCATAGTCTTGAAAATGCCATGAACAAAACTTGCAATGTTCTTTAATTAACTTCTCATTTAACAACTTATAATTGTCATGCATGTCTTCGCATCACTGAAGTCACCACCTTCATCTTCAATCATCTGGTGACTCATCTCAAGCAATCATCCACTTGTTAATATGAAATCAATACATCAACAGCTAGGCTATATCCTTTACTTAAGGCTTTAGTCTGCTTTAAACTAATAAGGACATGTAGATGGTAAAGTCTTACTCCAGTATGATAATTTCTCCTTCTCGGGAGGTAACGTCTTGGCAGCCTATAGCCTGCCCCTATTCCTTCCATAACCTGCGCACAGGCGATTAGCCTAACTCTCTCTCTCTGAGTCCCTTTATGCTCTCGGCTAATAGCCAGTAGGATGTCGGCACTTGCCTTGGCTATGGCCTCTCAATATTTCTCTGTCTTCTCTCTTTGTAAGGCTATTGCCCTCTCGGGTGGCTACTGGTCACCGCTCAGGGTTCTCTCAACCCTCTCTCGAGACTATGGCTTCCATCTCTCTTTACTTGGCTAATTGCCTGCATTCATTGCTCTCGGCTATGGCCTGAACCTAAGCTCATTGCCTCTCCTACTTCTCACTGAGTTCGCTCATAACTTGCTTTCTTTTCGACAAGCTCTTAGTATCCGTCAACTTCCCTCGTAGGGTAATTTCTCTTGCCACTCTCTGGCTTCTCTCAGAATATTGCCTCACACATTTCCTTGCCTTTGCACGACCTTCATAGTTCTTCCACACTTCAGATATTTCCCTTTGCAAGTTACTCCTAAGACATTATGATTCTCGGCCAATAGCCCAAGTAAGTCTCTTTGTCTCTTCAATACCGACTCGCTCAAACTTTACTAAACTCAATCGCTGATGCAACATGAGGCTATTTGCCCTGATTCATATCAACATTGCCAAGCTTCATATCACAACTTCACACACAAACAGATAACAATACAACTTGCTTTACAAACAACCAAGACAATTGCTCATACAATTTCCTGTCTATACTTATCAAAGTTTCCAAGACATTCTTGAGTTCAAATCACTCGACTCCTCTACCTATGGCCAATTAGAGACACCTAGATGATATACAAATCACCTTTTAAGTCTTCCCTGAGAGTTTCCCTGGGTTTGTTCTTAATCAAAAAGTAAACTACAGTGATGACCATTGCTGCAAAGTTGCCGTGCAAGATTGTTTGACCAAATTTTGATGTTTCCTATTATGGACCCTAAACAATTTGAGTACGACGAAAAACTTTTTCAAATTTTTCTATATTTTTTTGGTTTTTGCATGCCACAATGATTCAACACTCTCATCCATGTGCAATGCACACCCCCCAATTAGATACTCTAATATTTAGGCTTTTGTGCATAATATTGTTCATAGAAAGATTGTTGTGTTGCACATTTCCATTGTGCAATACTACCATGGTCCATACCAATGTCCAAGCTAACGTTATCCTCTTGGCCCGGAACTTTTCAACATGATCCCATAGTTGCCATTTGGTTCCACCACTAGTAGAAAACATTGCAAAAAAGAACCGCAATTATTTTCCCATTGCGGTTCTTTTGACCACCCTGATCTTCAGTCGTTAAACGGCTACAAATTTATTTTTTTGGTTTACCAACGAAAAATTTAGAAATTTGGGGGCTTTGTAAGCTTTAGAATTGCCTCCAACGGCAAAGAGGCTCACAATTGAGGTGTTTTAGCAAAATCATTAGATTAATAATAGGAAAAGTTAGCCAAAAAACCATTTAGATTAAGGTGGGTTAGAAAGAAAAACCCTACGAGATTGGCTAGGATAAAACACGAAGGGGAAAAAAGGAAATGCCCTTTATCCAAATCAAAAATGTTAAAGTAGTGGGCTAGTAAGTAGGTAGGTTAAGTTAGGATCAACCAATTCAAGCAAGCAAAAGTCAAGCGGAGGCAAAAAATAATAATTCCGGAAGCGGCCAAGGAAGAAAAAAGAAGGTGATAACTACGAGTGTAAGAGATTTTCCAAACTAAGGGCAAGAGGGCCATGTTGCCACTCTTGCCAACCAAAAATGAAGTTCAAATTAAAATGGAAAAATCTTTCTAGGGCCTTGGGCAAGTGGGGTGCGAGATGGCGTTCGGCCCCCTATTCACCACCGAGGGCTCGGTTCGCACCGTTCAAGGGGAAAGGACCCTTGGTGAGCGGCAGGAAGAAAGGGCTCAACCCTTCATTGAAGGAGGATAAAAACCTCATTTTTTCCTCTCAATTTTCTCTCCGAATTTTCATTTTTTGCACGGCGAAGCCCTCTAAATTCTAGCTGGAAAGAATATCTCAATTTTTTTTTTTAAAGCGAAACCCTCTTAAATTTTAGCTCAAAAGGATCTCTATCAAATTTCTATTTTGTAGGGTGAAGCCCTTTTCAATTCTAGCTAGAAATTTTTTTCTCAAATTTTTCATTTCAAAGAGCGAAGCCCTTAAGAATTTTAGTTAGAAAGATCAAGAAATATCATTATTTCATTATAGACATAAGTTAAAAAATTTATAATTAGAACTTTTGAGAGAAGGTAGTATGCTTTTTAACACACCCTTAAGTAGTTATGCCACTTTCAATCGAGTGTACTGGACGCAAAATTTATAATTTAGCCTTCAGATTTTGAGTGAATTTAGCCTTGAAGTTAGTTTTCCAAGAAGTTTAAGCTTATTGCAATCAGAATTAATGAGCAAAGTTATGAGTGTTTGACTAAAAATATCTCAGCTGCCTCTCAAAATATAAGCGTTGACTTTGTAAACTCATATAAAAAAGAGAAGACATGCAGTTACTATGATATTTGAATGGGTTGTGAATCTTGTGTTAAGGTTTTTAAAAAGCCTAGGTTTGTTAAAATAAAAGTTACTGGATAAAAGTTATGAGTGTTTGAGTGAAGGTGTTTCAGCTGCCTCCCAAAATATAAGCGTTAATTTTGTAAGCTCATATCAAAAAGAGGAAATATGCAGTTGCTTTCATATTTGAGAGGTGTAGATTTTGATTTCAAGTTCTAGAATGTGTAATCTTGCTAAAATCTAAGTTGATATGTAAAAGTTATAAGTGTTTGAATGAAGGTATTCCAGCTGCCTCTTAAATCATAAGAGCTGACTTTATAAGCTCATATCTAGAAGGAAAAATATACAGTTGTTTTTATATTTGGATTATAGATCTTGCTACTAGCTTTCTAGATTACTAACAATTATTCCAATTGAAGCTTGTGATCAAAAGTTGTGGCCGTTTAAGTGAAGGGGTGTCTACTGCCTTCTAAGAAGATGTTCATCCATCCAAGTTGGAGGGTACGAGTTGGTGCCGTGGATGCCCGTGGCTTAGAGTAGGAGTTCCGCACCAACTGTCGCCAAACCGAGATGGGAGTCAACCGGTAAGCTCTTTAACCCTACACCCTTCAATTTAGGAATGGAGGGAGCGCGGCTAAGGTATACATTTCTATCCTATTCACCTATCTCGTAAGGTCAAGTGGTTTGACCATTTGACCGCCAAGGGGATACCCAACTCCATTATTTTTGGGGCCCCTTGGTATGTTCAGGGATGTACAAATGGACGTGACGCGGCCTAAACGCGTCACGTCGCGTCACGTCGCGTCACGTCGCGTCACGTCGCGTCACGTCCAGGGTGTGACGCCAACGGACGTTACTGTAGTAAAAAAAAATTACTAATGGGATTTTTTTTTCAGATAAGTAATTATTTCGACATCAATACAGGCAGTCGTCTACCATGGTCGACTGCTATATAGGCAGTCGACCACTTAATCGACTGCTAACTCAGCAGTCGACTACAATGATCGACTGCTAATGTAGCAGTCGACCACTTAATCGACTGCTAACTTAGCAGTCGACTACAATGGTCGACTGCTAATGTAGCAGTCGACTACAATGGTCGATTGCAAATGTAGCAGTCGACCATGGTAGTCGACTGCCAATGTAGCAGTCGACTACCACCGTCGACTGTTATATAGGCAGTCGATTATCATGGTCGACTGCCATATAGGCAGTCGATTACCTTGGTCGACTGCCAATGTAGCAGTCGACTATCTTCGTCGACGGCCAACATAGCAGTCGACCATGGTAGTCGACTGTTACATTGGCAGTCGACCATGGTTGATAGTCGACTGCTATGTTGCCGTCGACGAAGATAGTCGACTGCAGTTGTAGCAGTCGACCATTGCCGTCGACTGATACTATTAACAGACAAATGCAGTCAACATCATATGTTTGTTGGGTTAAATTTTAATGGTTTGGGTATAGTGGAATATGGATGGATGGAAGTAGTTTAGGAAAAATGTGATTAAAACCAACAATGATATGTAGAAGAAAAAAAAACCGCGTTGTATTAAAACAAGTATATCGTAAAGATATAAAAAATATACAAGGTTGTCCATATCAATGATACACGCATACTACCTTAACCCCTACGATGTTGCCTAAAGAACTAAACAGACTAAACACTATCCTTAACCTTAGTTCTCTAGCAGTCTATGGGCTCATCCCACCCCACAAACGGCATCTGCATCCGTAGTTTGGCGATGGTCAATGAAATGCGGTTGGACACGTTCTCGCATGTCAATGCACTCAAAGTGACATCCCAAATTTTCCTTCCTTCATTGGCAAAGAGAATTCGGTCATCACCATCGTTGCAAAGTTGTCGAGCAATCATGCCGACCGTATAACACTCAGCCTCCGCGGTGTAATATACATCGGGATCATGGTGTCTCCTGTTTTGGATGTAAAACAGTTCCGGCGCCATCCAAAACTTCTCCTTCCTCAATTTTTCCTTCGCTTCTACGGTTTCCGCATGCCATAGCGATAGGACATCCTCACCCGAATGCGTTGCACATCCCCAATCGCACACCCCAATCTTGAGGCTCCCGTCCGATTCCCAATGCAACATAATGTTGTCAATGGATAGATCGTTGTGTTGCACATTTGCAGCATGCAAAGCCTCCATGATCCATAACAATGCCCAAGCCAACTTTATCCTCTTCGCCCGGAACTTTTGGACTTGGTCATAGAGTTGCCATTCGGTTGCGTCCATTGTCAAAATGTTGGCATTTGGGCGGTGGGCTCTATCCCGGATGAACATCTCTCGTAGAGTGCCCCCGTTCCACCATAGTGTATAGCCCGCATTGGACACACTGTTGATTAACCAAAACTTGATGAAACCTGGATGTGTGCTCTTTAAAACGCATGCCTCCGCACTTACTTGGATACGAGCTTTTTGCCTATCCGACGTCTTTGGGGTCTTTTCAGCCCACGTAATCTCCGGTGGGAGACGATCGTCGCCCTCGATCCTCACCTTCCTTACCTCCCCGTAACCCCCCACCTTCTTTATGCTCTTCAAACTCACGACATTTGCCGTATCGGGAATCCACAATAGTTGGCATGGGCCCGACACCCTTAGCCACTTCTCCAATTTCTCCCCCTTCCAAGGAATTATTTTGGAGGCCGTCTTGGACAATCCTTTGGCCACGGGATCCCACCACAAAAATATTTCCCGGATTCTTACAGCTCGAGGGCTCAACACCTCGCCTGTATCGCCCTCCGGGAACATGTTCTCAACCAATTGCTTGAGGTTGAAAATACCATTTTGGGCCTTATTCTTCACCCATGAACCGAACCCCGCAAGATTCCTATCACCGCTAAACTCGGGGCCATCCACTTCCTGTCGAATAGCAACCTCCATGTCCCTTTTAATTATCTCAACCCTTTTGTGTTTCGGCTGCTCCAAAAAACGGAATTTGATGCCGGCCTCCCCATTCCTCAAATACCAGTCAACTATGGCTTGGTGGACCTTTGCCGTTATCGCATCCGAGAATTTTACCCTTGGTTTCCCGCTCCTACTCGACGATCCTGAGGCCGCGGAAGCCCCTCCTTGGCTGCTCGTAGGGGCACCGGCATCTGGGCGGACGGGAACGGTAGTATCTGAACGGGGGGTAATATTGGCTCCCGTTCCCGAAGCACTTCCTGATCCCACATCGGAATGTCGTTGCCGCTTAAGGGGCCGTTTATGCACCCTGCCAGAAGCATCCGGCTCGTCCTCCGGCATCCTCCAACTTCGATCCTCCATCGTGTTTAAAAACACGCTATTATTGTGTTCACAAACACAACTCAAATGTGTTCACAAACACGGCCATATTCACACCGCTCCACCGCAAAAAATCGGATCCAAAATTGGCAAGAGTTTGCACCCTAAACCAATCTTCCAACCGCCCCCTAGGCCCTCTCAAAACATTAGGCAAAGGATGCTAGGCATGCTTAGTCCCAATGTCCCGCTTGAGGAGGGGTGGTTGAAAAATGATGTCAATGAGGCCTCCCCACTTATATATATAGGTTGGGTGGGCCTCACACCGACGGTACGACCGGACGCCGCGCCCCTGGATCCTGACCGTTGGACCGTGCAGCATCCAACGGCCAGGATGGATGTGACGATTGGTCGACTGCTATACGGCAGTCGACCATCCAGTCGACTGCCACATAGCAGTCGACTCTGGATAAGGCAGTCGACAATTAGCAGTCGACCGCGGCGTCGACTGCTATGTGGCAGTCGACGTGTGGGCCAACTGCATTAAGCAGTCGACTGCGGGGGTCGACTGCCATGTCGACTGCTAGTTTGCAGTCGACCCTGGAAGTCGACTGCCACGTCGACTGCCAAGCAGCAGTCGACCCCCGATGTCGACTGCGAGTGGCAGTCGACCCTGGAATTCGACTGCCACGTCGACTGCCAAGCAGCAGTCGATCCCCTATGTCGACTGCGAGTGGCAGTCGACGTGGCGGTCGACTGCCATGTCGACTGCTAGTTTGCAGTCGACCCTGGAAGTCGACTGCCACGTCGACTGCCAAGCAGCAGTCGACCCCCTATGTCGACTGCGAATGGCAGTCGACGTGGCAGTTGACCGCCATGTCGACTGCTAGTTTGCAGTCGACCCTGGAATTCGACTGCCACGTCGACTGCCAAGCAGCAGTCGACCCCCTATGTCGACTGCGAATGGCAGTCGACGTGGCAGTTGACCGCCATGTCGACTGCTAGTTTGCAGTCGACCCTGGAATTCGACTGCCACGTCGACTGCCAAGCAGCAGTCGACCCCCTATGTCGACTGCCAAGCAGCAGTCGACCCCCTATGTCGACTGCGAATGGCAGTCGACGTGGCAGTCGACGGGCAGTCGACCGCCATGTCGACTGTTAGTTTGCAGTCGACCCCGGAAGTCGACTGCCACGTCGACTGCCAAGCAGCAGTCGACCCCCGATGTCGACTGCGAATGGCAGTCGACGTGGCGGTCGACTGCCATGTCGACTGCTAGTTAGCAGTCGACCCTGGAAGTCGACTGCCACGTCGACTGCCAAGCAGCAGTCGACCCCCTATGTCGACTGCGAATGGCAGTCGACGTGGCAGTCGACCGCCATGTCGACTGCTAGTTTGCAGTCGACCCTGGAATTCGACTGCCACGTCGACTGCCAAGCAGCAGTCGACCCCCTATGTCGACTGCGAATGGCAGTCGACGTGGCAGTCGACCGCCATGTCGACTGCTAGTTTGCAGTCGACCCTGGAATTCGACTGCCACGTCGACTGCCAAGCAGCAGTCGACCCCCGAAGTCCGTTGCGAATGGCAGACATTGGACCTCCCCCCTGTGAGCCCAAAAGGGTGCCCACATTTAGTCTTAGACCCTTGAAACGTTAGTTGATGCACTTTGAAGTAGCATGTTACTTCACAAAAATATAAAAAGAGTGAAATGTTAGTCTTAGAAGTACCATGTTGTAAGAGGCTAGGATGTGAGTTGTTATTGTGTTTTTACCTTCGGAAGGATTTGAGTGAATGAGGATAGGTAAGGAGAACTTGGATTGAGTAGTTAGTGAGTAGGCTAGTACAAATGGATGGAGACAACCAAAGTGACTCAAGAGGCAAGTGCATTCGAATTGGGATGAATGGAGGATCACATGGAGCGCACAAGTGGACCACCTCATCATGGCCACTTAATGGGGAAGGTCCAAGGAAGAATGCAAGGTGGAGGATAAGCAAATTCTCAAAGCACCAATCAAATCACGAGTTAAGCATCGTGGTTTGAATTAAGTGGTGAGCGACGATTTGGGAAAGTAAGGGGAGAAAGTTATGGCGGCGGAAAGCGAAGGAGGCTAAGTTTGGGTTGAAGCATCCCAAGTTTGGTAAAGTGTGGTAGGTAGAAAGCCAAGGCTAGTTAAATGTTCGAATTAGGATCCTTGTTGATCATTTGAGGGAGGAAGGCTTAGAAGATAGGATTGGCGCCTACTAAGTAGGAGGAAATCTCAAGGGCTTATCGTGAGCCTTGAGGGTGATCACCCCCTCAAGCTTACTATATAATCCCTCATTCTTCCCTCACTCATCCTCTCTTTTCCTTTGTGCTCCAAGGCACCCCACGAGTTATAAGTGTGGGTGTGGGAAGCCATATTGGAGCACATGTGTGTGCTTAGTTTTTAGTTTGAGAGCCAAGGCTTGTTAGCCTTGAAGAGGGCTTGACCTCTTGGTAGAATTAGTGTTGACGTGGAGGATTTTAAAGTTAATTCATGATTCCAATTTGTGGTACTTAAAGTTCATGTTTTGAATACACGTGGTTGCAAGTTCCATGTTTAAGAGTTGAGCACTTGATGTTGTGATGAGTGCAAAAATATACTTGTGTGGATTAGTTAGTCTTAGTGAAGTTAGGAAATTCTCTCTCCCCCTCTTCTCTCTAGGATTTTAGGATTTTAGGATTAGAGAAGAATTGTGTGATTAGAAAGGGGTTGTTAGTAGAATTAGGAAAATTAGGTAGGAAGATTAGTTAAGGGCTTGAATAATTAGTGAGGTAGTTGGGGATTACAACTACAAAGTTGTGGGTTCATGAAGGAGCTGGGTTTATAAAGGAGCTGGGTTTGTTTAGTTAGAAGCTAAGAAGCTGGGTTTATGAAGGAGCTGGGTTTATGAAGGAGCTGGGTTTATAAAGGAGCTGGGTTTGTTTAGTTAGAAGCTAAGAAGCTGGGTTTATGAAGGAGCTGGGTTTATGAAGGAGCTGGGTTTATAAAGGAGCTGGGTTTGTTTAGTTAGAAGCTAAGGAGCTGGGTTCATGAAGGAGCTGGGTTTATGAAGGAGCTGGGTTTGTTTAGTTAGAAGCTAAGGAGCTGGGTTCATGAAGGAGCTTAGTAGATAGCCTACTTAATTAGCTCATAGACAAGTAGTTAGTTACATTATGCTAGTTAGTGTTATGTGTGGCTTTCACAAGTAAATGTATTTGAGATTGACTATAGAGAATAGTGTTTTTTAACACTTGCATCCTCTCTTTAAAAATAAACCACGTGCACAAATTAATGGAGAATGTGGAGCACTCTCGCGATGGCAAGACAAAGGAAGCAAAGACCAAAGGTGCGAGGGAGAGATTGACATAAGTCACATAAGTATTTCTTAATACTTAAAGGCTTATGTACGGTATGGAGACACCAAGTGAGACCTCTTATAGTAGCGATACGGAATACACAAGTGATAGTTCAAGTGGTAGTATAGAGTCAACGGCACGGACTCCATTTAGGAGAGGGATATCCTTAAGGGCTTGTGTAGCTAAAGCGGCCGGATGGACGTTAGAAGCAAACAAAGACAAAATAGCACCCGAGCATAAGGAGGTTAAAATAACATAGTTAACTTGTGCATTCTCCACATACGTATTGAAATCGTACATTGAGTTGTTAAAAGTGAAATTCCAGTTAAATCCAAGACCACTTGAAGGGTGAACCTTGCACTATGGACTCATCCAAGTCCAAATCCAATACCGCGGAGGAATGTGAGCCCAAACCCACTACTCGGACTACGGACGCTTAAGGGTGGGGGGTTTGGCCTCACACCCCCCTCCAAACATAAACAAATTGCTTTTGCAATGGATCCTATAGCAGATTACTCTAAACACTTTTAATATTATAGCATCTTTTATATTTAGTGCACGTTCAAGCGTCGGGACTATAAAGGGTTCACCGCTCATTAGCATTCATCATTCCCCGTCGCTCTAGTTGGCCTTGATTGCCTTTTGGCATTCGTTGCAAGTGGAGAGAGGTAGTAGGTTATATTGGGATGGGCACGCGAAACGAATGGAAGCCTTGGTTAGTGCCCAAGGAGTGGACTCCAACGTCCAAGAAGGTCGAGTGCAAATTTTGCGCGTTGGAATTAGTTTATAGGAAGGACCGCATGGTTGCCCATTTGGGATACCAAAAAAATGACGGCAAGATGCGGGGGGTGGCATTGTGTCAACGTCAAGGGCCGATTGTAAAGTCTTTATTTTCGAGGTGCGGCGGATCGTGGCCGCCAATTCCGGATGACTTTGTGGACGAGTGCGTTGAGGACGGGGGAGAAGCTGTGGTCGGGTCCCAACAACAAGCGTCATGCGGTGCATTGTCGAACGCGAACGGAAGCCAAACCGCTCCACCATCGCCCGCACCGTCAGTGGCAAGGGAGTTGGTGTCCGGGACGACTCCCGAACCCCACCGACGTTCCCAACGGCAAATGAGACTAAAAGAAAGGTTGCAAAATTTGACAAAACGAGACTTGGATACAAAATGGTCGCAAGCCTTTTATGAGGCTAATATCCCCATTAGTATTGTCCGCCATCCCGCGTTCATCCAGGCCGTTAAGGCAACCGCCGAGGCTAGAATTATGTACAAACCCCCAACATACCATGCAATGCGCAAGAGTTTACTTGACGATGCACGGTTCAATACATAAAAAATCGTGGAGTTGAAGACAACATCATCCATCCACAAATATGGGTGCACTATTTGTTCGGACGGATGGGAGAATGTTGTCCACCGCCCTTTGATGAACGTCATGCAAATTTGTCCGGCGGGCGACGTGTTCCTTGGTTCCATCGACACCACCGGTAGCACAAAGGATGCCGCCTACGTGGCCACCGAGGTCGCACGCTACATCGTTGGAGTGGACCCCACAAAGGTTGTTAAAGTTTGCTTCGATAATGCGGCGGCCATGAAAACCGCGGCGAGCAATATTAGCCGGGAATGGCCACACATATATTGGCAAGGGTGTGCGGCGCATTGTTTGAACTTGTTGTTGAAGGATTGGGGTAAACAACGATGGGCGAAGGACGTCGTAGACAAGGCGAAGGACATTGTCAAATACATCCGGGCCCACCAATGTCCGACGGCGGTCTTCCTCACCTACTCGCCCAATTTGGGCTTGAAGATGCCCGGGTCCACATGATTCGCCACCAACTTCCTCATGATTGACCGGCTTCTAAAGGTGAGACATGCTTTGGAACAAACGGTTATTCATCCCGATTGGACCGCCTACGTGAACAAATTAAATAGAGGAGGCGATGATCGAAGGAGAAGTGCAATGGAGGCACGTCAAATCAAGACAACGGTTAATGACGACAATTTTTGGACAAGTTGCGATAATTACCGCCACATGTCGGAGGAGGTGTTGAAAGCATTGAGAGTGTTTGATGGCGTTGAACCGGCAATGGGCAAGGCTTGGTTGACCATGAAGAACTTGGAGAAACATATGCTTAGCCTAAGGAATCCTCCTTTCAACCTAGCACACAACCTCGCTACCTTGGCCGAAGAAGATTTCTACAGCCGGTGGCGTATGATGACCACGGACCTATACCATGCCGGTGCAATCTTGAATCCTTATTTATTGGACGACAACGTCGTCCACGAAGACGCGGCCGTTAAATCCGGATTCTTGGACGCCATGAGGAGGTTGACCACGGGCAAGGACGGTCATTACGGTCGGGTTGTGGCCGAATTTCAAGCATTCAAAGAGCGTAGGGGCGCGTTCGCCAATATGCCCTTAGCCATGGAAGCCAACATCCCACCCCACGAGTGGTGCGACCTCGCGGGCGAAGGTGGCACCCACTTGGCTCCTTTGGCAAAGCGAATATTGGCCCAAGTGTGCTCCTCTTCGTCTTGCGAAAGGAATTGGAGTAGTTATTCGTTTGTGCTCAACAAGACTAGGAACCGGTTGAGTTCGGCGAGGGCCGAAAATTTGGTGTACATTTATACCAATTCACGGTTGGCACGGGAGAGGGTTGATCGGGACTCGGCCGCATGGTATCTAGTGAACATGATGTCCGAAGACTCCGACTATTCGGCCGACGAGGATATAAATGGTGACCTCCCCGCGGGACCCGGCGGGGATTCCTCGGGGCCTTCGGACAACGAGAGCGATGGAGGACATGGTGGAGGGAATTTGGGCCTTGACAACCACAATGATCCGTTTGCATACGATGGACTTGAGGCCGAGGACGATGGTGATCTTCACATGTGGGCCAACATAGCCGGTCGGGAGTTTCTCTCCACTACGCATGTGCGTCCCGCTACGCCGACAACTACAATACCCGATGTACCGGTAGACATTCAACCCGTAGTGGATGAAGATGTAGTGGCCGAACCACATGTGGATGAAGCTCTTGAAGCGGCTCCGAACCGGATGGACATGGACGAAGTCCCACCACATGCTTCCCCCATTCATCCACCGACGGATGTTGTGCCCACTCCTATTGTGCCGACAACATATGCACAACCCATGCAAACTACACCACCCTTTCCCGAGCCCCACGGAGAGGGCACGTCCAATGTTGTCCTTAAGACTAGTCCATTGCGAGGTATTGGGCAATGCCCGGCCGTTGCGCGAGCACCGGAATCCGACTCGGATGACACATTGGCACAATACATTGCGCGTCGGGCCCCAACAATACCACGCATGGGCTCCCGGTTGGTTGGTGCCACCATCGGCATGCGCGCCCCATGCCCCACACCGGCTAGGCCACCCCCTAATATTGCATTGACAAACTTTGGTCGGACCACGAGAGGTCAAAAAAGAAAACGACAAAGGGATGTGCGAGAATGGAGGACTACCGGGGCCACCCCACTTGCACGTCCACAAACTGACGGCGTTATGGATGCAACGGGTTCAAGACCAATGGTATCGATTAGAATGCCAAGGGCTGGCACACGGCTTAGTCGAATTCCCGGCCCGGCAATTGATGGCCACGAGTCCGACGCCCGAACAGATGACAATGCCAACACGGACGATGAATCCGGCGTAGGCGAAGCTCCCGATGATAGTGATTACCAAGCACCGCCCCCAAGGGTAGCTGTGGGAGGGCCACGGAGGACAAGGAATTCTATTCCTCAAGACAACGATAATGCCCCTTCATGAATGAATATTTATAGTAATGTCAAATGTCCTATGGTGTTCAATGGGTTTAGTTGTATTGGTGATCAATTTTTGTAATAACTATTTTTGGGTATGTTTGTTGAAAAAATAATGTGAATTTCAAATTTGTATGTTGGATGTTGACTAGAAATTGAGCCTACATGTATGATGTAGGGTTTAGGAAATGAATGTCCAATGTGCACTAAGGTTAGGACTCAGGAGTAGGACACATGGAATTGATTTGTAATGCCAATAGGCCCTATGTAGTGTTGCATTTTTTATTCTATAGGTCGTCAATCCGTGAGGTCCTTTATGGCAAATCATTGTCGAAAACATTCCCCTCTTCTAAGATTAGGTCATTGAGCTCTTCTCCGCCCAAATATTGATCCAAGAATGATGACATTGTAAATGCAGACCACCATTCACGACTTGTCCGATGTGCCATGTGGGGCGTTATGTATTCCAATATTTGCCAATTTGTGTGGCAAATTGGCAATGCTCAAGGCTCAAACATTGCCATTGAGTTTGAATGTACTAATGCTATATGGTAATATGGAACAATTGTCAAAGTTGAGCGTGTCTATATTTGCCCTATTGCCATGGATTGGCTATAGTCGTGAACTTATAATAAAAAAATTTAAAAATACCGTAGAAATTTGTCGAGGATTTTAAAATGCATTTTAAATGTGTATTTTAAGATAAAGTAAAAATAAATGCATTTCTAGCCCTATGTCATGTGGGAGGATGAAATGAATGTCCAATGTGCACTAAGGTTAGGAGTAGGACATATGGAATTGATTTGTAATGCCAATAGGCCCTATGTCATGGGCGAGGATGGAATTAATGTCCACACACACACACATATATATATATTGCAAATACCCCCAAATATATATATATATATATATATATATATTGCACATACATCCATATATATAGCGCATACATATAGAACATACGGTATACCGGGAACCCACATATATATTGCACATACACATACATATTGCAATTTGCACGTACACCCATACATGTTAGACATACATATTGCACACGGGTGTAGCTAATAAGGAAGTTATCATTTGTTTAAATAGCGATCCACTTTTATTTCACATTACAGATCATATCTTTTACATAGTGCGATTATATCCACTAGGCCTAAACACATATACAATGTGTTTGCTAGGATTAAATCGGCGAACTATATAGAACATGAACCGCTACATCTACATAGAAAAATTATAATGTCAATAGTCGCTCCGAAGGACAAATCCAAAAGTTGGTGCATCGACGATATTCGGCAGAACGTTTGTCGACTTGAAGCCAATATTCTCCATTCTCCACAAGCATATCCCGCAAGTATTCAAGTTCCATTATGAAAATATCGTTGAGCCGAGCATGCTGAACTTGCCATCGAATTGGGATGGCAATGCGTTGCGTATGGCTGAACATGAAGAGGTTCAGTCGGAACGCTCGCAACAATTCGGCGAGCTCCGAAGTCCCTCTCACGCCCCTAAATCGATGCCCCATTGGTATGTCTACGTCCCAAATCGACATACGCAACGCATTGTAGACTTCTCCCATACCAAAATGTTCCCGCCAAGCTTTGTTAACTCCCATGTATTTAAAAATACATATGAGAGTTAAAAAATTCGCCCTCACTTCACACCCCCGCCCATACTCTCCTCGGTGATATGGCTCCAAAATAGGCTCTAGGACCTTCGGCAATATGTGCTCCCCCACAATTTCCGCGGTCAATCCGGGTAAAATGGTCGACGGTGCCATGTTTGGCACAACCCTGAAATAGCAGCTTCTCCGCTCCTTCTCCCTTTGTTCTCCGTTTGCAAAGCTTGCTAAAACAGGCTATGGCCAATGGAGAACTTGGGAATGAGGGAAATGGGAGGTTGGATTGCTATATATATGCATCCTTTGTCATGATTGTATGCATTTAATGCATGATTTGACTAAGCTAACGCTCTTCCCAAACCCTAACGCCTAATTTCGACTGCTGGGCAGCAGTCGATTCGCATATTCGACTGCTGGGCAGCAGTCGACTGTGGATGGTCGACTGCTACACAGCAGTCGACTGATAAAATCGACTGCTGGAAGGCAGTCGACTGTGGATGAATGACTGCCTTCCAGCAGTCGACCATCTTAGTCGACTGCTAGGAAGCAGTCGATTTTATCAGTCGACTGCTGTGTAGCAGTCGACCACCCACAGTCGACTGCTGGGCATTTATCAATCGACTGCTGCCCAGCAGTCGATTTACATAGTCGACTGCTATGAAGCAGTCGATTTGCATAGTCGGCTGCTGTGTAGCAGTCGACCATCCACAGTCGACTGCTGTGCAGCAGTCGACTATGCAAATTGACTGCTACAAGGCAGTCGACTGTGGATGGTCGACTGCTACACAGCAGTCGACTGCCTTGCAGCTTAATTTATACAACTAATTAGACACACCCATAACCCAACCTGCCAAATCATTGGATGCCACCCGAGGGCCCACACTGCGATATCCCTATAAAATCAAGTGTGCTACCCACCATGAGGCCACCTTGCCTCGTAGTGATTTTGAGGACCTTGTATGCGTCGCATACATTGCCCAAGATCAACTACGGTGTGGGCAATCCATAGGATTGCGATGGCTGGGAGTGGCAAGATACGGGATGCGGGTGGTTCGTCAAGAAGTATGTATTACAATCCCCGACATGCATGGGGCTTGCCGGACGAACCGGACGAATTTACACCCGAGGTGGTTGCAGAGAACACTCGAAATGAGGACGATTTGCGCAGTGTTTTACGTCCGATTCAAGGGTTCACTGAATTCTATTGGGTTCGACTGCCTAGGAGACAAGTTGATCGTCACCACCGCGGATACTTGGACGCCCAAGAAAGGCCCGCATGCCGCATCGGTTACAAGGAAAAACTTTTCCCATGGCACTTGTTTCAGGACCTTAGCGACGTTCTCACGAAGGGGAAAAATCAATTGTATTTTCGAAAAAACTATGGGACCTTGTGGAGGTTCTACCAAACCATAAAACACTCGGTGCATGACGCAATTCATTGGGGGTTCAACCGGTGCACCGCGCACCAAAAGGAATACCGGGTGTATAGAGAGTACACACTTAGGTCGTCAATGTAAGATTTGCCCACGAATATGGTGAGAGCGTAGTATCAAGTTTGTACTTGCACGTATACTTACGTATGTTGGTAAGTTGGAAATGCGCAATATATGAATTCCCAGCAATATTGCGGTGATGTTTTCCGCTTGGTGTGAACTTATAATCATGCCACATGGAATCATTGTCACAGTTATTTGCATCGATACGTGTTTGATTCAAGTGCAAATGCATGTAGATGCAAAGTCCATGGTTTAATTGGATGTTTGTGGCAACCGATTGTGTGGGCAAACATAAGAAATGATCATTGTGCGACACTTGTTTATTACTCCCAAAATTGATAGTGAACAATAATTCACTTATAAACATTTCCAAAATCATGGTTTTTCCCGCATTGTGTACAATTGAGTATCAAATAATGCCTCCTAGTCCAACGCCTATCTCACAAACACTAGCCAACATTCCTAATCCGGCTCCGAATCACTATCCAATGCAATGGGGGGTCCGCGGCTTGAGCTTGCACCGTTCAGATTTGGTGGCCGTAGTGTC
This sequence comes from Polytrichum formosum, assembly GCA_964035585.1. Lineage (NCBI taxonomy): Eukaryota > Viridiplantae > Streptophyta > Polytrichopsida > Polytrichales > Polytrichaceae > Polytrichum > Polytrichum formosum. Next base: position 1,676,775 of record OZ037940.1, on the reverse strand, counting down.
CGGCGCCTCGCCTCACGCCTGCTCTCGGTGATGGCCCATAGTTCTTGCGCCGCAGTCTCCCAGTCAGCTTGTGCACGAGCGCGCGCATGGTCTCCAATGTGCAACCCCCTCGCGGCATTCGGATGGCGCAGGACGTCTTGCATGGTGGGGCTAGAGGCCCCGTCACGGATGTCCAAAAGGCCGTTGACGTATTTCCACTCATTCATCCGGATTTGGACGTCCACCTCATTGAAGCTACCCTCTTGTGTAACGGCCTCCTGCCTCTCCAGATCGGCCTCAAAACTTGTTGTGTCCAACACGTGTTCCACATCCCAAGTTGTTTCCTCGCCCGGGACCGGTTCCCGTGGTAATACCCCCACTGTCACATTGCCGTTGGAGTCATACACGTATCCGTGGGGGTGAGGACCTGGGACGTATTCACCCGTCTCTCCGGCATGCCCACCCACAACACGGTACAAAAATGCCCTCAAACCTACGGCATGAGGAGAGGAGCCGGGGTAAAACTCATGAGCAACCCTTGTGTACATTTCAGGCGTGAAGTTTGTCGGGTAGCCTCGCAGGTCCTTCAAATACCTCCGTGCACGCCAGCTATAAGCAGGAGGATCGCCGTATTCTGCGGGCGGCACACCATGGATTATTGTGTATTCAAAATCGGGAGGCATTCCCCATTGCACTCCGAATTGCTCGTACAACCTTCGATGCAGAGGGGCTTGGCACGTAGGACAACGGCGTGTTTGCAACATGTGTGGCAACAAACAATTCGGGTGGACCATGTGACCGCACGACCCAACGATCCATGCGCCTTCGGGTCCCCAAGGATTGGAACAAATGGGGCACATGCTCCCGTCCTTGATCCAATCGGGGACGCATGGCCACAACAAGGCTGGTCTGGCCGGGGGTATCACGATGCGGGATGATACTGCGGTATCCCATTGGAATTCATCCTCGGGCCTCTTGGTCCACGCAATATTGGGGTAATGGTCGTCATCGACCGGGAGGTTCTCAGGATACATGAAATCCAATGGCGGCCACGAGGTAAAAAGAAGCCGTCGTTCGGGCCACTGTTCGCCGTGGTCCCTATAGTGTGTCAGCTCGTCCATCAATGCCCTCTCACGCGTGGCGAACATGATAGTGGCTGTGACCATGCCCATGTAGTCGTCCTCCAACAACCGGTTCCTCCTAATGACCCGGTCGTAATCAACCCTCATTGCCTCCAAGTTTGTTGTGGGCGACGGCTCCCGCCCTTGTCCATCACTACTAGACATTGCTTGCGGCAGTTGTGGCGCATCAGCCCTCGCAAGTTCAAGGTCGGTCAAACGTGCAATCTCGGCCTTCAACCCTTGGACCTCCTCGGCGTGTGCACGTCGGACCATCTCCAATTCCCGTTCGTGGTCAGATTTGCATTTTGCCAACTCCGCCTTCAACGCCTCCACAACGTCGTTGTCGGCAACTACCAATGGTGGGGATGGCACCGCCGATGCCATCTCCACATCAACGGGCGAAGATGGAGGACAAACCAACCGGGAACCATGTGACGGTGTCACGTGGACCCTTTGTCGCCGGCTAGGTGGTTCAACCGGCAACCCTATGACAATGTTGTGCTCGTCCATGTTTGACTCGGCAGCCGGTGGAGTCCCCACAATTTGATGATCTGGTCCCGCAAGGAAATCAAAATAAGATCGGACCCTCAAAGGATTCATTGGAGTTTGCCATGCCAATGGAATCGGACGGCCAGCGTTCCGTCCTAGCACGGCACTTGGTATGACCGTGACCCGGCGTGCCTGCCTCAAGTCCGGGCTCGTGCGGGGTATGGTGGACCAGTCGATATCCACTCCCAAAATTACCTCCGCGTAGACCATTTGGCATAACCACATTAGCATATGCCCGCGATCAAATTCCCTCGGTGCACCCCACAAGAAATCCCACACCTCCTTGCACCGTTCTCCAAATATTTGATGGCTCACCTCCCTCCATATGCCATAGCGTTGTCTAGACATCCGTTCAGCATTCGCGCTAGGAACGAACATCCTCGTCAAATGGGTCCACTCTACGTACCTTCGGACCGTGCTATACAACCACATGTCCCTCTCATTTTGCCAGCCGGGATTGGCGAGAATGTTCGGGTCCCGCGCCACCTCCAAATTGATTGGTTGCGGCCTGCCCCTCGGCGCATTGCCGCGTCTTCTAGCGCCTGCCGACCCCGGTCTCGCTTGCGGAGTCCCCCCCGGATCCAAATCCCCGCCACGTGGAGGTTCCGGCGGCAAGTTATCTTCGTCTGCCATCGTTGCCCCTAACCCCTAGCTTTGTATGCCTACTATAAATTAAACCTAATATGGTAGCACTTCCAAAATAAGCGCCACCACCCACAATTTTTTTCCCAATCCACTAAAACCAAATTAAGGCCGTTCAAAGTTCAAACTACATAATTAGATTTAAACCACTTTCAAAATAAGTGTTCACATATAACAATTTCCGGTATGGTTCAAACTAACCGCAATGGGGTACAATGTAGACCGTATGTAGGTGGGTTGCAATACACATGTTAGGCAATAACAATATATCGTATGCACCGTATACGTATTTCAGTACGTATGTCCACCTGTAGCCCTCCAGCTCACCTCTATCTCCAAATGGCAAGGGCTGATTAACAACCTAGGCCCAAATGGAGGGAGGTGGGAGTGAGGGAATGAGGGAAGTGGGGTCCATATATACCCCAAGGAGGCGTCCTTTCGATTAGACGCCCCCTGGACCAACCCATGGACGCCACGTGCCCATGGGTGTCTCTACGCGACTGCTCGTGAGCAGTCGCACCCCTTCGTCGACTGCTATTAGCAGTCGACCATGTGGTGCGACTGCTCACGAGCAGTCGCAACCCATTCAAGTCGACTGCTGATAGCAGTCGACCATAGGGTGCGACTGCTCACCAGCAGTCGTCCGCACTTTGTCGACTGCTAATAGCAGTCGACTTGGGTTGTCGACTGCAGTTGGGCAGTCGACTGTCTTCGTCGACTGCTAATAGCAGTCGACTTGAAGGGCAGACGACTGCTTGTAAGCAGTCGCATCCCTTCGTCGACTGCTATTAGCAGTCGACGAAGGGATGCGACTGCCCACCAACAGTCGTCTGTCCTTCTTCGTCAACTGCTAATAGCAGTCGACGAAGGGGTGCGACTGCCCACCAGCAGTCATCCGCACTTTGTCGACTGCTATTAGCAGTCGACTTGGGTTGTCGACTGCAGTTGGGCAGTCGACTGTCCAAGTCGACTGCTAATAGCAGTCGACGAAGGGGTGCGACTGCCCACCAGCAATCGTCCGCACTTTGTCGACTACTATTAGCAGTCGACTTGAAGGGCAGACGACTGCTTGTAAGCAGTCGCATCCCTTCGTCGACTGCTATTAGCAGTCGACGAAAGGGTGCGACTGCCCACCAGCAGTCGTCTGGACTTTGTCGACTGCTATTAGCAGTCGACTTGGGTTGTCGACTGCAGTTGGGCAGTCGACAGTCCAAGTCGACTGCTAATAGCAGTCGACTTGAAGGGCAGACGACTGCTCACAAGCAGTCGCCCGCCTGTCGTCGACTGCTAATAGCAGTCGAATTTCCATGTCGACTGCCCAAGAGCCGTCGACAATCCAAGTCGACTGCTATTAGCAGTCGACTAGTTATGGTAGTCGACTGCTCTTGAGCAGTCGACATGGAAATTCGACTGCCGTCAGCAATCGACACACCTATACGACTGCCCTTTAGCAGTCGATTCAGTGTGTCGACTGTCTAGTAGCAGTCGCTGTAACTCGTCGACTGCCCACTAGCAGTCGACACTGTTGACGACAGTTTACCCTGTGTGACGACAGGGTAAACTGTTTTACCCCCCCAAACGGACGTGACGTTTTCAGGTCTGCCGTCACGTCGCTGTCACAGGACGTGACGCGACGTGACGCGACGTGACGTGTAATCCCTGGGTATGTTTGTGGTAGTAGCTTTTATTATTAGAAAATTTCGTATGTGGTGAAGTCGGGTTAATCACCGACACGACCACTCTGAATGTTGTTGATGGAAATGTGGGGTTAATGGCCCACGAATTCATTATCATGTTGTTGGCCCCAAGGGTTGGAGGTGATGGCCCCAACCCTTGAAGATTGTACACAGGTTGAACACACAGGTTGCCTTATTTCCCAGTTTCATCAAGTTGAAATTTTATGGTCAACCGTATTGAACTAACTAACAACCAACATAATTTGTAAAACCCCCATGGGCAAAAACCAACCGGAAACTTAACTCGGAGGATTGATACTACCCCCTCCGGCGGCAAAGATCGGAGGGTGTAAGTGTCAATCAACCTTCAAAAGACCCGCACATGGCCTTGAAGGGTTCAGATTAAGGTGTGTACCAAACATGTAGGTGGTGATGTCATAATTTAGGAACTTAGTAATATAAGCTCTGTTCAATCAACTGATAAACTAAGAATGAAGGTTAAGAGGGTGGGACTTAATTAACGTCCCCCTATTTAGAGAATTTAATTTATAAGAAATAAGATTATTTCATTCATTAGGGTTAGATTGCCTTGACCCTAAGCCTGGAGCGTCTGCGCACTTAGACTAGGATAGATTCGGCAATAGGTTAGGAAAAATTAATGTAACTTAGATAATTACCTTAGACACTTAAAATGTAGGCACAACCTACCGAAAGGATACGACGCGATTATCAAATCCTTCCACAAATCCAAAATATTCATTAAATATCATAACATCCGGATTCGGCTTGGGCACCTGCCAAGGCAGGCCATTCTCAATTTCTCACCGAAGGGCTTGTGCAGTACTTTTAGGCTCCCTCGGAGGGGGTTGCCCAAAAGCACCATAGTCTTGTAATATACTGTTAAAAAGGTCTTAAAATGCCTTTCCAATGGTGTATTACATGCTCCAAAAAATTTAAAATTGCAGTCGCAAAAAAAAATTGCATTCGGTTAGCGACTGTAGATTAGGGTGGTCAAAAGAACCGCAATGAAAAACCGATTGCGGTTCTTTTTTGCATAGTTTTCTACTAGTGCACCCACTAACAAGATGTTGGCATTTGATCGATGTGTTGTGTCTTAGATATACAATTCTCGTAGAATTCTTTTGTTCCACCATAGTGTGTAGCATGTGTTGGCTTCATTGTTGAGCAACCCAAACATGATGAAGCCAAGCTACAAGATTCTTAAAATTCATGCCTCGACACTAGCTTGGATCCGAGCTTTATGCAAGTTGTTGATCTTTGGAGTTTTTTGGCCTAGGTAATATTTGAAACAAAATGTCCATTGCCTTCAATATTCAACTTGCTAAATCCCCCCCTCCTTCAAATACATTTTTCTTGCTCCGGAAGACAACCACCTTTATCGTATTGGGAATCCACAATATTTGTCATGGGTAGGAGGACACCCTCAACCACTTCTCCAAGTTATGTTCCTTCCAAGGAATTTCTTTGGTGGCCATCTTAGACAACCCTTTGGCCTAGGGATCTCTCTAAGAATAACATTTTTGTTGCTCGAGGGGTCACCACATCACTTGCTTTGGGGGGCGGGAAAATATTATCAGGTAATTGCTTGAGATAAAAATTCCATTTTGGACCTTATTCTTCATCCAAGACTCAGAATATATAATTTTTCTTTCCTCAATAAATTGGGGTCCATCCACTGCGTGTTGTATAGCTTCCTCAATGTCATTCTTGATTGCTTTGGCCATTTGATGTTTCGACACATGCCTTATTCTAACCTTATTGTTTCTCATGCCTCTTTCATTACATTTCTATTAACTATGAGCAATCTAATGCTCTACCTTCTACACTCCTACTTTGCTAGTAGTCAAAGGTTTTTAAACCCATTGCCTTTGTTAATGCTTGATGCCTATCTTTTGCAAGTGGTTTGGTTAGGACGTCCGTTATCATGTCCTCCGTTGGACAATATTTCAAACATATCTTTTGGTTTTCTAGTTTTTCTCTAATGAAATGATGTTGTACATCGATATGTTTGGTGTGAGAATGGTGTGTGATTTTTTTTGTACTATGCATCCTTGATTGTCGCACATGATGGATGTTAATCCTTCTTGCACGTATCCCATATCTGCCAAAAGTTGCCTAAGCCGTTCATGCAATAACTAGTGGTCATGTACTCCGCCTCTGTCGTAGACAATGCAATGGTTGGTTGTTTCTTGCATTTCCACGAAATGACTCCAATGCCAACAAAAAATAGGTATCTCGTGGTGGATTGCCGGTCATTTGCATTTCCCGCCCAATCCGCATCACAATATCCTTGCCTCCGAGGCATAATTTGAAGTCCAAAGTGCCCTTCAAATACCTTGTGATGCGTTTCACGGCCATCCAATACGGTGGGACTGGCCTTCGACATAAATTGGTTTACCGTACTCACCACAAATGCAATATCGGCCCTCGTAGCTACCATTGCATATTTGAGAGATCCTACCCCGGCTTTGTATGGAACACTTTCCATTTCCTTTTGCAAATTTCTAAAATTTTCATCCAAAAGTTTAATAATTTTGAATTCGCATTGACTATAATTCCGACCGGTTTGCATTCTTCCATATTAAAACGCTTAAGGACCTCTTTGATGTATCTCCTTTGGTTCATGGTGATGGTACGGGCTTATTTATTCCTCTCAAATTCCACCCCTAGATGTGGTGCTTTTGGGCACCCCCCTCCGAGGGAGCCTAAAAATACCGCACAAGCCCTTCGGTGAGGGTGGCCTGCCTTAGCAGGTGCCCAAGCCGAACCCGGATGTTATGGTTTTTTATAAGTATTTAGATTTGTGAAGGGATTTGTTAATCGTGTCGTGTCATTTCGGTAGGTTGTGCCTAGATTAATAAGTGCTTAAGAAAATTATCTATTTTTCTAACCTAATGCCTAATCTATCCTAGTCTACGCACAAACGCACCAGCCTTGGAATCAAGGCAATCTAACCCTAATGAATAAAATAACCTTACCTCTTACCTTGGCCACACCTAATTCCTTACTTCTTATGAATTAAATTCTTTAAACGGGGGGACCTTGATTAAGTCCCACCCTCTCAATCTTCCTTCTTAGTTTAAGGTTGATTACACAAAGTCTATATTATTAAGTTCATAAATTATGGCATCACCACCTACCTGTTTGGTGCACGCCCTAACCCGAACCCTTCAAGGCCCTGTGCGGGTCTCTTGAAGGTTGATTAACACTTACACCCTCCGATCTTTGCCGCCGGAGGAGGTAGTATCAATCCTTCAAGTTAAGTTTCCGGTTGGTTTTTGCCCACGGGGGTTATACAAATTATGTTGGTTATTAATTAGTTTAAAACGGTTTGACCATAAAACTCAACTTGATGGGACCGGGGAATAGGGCAACCTGTGTGTTCAACCTGTTGCACAATCTTCAAGGGTTGGGGCCATCACCTCCAACCCTTGCGGCCAACAACATGATAATGGATTCGTGGGCTATTAACCCCACCTTTTCATCAACAACATTCAGAGTGGTCGTGTCGGTGATTAATCCGACTTCACCACATACGAAACTTTATAATAAATGTAGCTACTACCACAAAACATACCAAGGGGCCCGAAGACAATGGAGTTGGGTACTTCCCTTGGCGGTCAAGTGGTCAAGCCACTTGACCTTACGAGATAGGTGAGTAGGGTTAGAGATGCATACCTTAGCCGCGCTCCCTCCAACCCTAAATGGAAGGCTAGGGTTAGTTAATTTACCTCAATTCTCCTCGGTTGATTTGGGCTCGATGTAGGCCGAGCCGCTACTTCCTTCCTTGCTCCACTTTTCGGGCGTCGACCTTGCCTCCTTCTTTGTAACTAGTTTGATAGGAAGCGTACTTTAGTTAACAATTAAAATATAAAGTGTTATTTTTTCACTATAATTTAGGCCTAAGCATAATATATTTACTTAGTGCACTTAATTATCTTTCCAACGATCTAAAAATCACCTTAATCGGATAAGAAATGCAAAAGTTATGAGGGTTGGAAGTGCGAGGTCGATTCAACCGATCCTTCCAACCCACCTATCTAACTTCTAACTTCAAAAATTCATAGTGAATTCATTACGACTTGGATTTAGGCTTTCCTTATACCATTGGAAATCTATTAACAAGTTCTAACTAGGGAAATTATGACATCAGCAGGTTAAGCAAATATGAATTCAGCAGACCCTCTGTAATGCAGCAGTCAACCAAGAATTCTCACACTATGTATTCCGTCTTCAAAAATTCATATTTAATTCAAATCATGCTCAAATCAAATGTTCTATATAACCATGGAAATATATTAAAAAGATCTATGTGATAAAAATATGTAATTAACATTAAGCCAAAGTGAATTCAGCAGACCCTCTGTAATGTAACAGTCAACCAAGAATTCTCAAACTATGTATCCCGTCTTCAAAAATTCATATCTAATTCAAATCATGCTTAAATCAAACGTTCTAAGCGATTTTGGAAAGCTAGAAAAAAGTTCTACTTGGAAAAAATATAACTTTTTAGAATTAAAATTTTGATTGGGCTGGCAGGTCTGATCCAGCAGCCGCTACCCACAGGACCACCCAGTTTTTCTACTCCATCTTTAAAAATCCATAACTAATTGTCACATTGACCAAATCACAAATGGGAATGGCTATAGATAGCTATAGGAAATCTCTCTAAGAAAAAAATGATAAGTATTTTGTTCTAGCTTCTGAACTAAGCCTTCAAGACATTGGCAGCTGAGGTTTACAATGCCTTCACTCGAAATTCTACAATCCAACCTACCTCTACAAAAGAAAGGAAGAATTTTGTTGGTGTGTTAATAAACACACATTCTAACTAGGAGAGAGAGTAGAGGAGTTTCTCAAGCCTTTCTCTTAGGCCATTGAGAATGTATGCTAAAGGATTTTTTCCTAACTATCTTAAAGTAGGGCTTCGCCCAAACATTAGAAGAAGAGAGAGGAGTTGTCTAACTCTATTGAGCTAGGGCTTCGCCCAATAATCAACAACTAGAGGGAGTTTTGCTTAACTATCTTGAAGTAGGGCTTCGCCTAAATTCGAAAGGAAAGAGGGAGTTTTCAAGGTGGGAGGAGGGGGTTTTTAAACCCTTTGACAAAAGGGTTGGACCCCTCCGCCACCGGTTCCATTTTTCGACCCCCTCCCGAAATTTTGGCTCGGGGGTTTTCCCGCTCGAGGTTGCCACCTCGTCGCCGAGGTGGCTCCGACGGGAATCTTTCGAATTCGTTCTAATTTTTTATAGCAAGTTGGCAAGGGAGCAAGTGGCCTCCTTGCTATTTTTTTTCAAAGTCTTCGCGTCAATTTTCCTCTCACGCCGAGCACCACCACTTGTCTTGTGTGACCCACACTAAATACTAAACTAACCCTTGCCTAGCTAGCTCTACTAATTTAGTCCTTTTAGCTAGTTGCTTTCACTAACTGGGTATGGTTTTGGTTTAATGAACCAACCCCGCCACTTATTTGGGCCACTTACTAGGGCCACTTACTAGGATTTTTTTTATTTTTTCAGGCAATATATTATCTTAAAAAATTAAATATCATATATATGAAGCATATTATCATGGAAAACACATCCATGGCCTCATATGCAACAAAACAAACAACTTCTTTTTAGGCACCATTTTCAAAAGAATTCATTTAAAGGTTGAAAAGTGCGTTTGAAACACAAAATTTTAGATGCAGTTTCACAAAACATGGCATAACTTGTGAGGTGTTTGAAGTTATGTTGCCCTTGACCAAGTTGTTAATACAACATTGTCAAAATTTCAATACAAATTATGAAGATTTAGATTGCCTTAAGCACGTTTGAAATTTTTAAGCAGTTGTCAACAGCTACTTAAGATTGTTGTAAGCACCAAAATAAATTAGTTATAGACTACTTACATGAAATAAACCTAATTAGATATTGAATATATGATATAGACAAACTTTTGGCGAAGAAAGAACGTGAATTGCTATTCATTTCATTTTGCAATGTAATTTCAAAGTCAAGGTGGTACAGTTTTTAAGGACTGTCAACACGTCCTTTGGCTCATTAAACCGGAACTGCACCCAACTACGTTTTTTTCCCGCTAACTAGGTCTTGCCTAGATAGCTATTTTTCCTAACTTAGCTAATTTCTATCTCTAGTTAGTTTTCATTTTTACTAACTGTACCTAAAACTAGATTTTTCCCTTCACGGGTGAAGGTCCGAAGTCCTCGGTAATTTTTCTTCCCCTTTTTGAGCTAAACGCTAAATTAACTAATTTTTCCCTTAATTCGCTATCAATCCTAACTTTTAATATTAAAATCCTAACTACAGTGACCCCACGGAGTGGTGGACCACTCTGGTGGTTCACACTAGACAATAATGTAATTCTTCGAGATCGCTCATCTCAAAATTTTCTCGAACTCCGATTTGAATCATTTTAATTGGGTTACATTGCTTGCCAATATGATCAAATCATCCACGTAGAGAGGATTATTCCCAACAAATACTCACCCGTTTGTTTGACGTATAACAAATGATCTACTTGGTTCTTGCAAAAACCCTCACTAACGAGTCGATATGGTAATACCACACCCTTGGCAATTGCTTGAGCCCATGCAAAACTTTCTTGAATTTACATACAAGGTGTTCCCTCCCCTTTTGTACAAAATCCTCTGGTTGATCCATGTAGATCTCCACCTCCAATACTCCATTCAAAAACATTGTTTTTACGTCCATTTGGTGGATCTTCCAATCTATGGCCGCTCCTATGACGAAAATTAATGATGATAAAATTGGCCACAAAGGCAAATATCTTGTTGAAATCCACTCCGGCCACTTGAGAATATTTTTTTTGTTACTAACCACGCCTTATACCTAACAATTTCATCCAATGCATCCCTCTTTTGAAACATTCATTTGCATCCTACACTCTTGCGATCCTTTAGAAGGTTGGTTAATTTCCACGTATTGTTGGCCATGAGCGGGTCGTACTCTTCTTGTATTGCGGCCTCCCACTTGCTCGTATTTTTGGATCTCAACGCGGCTGTAATGTAACTAGAAATATTGATGGATGATTGAATATTCTAACCACATGTACTAATGTATAAGCAGAGGATGATGAAAGCAAGACAACTCCTAATTGAAGATGGATGGATTAAAGCTAGACAAATCTAGATTGACAACATGTGCAATAAAGTTAGGCAACTCCACATTTAGTGCATTAGAATTAGACCATTCCAAATTGAGAACATGTGCATGAAAGTTAGACAACTCTAGATAAGGTGCACTAGAGTTAGACAACTTTCAATGAATAGATGAATCAAATTTTAATTAGACAGTTCCAACTAGAAGAATGGATGGATGAATCAAGTTGGAATTAGACAGTTCCAACTAGAAGAAAGGATTGATGAATCAAGTTGGAATTAGACAGTTCCAACTAGAAGAATGTGATTGAATTAAAAAATGGAAGAAGATTTTAGAAAAACAAAAGATAAAAGATTCATAGTAGAACAAAAATATAGAGATATAAATAGAATAGTTTTACTATATTTGGAAATAGAAAGTAAAGTAGTGTCTTTGACATAAAATGAAGCTCGGGGAGGATAAAGGATTTTTTTGTCTCTCTCCTATGGTTGGGTGGCTAAGTTTAGACCAAGATCTAATTGGTCTATGATTGTAATTAAACATTACAAAGAAAATAAACTGAATTCTTCAACTCATCATTTTAATTTATAGTTGTTATTGTGAAAGTTGGTGGCAAATTTATGGGAGGTTTGTTACAGTGGCGGTGCCAAAGCTTGAGCGCACGATCTCCAGTTGGAGATTGCACCAAGTTGGCCGCATCCGCTTTGTGCACCTTCACAAGATTTATTTTGTACAAGTTATCTTCGTATGGCGCAATCGCAATGGTTTCACTATCGTAGGTTTTTACAATGCATTCGTTTAGGTTGAATTGGACCTTCAAACCGTTTAACACAAGTTTGAAGGTCCAATTGGCATGCAACTTGGGCATGTGGAGCGCATCTTTGATACGAATTTATTCACGGTTGCAGACCTTGGATAACTAGCCAACTAGCATCACCTAGCTAAAATTTTTGGGCCCCTATTTGTTCACCAAATCTAGGATTCTTACTTAGCTTTAGCTAGCTAACTTTTCCGGAACTCTCATTTTCATTCAGCTTTGACTAGCTAAAACGTTGTGTGATATGCATGTTCATTCTAAACCATAGAGAAATCCATTCAAACAAAACCAAAAAATATATATTTGGTTGTATTGCTCTTAGTTGGATATGTATTTTCATATTGTTACAAAAAAAATTAAAAAGCTAAAATCAGCATGTATAATTGGCTTCCTCACTTTCGACTGGCACTGGTTATAGATCATCATCTTCATCATCATCGTCATTATCATTATCATTTTTTGCATCATCATCATCATCATCTTCATTTTCATTTTCATTATCATCAGAATAATAATTTTCATTATCGTCAATGTCATCTGGCAATTCAGGACGAGATGAAATCAAGGTATTCCAAATCGGAGATTTTGCAATATCTGTTGGATTATTAAGAATCATGCTCATGTTCAGTTTAAAAAACATAACCACTTCAACGAATCCGGGTCTAAGATATGATTGTTTGGGTGCAATGACATCATTTATTCCACCCACATCATATTCATATTTCAGCTAGCTAACTGATCTCGACCGGATTATGACATTTAGTTTTAGCTAGCTATTATTTTGAGGCACCAAATTCTTACGTAGCTTTAGCTAGTTGGAACTTTTAACTAGCTAAATAGATGCCCAATTAATTAGCTGTCTAAGGTCTGCACGATTGCTTCCACGACGATGGATCCCATTCTGATGGCTTCAACACTATTATCACTCAAATGCACATTGCGTGGAGTGATTACCTCATATGTATTGAATGTGGCCCTATGCAAAGTTATGTGTTTGGAAACTCTCGAATTCATGATTCACTTGCATACGCTCTTGGAATGTGTTTCATTGCGCATTACAAATGTATAGTCATTGTTGTCGTCGTCTTTCGTAGTCTTTGCATTTTCTCATTTCTTGTTCTTTATTTTTTTAGCAAAAACGCGTAATGTGGCCCGGTTTTCCGTAATAAAAATACGACTTTGCGCCTTGGCATAGAAATAAGTTATTCCTTCTGCTTTGTGGCAACATCATGACAACATCGTCACCTTGAAACTCCTTCTCATTGTGCTTCGACATCTCCTGCATCAAACGCACCGTCACATAGTCTATCATAAGCTCTTTCATCAGCATCGTCTCCAAGGTGTTGATCAAGTATTCGTACAATGTTGGGCAACTCTCGAGCAAGGTCATGACAATGTCCTTATCTCTTATGGGTACATCCAAACAAGCAAGTTGATCCGAGAACGTCTTGACCTTGTTGAGATGGTTCAACAAATCGTCGTCCTCTTGCATCTTGCACCTGAAAAACTTACGGTAAATAAAGAGAATGTTGGATAAACTCTTTGTCTCGTAAATGTTGCAAAGAGTCTTTGTCGCAACCTTTGCTAGCAACCCTTAATTATATTGGTCATTTTTCAATTCTAGCAAGGGTCACAAGCGCTAACCCTTCGTAATCCACCCATGTGAATGGTTAGTTCTCAATACCGCGGACCCTTTAGTTCATAGGAAGGGGACCAACCCTCCTACACTTGCATTCGGGACTCACCCCTTAATTGGTAACCAATGATTAGATGTGGACTTCCATTCATGGAAGTCTAATCTTAAGTTGATCATCGCATTGCCGGAACAACACTATAACAATCCGAACCATACTAGGCAATTATGCCCCCATATTGGGCCAATGCCCGTGGAGGCCGTGCCATTTGGCCTCGGGTGGGTTCGACCGGCCACACCGCCTCACACATATAAGCCTCTAGGACTCTAGGTAAGGCCCTTACCCCACCGTCAAGTAACTTTTTGTCTCTCTCCCAACACTTGGGGCCAAGTAGACATTTTTCCTTAGCCACTAGGGCTGGAAGCCCTTAGCAGCTTCAGAACACCATAACTTCTTTGTATGGTCTTTGATGCTAACATCCAACCACTCCATCGTCATCTACGTGAAACGTAGATGCCAATGGATACCTTGCTTGCCCCATTTGGGCAAGTATTGAAGAAGTTATGCTTGTTCAAACCTTGGCAATCCTGGGAGCCACTCCCACGCCACTGCTGTACCAGGGCGTTGTCCCGGGACAACGCCCCATTCAAATTGCTATAACTCCTAGCTCACACCTCCGATTGAGGTGTTTTTGAGCATTCTAAAATCTGCATGCCATAAGCTACACATAGCTTATGGTCTTACCCTCGTGACTCCTAGTCTTCATGGATGGGAGGCGTTTCCAACGCCCGGGGCCCTCACCCACACTAGGATCACTTGGGGCCTCTCACCAATGGCACCACAAGTCCCGGATATCACTCCGGGTCCCCTTTGTGCCCATGGTGTTTCGGACATGTTGCAAAGGTCTGCAATAGTCTTTTACGCCTCCGCATGTCCTTTGCAACTTTTGATATACGCAAGTTGGTTGTCTGCCAAGTTGAGGACAATGATAGACATGGCCTTCTTGACGTGTCTTTGGTATTCCTTTAACACTTTGAGATGCCCATTGGAAGGTGGAGGTCCCTTAGGTCTGTCCACAGTGTCCCAAAAATCCATGGATACCAATAACATTTCGATTTTGAACTTCCATAGGTCGAAGTTTCCTTCATTGGACTTGTCAATGATTTTAATGGTCTGGCTCTTAAATAATGCCATCATACGCTCGGAGATACTCTCAAAAAACTGAAACTAGCCTTTTTTACATACAATCAATCCAACCTAAATTAAAAAATAAATTTTTATACTTAAAATATGTGTTTGCATCTTGTGAGCCATCCAAATCCAACGGTCATTTCTAACCGCCCGCTTGATCAAATGGCCTTCATCAGCCTCGATTTTATCCGTTCAACGCCTCATCTGTTTGACACGGTCCTCCACTCCACGTTATCCTCCGCTCATGCCTTCATCCACTCACGCCTTCATTCGCTTGACGCCTCATCCTCTTGACGCCTCCATTTACTCAATGCCGTGTCAATCTTTATATATTATTTAATCATTTAAACAATGCTAACTAACTAACATTAATTTAACTCCTAACAATTAATTTCCTTTCTTACTAGACCGTGAGCCTTAATTCAAACCGCGAGCGGATTTAGGAGTTTAGAGAAGGTTGGCTAGGGTGATGTTGGACGTAGATGCTGACCATTAGATGTAGGGACAGCTAGATCTATGGCCGATAAGACTTTGTGGTTGAAGGGGGTATTCCGCTCAGGTTAGCAGGAGGCTCATTCTCTCACTCTCTCACGGTTAGAACATTTTTTTTCTCTTCCCCCTCTCCATGTAAGTAGACGTGCAAAGTTCTTAGAAAGATAAGAATATGGATGTTGAACAAAATGATTTATAAATCCTATGAATAATTGAATAAAATAACATTTGAACCGTATTGGATAAGAATTGTACGAGTATGTGTTGCTGAAGCGAATATTGTGTGGAAATGTGGTTGTCGGAGTGAAAGCCACAATCAATTGCTTTTTAGGTCGCATTGATGTCTAGTTGCATTAGCTTCTGATTTTTATAAGTTTATATTTGTCTTAGCTTTTGTTGCATTAGGATCTGATTACAATAGCTACTGTTGCATTAGGATTTGGTTATATTAGTTTTTGTTATATTAGAATATGATTACAGTAGCTTCTGTTACATTAGGATCTAATTACAATAGCTTCTATTACATTAGGATCTAGTTACATTAGCTTTTGCTGCATTAACTTATATTACATTAGGATTTGGTTACATTAGCTTATATTGTATTAGGATCTGGTTATATTAGCTTCTACTATCTTAGTTTCTGTACATTAGTTATGTTATATTAGTTTATATTACCTTAGTTCTACTGCATTAGTTTCTAGTTTAGTTGCTGGTTGTTAAGGGTTTTGCGGTGTTTGAGGCTTAGAGGCATAAGGTAGAGATAGAAATTAAAGATAAAGTTAATGGTTGGTGACAAAGTTATATATTAACTTAGAGATTAAGTTAGAGATTAAAACTAGATATTAAAGCTAAAACTAAACTCTAATTTTCACTCTTGATTGGAGTGTTGGCTTGGAAGGTGGCAAAGGTCATTCGTCTGAGTACTATGCATCGGAAGGGTGGCTTAACCCTCAACACTCATATTACTCAGCCAACCCAACTAAGGATGGCCGGTGTGGAATTTCGTGGAAGTTAGGTACCTTAAACAACTTCCCTGTCGCGTACCTCTCTATGAGGAGTACCCGAAACACCATGGGCACAAGGGGACCCCGAAGTGACACCTAGGACTTATGGCGCCGTTGGTGAGAGGCCCCAAGTGATCCTAGTGTGGATGAAGGCCCCGGACGTTGGGAACGCCTCCCACCCACAAAGACTAGGAGTCACGAGGGTAAGGCCATAAGCTATGCGTAGCTTATGGCGTGCAAATTCTAGAATGCTCAAGAACACCTCAATCGGAGGTGTGAGCTAGGAGTTATGGCAATTTGAGTGGGACATTGTCCTAGGACAACGTCCTGGTACAGCAGTGGCGTGGGAATGGCTCCCAGGATTGCCAAGGTTTGAACAATCATAACTTCCTCAATACTTGTCCAAATGGGGCAAAGGAGGAGTCCATCAACATTTACATGAAATGTAGATGACGATGGAGTGGTCGTTTGTTTGTATCAGACAACATACAAAGAAGTTATGGTGTTTTGAAGCTGCTAGGGGCTTCCAGTCCCAACGACTAAGGAAAAATGTCTACTTGGCTCTAAGTTTTGGAAGAGAGACAAAAGGTTACTTGACAGTGGGGTAGGGGCCCTACCTAGAGTCCTAGAGGCTTATATGGGTGAGGCGGTATGGCCGGCCGAACCCACCCAAGGCTGAACGGCACGGCCTCTACGGGCATTGGCCCAATGTGAGGGCATAGTTGCCTAGTATGGTTCGGGTTGTTGTAATGTTGCTCCGGCAACGCGATGATCAACTTAAGATTGGACTTCCATGGATGAAAGTCCACATCTAATCATTGGTTACCGATTAAAGGATAAGTCCCAAATGCAAGTGTAGGAGGGTTGGTCCCCCTCCTATGAACTATAAGGTCCGCAGTATGGGGAGCTAACCATTCGCATGGCAGAATGCGAAGGGCTAGTGCTCGTGACCTTTGCTAGAATGGACAAACCTTGAACCAAGATAATTAAGGGAAGCTAGCAAGGGTTGCGACATTTCCCCCCCCATCGCGGTAACTTTGGTGAATTATAGATAAAACTAGGATGTGTTAAGTTGGATGAATAGTGGTTCCGTAAGGGATGAAATAATAGACTTAAGATGAATTTAGGTGGTTCGCCCGGATGAAGGTGATGTATATGGTAGTTACTTGTCAAATTTTTAGAACTGTTTTATGGCAATGAAGTTGGATTAATGACCAGCGAGATTGTTTTTAGTTATTGACCCCTGGTAGTATTGGCAGTGATGCCCTAACACCCAGTAGTTTGAAAGCAATAGGTTGAACATACATGTTGCCCTAAATTCCGTCCATTATGTATTTTATGGTCCTCTATGTATAATTAATTAAACTATGAATGAAAACTAATTGTAACCATGTGTTTTGTTATAAACCACTTGTGGACTAACTAAGGTGGATGGATGATTCCGCCACTTCAATAACTGGCATGGGATTTTGAAGGGTTTCATCTTTGGGGCCGTGTACCACAACCAGGTAAGGGTGGGGACATTTTATTCACACAATCAAAACCTTATGGAATTGATGTGAAGTAGAAGGATTCGTTTCTAAAGGATGCAGAATGACAAATGGTTATAAAGGTGATAGTTTACAACCTAAGTTCCTTGTAACATTTGAAAAGGCTAGTCCTTATACTTCATCATCAATTATATAATGTATTAATCATTCATGTGGTCACCAATACAAGTAAATGAAGACTAAGTAAAAAACTCATGATTTCCAAATGGTCAGAACCCCATCCGCTAAATTAAACCGTTTGCCAATCCATTTTCCAACCAATAGCCCTAGAAGTCAAATAAGAGTTGAAATAACAAGACAAGCGGAACTAGGTCCCATTAATTTGTCATCCACTCCACCTACTAGTCCTTCACACATGGCAACCCAAATAGATGCCATGATGGCACCTCGTCCGATGCCAACTCACCTTCTAAAGTTTTCGGGCTTCCCTCGCCAAAACCCTTCGAACCACATCGAACAATATATCGAGATATTAGTCACGAATGTCATCCCCAATGACACATATCGTTTAGTGTGGTTCTCCACCACATTAGAGGCCCCAGCATATGAGCGGTATCGCTCACACTAGGATTTAAGTGTATTTGGATTTATACATGACTTTTGGAAAATTCCAATTGCCAATATGATGTACACTAGATGGCAAAACTACACAAGTATGGTGGTTGGTGAACATGGAATACAAACATCTGAAGTTGCGGTTGTTGTGTTGTTGTTTTTGTTGTTGTTGTTTGATGTTTTTGTTCCCACAAGTGCACATCCCCTAGTATTTTTGGACAAGTGGTTTGTCCAAATATACTTAAATGTTAGATTATAAAATTAATGCCACTAAAAGATTTAGGAAGCATTATTCATCTCAAGACTATTCACTAAAAACACTATTCATAACAACACTATTTATGGGAAGTACCAGCACTATCCATCCTGGTATTATTCTTGACAAGCATGTGTTTGCATTTTTTTTTAATCACTCTACAAGCACCTTAGAACACACATTAATTTCCTTAAAATGTATAATAAATGAACATATATTTATGATTTAATATCACTAAGTAAAAATGTCAACCCTCATTAACTTTGAGACCCAGCAAAAGAGTGCGTGTTTAGGTAATTATTACCACACGCACTAAATGGGATAATCGTTATAATAGTGAGAGGAGGCTTGGCATCCAGGAATTTGACATCCTTGTTGTTTTGAGGATGGAAAAGATAGCTGAACGTGTAGACATTCATCCAGATCCCCTCCGCCTCTTTCGCATTGCAGTTAAGTTCGTTTAGTTTCTCCCCACCGCCTCCGCCGCCAGCGGAGTCCCCTGATCACAGACACCGCTTGCCATCGCCACGAATTCCATCGCCTTCGCCTTCGCCATTCACACCTCAAAAAAACCTCCCATTCACTGCCTCCAACCTCCGCATCAATCCATCAATTTGCAATTGTAGCCCACCTGTAGGGCCGCTCACAGCAAACAACTTGCTGCAGGTTGTTGTGGGTCGATTAGGTGCAGAGTTTCTGGGGGGATAATGTGATTGTTTGGTGCCCGACGTTTTATTTTCTGAATCTACATCCAGGAAGCTACTGCACTCTCTCCCAGTGTGTAACTTCGGCCCAATATCACGTGTCTCTGTCTCTGGTCACAACTTGGTTGTTGTCCCATTCGGTAGGTCCGAGTTTTTTTTTGGTTCTGTGAGTACTTATTTGTTTGCTCCTAGAGGTGTTTGGGGTGTTTTGTTGTTTTTGGGATCTTTCCGAGGAGCTTCTTAATCTCTTTAAATCGTTTTCTAAGCGAATCTGGTAGTATCGCAGCCTGATTTCGAGTCAAGGTTCTGGTAAGAGGTTGTGGTTGTTATTCGATCGGGTGCCGGGTAATTTGTCCGGGGAGGTGGTTGTTTGCTCGCCCGAGAAACTTTGGACCTCATTCAGATGGCCTGTTAGTGCTAGGGAGCTGCCATCTCTCAATGTGGAATATATTTTCCAGTCCAATTTCATCATGAGTGGCAACTTGGTCATGACAATTTGGTTGTAATTGTCTGGGGACGCGGTCACTTATTGTTTGCTTCAGAAGATTTCAATTTTTGGTTGGCTGCTTGAGTGGTTTAATTTGGGAGCTTGTCTTATGGCAGTATTTATTGTAGGGTGTTCCGTGGTTCAGAACTCCCCAATTGTGAGTTCTGTCAATGTTTGAATTTCTCTTGTCAGAGTCACACTTTGAGCTGGTCAAGTCATTCTGAGCTTCACGTGGATGGTGATCAACTTACTTCGAAATAAATCGATAGAGCATAAGATTTTTCACTGAGGCATAAGTTTCTGGGGAGCACAGGCAAAGTTTTGAAGCAAATTTGATCAACAGTGTCCTTTATGGGATGTTGCGGCTCGAATCCGAGAGATTAAACAATCTAGCGCAATAATAAGGAGGGAGAGCGAGTGATGCTTTTGTCATAATTTTCTGTCCAGATTTCTTTCAGAAATTAGATCTCTGAACAAACTCCTGGAATCAGCGGCACAATGGTGATCTCTTTCGGAAAACAGGCTTGCTTCTCGGCACCAGCGACGCCGAGGTTAAGCAGTCGAAGGTCATCTAGAGGCAGTGAGATGCAACGGAGGAAGGAGCCGCCGGATCGGAGGTCCCTGGATCAATGCAAAGATCAGGGGCGAAAGCATATCTTCCAGAGGATTCAAGTGGACAGGGATCACAGTGCCTTGGAGTGAGTCCTCCCAATTCACATCAAACGGAACAGTCTGGCTCTTCATCGAACTATTTGTGCATATTATTTAATTAAGTCACTCGTGAATAAAAGTTTTTCTTCCAACTTGAGCTAAGTTAGGTTAATCCGGCATGCTGTCCGAGCTGGACCTGGAGGAGCTTGACGTAATTGAGGTGTTCGTGGGATTTTTCTAATTAGGGAATTCTTCTGGTTTTATGACGAGTGGGAGATCATCAACCGGCGGTTCGTCAAGAAGTTTGGAAAAAGGTTGCAGCACATTTTGATGGAAATGCAGCACCTGCATCGAGTGAAGAAGGAGAATCTCATCCTGATGGAAAATGTGAGGAAATTGGAAGATCGTGGATATGGAAACGCCAATCAAGCGGTGAGGCTCCTGGACTACAATTGTCACTCTTGACAGCAACATTCTTGAGGGACCCTAAACCCTAGACCAAAATCACCCTTCTTCATTCTTCTTTTGTGCGCGTCCGAGAAGAAAACTAACTCCTATCCTCTTCAATGTCCAAGTTACTTGAAATGCCGGTGGTTGTTTGACATGCTGTCCAAGTATTCTTGAAAATTAGCTCGGACAGCATGCCGGCAAAAGTAGTGCTACTTCAAGTATTGCTTCCCATGATTAGGAAAAGTGAACCGTTCACTTCGAATATTTAGCCTATACTGAACAGAGTGGTTGTAGCTTCGGGTTTTAATAGATAAGTATTCTTGAAAATTTGCCACATGGCAGTCTTACATTGCTTGGAGCCCACCCCAATCCGGTGTGGAAATTACTGTTCGATATTATCAAAATGAATGAAGTAGGAAGCACCTTTGAGTATGTTGTGTCTTTTAGATATTCCCCAAAGCCAGCCTCTAGATCCCAACATGATTAATTAAATTGGTGTCTAAGCTACCCAGAATCAGACTTGGAGCACTTTGGCAACCACAAGGCCCAACCACCAAACCTGAGGTTGATGATTCATTCCAAATTTCGTTCACATTCTTAGAGAGCTTGTTTCTAAATTAGTGTAGCATGATGAGACTTGGTTTGCCATGGCGTTGCAGTGGGAGGTCAGCCTTCGAGACATTTGGGAGATTTCACCAGGTGAGTGGCGAGGATTCAAATTCCCAAGTGTCCCGTTCATCCCTCCGCCGAAGGTAGTGGAGCGCATCGGCTATGCAGATAGACTTCCACCGCCTCTCAAATACTTCGACCACGCAGATGCTCATCTGAAGAAACACAAGAAGGAGTGGGGCCGATGGGAGAAGTACTCCAGCGATGTGGCAGACAGACTGAGGACTGCGGAGCCACATTACCCAGAGTTTTCTTACTTGAAGGTGAAGAGAGCCCTATTTGAAGCCAGAATATTCCTCCATAATTCCATCTCAGCTGGACAATATTCACGTGAGCTCATGTTTCCGCCTTTTGCAGGTGTTTGGTAAACGAGTCCGCCAACGGTCACCAAAAGAAGAACCATTTGTCTGCAATCATGACCACCAGGCATGTCAACTCTACGTTATGTATTATCATTATGCTTTTAAGGTCAGCTTGCGTAACGATCTTAGAAATCCCTAGAGGAGTCTTTAGTGCCACGGACCAGCCAACCTTGACCTAGGATTTGGAGAAGTGGCTTGAGAGCAAATAAACATGAAAAAGATGACAGAAGGAGCTTTGGGCAATTTTCCACATGGGCCAGGTGAACACGTGTTATATTGCCCTAAGTTCGCTGTGTGATGACCTCAAGTCTGCTCTCCTTCCTTCCTCTTCAGTTGCTCCCCTGCCCCTCAAGCTTCGAATCAAGGAGTTCTTTCGTTCCCATTCACATTGGACCATTTTCAGGTCTCTTGGGTTAACCCCACCGTCACATGGAGGCTTTGCACATGTAAGAGTAACTTGAGGGGATTCTTTTTCTGAAGGAAAGCGAGTCCTACTGATTTTCTGTTCCTTTTTGGTCCACAGACATCATACCAAAGGGGTCCAATACCTGCCAAGTGTTGCTTGAGTCCTGCATTGTTCTTTGATGGTCCGGTAGCAGATTTGGGCCCTCCTAGGGTACACTTTGCTTGCAAACCTGGTGAGCTGATCCTTTGTTTCCTTATATGAGCTAAGAATAACGTGTCTGTTTGTCACTCCAACAATTTCTTTATTGATTCACAACGATATTATATATATATATATATATATCATGTGCGGTGTTAGAGTTGGTAATGCAATCATAAAGTGGCCTTGAATGTGTGGCTGGTCAGGAGAGATAGTCAGTCAGACTGTGAGACTGAAGAATTTAGGTTCCACAGTTCTTTTCTACAGATGGGAACGGATGCCCCTGCCGCCTCTTGGTGGGACAAATCCTAAGCGCACTTTAGGTCAGAAGCTTTGCTTCAAATCCTACCGCATCTATCTACCAGCATTATAGTCCCAACATGATTTGCAAATGTTTTGGACTTGTCTGTAGCTAAACAACTAATTTTTCTTGTCTATAATGTGAGACTCATTCTGTTTCTGATGGTCGAGCTGCAGGTGTACATGTGACGAATTGCAGGGCTTTCTCAGTCATGAATGGCACAGGGAGTGTGCTCAGCGGAGAAGCCAGAGAGTTCGTATTTAGGTTCAGTTCAGAGAAGCAAGGAGCATTTTTGGAGAGTTGGATTTTACGTATTGCCCCCAGATTACGCTTCCATTTAGATCCAATCTACCTATACGGAGTAGCGACTCTCAAGGATGAGGACAGGTTTGGAATTCTTGCTCAGCTTCAGATTTGATTCAAGGTAAATTTGCAAACATAGTCGATCGATGTAGTCGATCCAAACATAGCCTATATAGTCGATGAACTTGCTAATTGCATCCAAAACTTCACAGAATCGTGTCTGATAAGCTCACGAGGGCCTTGAACCACCGAGAGCTGATGCGCGGAATCGGAGAAACGTTGGAATCGATCCAAGCTCGAGTCGTCGAGTTATCGCGCCCGACGGAAGAGTTCCGAAACGCGGAGTACATGTACTCGTCTGAAGCGTTTGATTTTGTCAGGAAAAATCTGTGTTTTGAGCCTCCCATCTACTTCATACCCTCCGTCTACCGCAAGTTTGAAGTCCTGGCCAGAGTCGTGAAGGAGGTTCTTCGACAACAGACACCGGTAGATCACGACTCAAGAGTCGATGCCGGCGCCGGCGAGGGACCAGTGGAGGACTCTGTGGCAGCAGGAATAGATCAGAATTACTTGTCGGACAATATTGCAGGTGGAGATTTAGACACAAGTGAGGCCCTCAACGTCTACACGGAAGCTGGAATTCCGTATCCTGCAAGTTGGGGGACAGCCAAATGTTTTTCATTCAGTCCAGACACATACAATATCCCGGACTCCAGTGACGAGGATACAATAACAACATCGAATCTGGCAGAATTTTTAACTCCAGGCTCCAGGATCACCACAGCGCCGGGGACGTCGGTGGCGAGTTCAGACGCTCCGTCCCTGCCAGAGGTGGAGGATGATGGCATGGTGCAGACTCATGATGGCCCAGAGGCCGGCTGGGATGGTTGTGTGGTGAAATTACTGGAAGACATCGCCAAGGTGCGAGCCTTGAAGAAGCGGAAGAAGTTGTTGGAGGAATTTGAGGAGTTGTTGGGGTTGGCCCAGATTCCTCCGCACCAGACTGCACTTTATCATGTGGCTATGTACAACACAGTCCATGACCTGGCTAATGCGGCCGGGGAGATCTTCGAGGAAGTGACGGAGAAGTTCACTCGGCCCACGGCTGCAAGGATGATGCACACCTTCTACGCAAATTACTTCCAGGAGAAAGCAGAGAGGGATGAGCGAGAACGACTGGAGGCCGAAAGCTTCCGAGAGAGTTGTAGTGTCAAGGTAATAAATACTTATTTTTTATTAATGTACTCACAAGTAACTATGAAGAGGAATAATTCCAATCTTCAAGGATCGCCGTAAATTCGTATCGGTGTTTTTTCATTGGAATCGAAGATTTTTCTATTATGAATATGATAGGGCCGTCGTAAAATCTTCGATCGAGAGTGCATGCAACTCCGTGTGTCCTTCACTGACTCGGCGTGGGGTTTTGATTGCAGTCAAAAGAGGAGCTGGCGGTGATGTTGAGTGAGCTTGAGAAGGAGACAATTGATGTTGCAAGCCCAGCAGAGAACGAGGAGATGCTAACATATTGCTTTAAGTGGATTCAAATCATGACGGAGCTTCGAATTGCTAGTATGGTGAACTTTAATCCTTTTGATGATAAGGTTGCTCAAGAGAAAGTGGCAGTAATTGAACGCATGGATCAGAAAATGGCAGCGACATCTGCTGAAGATGAAACATCCTGCTGGAAAATCTTCTCACTGGAAAGACAAAAACTGGAGCTTGTCAAAGAATTTGGCTGCATTTCTGTTCATTGAGACCTCAAAGTGAGTTTCATATCTTCTAATTCATTTAATGTTGACTTCACTACAAGCAGTCCACCTGGCACTGCAAAATCTTGAACTCCAGAACGTATCATCAAGTAGATCCCTGGAACTGCAAAATTTTGACGAATTCAATGATTTATATTGCAGGTGCAAAACATTGTAGACAATGATGACTGAGGATATAAACCCCATTCCTTGTTTCTGTCCACGAATGTGATTGGGGATGTAGCGTCGGATGTAGCCACACAATGCGCTCTGGTCACCGAAGAAGATGGAAACACGGCAAGCAGGTCAAAGTTTGCTGGCCTTTGAAATTCTTCAAGCTGGCCTTTTTATCAACACATGTTCTCAAGGTGGAGAGAACATGGAATGAAATCCTTTGACTTTCTATTAGAATTCCATGGAAGGCAGTAGTCACCAGTTGGCAGCACACCCTGGAGATCTACAGTTTGGTGGATGGTCATTCACCAAAGACGATTGCTTTACACAGCTCTCAATTCTCGACAAAGAAGGCTCGAGTGATTGAATTCACATTCAGTTTGTCCGGATAAGACTCTACTACATATCATATTTTGCAATCAAGTGCAACCCTTCGACGAGTATAATGGCTGTTAAGAGGAAAAGCCAAAAACTGAAAGGAGAAGGACCAGCCTGGAACGAGAAAGATGAGAAAGCAGCTATGGCAACATGGACTACACTACAGCCATGGTATCTGAAGAATGGACTGAAATTTTGTGATTGGGAAATCATCACAATGCATTTTTTAACCTTGGTTATAAGTACCATGATCTGGAGTTGGTCCAGGAGAGTGTTGAGAATATAGTACATGACCATCCAAAAATGTCACGTATTGGCGCAAATGCACAAATGTGAGATGCAAAATTGCAATCAATACTTCTTACTACACTAGCTCCTCCCAAGAGACTCTGCTCATACAAAATCACCCACCAAATTCCGTATCTCGGTCTCTATCTATATAAGTTTACGCAGTAAGTTAACACCTAAATGCCTAGTAAGAAGACAGAAAGTGGTTGCAAGAGTTTTGCAAAGATGGTTTTTCTGTCAAGCGGGAATCAGTTCTGTGTTATTGTTGTTCTTTTTTCCTTTTTTTCTTGCACGGGGATGCACTTCAGAACTTCCCAATGGTGTGTTCTGTTAATGATTCTGCAGCTGAATTTTGAGCTGAGTGGTTCTTGAGCTTCATGTGGAATGTGGTTTATCCGCTCGAGGATGTCGACATGGCCCATAACAGACAATGTTAAGCCCTGTGACCTTTGTTCTCTTTCTTCAATTCACACGTAGGAATAAATTTCCAACAATGGGGCTCTCATTTCTAAGAATGAATGCTGAGCATAGTCTAGAGGCAAGCTTCTATTTGTCCTAGTCCATCTCATTACGAGTTTATCTTTAGACGTGAAGCCTTCACACATCAAAAACTGCACAATAACATTCTGTTACATTCATATTGGATGCTTGCATCAAAGTGTTTTTGATTGCCGGTCCCATGGAACACTCTTCTGAAGCTTATTAATGTAATTATAGGCCTTCTGGAACATACATTGTCAATTACCTGTAAGTTTATGGGAAGACAGATTGCAATGTTTGGAAGCAATGCGTTCAACAATGTCCTTTGTGCGTGGAATGTTGAGGCTTGAATCCGAGGGATTGAAGACATCATGGTACAATAATTAGCGCCAGAAGAAGGAAGGACAGCAAATGACGCTCCTCTCAAATTTTGTTCTACATCTGATCTGGTGATCAAGTTTACCACGGATGCATGAGTTTGGGCTGCACGGGGGCGCTCTTCTCCATGGCATAGAATCCATCTGGCCTCACATACCACACGCAGTGGTAGCAGAACACATCGTTGCGAACTTGGCTGCTCCACACCTGGAAGCCAGCCTGCTGGCCCGAGGGAGACAAGAACTCGCAGCTGAAAAGCGTGGTGCCCCAGAAATTGTTCTTGAAGCCGAACCCATAAGTTTGGCCTGACGGGAGGCTGTGAGTCCCAAGGTCGTTGTCCCTCGACTGGCAGTGCACGGTGATCGTCCCGCCGATCGGCATCTGGTTGACGATGTCCACGGAATCGGGAGATGCAGTTGCGCCATCCAACATGAGCAACAACACTATGAAAGTGATCATCAGATAGTAGATGAATATTGTTGCTGAGGGCATCTTCAGAAAACCGGCAATGATGTCTGTACCCATATTACGAGACATATAAACGACCACGCATTTCCATCACCTCGTTAGCACATTACAAGCGACCATGGGTAACTTTCGAAGGAAGACTTAAAGAAAAAAAAACACGTGCCTTTTTGGATTTTGAGTGCTTAGAAGTATATTCAGTTGACCTACTTCACGTCACTCTTTTGTGGAGATTATAGTGAGAGAGAAGGTGATGTTCTTTTAGGATTTTCACCCGTCATACTACCTAACTAGTGAATGTGACGGAGGCGAACACATGTACACTTGCCGACAAAGTATTCTGAGGCAGAAGAGTTATGTGATCTGCGAAACGACTGAGCAGTAATATTTCTTCAAGTGAAAAGACGTAGAACATGGGATGATGAACTAAGTACTTCTGTGACAGGCCTAAAGTTGTGATGAAAGAAAATATTCAGCAAAGAGTATAAAAGCATATTTAGTAAACATAAAGTAGGTCTGCAGACAGGAATTCGTTGAAAGAATCATCAACAAGAATCTACAAGCTACTTTGCATGATGAGATCGTCTCAAGCATGTCTCAACAGATCCGCCTGCGAGGAAACCGTTCCCTACCGAAGGCAACTCGAATTGTACTCGTACATGAACAACCTGATGAACACACCAGAAACACAGCATGATTGATTTACATCAAACAAAGGAGAAGAACGGACGAGGCGAGTAGTCAGCCGGAATCATACCAGAGGGACTTGAAGAGTCAGGCAGCGAAGTGGAGCGAGCTCGGCGAACACAAGGTGTTCCACGGAGTTGTGAAAGAGCAATCTCCCATGCTCACATTTATACAGGGTACAGAATGAGGCGAGATAGACAATACAATAATCGAGGCAACGACCTGGAGTGCAGAAAAATCTTTCTCGAGGGGCGGGGAGACCAGCAGACACATTCCAGGGGCACTGGTGGTATTTCCTCAACGACACTCCAGCTGCCGAGACAGAAAGTAGATACATCGTCATGTTGGATAAGGAGCTGGAATTGGTCGACATTGCTTTGGTGACGAAGAGATTAAGGATAAAATTCGAATTTCTCACCATTCATCGAGACTGAGGATTTGGGAAGAATATTCAACTTAGCTCGAATATTTATAATTTGTATATTTCAACATGGATAAGGTCAGGATATATAAGTGTCGTGCCAATAAAGTTTAGGAATATCTTCGTGAGCAGACTGGAGATGATCCATAAGGTGGAAGATAGTAAAGAAAGTCCTTACGTGTCTTGTAGGATAGGACTTCGGTGGTGTTCTTTTGTTTTCTAGTATATGGGGCTAGCTACGAAGTGCAACCTGTCGAGGAATTATGGGCGCTGCTTTTGTTTATCTATAGCTTGCTTGATGCGACGGAACAATGCTGTCCAGGATGGGAAAATCCCAAGAGAATGAGCATCTCCGACATGAAAGCCTAAACGTCTTTGACTTGAGATCTAAAACGAAATTCTTCACTGATGCTCAAGCATAATGGATCAATCAGCTCTATGCAACTTGCAGGAATCAAGAAACAACTCTTTTGAGTTTCTTGGAAGGTCATCGGTGCTTGTTTACAATATTTTGGCAATGTCAATTACATCAACATTGACCTAGAGCATACGAGGGATCGATCTTCTGAACCCAGTGATGAGCTTACAGACTGGTTCTTTCGAGCTAGATGATGAGCTCGATCGATTCTCTTCGAAGCTCTGCTTTTATATTTCACTACTCTTTTACGGAACGATATTTTATACAAAAAAATATGAGGACTCATTACAATGCACTTAAAACATCCTAGTCTAGCTGACAAAAACTCTTGGATCTATGACAGTGCAATTCTACCAGACATTGACAAACTTCGGCGGAACACTAGGTGGTCTGACTGTTGAATGCAGCGTCTTGCACAACCATATATGAGATGCATGAGTCGAGAGAAATGAAGAGCTGATTGTGAACGAAGAAGTTTGTGCCAGCCTGTGTCCCAAATGGGCGATTTCCAGGGAGGAATATTGTGCAAGATACTCCCTTGACATACTAGTGTACTGTCCTGCAGTGAAATTTACCAACAGATGCAATTGAAAACAGTACTTCATGCAATGTGGAGTAACAAAAGCAAGTACTGTGACTCTCCATTCAGTAAGAGTATCGGAGTTGGTGCAGGCGATGCGTAGTGCGTCGGCTTCTGGCTTCAGATGCTTTAAAATAATGTCCTCAGGAAGAAAGCCCTGACCATGAAGAAATTTGGCGACATATTTCAACATACTCCGGTATGAAATTCTAGATATTGCAACAAAGTCGGCCATAAACTCTGGAAACAATCTAGAAGGTCCACCACCCTCAATTATCTTCAAATTGCATATGCACAATATCAGCGCGTGCGAGAGCATCATGTCGTACAGATGCTTGATATTTCTCAAAATGCTTTGAAGTTTAATTTGCTGTAATTCTTAGAGAAATCTGACAAATCCAGGGAATTTTTCGATTTGGTAAATGAAACTGTATTCTGGAGGACATATATTGCTGCTCGGCCATATTTTAGCTGGATACCACCTCAACCATTCCAAATGCAGATGATCAAGAGAAATGAAACATCGTATCTGAGAGGTAAAACAATTGCACGTGGAGCATAGAGATATCATTCCGATGCAAATCTTGCAAGAATGTCACAAATTCACACGCGGAGCATTCTAATAAAGTTTCTTGTAATAAAAACTTCACCAATTGATAAGGAGAAATATGGTTTGTGGTTGAAAGATTCCTAGAATACACAAGCTCACAACTCTATACGGCAATGCCATAAAACATATTTAATTTTGAGATTCCTGGACCCTCTCAACAACAAAACGTTCGACGACATAATTAATATACTACCAGGGGTGCACGAATGTGGGTGGACCGGCGCTACCGTGCTCCATGGCGTAGAAGCCATCTGCTCGCACGAACCAGTCGCAGAACCAGCAGTTCACAGTGTTACGGAACTGGGCACTCCACACTGGAAACCCCGTCTGCTGGTTCGTCGAAGACCAAAATTCGCAGCTGAAAAGAGTCGTTTCGAAGAAGTTGTCGTGGAAGCCCCAGCCAAAGCTCTGCCCTGGCCACAAGGTGTGCTGACCAAGGTCGTTATCGCGGGACTGGCAATGGAGTTGGATTGCACTGTCCATCTCGTTGTAGATATTCACGGTGCCTCTTGGCATCCCGGCGGCATGATCTACAAGGAACGACAGAACTCCAAATGCTATGACCACCGAGGTCGACATTTTCGTGAGGTTGCTGGCCATGTTATCTGCACAACCGCGACAATCACACAATTAATCCATCTAAAATCTGAACAAGGACAGCATTGTTCTACAGCCTACGCAAATCCAATTAACTGAATATGCATTTCCCGATTTTACTCTAATGTGAATCACATCGATCAGCCCCTCCACCATGGAATTCGCAACAACTTTGGTGCACATAGTAAGGGAATACATGACGCACCCAGCTACCGAGGTGACGGATTCGGTCTTGGCAGGAGAGATCATAGGTGTGTTAGAGCCGCCACATAGTGTCGCTACTTATAGTCTAATGAACAGTGAGTTTATCACAAGATTTTGGGGAGATTCGGCTCTGCGGTTTCTTCACGCATGCTCGATTGCACCATCGGCGCCCGCTTCTGGTTTGTTCTTCGTGGTCTCCACCTACTTTTTGTCTGTTCTCAGATTCGTCCTTAGGTGCGTGTTACCTAGTGATGATTGTGTTCTGATGCTGTAGAATATTATTGTTCTTTCGTTGGTAAGCTTGCCATGTCCGATTTCCAGCTGTAATCTGGTGATAACTTGATCTGTTCTATAATCGCCAGCAATTGAGGTGGACATCGTCGACATCCTGTGCCCAGGAGTATTCTCTACATTTTCCATGGTATAATGTGAATTGTTTTGTCATGCCAAATCAATTCACCAGAGCTTTTTCTGGATTATTCATTAATCAGCTTTTTAGTGCATGATGGAATCCAGGAGAATACTGCGAATTTGGTACACACATAAAGACAGGGAGCTTCGATGTAATATGCCTGTAGGATGCTCTTTATAAGTGTACGCCTTCTTACGTTACAGTGTTGGATATTCCATATACTCTTTGGTTTGGCTCTATCTGGTGCAGACGTAGCAAATTCAGTACTTCACCAAGAATGAAATCATTTGTGCACCTCATGCTTCTAGATATCATTGAATCATCTAAGGATGTGCATCCTATTGGATATCGTTCACTGCACTTGTATTGAAGAGAGATGCGTTTGCTAAAACCTAAGCTATTGGCCCCAGAGTAACATTCTCTAACAAATTGCCCTTGGCAATGTTGAACCCACAGATGTAGAAGACAGGTTCGCATCTACACGATGGAGCAATTTGGGAGAGCTACAGAGTGTCGACGTTTACACTTGATTCTCTCAGCCTTACGAATTCAGCTTTTGTTGAGCTCCGCACAAGGAATGGTTCTCGAGTTCCAACAGTACACTCCAATTCGGTCTAGAAGTCTTCAAGCTTACACTGATGACAGCAATATTCCCATACATGGGGCAGCGGTAGCGGTAGTCCAAATCGACGATGGAAGCTGGGTGGGCTGCGTCCGCATCGAACATCAAATCATCGCTCACCATCCAGCTCTCTAAGGTCACATCATCCAAAGTCCTCCCCCGGCATTTCCTCATCACAACAAGAAGATGCATGTCGAGGAAAAAGCAGAGATATGCCCAGAAGGTTCTATCCCCGTGAAACGAAGAGATCCCATTCAACCCCTCCTGAGAAAGCACCATAAACACAACATATCTTTCTCCAGCTTTTTCGATATCCCTACGAGATATCTGGTCCACCGCACGAGTATGCGAGAGTGCTGATGCCGCACTCCGGAGGCAGCTAGGGCGGGGCGGCGGCGGAGTTGAACTTGAACGCCCCTGTGTTGGAAGACCCGGCCAATGAGTTCAGCCTGTCGGAGCTCTGGGTGATCAACGGCTACATCACCGACAACACGTTGAACTCCGCCGAGGTCAGGTGGACGATCTACCCGAGTTTGCACGGTGACTCGCTTCCCCACCTCATGGTGTATTGGATTTCACCAATTTCAACCGCTCCACTGGATGCTACGATCGACCTCACGTGTCCCGGGTTCGTCCAAACCACCAACAAATGGGTGCTCGGCCAATCTCTCCCAAGCTACACTACGCTCGGTGAATGGGCTAACGGTGAATGGGCTAACCACGAGAATGACATTTTAGTTACGGTCATCTTCCACTCGGCGCTTCCTGGCTGGTGGTTGTATCTTGGAGGTAATGCAATCCAGAATGATGTTGATGTCACATTGAGTAACTGTGAAAGAATTATAGCTCTGCTCACAGTCGAAATTTTTCTTTTATTGCTAATGCAATACAGTTCTAAGTATCTGACATAATCATATAATGATTCTATATTCCTACTCCTGGTACTCTGATCAGCAATACTTGCTATGTTTCGCCATATCCTACGAATTTAGTTGGTTCTACAACTTTCTACGCCTAATACACTACATTGCACAAGATCATGGTCTCGGGGAGTCAAAGCATGTGTTGTGTGTTACTTTGTGTTAGCCTACTTCTAGGAGGTTTTGGGTGAGAGGATGGTTCGCTGGACCAAAAATGGCATTTAGAAGTCCACAAAATTGAATCAACTTTTGCCCCACCCCACGTGTCAGCTTGATATACATGTAGCTGTTGCGTCGTCCAGCACCTCGCCGCAGGTGATATAGCACATCTGTGCAAAGGCCCCAAAACATTGCTTTGGATCTATAACTTGTTTCGAAATTACTTCTAATGTTTCCAATGAATTGAGGATTTCTTCTTTCACTAAGAGGAGCAACATACTTGGACAGAGGTCATACAGAGGAATCCATCGATATCATTAATTTTGTGTCTAAATAATAAGAAGAAGAAAAAATGTACCCTTTCAAAAAGTTGAATTTTTAAACTAATTAGAAGCCATTTCTCTGAAGCACGAGTCACCATCCAGATCGATTCTCCTAGGTATCTATTCACTTCTAATGAGAAAATTTCATAAGATCACTTAGAACTTATAGTCTTAATCCTATCTTAATCAAAATGCTGACAATATGAAAACAACTCGGAAATAATGCTTCCTAAAAGTGGTTAGCAACTCCAAACTAGGTTCTCATGCAAGGACACTGACCCTGTGGATGATGCAGATAGTTGACACCCCGGGCTTGACATCGGATGTTTGTAGATTCAACCCATCAATGCAAATTATGGCCCAACACATTTCTCACATCAACTTGTCTGGAACCGGATGCCATTCCGCATGTTCTCACCAATGTGAACGAACTGATATGTAGCAGCGTTGAATCTCTTTATTTACTCACATTGCAATCAGTTCAGTGTGTTCGAAATGAAACAAGAACCTGATCCCTAAACCTCGGCATGGTACCCAATTTCTTGGTGAAAATCCTTATGTTTAACTTCTACACTCATGAATAGCCCACCCAGGTAGCTACAGACGCATGGTGGATAATTAATAAGAAACTCATTACACATGGAATGATGAATTATAAGACGTGGTCAGCATATGTAGGTAGAAATATTTACCTACTTGACATCAAGTGCTGCAAATTGTACTCGTGTATTGATTCTTGGTACACCTCTTAATTATGAGAGACTCGAGTGAAATTTGATGGAAAAAATTGTTGGGCATGGCATTCCATATCGTATTGCACATCAACAGGTTCAAATCAGAGTCTCTCTTTAGCTAGATGATTCATAGATAGATAGATAGATTGATCGGCTCCTAAGGAGCAAGCATGAATGAAGAGTCTATTTGCCTACATGACCTGTTTTGAATTCATTCATTCATTAAATATGAAATATTAGGTGCATGTTAGAATTTAACCCTTTTGACGGTGGGTTTTATCTAGTTAACAGTAGCCATAATTAAGATGTTTTGCGTGGGGGCCGAGGGGCCCCCATTGTGGAACATGGAAAGTCCAAGTTTGAAATCTAAGTGGTCTCATAAATTTTACCAAAAGTGATACATTTGTCATAATCCGAGATGTTTGAAGTATTTAGGATGCCAAAGGTGAAATTGTAGAATGACCAAACTACCACTGGTGAAAGAGATACATCTACCAGAATGATGAGTGGTGAGCTTTTTGCTGTCCTCTTTGGCATGCATTTGAAATGTAGACTTAAATTGAATCAAGGTTGGCGTGGGCAAGATCTTGCACTTTTTTTCTAGAGACAAAGTGCAACCAAAACTAATTAGAATATCATTCCAAAAGGATCAAAGAGGGCAAGCTCTCAACACTTAATATGTTAAGGAAAGATATATTTATGGAAGAATGGATACAATGCATAACATTACTTAGCTAATGAGTTGTGTTTAGCTGCCCTGACTTCAAATTCAGTCTGAAGCAGTGGGATTCCTACATCCAAAGTCTTTATTCTCGAATCTAATGTTGGGTCCATGAACATAGCTCGTCAACTGAGTATTGTTATGTGCTAGCTGATTGAGGAATACAATTTACTAGAATTTCAAAGTGTCCTATAATATGGTAAAGAGAGATAATATGTAGGGGTATCATGCAATTGGTGGCTCACAAAATCAGGCTTAAAAGTTGATAACAAAGGGTGGACAATCACAGGCCTATTCTACATCCAAGTTTCTTGAACTTTCAAATCAAATGTGGTCCAGACTCCACGCTAATTTTAAGCATGAAAAATTAAATTGTTAAATTTTTTGATTGGATCTGGACCATTATTATTTTCATCGAATTTGTTTTTCTTTCAAGAAAATATTTTTTACCATGCAAGATAAAATTTTAAATTCTTAATAATATGGTATAACATATATGGTACATGGCCCTTTGCACATGGTAATCAACATTAACTATCAATCCACACCAATGACAAACTCTGATATTCAGTGTAGTCGGTTTGAGATGTTGTGTTCAATTAACTCACTGCCTCTCTATCAAGCTAGGCTTGGAAGAAAGTGGTGCAACCCCTCCTCTCTCAACCCCCAACACTCGCACGTGCACTTCTTCTACGTAGCGGCACTATTTTTCCTCTTTATTGTGGGCCATTTTATTTTGAGCTACTTTTTATATACTAAACCAAAATTATCATTTTCAATCCACATGTTTAGAAAACAAATATTCTTTGAGAACATATCACAAAGCTAGCCCCAATGTTAGAAGGACGCATACTCCACCCATGTCATTTATTAAGTACCCACACTAAAGTGACGAAAGAATGCTATAGCAAAATGAGATTATAGCAAGTACCGATATCAAGTGGTGGGTTGGCCCTAGTAAAAAAAAAACACCATCAACCAATCCACACCACATTGATTATCCCAATTAGTGTGTGTCACTATTCGGAGCTACACGGTGCAATAAGGTCTTACTCAAGAGTTCCAATTATTTTTACTAACACAAGCTCAATAGGTTGTTCGGACATTATAATAGAACATAAATGGCTTTGCTTCGTAGAATATTAGTAATTACATTCTCATTAAAGAGTTATAATAGCACTCCTATGAAGCTTAACTCATCGTTCCCTCCTACCAAGGTAGGCTTGGAGGGAAGAGGTGGGGCCCACCCTACTCTCCCACCCGCCGAAGCCAGCACGGGCACCCGTGCTGGGCTGCCGCCGAGAACGGGTGCCGCCTCCTCCCAGAGTTCCAGTGTATAAGCCTCGCGAATCCCTCGCCCTTGCAGGTCTGTGACTTGCTGCCTCGCCGACGCTCGCGTTAGCATCCAGTTCTCGCGCCGCACCTTCTGCTACGACGCAGCAGTATTGTTTTATTGTGAATTCATCCAGGTAGGCCTTCCCTGCCAGGACAAAAGTGTTGGATGCCGCGTCTGATAGGTGCTGTTTGTGGTCGTGGTGGAGTCTTCTGTGCTTTCCTTGCGTGGTTGAGTCGTTCCATGCTTTGTTCAAGTCCGTATGAGACCCACACGTGATGATGTTCTGTGAGTCTCCAAATGGTGACAGTGTCGACGTACAGCGAGGTCCTTTCCCGGAAACACTACAGATCGTTGTGGCGTCTGCGTGTCTGTGGTATTCTTGTGGGCTTTTCTGCTTTCTGTGTCTTCTTAGGAGGTCGCCTTCATTTCATCCCTGGGGCTTAGACTGCAGTGCCATGATGGGTAAACATTCGACTCAGCAGGAGATAATGGGGTGAATTGTAATGGTGAAGGTGAGTAACTTTTCTTTCTCTGATGTGGTGTCGCCGTCGATCAGTATGTAGGAGCAGCTCCTCGACATCTAGTGTTCTGTGGTTTTCCTGTGTGGTTGCGTAGTTCCCCTTTGATTCGTGATACTTATGACGCGTAGAAGTGATGATGTGATTCTGTGAGGTTGTAATTCGTGATGATGTCGACGGGGGGATAATTCCCCGGATATGCTGCATGGTGCTAGGATTTCTGCACTGAGACGTTAATGTGGGCTCTTGGTTCGATGCTCTTCTTGTTTTGTGCTTTTGCGATCTTTTTTGCAAAGCATTGTCCACGAGGTACTACTCTTTTCAGTCCAGCCAAGGGTTGATAGAGACAATTGCCCCCTACTTCGCTTTCTTATGAAGAGGCTGCTTGTAGAACACATTCTTCCGAGATGTTTCTGCAGTTGGTATTAGACTGTCTGATGCGTGTTCGATGTGAGTTCCCCTTGTGACCGTAAAGAGTCAGGCCTCTCCTTGGGCTCTGTTTGTCTCCCCATTTTCTCTGCTATCGACCAGGTTCCAGGAGAAACCAGCTACGTCGTCAACGGCATGAAGTAGGATACATACAGCAATCGCTGTGATTGTTAACAATGAATCCAGTGCCTCCACATCATATCACAATCTATCTAAACGTCCACGGATTGTAGGGAGTGATATTTTGGTGGCATGATATCCATGAGTTTCTAAATGATGACAATGTAGATGGCAAGGTTCTATCCCGGAGACACTACAGATCGTTGTGGCGTCTGCAAGTCTGTGGTATGCTTGTGGGTTTTCTGCTTTCTGTGTCTTCGTAGGAGATCGCCTTCATTTCATCCTAGGGCTTAGCCTGCACTGCCACGATGGGTAAACATTCGAGTAGCAGAAAAAGAAAATGGGGTAAATTGTAAGGTAAAGGTGAGTAACTTTTCTTCTCTGATGTGATGTCGTCGTCGATCAGTATGTAGCAGGAGCCCATCGACGTCGAGTGTTAAGTGGAATTCCTGCATGGTTGCGTAGTTCCCCGTCGACGTGATCCTTGTGAGACTTAGAAGTGATGATGTAATTTTGTGAGGTTCCAATTGCTGATGATGTCAACGGGGGGATGATTCCCGGATATGCTGAATGCACGTAGGTTTTGGTGTATTATGACATTAACGTGGGCTCTTGCTTCGATGCTTTCCTTGTTGTCGTTTTTTCTTTTTTTGGGTGTGTGTATTAACTCGACTTCATTTCTCGGGCTTAAGAATGCATTGGCATCCTGGGTAATAACTCGATTCAGAGAAAAAGAAATTCGGGTTTATTATAGAGGTGACGGTGAGGTTTCTCTCATGTGATGTCGTCGGTCAGTAGCAGCACCTCATCGACGTTGAGTGATTCGATATTCGCGATAATGTTATATGGTTGAGAACTTAACAAGAATTCACCGCGCATTATTCCCGACTATTCTCTCGATGTCTGTCAATTCAAATGCACGAAGTACTACTCCTCCCAGTCCAGGAGAGGGTTGATCGAGACGATATTCTCCTTCGCATTCTCATGAAAAGGATCCTTGCAGAACACATCCTCCGAAATGTTTCTGGAGTTGGGTTAGACTATCGATCCGATGCGTGTTCGAGAGGTTGAAGATTTGGGTCGCCTTCGCTTTTTCTCCTCATTTCTTACTGTCGACCAGCTTCCAGGAGAAACCAAGCTGCGTCGTCGACGGCATGAAGTAGGATACATAACAGCGATCACTATGATTCTTAAGGATGACGTGCCTCAAAATCATATGACATTCTATCTAGTAACCGTCCACGGGCTGTAGGAAGTGATCCTCTTTGGCATGATGAGGTGGTTGTTATCATTGTCGTTTCACATTTTATTGCACCGGGGAATGTAGTAGGATCGAAGACCTTGTTTTCTGATATCGATGGCAATAGCCCGGCATGAGAAGAAGTAATACTGCCTTTAGCTGAAGCAGAGAACCCAGTATGGAGATCCTGACCACATTTGCTAAGTTAACCTGACACAAGGGCCCTGGAGTTCATCACCCCAGAAAAAACATGATTCATTCCAGTCCAGTGCAGGCTGACCTTGTAATTTCGTTCTCTTTTTGCACACAGAAGAATTTTTGTGGAGACTTGTTTGAAATTTTCTGGTGATGAATCTTTGTAGACCCACCATCATCATCATGGGCTCCAAAGGCGTTCTGGAGTTCCAGAGGTTCAATGAAGTCGCGGGTAACGTCGTCGATCCAGGCGTCGGAGATGGCAGCAGGCACCCATTGAGGGATTCCATTTCCCCAGTTGCTGGATCAGGCCACCCGACTGTTGATATAGAATATGGCGACATGAGACCTCCGGCGAGAACCGCCTCTACACGAATGCTTGTTATTTCCGGTAGCAAGGAGACTGTCCATCGCGTGGGCCAAGGTCTGTTGCAAACTCCTGATGACTTCTGACTTTCATTGTAAATCGTAACATCTGTGGGACAATGTTACACTTTTTCAGATGAGCATCATATTATTCTTTCTTGTCAGTATTGTTAATGTTTCTGCAGATGCTTGGTGGGAGGTCGGATTCCACTTGGTCGCCGCCATTAACTCGGCCTTCATCTTAGGATACCCTGCTCTAATTATGGCATACTTGGGATGGGTCATGGGACCTATTTTCTTCATCATTGGGGGTGTTTACTCACTTTACAACAACTACCTCCTTGGGGGCCTTCACGAAGTGGATGGCATTCGCCACATCCGTTATCGTGATCTTTGTGGCCATGTATACGGTAAGTTTCTTCCTGACTGCAACAATAATGCAGCTTACATAGTTTCTACACCTTCATGAATTGCAATTGTAGTTTGTTTCTCAGTCAAAGCTTCACACCATGAGTTAAGAATTGCACCGACTCATTTTCCTGTGCTGACCCACTCTTGGAATTTCTTACAGGCCCGGTAATGTATAAATTGACATGGATAACTCAATACTTTAACCTCAGCATTGCGAATGTTGGCACAGTTATTCTCTGTGGACAGGCTCTGAAGGTAATTACAACAGAGACTTAGAGGCCCATGGTTAATTGATTTCCTACATCTGTAACTTATGTTCCTCAAAGCATATTGTATATGAACGTGGTTAAGCCAGTTTACATGTGCTACATGGTCCACAAAATGAATGTAGACTGGTGCTCGAATATTCCACACAAATTCTAAAAAATTCACCATTTTTTAAATTTAATCTATTAGTTGGGAATGGAGTGTTTTGCTCAAGTACACAAATCTCCTTAGAAGGGGGAGATCCTACGGTCCACACATGATGGTTTGCTATATAACCATGCAAGGCCTATTTGAAATTAGAGAAGCTACTAGGTTGTCCCTCCTTGGCAATGTTATGGATCATGATTTAGCACTCTAAGATATTGATTATGCATTGCTCATGACAACATACTTTTGCAATGTGATTGATTCTCTTAACCAGGCCATTGCGGGGATCACGAGCGTCCACCTCTCCGGGTGGATTGCCATTGCTGGTGTTGTCTGTGTGGTGTTTGCAACCATTGTGCCCAACCTTTCAGCACTCCGATACATTTCTGGACTCTCGCTCTTCCTGAGCTTATTCTACACTGTTGTGGCAATCGTAGTCTCAATCCAGGATGGTAATTCGCTCAATCCCTACTTCCAAATCACCCTGTCCTTCTGAGTAAACCAGTTTCATTACATGAATTATAGTTCCTTAGATTTCCACTCTGAAGGGCGTTCGTCATGGTTGCAGGGCTGAAAGCTCCGCCCAGAGACTACTCCTTGCTGGGGAATAATACTGACAAGGCATTCAACGCAATTGGAGCATTAGCAACAATTGCCTTTGCGTTTAACACAGGGATTCTCCCGGAAATGCAGGTCAGGATCATTCGTTACATGTTGGACTCAGTACACAAATTATCAAAGATTGAAGAATGACGGTGAAACTTTGAGGGTTAATAACTTTGAGCCGGCCAGGTTGATTGCTGAGGAATATACATGCATAAGATTTGGAAATGACCTTGTGATGCAGGCAACTATCAGAAGGCCAGCAACCACGAATATATACAAGGCCCTGTGGTTGCAGTTCACGATTGGGACGATCCCATTTTTTGTTCTCACTTTCGTGGGCTACTGGGCATATGGAAACGTCGTCTACCCATACATCCTCATCAACCTTTCTGGACCCCAGCCTCTCATCATCGCCACCAACATTGCAGCTTTTCTGCAAGCTCTGGTAGCTCTTCACGTAAGTGGACTGCACAAGCCTTAAGGTAGATGGGTCTTAAGTGGCTCGTTTTCTTAATCGAACCCCTAGATTTGATCGGTATGTGGTTCGGTGAGGGTGAGGATGAAAGAGCAAACATCATAAAGACACATGTCTAGAAGAGATCGGACTACGTCTTTAAATATTATGAACTACTCTACACGCAATAGTGAACACAATTGGGAGAACCTATGTCTCCGGTTAAGAAATCAACAAGCATGCACTTCCGATGCTCATAACTAAATCCGATTTTCAATCCAGGTTTTGCATATGTTTTGTCGTAGATTTGCTAATGCAACACGTGTTTTGTTGTGAAAATATTATCGGTAGAAGTTGGAGAACATGAAAAACGAACCAAATAACACCCACATACCTTACTCATTTTGGTCCGGATATAGTTTTCAAGACATGCCACCACATGGGATCAGCATGGATATTGCTTCGAGGCCGCCATGGGTTATCCATTATTTGTAGCGCCCGCAAGGGTAAAGCGTCCTCAGGACGTCATTTGGACGTCATTTAGAGCTGCTAGAACATTTTTAAAGAGAATTATTATCGAATAGGAGTTGCTTTCGTATTACAAGCTTTCCCAAGACTACTACAAAGTGAAAACAAAAACCTAGGGGGTCTGGATGGTCACCCTCCTTCAGAAAAAAAAATTGCTTCTATTTGGTTTTCAATGGCATTTTGAAAGGGTAGTTTTTGTTTCAATTTAGACAACGTTGGTGTTTATCAATGGATTCCCTCTTGACTAAAGCTCCACTTTATAAAAGCATGTTTCTCCTCTTTTTGAATTCGAAGCATTGGAAGTGTGTTAGAAATGAACTACAATGACACGCCGGAAATGTGGTGTCTGAATATTGTGTTGCAGATCTTTGCCACTCCGATCTATGAATTTATGGACACATTTCTACTGGAGAGGTTCGTCACGCGAAGGAACACTGCCGGCGAGTACTCGGCTTCCAACTTGCTCACCCGCTTCGTCACCCGTGGTGCATACCTCGCAATTACCACCTTCTTTGGGGCACTCCTCCCCCTGTTCGGAGACTTCATCGCCCTGACGGGAGCTCTGGCTGCCTTCTCCCTCGAAGTGGGGATCGTCCATCACATGTACCTCAAGGTCAGCACTCGTTCGTCTATGCAATTAGCACTAACTTACTGTATGTAACCTCCCATCCATGTAACGTATGTGGCCTTAATGTATATGTGGCTAAAGAATGCACAAGCATGTGTTGAATGAGATTGGACTATGTGCACATAAAATATTGCCATTCAGTAGTGAGCACAATTGGGAGCGCCTATGTGATCGTTTGAAGAGAGAGAGCTGATTTCTTTCACTTTGGACTAGCCTCCCGATTCTTGCATCTGTATCCCGATTCTGAAAACTTGAATGAACAACTTAGGAGGAGTGAGTTCGATTATTAACAAGTCTTGGGCTGGTGATCGGTGAATTGGCAGGTGAAGGGCCAAAAATTCGGCAAGATCCGCTATGTTTGGCATTGGTTCAACGTCGTCGCAGCGGTCATCCTCACATTCGCCACAGTTGCGGCTTCCCTCCACTACATCGCCCAAGACTCCGTGTTCTACCACGCATTCGCTGACATCTAGTGCCATGATTCAGCTCGCGCAATACGATGCTTCTTTAGTCATTCTTCGCGGAGAAGCGTACTGTCTCAGTAGCATTGTGGCTCGATCGATCTCCTTTTGCTGCTACAATTTTGTGTTACAAGTGCTTGCGAAGCAACAGATTTGATTGCAACCTTGCAGATTTTGGGTATCATCACATAGCTGGAAAGCAGGGAGATTTCCAGCTAGAGTCTAAGAAGCTGAATGTAATGCTATAGACTTGTAGAATTTCAATAAATTCTACATGCTCATTAAATTATGTCCACCAAAATTGAATGGTTGAATGGGAGTTCCCCCAGCTAGTGTGCATATTTGTAAAATGTAAAGGATTTATGTAGGGTTAACTACAATTCCACTTGAGTTCCTTCCAGTGTGAATATTAAACCTTAAATAGAGATTTTTGGAACTAAGTCAACCTCATCTGGAGCCAAGTTTGCATTTCTCTTAGACAGAATTGGAAACTTCTCGTGTGCATCTTGAGAATGAGGTGGTATTACTCCTCATTGCTTGGTTTGGTAGATGCATATTACAGTAGATGCATCTACAATTTTGTTCATTCTTTGGGGTGGCAACTATCTGTAGCACTTGTAGGGGTCAGCGTTTTTAGGACCTGATTTGGAGTTGCTAAACCATTATTTCTAAGAAGCATTATTTGGGAGTTACCTTTGCATCATAAGCATTTTCAAAATTATAAGAAGTTTTATAAGAAACTTTGTAAATGTTTTCAGAAGTGAAAATTAACACATGCGGGTTGGGATGGTGAACCTTGTTTTAGAACAATGGTTCCTGAATTCTAATAGGTTCTACAAATGATATTTGAAAGTGCAAATCTTTTGCAATATAGATTGATAGATAAGTGGACCCCCTAGAGGACAAGCATACATGGAGAGCCTCTTCACCCAAGATTTTCTTAAATCTAACTCAAACACAAATCGTATCAAAGAATTCATGTGCTTTCTCAATGCCCTCTTTTCAAGTGTGTTTCTCTTGTTTGTGAAAAAACAAATCATCGATTCATCATAAATATTAGAAGTGATTTAGAAACAATTGTTCTAAAAGGGAAAGGTGCCACGAAGGGTTCCATTTGAGAAAGAGTCGTGCTTAGTTGATTACACACTACTTAGCCAAGGAGTTGCTACCAATGAACGCGAAGAACCGGCTGCAAGCTACGGATGAATCGGTTGAGTTTGATCAATAACCAGTTGAAGTTCAAGACTTCAGGGAAACTACCGATTGTCTTAGAGGAATCTATAGAATATACCTCAAACTAATAAGGAAAAAGTGAAGCATGTCAAAACGTAACCGGTTGGACTTGGAAACACTAGGATCTCAACCAATTATGTCCAAAAATCTCCCCGGACACTGGTTGCTACACTCAACTTGAACAAAAAGTTGAGCATTTGTGGAGCTTGTACTTGCACCAAAATTTGGTATATCTGAAGTGGAATAGAAACACAAATGAGGTGGAGCTCTTTCGTTGAAGGCTTTATATTTTGGTTTGGAAACACATACCCATGTGTGTCTTATGCACTTTGAGGGATTCAATTTGAAATTTTGTGGCGAGTTACAGGTTTCAAGATTTGCATGAAACTTGACTGGCGTCATGGGATTTTTGACAAGCAGATCCCTGCCTCTTTGAGAGTGTGGCTTTATCTACGAGTGATCACCCTTTGGACAATTTCATGGGTTGGGAGAAATGACTTAACCTTCAACGATAGTAGATGGTACATCAAGAAAGTGAGTCAAATTCTAAATATAATTATTAAAAAACTTAAATTATATCCATATAATTGGAATAAGGATTTTTATTTATCATGCTTGTCTCTTGGGAAAGTCAATGTTTCTATCTATACGTCTATCTATCTATTGCATCTCACTAGAGAGTCCATCCATTTGAAAACGTGGCGTGGCATTTTGTAGGTTAATGGATGCCAAGTTCACGGGCCAATATGAAACTCTAGCCAAAATGGAGAGGTATATGTGGATGCAAAGATGATTTAATTGAAATCACACACATCATATGGAAGGTGGCCATCATTGATGAAGGAAAAGGCAAGTGTGATTGGACATGTCCAATAAGGAACGCATGTTGATGGTGACTACCTTAGTGCACATCGCGTACCACTTATTTGTGTGCATTGAAAGAATCTTAACATAAGTAAGTAGTTTATTGCATATCAATCATGCACATGGGTAAACTTCATTTTACTTACCTAGGGAGAGCGAAAACGCCAAGAAATATTACATACCCGGGTAGTTTTTATTTATAGTCGAATAGGCTTCTAATTTGGGGTCAAAGATCATAATTTAATCTAGTGGAACCCAATTGAAAGGGATTTACAACAAACTTAGTAGAGGTAGGTTTTTACCATATCCCCCCCCCCCTCCATGTGCGAGTCCCCCCAATGGTGGGTATTGTGCATGTGTAGTGAACCAAAATCTATATTCCACGTAACCCAATAATAAGTTTTGGATCAATATTACATGAACAACGATCTTTAAATGTAGAGAATATTTATTTCACGCCCATATACAATGTAGGTGACACCATCTTACACCCCTACATGCTTCAACAGTTAGCATTTCAAGATTATGGCTTGTAGCATTGTCATGGATATCGTGTGGATGGTTGTGGAAATTTTAGTCCCTAAAAACATGAGAGATCTCACCCTACTCCTATGCT
Organism: Polytrichum formosum; assembly: GCA_964035585.1. Classification (NCBI taxonomy): domain Eukaryota; kingdom Viridiplantae; phylum Streptophyta; class Polytrichopsida; order Polytrichales; family Polytrichaceae; genus Polytrichum; species Polytrichum formosum. Next base: position 1,631,895 of record OZ037940.1, on the reverse strand, counting down.
AGAAAGTTTTTGAAATTAAAAAAAAAACCAACAAGATATTTAAAATGTTCACTTTTCTTTTGTTTTTGATCATGTTACGCATCTTTGTACTTTTATTTGTTCCAACTGAACTCAAAGTGAATTTAATTCAACCAATATTTGCGGTAGAATCATGAGAGAACATATGGATGGCAAGTGGTGTAAAATCTAACCTTCGCAACTTTCTCTCAATGTTAGCCTCAACTAAAGTCTTCATGTCACATTCCATAGTAAATATCTTATTTAGTTAAAAGTTGACCCCATCCCCAATTGTAATGTGTAATACGATTATTGATACATTTACTACCAGCTATATAACTAGGGCTTCACCATTTGTAAGACTAGAGGGCCCCACTCTGGGGGTACTATAAGTTTCCAAGGGTAAAGGGGAGTTATCAACTAGTTAGGACTATGGTGTTGAACTATGCTTTTGCCTAGTAGATAACAACCATTAGTTCAAGCCACTTAACTCACCCTAAAGGCATGGAGGGAGAGCTAGATGGCATATGGCCAAGGACTACACTAAATTCATTGTTTAGTGTCACTTACTATTCAGAGTTACACATTCCTATATCTTCTTATTATTCATGTAAATTTTACCAAGCAAAGTTGTTAATGTTCTATAATGTCCAAACAACTAATTCAACCATTATTGGTTAAAAAATAAGATGTACAGTAAACAATTATAGCGTTGCGTAATTCCAAATAGTAAGTGATATTAAATATCATATTTGGTGTAGTTGAGGAGGAGCTTTAACTCCTAGTTCCATTGAAAGATAAATAGCTCGTGAATAGGTGGACCGTGCCTCTTATTATCTTTTGTTTTTGGAGATACACAATATACCAACCTTGCGGGTGATCAATCAATTCACCATAGAATGTTGGATCATTGCATAGGAGGCCACATTACCAAAGAGCCACAACATCCTCAACATCCTCTCAAATCCCTCACTCAAATGAATCCCAACTTGATACCCCTCGCCATTGAATTGAGGTCTCGAATGCCAATTTCAGCATCACTCAATCAAGAGAAGAATACACCGTTCTTTTCCTCAATAGAGTGTCAATTACCACAGTTCTCCAGCATAGTTGGTCTCCCTTTAGTAAACTCACTCACCTCATATTTGTAGGTAGCTCAAAAACAAAACCAACTCTTCATTTTGAATACTTTTAAAAAATGAAAAATCCAAAGGGTAGTACATAATGTAACTATGAATCACAATCAAGCCTAGCACTTACTTCTTGGCAATTGAATTTTCCAATTTGTTACAAAACACACAAAAAACACAAAAAAAACAATAAAACGTTAAAAAAACTAAACATAAATAAAAATATTTTTGAAAACTAGAGACGAGGGAGTCACATGACACTTGGTGGCGTTACATGACGAGCCATGAAGACCACTCTAATTAACATGGCACACCAAATGTAGTGTAATCCATAGTAAACCATATACCTAGTGTAGTACTGCGACAAGTAAAAGGTGGGAGGGGCGGGGAAGTACCCTGAATATTGTATTTAGTGTCATATGGTATTTTAGGTCACTTTGGTCATTTTTCTTATGACACCACTTGTGAATAAGTTTACAAATACTCTCATCCCAATTTACTTTAGTTCATCCACTTTTAGTATATTTTGCATCCTAACATTCCTGTACTAAAATATCATCATGAAGGATTGAAATTTGGATGAAAATTCACTTAGTAAGCGACAGTAATTGCAATGTAAATATAGAATGTTCAGTCTTTTGTTACAAGAAACAACAAATAATGTTAGGTTTACAGTTCATGCTAAATGACACTACACGGACGGTTTACAATTACTAACTAAGATTTTAGTATATTTGGATTTATGCAGGAATTTTGAATAATTCCAACCGCCAATATGACGCACACTAGATCGCCAAATATGATGGTTGCCGGACACGAAATACAGACATCTAGAGTTGTGGTTGTTATATTGTTGCTTTTATTTGTTGTTGTTTGATGTTTTTGTCCCCACAAGTGCACATCCCTCATTTCTTTTTAGGCAAGTGGTGTGTCCAAATATACTTAAAATTCCATTTAATATTCCATTTAAAATATCGAGCAAGGAAAATATATTTAGTACCACTAACACTATATTTAGTTTAATTATCTATTAGAGTAATTGAACTATTTCTAAAATTGTCAAAGAGTAATCGTTTGTGTCCATTAGAGATATACCCTCGCCGGTACCCTACCCGGCCCACCACCAGTCCGGGTACCAAACACCAGCGTAAGTATCTGCATGTAGCTGGAGAACGGTAGGTAGCTGAGATGGAGACGACGGAGGAAGGTACCAAACCTGGCAGGTAGACAGAACAGTAGGTAGGAAGGCTGGGGCCGGTCTGGTAGGTAGGTAGAAATCGTGGTACAGTGAAAGGAGCGCGTATGGTGGAGCGTCCCGGTAGGTAGTTAGGTAGGTAGGTGATGTGGCACGCCGTATAATTCGGGGGAAGGTACCTGTTGGTGGTAGGTAGTAAAAATAGGGGAAGGGGAGATTAGGTGGTCCCCGCCCCTCTCGCCCCCTTCTTCTTTCGCCCTTGCCTTTCCTGGAGACAAGGGCCTTCGCACTGAAGCTAAGCTAAGCTTTTTCCTTTTTATGGAGGGAAGCAGCCCCATTGGTCCACGTTACACGGCACCGCTAGTCAGGGAGATGGGCGTTCCCGCCACTGCGAAGGAGCATCTTGACCCTTGGATCTGGGGAGGACCCCCCAATAATTCAGGCCCCCCCCCTTGCTCTTCACTTCCCTCTCTTTCCTGTTCAAACTCGCACTCGTCACGGGGAACCTATGGGACCCGTTATATGTGGTGCAGTTAAGTGAGCCTGGCCTCTTTTTACCCGCGTAAATTACCCTTGGGTGATTACAAAACCCCTCGTAACTTTGTGGACTTGTCTGTGTAAGAACCAAAGCCGGCAAACCAAAGACGATAATTCACGTATTTTGTTACTGTGGTGATAAATATTCAAAATAGTGCGTTCAACACTACGTTCAATTAGTGTCTAAAGTGCTAGAAATTTGGGGGGGAAACATGGTAAATAGTCTTAGGTCCATGTGTTCAACTTTTTTTTGAATGTATCAAGGTGCCCGAGTCATCTAGGTCTTAAGAATTTATAATTAAGCAAAACACATGCCCAATCCTACATGCCCGTACAATGAGTGCATTAGGAAGCTTTTGTCCATATTTTTTAAGGTTTTATGATGGAGGTTGGATGATCATAAATGGTTTTCTATCACATTGGATTCACTATTAAGGTGGGGACATCTAAGGTGGATAATGATCCATAATGCTTTCTAACATGTATTAGTTACATGCGGGTGAAACCGATGACCGGGGGAGAACTGACCGCTAGTTACAGATGAACCGGTTAAGTTTGAGGAATAACCGGTTGATGTTCAAGAGTTCGGGAAAATATGATCCGAGATGACCCTAAACTATTGGATGATGGTGGAGAGATACCCAAATCTTAAGGAAGAGGTCGGCAGTTCGATTCCCAGCTATGAAATCTCCTCTCTACTACTTGACATAAACTTGCCAGGTGGTTAACTGCCTCCTGTGCTTTGGCATTGACATGTCGGCCTTCTGTCTCAAAAAAAAAGGAAAGTTTGGGAAATTACCCATCATTTTAGAGGAATCTATGGAATATACCTCAAATTAACAACAACATTTCGAAAGATCACAACATGTAACCGATCGGACTTGGAAACACTAGGATTTTCTCAGATTATGCCCAAAAATTTCCCCCAGACACTCGTTGAAGTGTGTATGTCAGACGAAGAGCCATCTACCGATTTTGCTTAAAGAATCCAAAGGACAATCACCTTGGCTCCATAAGTAACATTTATGTGATTTAATTTGGCTAATTTGCTCATATAACATATACTTTGTACTTCATTTACAACAAATGAGGTTGAGATGCTCAAAGTGTCCACGGTAAGTTCATGGCACTTCACACACGAGCCAAGAGCCGTGACCATGAAATTGTGAGAGCCCAAAGGAAAGTGTCCAAAGGCCATCCCAAGACACCTCCAAAATCATGTAGTGTGGTCACGGATCCTCGAGTGTAGCGTGGAGTCATATGTGATTGGGCCCTCAACCAAATGCTATTTCAATGAATTTCTATTCATGCACATCCTCACACATGATAACATAGAATAAACCAATGGTTGTGAGCGTCGGAGTGCCATGGTCTCCCGGTTTTGTGTTAGGCCTATGTCCAAGAGGTGGTTTTTGAAAGTCGTCCAAGTGACCATGAAACATGATCCATTCGATGCCATGTAAGAATCCATGTAGACTATACATCCATCTTGCATTCACTTACTCCATTGATCCCTCAAACATAGTGCGAAGTCCGAGAGGACCCTAAACTACCGGGTGATAGTGGAGAGGTACCCATTTCCGAATGGAGTGGTTGGTGGTTCGATTCCTGCTATGAAATCTTCTCTCTACTTGACGGGAAAAACTAGCTAAGTAGGTAGCAAGCCAAGAGCCCACCCACCGCAAGGTAGGTAGTAAACCCCACCCTACACCAAGAGGATTCTTGAGCAGGGTAGGGCCAACGGGCCCAAATTCACGTTGGATTGCCCGACATTGGTTATTTATTTATTTATTTATTAATTAATAGTGTGAAGCGAACTTGGACTGGCTCCGCCTTCTCCACCTATGAGAGTGCTTGAAGTGTAATGGTCACGGGCTCTCAGTCTCGTGTGTGAAGTGGCCCTTAGGTGCACTCGCCTCATTACAACCAAGACATCCGGACCCCCATAGAAGCACAAGTATAGAGAGTCTTGTATCAAAATATGTAAATGGATACAAATTTGCGTGCATTCCATCAATTGGAGAAATAAAGCTAGTGGAAAAATATCCAAAATAACCTTCCAATCCATTGGAAAACATCATTGTCTCTTAGCGGGCATTGTTGAAGCAAAACCAACCCTTGGACTCTCAAGTGTGCATTCTTATTGAACAAGTTGGAAACCTCACACCACCTTGATGTTTCGGGCATCCGAGTCCTCTATCACTAATCGCCTTTCCTTATTGTATGTGGATGCCAACTCCATAACAAAGATGTGAGAGGAATAATGTACTCATTTTAACAAATTTTGAGAAGGTCGAACAGTTGCAAAGGAGTCGCAAAAGTTAAAGGTTTCAAGTAGGGACAACTAATGATTTGAACAAAACAGAATCGGATGACACAATAGTTGATGACACTGGATTAAAATAAAAAAACATTTAAATTGGATTCAATTACATACATGTGAGAGTTTAGAGTTCATATGCCAATTCTATAGGGTTTTATCGATTGGATGATGGATGCCTTTTAAATTGAAATCGAATGCCATTTTTATTTATATTTTTTACTATGGAGCATGTTCAGTTTGAGGTGTTGTCTACACTGCTAGAGATAGTTGACGCTTACTGCAATGGGCAAAACCTACATGGGACGTACATGAAACGATCATAGCTTGCCTCCTCACTCAAATCTTTAGTGAGTCTTTAGTGACCTTCTATCAGTGTTAAACACACTTTGGAACATCATGCTCCTTCAAGATGAAATGTTAATCCCTAAATGCCTAAGAAGCTTAAAAGTGGTTGCAAGGTTTTTGCAAATATACCTTTCTCAAGGTAAACTATTTTTTTATAAGTTTTTTATCCGGCACTTTGAGCCAAATAAGCTCCACACCATCTAGAGCAAACCAATCAAACTATCCTTGCTTTCAAGGACCTTGAAGTAGTTGAAACCCTTCTCTTTATTACAAAATTTCTTATTCAAGGAAAGTAACAAGGTCATTGACATGCATAATTTTATTTTTTTATTTTTTTGAGACAGAAGGCCTACAGGCCAACGCCAAAGCACAGGAGGCAGTTGACCACCTGGCAAGTTTTCCGTCAGGTAGAGAGGAGATTTCACAGCCGGGATTCGAACCGCCAACCTCTTCCTTGAGATTTGGGTATCCCTCCACCATCATCCGGTAGTTTAGGGTCGTCTCGGACAGACATGCATAATTTTGGCATTCCCCATCAAGTTATGAAAGTCACATTTTTAGCCAATCGTATCAATGATTGGATGATTTTAATAGATATTAGAATTGTGATGATTCTTTAAGGGAAAAAATGTTCTAAAATGATGTGGTGCAAATATAGAATAATGATTCTTATTCCATCCATATGGATGTGATCCAAAGTTCACTCTCCACGATTTCTCTCGTTCTTCAGCTCCAAATAAGATCTCCATAACATTACTCGTTAGTGATGTGGGCCCTCGAAATATAACAGTTGGATGTTGGGAGCTCAGTTAAAAAACAAGTCTTCCTACACAACTTTCCGAGCATTAGATTGTTATATTCCAAGGGCCCACTAAACGAGCACTAAGTGATGAACGAGCATCATAATGTTATATCTTAGACATATTTCATGTTAGATATATGATTCAAGCCGAAATGCCCCCAAACTTTTAGGGGTTAAGGAAGTTGCACATATTTGTTATTCTTGAACATGTAAGAATGTATGCAAATGGGCTTACGGATTCTGATGAAGGTGTGAAAATGGATTGAGTTAAGATCTTATTGTGACCTGGAGCAACTTAGTGATCACGTGGAAGGTTAGGCCCCATATGGGCATTATTTCTTGATTCCCCTCGGGTTGCGTTGGTTCTCCCGAGGTGGTTGTTTTTGGTTCCTTTTCTTGCAATTGAATTTTCAATTTGTGCCAATAAGATAAAATAAAAAAATGGATTGAGTTTCATAAGTAGGTTTCACGGGTTTTCAGTTGAACCTAATGATATGGCAAATCGGTTGAACCTGTTGGTGGAATCTGACTGTACTAACTTACATCCTAAGCAGAAAGAGGAAGCCATGCAAAAAGTGTCACTTCTCATCCACACTTTCCATCCATAATGATCCGCATCTGGTCAAGTTATCATCCAATTTTTAATGTCAAAACTTACTTTGCACACTGCCCAACGCAATTCAACACTATCCCTGCCGCCCATCGCCGGATTGTGACTCTATCGAAGAGATTTTTTATTTCTTTCCAGAAACTCGGAGGACGCGGGGCCCTTAATGCTTCAATTTTGCATATGAAAATTGTTCATAACTACACTAAATGTTGTATTTAGTGCACCAATTCTATTATATTTGTCTTACTCCACACTGATTGTAATCTGCCCTTGTAGTGTCGCCCGCCAACACTAAATGTAAATCTAACATTATTTCTCATTCCTTGTATTAAAATATTAATTTTGGGGGAAAAAAATGGTATTAGAGGTTTACCATGTTGCAAAGACTGTCACTCAGTGATTTTTCATCCAAAACTAATCATTCATGGCAATATTTCATTACATAAGCGTTAAGATGCCAAACTAAAAGTGGATGAACTACAAGTAAATTGGAAGGGACAATACTTGTAATTTATTCATAAGAAGTGTCATTAGAGAAGTTACTACAGTGACATGAAATACAATATCTAGTGTAGTACATGGAGAAATTAGTGATTGGCTTAGTTAGAAATGCATTCAATAATGAATTGTGGCTTTAAAAAGGCTATCGGTTTGTTGTATTGTGATTGGATTCATGAAGGGTTGTGAGAAAGAATGATTTAGGATTTCTCGTGGTGGTCAAAGACCACGACTAAGAGAAATCTACATCACTTTCTAAAAGCCTTGGTCACATGACATAGTGTAAATCATACTTAGATTGGGACGTAGTGTTTTTTAATGAAAAACAACAATTAAGCAATACCACAAAATACAAAATTTTAGAAATAGTATTATATATGGAAATTAAAATATTATATACTCAACAAATCCATTGTCACCTTATTTTCCGATGAGACAACCTAGTTGGATTCTCTCACTACAAAACATGGGTGACCACCAAACACTATCCACTTTTGTACATGTAGAATTCAATGTCACTTCCATGACACTTTCTCATCCAATTTTATGACGTGCTCACCTATTATAACACCTATTTCAGATGACCTTGTGTAAAACAAAGTGGGACCACTACTCATTTCTCAACCAATGAAAGCAATGGTCATGGTCATTGGTCACCAGAGTAAACATGCCCTAAGTAGCACCCCTCTCGCATGCCGATGAGATTTAGCAAACGTGGGAAAAAGCGCATGAGGATGTCATGACAAAAGTGAAGTATTCCATGGTCACATGGCCCAAGTGCAAAGGAGAAGGCTTCTTGAAGAAGGTTGTTCTTTCGCATGTGTGCACACAATTGACTCTCAATTGTCAAGCATCTAAGTGTTGCAATGACTAACCTAGACCTTGAGAGTCATTCATCCTAGTTTCTTTGGGAACTTAAGAAGAAGAAGGCGATTGGGGGGGGATGACTAGGTTTGTGAGACATGTGGGGCCCATATTACAAACAATGATTGGAAAACATTCACCAATGTAAGACACCCTATATTCTAAAACAAACCATGCTACATTGTCTTTGAGTGATCAACTACAACCCCATTATAGATCACAGTGTCACACACCCTAATAGAGTCAAAGTTTCATTTTACATTACGATGTGTGGGCTTTATGTGGTCACGAGTCATCTTCTTTTTTCTTTTTGGTACAAATTGGATGGGTTCAATGGCAAAAGTAAAATAACAACCACAAGGTAGTAGAAACCCGGGCTATGAGGCCACCAAGAGAGTTTGAGTATTGGGCACCTTGTACTTGAGTGAAATAGGCAAGGCTTGTAGTTAAGATTGCACACTAAAAAAAACCACATGTTACGATGGGATTGCACTATGAGATAGACATCGTTCTAAACTCAAGATCAACATAATCATAGGGTTCCATGTGATTGTTTTGAAGAGAAAGAGAACATTTACTTCCTATATTATAGATTTTGCATCTCACAATACAAAATTTGAAGCTTGGAATAACAATTTTCTTGATTTACATTTGCTAACCATGTGAAATGATTTCCGATCCAATCCAATGACTGAATTTGTTTGTGGAGTGAAGAGTACCCACACTAGGATCATGTACCTGACACATGCTTGGACATGTTCATAAATGGCATCTTCAGTCATCAATTTAGTGCAAGGTATGTGAACCTAAAATGGACGGTTTCCCTAAACAACTAGGTATCATTGTACCCTCCATACCATTACACAACAACCGTACTTGGTTCTCTTTCCTATTCAAGCCTCGTCGGCCTGCCTTTCTCAAATTCATACTAAAAGAAGGAGATTCTTCAAAACACATGGGGATGATCCCCAATGAGGTCAGGACTAACCTAGGTTTGGAGTTACTTTATACCTGCTATTAGATGCTAATTAATGGGGGTGTTTACAAACAAATACTAAGTCGTGTCCCTATAAGTAGACAAACATTCACTTCTACTAGGCATTAAAGGAGGGATACTGGCAAAATTCAATACATTTACGAAGAATTAAACTATATCCAATTCATGTCATCCATTCATTCATTCGACCGTACTTGGTTCTCTTTCCTATTCAAGCCTCATCGGCATGCCTTTCTCAAATTCATACTAAAAGAAGGAGAATCTTCAAATCACATGGGGGTGATCTCCAACAAGGTCACGACTAACCTAGGTTTGGAGCTACTTTACACCTGTTATTAGATGCTAATTAATGGGGGTGTTTACATACAAACACTAAGTTGTGTCCCTCGTCGGCCTGCCTTTCTCAAATTCAAACTAAAAGAAGGAGAATCTTCAAATCACATGGGGATGATCCCCAATGAGGTCACAACTATTGTAGCCTAGGTTTGGAGTTACTTTACACCTGCTATTAGATGCTAATTAATGGGGGGGACCAATGTGAGCATTCAACGAGCACAAGAGTCTTCTATCCGATAATGAATAAGATATTCATATGAGCTCCAGAGTTCATGAGGAAAGCAACTACAACCTCAATTTGGATTCGCTAAGTTACCATCTCATACTAATCATGTGTTTCATATCCTAGGAGAAGTGGGCTAGTCATAAGTTAAAAAAAAATCCATTTAAGACCCACCTACCTTACAGAAGACGGAGAAGAGGAAACAACCAACCAAATAACACTTGCATACCTACACCATGCCCACATCAACGGCATAGTCCCCATCTTCATACGAGTTCTCGCCTTGTATGCACTAGTGAAACTGCGATACATTTACACCCATTGAGGATACTACGAGTAGCACAAGGAACCCTTATTGATAACAAATACTCCCTCCGTCCCAAAATGATTGTCCTACCTCTTGGGGTTTTTTTTGTCCCAAAATGATTGTCCAGTTTATCTGCCCGCCTAGAAATTTGAGGCTCAAAGTCAAATATTTTCGCGCCAAACTTTCCATGTCAAGAACTCTTTTGACACCGCAACTTCCGGGGGCGTTTCGGAGCAGTTGTTGTGTTTTCCATTTTAAGAGTCGTACTCACAACTACTCGGTCAATGGTCAACGGGCCTTAATCTCGCCAAAGTTAAGAACACAGACAAACATTTTGGAACTGACAGAGTAAAATTTTGAACAGAAATGAACTTTCTCCTATCAAGAGGGACTCCTCCTGCTACCCAGTCAGTCGAGCCATCGCCTGGCCCTAGTGTGGGCAAGGTATCAACGTTATGACACCGGCGGTTGCCATATGCACAAACAACCCCCCACAAGCTGACACCAAATGGTAGAGTACTAGGCCCCTTCCTTACGTACTTCCACGAGTGTAGAGTAGAGTAGAATATACTAGACCCGCCTACTACGGGGATTTGAAGGAAGCAAGGAAGCAAGCAAGTACATATACCTTATAAGTAGTAGGCCCGCAGCTAGAGCCGGGATTTGCCGTACATATATGATAAGTGTATGTGACGAAGGTGACCGCCTAGAGAGAGGGAGTTAGGGTTAGCTAGCTAGGCTGACACGGCCCGCAAAAGAATAATGGCGAAACGGCCCCCCGTAAGTTGGTTGTTACTAGGGTTCGAGGGAATAACTTATACTTCTACTTCCGGTTGCTTACAAGGGACGGAGCTTCCTACCCTATTCAATGCCGCCTTGCTAACGTACCTATCATGCTCACCAACGGTGTGGAGCCATGATAATAATAGCGAGGTGGAGTGTCATGCAATAATCGGCTTCGGGGGAAAAAACATCTTGTATGCATTTTTTAAGGGGAAAATATCTTGAGGTTTAGGCCGCCTTAATCCTCCTTAAAGGACACGGGGTCTCGGTATATGATCATGCACTTGATTTTAAGGTATGTAACTAGTTTAGAACGTATTTTAAAGGTATATGATTAGTTAACAATGAAAGTATGTAGCTCAAATACATGTTCTTGTGCTTGAAGGGGTCCGGTATGGGTTTCTTGGACGTTCAAGGGTTGATGGTTGTTTCCGACTACAACGACTATCGTTGTTTGCGTGGGAGGAAACTACACTAAATATGGTATTTAGTGTCACTTACTATTTGGAATTACGTAATGCTATATTTTTATTATTGTATATCTCATATTTTACCAACAAATGTGAAACTGGTAGTTTGGATAGTGTAGAACATTAATATTTTTACTTGATACACAAATTTACATCAATAGTAAAATAGATATAGCAATGTGTAAATCCAAATAGTAAGTGACACTAAATACCATATTTAGTGTAGTGTTGCTTTGTTGTGTTGGGTTGGTCGCACTACTTCCATGCCCTTTCAAATCGAGCGTGGATATTTCTAATCTTATATCTACACATGTATACACATCACAAACTTCCAGAGGCTAACTTAGCACTAACGTAAGAATGATAAAACGCTGAAAGTACATCATTAACTCTAACGAATGCCATTATTATTTTATTAATTTCTATGAATAGTATTATTAGTGTGCCACATTATACTATTACAAAGTAGATCGTTACATAGTATAATACATATCTTACATGATACTTATACCATCCACTAAGTGTATAATTACATTACATATATTATCCTTTGGAAGTTGGTGATGTATATACATATAAAGTGTAACGCCTTCCTTTTTGGAAGGTAGGTTCTACCCATAGGTTATCCATTGTTGTCGAGGACAAGATAAGCGATACTTCAATGAAATCTAAGTATATGTTTTCCATTCAACTTTCAACTTCCATAGAAGATATAGATCTTCTAATATTCTCAAAGTAATGCTTATGTGTTGCTTCTCTTGCCTCAATAATGATCATAATTACAACAAGGAGGGTTATATTCTATCCCTTGCTCTAATTATGTCTATTAACAAGCCATAGTGTTTGTGTGTGTGTGTTTTAGATGTTGAATACCATAGGTTGATGCTAGGTTGAGTGAAAATGTCCAATAATGAATTATTTGAAAAAGTCTGGTAGTCTGTACAAATGTTTATGGAAAATGAAGCAAATATGTATACATATAATTATAAATTTAAGCACATAACATATCCTACATACAAATACATGTAATGTAACTCATTTTTCATTCACTCACGGTGGCTAAGTACGTGATGTTAACCTTTAGAGTCAAGCCTTCCTTAGTGAGCTAATTAGGGTTCTGAACAATATTTTCTATCGTTTTGTGCTCATGTTTAGTAGAGGTTGTTTGAGAATTTGCAAGCGTGAGGCAAAGGCAAATCGATCGCATGTTCCACCCCATTGACAAGGATGAGAGATTACCAAGTGTTTAGAGATTTCCTCATATTTAATCCTTTAATGATTATTCTTCCTTTCCACTTAGGCCATTTGACTCATCGATTTCCAAAAGATATCATGCTTGAGTTTTTTAAACGATTTTCCACCCAACATGCTATCAACCTATGATACGTATATCTATTATGGCATGCTACAATGATTATCCCATTTAGTGTGTGTGGTACTAATTCCCAAAACATGGACTATTTTGCCAATATATATATATATAATTATTTTTTTGGCACAAATCTATTTTGCCAAATCTTGAGATTAGCGAGGGTTAGAATTTTACCGAGTGATACTAAAACCATGAACACATGCTCATTTAGCATACCTTTCGAGAAAATTAATGCGTGATCTAAGGTGTTTGTAGAGTGCACAATTTTACTTTGGTGAGCTCAAAGAGACTTCTTCATTTTTTCAGTTAGCGCCACTCACTTCTGAGGCATCTTCAAGAAATTGAAGAAAGTTTGCATTGAGAGTTTCCGGTACTTTGACGCTTCGGACTCCCGAAACCCTAGATCTTATGGTGACACTAATTTCATAGCATAGAGAAATTTAGCATCACATTCACTAATTTCGTGCGCACTATTAGCCCATCCTCACTAAATGAGATAATCAGTGTAGTAATCCTCGTTTTCATTATATTTATGAAATCATCGCAAATAATTATATTCAAAAGCAATGGTTTGCACTCCAAAATCTTGTTGTATCGGACTCGTACTGGCATTCATCAACATCGTAAGGTGACGTCAACATGGACAACCTTATTAGACCAATTAGAAAAAGTGAGTTACGGTAGTTGGCAATTTTCTACATGCTAAGACCTTTTCAAAATGAGATTTTTTTGGGCACAAATTGAAAAATTAATTGCAAAAATGGAACCAAAATACAACCACCTTGGAAGGACCAGCATTTTTTTCAAAATGAGTTACAACACCAACCACCAAAAAACTTTATGTGTTATCTGATAATTTCTCCAATCCATTTAGACATTTGTGTTTGTGTGCTTAACCCTAAAAATGACTCCAAGGCCCTGATGGGAATAAATTTCAAGACAAATAATTGAACATGTTTTTATTGTGGAGTTCATCTCTAGTCATGTTTAGATTGATGATCCTTTTTTGAAGTAGCTTCATCTTCCTAGTTTGACTTCCAATTATTGAAAATAAGTTGAAATCATGGTCAAAATACCGTAAAACAAATGAAGGAATACAACATACAATTCTATGTAATATCTAGGGTTTTGGTTATCATGTTTACACGGGTTTGTGTTTCAATCCTTCCAACGTTTTGAGCCCTAGAACACAATGTCATTCAATAATACAATGATATAAATTGTTTATGGAGATTTGCAATCAAAATCTTATACATGGAGTTATGTCATGGCATGTTCAACTCAAAATTCATCCACATGAATGTAATCTTTATGTGTTTTGTAAGAACTTTTTGGTGGGAACAACATTTGAGCATTGACAGTCGTTCATCTGAAGTCGTCTCACAAGAAACATTGGTGATCTTTAAGGGTTGACTGTAATATTGACATTCGTTTTATCTTTAAACTTACCCAACATACATACATGTGTAAAGCACACTCACATTATCTTAGGACCTACAACGTATTGCATTCAAACAATTAGGCATAATTTGACGAGGAGAATTTGAATTCTAGGAAGTTTAATTTGTGGACTCTCATAGTTTGAACAATTGAAATGGGTGGTAAGCTGTTGGACAGGTTTCCAGAAGCTCATTTTGTAGACATTACAATTTATTGTCCCATCAATTATCTCAATGTGCATGATATTGGTGTCATCGATATAGGTTTTGCAGCACACCATAGGTGATAAACAAGTTTGACACTTTGGTGTGAAAATGCAAACTTTCGAGGCGACACATGGGATTTTGTACAGCTTCCGACTAATAGAAAAGTGACACGTGGCACCTTGCTCAAGAATTGAGTTGATTAGTGTCAAACATGCTTATCACCTCAACATAGCCATTACTTTATTCGTTTGTACAAGTTTGTATTGTCATTTCATCAAATAACGTGGTTTTTGGATGAGGTCATATGTAGTTCCGTTAAGTGCAATTTCAATTGTATCAAACTTAAAATATATTCCTTATAAAACGGAATGAAAATGATTCCAAAGACTATGTAATACGAGAGCAGATGAATCGAGAAGAATAAATATATGTGTCGTATTGCAATTGCCTCTACAAGATAAGTGTTAACATCAACATGATGATATAGGTCAAATAAGGACTTAAAATTACCTCGCAGTACATTCTGGAATAAGGAAAAGAAACACATTTATAGTGGAGTTGCAAAAGACACCATTTCGTACTAAGTGAGACTTGTTTTCAACTATCTTATTTGGAATTAATATAGTTGGTGGCCAATCGATTTAAATAATAACTAAGGTAGAAATACCATAACCCGTTAAAATAAGGTGATTCGCATTGAAGATCTGGTCTGACAATCATGAGATAATTTTCCAAGATAGATGACAAGGATTCATGAAGAATGCAAGTTGTTTTGTATTTTTCTGCCTTGTACAAAAAGTTCCACAATTTTTCAAAGTGGAAAGTTTGTCCAACCCACTTCCGGTTCACTAGGTTCTCCGCATTTCGATACAGAACATCACCTAAACCCGTTAATCATGAGTACGTTAGATCTTGCCTCCCATTGGCTACAGTGCATTGAAGTTGCCGCTCCATTTAAGACATGGCACTTTACCATTATGAGGCGGTCTAGTGCACCACTATTGGGTGGTGATCGGGTTATGGTATTTCTACCTTATGTCATTCAATATTGGTAAACAAGGATGACTGCGTGTTGAGACATCAACAAAAGTCACCTCGCACATTCATACTTATTAGAGTTATCCGTAGAGTCCCTCAAAGAGAGATGAAACTATAAGTTTGATTCTTCTTTGAGATTCCGTTAAGAGCTACTTAGCTCGCTGTGTATTAGAGCTTATTTTGAGGGTTGGGTGAAAATTTTGGGACTCCTCTTTTCACTCCTCCAACATTGAGAGAATTTTAGGATCTAAGATAGGGTATGCTCATGGGACCTGCTATCTTAAATCCCGGATCGGTCCATGCAAGGCTAAGTTGACCACCCATTCTAATGGGACAAACTAGAAATTCGATTTGTAATAGTTCAACACCACTCTTTTGTGTATGGTGATTTAACCCCTTTGGGATGTTGAGGCCAGGAATGGCTTCGAAGTTTTGTATTCTTCAATTTCGGGTATGAATCGAATGGTTTTTGCAAATATGGTAAAGGCGAAATCTGTTGGCATGGGGTAGGGGAGAATTATCATGATTTAAAAAAAAATTAAGATCCACGGTGTAGAGTGCACATTCATCCGAAGTGAGGTTTCTACTTATTCTGGCCCTAGACTCGTCCTACGGTGACGAGGTACCTATTCAGATACGTGAACCCGAACCTAGACAACCATAGCCGGTCACACTTCCGGTGTGTGAACCTGTACCTCCCGGTGATGCACCGATTGTACAATTGTCCTCGGATACATTCCCTACATATACTTGGCCCGTATAGAGCACTTAATACATCGGACCACCCCGCCGCACACCCTCCCCGTTTTTTATTTGTGGCTTTTTTTACACAACAGACAATGCTCTCCAAATTTCTGCGTCATCTTTAGCATTGCAGTATCCGGGTGCAAGCATGGTAAAGTGGACCAAAAAAGTGCTCCGCTATATGACAACCATGATTTTCTTGGTCAAACGCCTATAAGTAGTAGCAAAATGTTGTTTAAAATAAATTATTTTTCATGATGACCTCTATTGTTAAGTTAGGTACTCAAATATAGAATATCAATATGAGATCTTCAAAACCTATCATCAAAAGTGACGCATGAATGCAACTGACTAAATATAGTTTTGAACGTAACTTTCATGACCTTAAATATTTTGAACTTGGAATTTCTTTTCATATTCCTTGAATTCATTATAAACTTGAGGTCATCGTAAATTTTTTTTCAAAAATTCATCAATTTAATGTAATGTAATTGTATTTTAAACAAGTTTTTGACAATTATCTTTTCAATGACACCCACTTGCACCACCACTTGCACCGTCTTCTAAAATACATATACGTTGTTTGAAATTGTTTTTTGTGAACATAAATTGCTTGGCTTTGTAGATCTATATGTTTTCTAAATGTTTATGAATTTTTATTTCATAAAATTCAAAGTTAGTATATTGTTTTGGATCACTTTCACTTAAACCTGAGCAAGGATCAAGAGCTGTCCACTTTACCGTGCTTGCACCCATCCATCTACACTAATTTTCCGACGCCAAAACAACCTCCAGACCGTATGCTAAATCAGATACGTACTTCACATATTGCAAAAATACGCCTCACGACACAGCGTATCTCTAGAACCCAACATCTCAAAGGGGTTAAGGGTCGGTTTATATCATGGACCATGAAGTCGGACCATGGAAGATGGCTTCTTTCCATGGTCCGACTTCATGGTCCAATGTCTATGGTCCGATTTCTTAAAAAATCAATTTACAAAGCCTTTGGGCCCCTCATAAGGTGTAAACCGAATGCGGACCAAGAGGAATGACCATGCACCAAAAGTGAATGTGCTGGATTTTTTAATATATGCCCAAAAAGGGCAAGTTTTGAAAGAAAAAAATCAAGTTTGACCATTCTCTTGTCTTCCTCTTCTCTGCCCAAAAAAAATTTCATTCAAATTTTATTATAACAATCATTTCTCTGCCATGGGCCCTTGCATTTTCTACTAGAGCACCTCTTTTGCCTCTCCCACTACAAAACCCATTGGACCATGTCAATGGATAATGTAGGCCTTAAAATATGTCTTTTGGGGACCTCGAACTCCATGGTTACTCTAACATTTTTTTCCTTGGTGCAAACAGAAGTGGTCCCGGGACGCGTTCAACAACCAATCACAAATTTTACAGGGCCTTGGGACAACTTCATGCTCCATGGTGTAAACAACCTTTGAGCAGTAATAAAATATGGATGCTTTTGTGTTAATTCTCAATAACTCAAGGTTTGGAACTAAACCTATGGTTGCATTTACTTTACTTTACAAATAACTCTATTACCATGTTCGAATTGGTTTTGGTTTTTGAACACCCTGACAATGAAAACATGCCTCTAACAAGTTAATTGGCAGTTCATCATAACTTAAACTCATTGGACTAATTTGGGGTCTTTGGCTCCAACTTAGAGATTAATTTGGCTAAAAGTAAACAAATTGTGAAGAACGAAGTAACACCGTAATTTGCACTAGCGGCAACATCGAAGTTACATGATATCTATTCAAGAGATGAAGGCACTCCTCTCATTAATGAAGTTTTCCATGGTTCATTGTACCCATCCTAGTAGACACATTCAACAATTAACATGGTGACCAATTTCACAAAATGCTCGGTACTAGAACTAAGTTAGAGTTATGGAGCCTATTACTTACACGAGATCAACATTCTCAAACCGGTTAATAAATGACAATAATGGACACATAGATTCCTCCTCCTCGGTGTACTTCGACTACTACTATTCCTTGTCCACAAAGTTAAATCTTCGTTTATTTGGTCATGTGCGAGGGGTTGGCGATGTGACATGATTTTTGTTGGACCTAAGGGACCACGTGTACTTACACACGAAGCTTATTACCCAATCTTCATGGGCACGCTCCTTATAAGTTAGTGCCCCCCCCCCGCCACACAAGTCAAACTTTCCACATTCAATGAGTTGGCAAGGTCGACCAAGTCTCGGTCACTATGTTTACTCCTTTATTATCAATCGGTTATTGCTTATGTTTTTTTTACTTTAAGAATACACACACATATACATATATATGCATATATAAATTGTGGTTTGGTCAATTTCTTGGAGTTTTAATTTTGAATTGGTAACTTGAGAAAACACACCGGTTCATTTGTAACTAGTAGTCGATACTCGTCAAGCATACACCATCATTGGCCGATTGGATTTTATTTTCAAGCCAAATGGGTCTAACACAAAAGCATTTGCATGCGTCATTGCTCGAGGGCATCCCATTCGGCTAATCGTCCAAACTCCGCCTTATAGGAACTTACACCACAAGCATTTGAGTCTTGGACAAATGACATGAGTCATTGAGAAATCATCCAACGTCGTTGAAATTTTTGTAAATCTATCACTGTGGTAGATTATGTATTTCTCTCACTTGTGCATGTTAATTGTCTAGGACTCCATCTGTTGGTACCTAGTGTTAGGACTTTGAATTAGGGTGGGTTTATATTGAGGCACGGGTTCAAGAAACTTGGGGTTCCAAAATACCCTTTCATGGTGTCGGGGGGGGGGGTCAGTTATAGCTCATCATTACCACATATCACAAGTCATTTGTTCTCAATCCTACATTGTTAGAATGTTTGTTCTCGATTCCACATCGTTAGAATGTTTGTTCCCCATTGCAAGGCCAACACTTGCTATCGTCGTAGTTGCAGTTGACCCTCACAATCACCGCAATTTTGGCATTGTTAAGCTCCAGCTAGTGTTGGGACCACCACTAGATGAGGGTTAAAAATTCATTGTAACAAGAATCATGCGTTGGTTCAACATGCATTCGCATTGAATCCAACTTACTCATGATTTTCCTCACCTTTTAATGTGTTGGCTTGTCTAGGTTGCTCCTCTACGCAAAATGACTTACATACTCATGTCTTTAAATTTTGTGTGCATGTTAATTTCAAAACCATATATATATATATATTTTACCTACTTTGTTTCTATTACTGGGTATATGGTTTTCTTCAACTCTATAACATCGATATCATTTTTTCTCTCTCATAATCATCAAATCATTGAATGAAATTGCACCAACTTGTACCCATTGTGGGGCATATAGGTATATTGTAAGAACCCACAAACAAAGGATCTCTTGAATATTAAACACTACATAAACTACCTTCATTACAATCTCACACTTCCAAATTTTGCATATGATGATACCATTCTCAAGCCAAGGTTAGACAACCACCTCTTTGAGTTGGGCCCCCATCACTATGACCCAAGTAAAGGGGGTCTAGTAAAAACATGATCCTTATAAATTATGGTTAATTCATCTTACATGGATCTTTCTCAACTACTTCGGGGTCTACGATGCTAGCTCCATAGTCAATTTGTCCATAAAATAAAATTGCAAGTTATATTAAAATTGAGTGTGTTTTCACCTTAGGTTTTTGGTGGTGGGGCCATATCAAAGAGGTGGGTCTTGTTCTGATGACTATTCTAAGAACATTATTTTTGGGTGGTCAAAAGAGTCTATTTTGTTCCCAAAGCCCTAAGTGACTTAGGGGTTGTTTACACCATGGACCGTGAAGTCATCCCAAGGCCAATGCATGTAAAATTTGTGATTGGATGTTGAACTCGTCCGGGGACCACTTTGGTCTACACCAAGGAAAAATGTCAGAGTGACCATGGAGTTCGAGGTCCCAAAAAGACATATTTTAAGGCCTACACTATCCACTGACATGGTCCAACGGGTTTTGCGGTGGGAGAGGCAAAAGAGGTGCTCTAGAGAAAAAGCCAGCCCATGGCAAAGAAATGTTGTTATAATAAATTTGTAGTGAAATTTTTTTGGGGGAAGAGAGGATGAAGAAAAGAGAAGACAAGAGAATGATCAAACTTGATTTTTTTAATATAAATTGTCCTTTTTGGGCATATATTGAAAACAAAAACAACACATTCACTTTTTGGTGCATGGTCATTCCTCTTGGTCCACATTCGTGTACCGAGTGAGGGGCCCAAAGGCTTTGTAAATTGATTTTTAAAGAAATCAAATTATGGAATTTGAACCATCAAGTCGGACCATGGAAAAGGCCAGCTTCCATGGTTTGACTTCATGGTCCATGGTGTAAACCAACCCTTCAAGTAGACAAATCCATTTCCGATAACCCCCAATCTCAATGCATAGAGTCCCCTAAAGCCGTGAACTTCCACACATGTAACTGTCATTTTCTAACATGATGGAAGAAGTCACGAAGAAACACATGTAGCCATCTCATTCGACGTGAGAAAAAAGAGAGTTAAAAGATGGCGGATTTGGGTTCTTTGAAAATGACACTAATTATAATGAATTTTTGTCTCCCAATTATCAGAAACAAGTCGACCTATGCTATGAACATGTGTTGGAAGAAAATCTTACCTTTGAAAATTTACAATGATCTCAAAACTTGATAATAAACTATGATTTTTTTTGGATTAAACGTTGCGTTATCAATTTCCAAACCAGTGAAAAATCACTTCAGTATCACACATGTACTACACTTATGCAAAATTGCTTAAGTCATCAGAAATGACCTTGTCTACTATCCTAAAGAAGCGTCGTGGACAAGCCCCGGCCACCCAGCGAATGTGATGACGTGGCGCCTACCTGGCACAGAGGCTTGGGATTGGTCCGTGCACATTTAAGTCAAGTGCAGAGGTTGCTTAATAAGTTGGTGGCCCATCCACATCTCTATTATTCATCCCACGCTTCCAAGCTCGTTCTCGCATATCATTCCCCTTCCCCTTAGCGGGGCTTCTTCGATACGCAACCCAGCCTCAAAGAAGAGAGGAGAAACCTCACAAAAGCGGCCTTCGATCTTGCGGGGCCCATTCCCGTCCCTTTTTGAACTCTAACTTACAAGTGCACTTGGTCGGACCCACAACCGAGGGGTTGAAGGCCCGCGATTGGTCCTCAATCCTTGGGCCCCGGACCGATGATTATTTCCAAGAACTTTGAGCCTCAAAAGCTATTTTGGCCCTTCTAAAAGCCTTTGACTAAGTGTGGGAATCAATGTCTCTTCCCTCTATTTTCTCACCTTTTTATCAAAGAGGGACCGAGTAGGCACACCCGATATGTAGATCGGATTATTAGGTGTGTATTTTATATGCGTATAATCTAATATTCCTTTTTGGGAGATTTCGTTTCCTTTTTTGAAATTTTGATAAAATAATAGAACAAGTATTGTCTCTCATTATTGAGAACATTTTGTAGGGCGGATGTTAAACCTCTCCCTACAATATTTTCGGGGACTGGGTCTCCTCATAGGATAAGGGTTTGGGCCCCACAACCCTCGGGCAATCCTTTGAACACAATTTATGAACTTGACCAAAAAATGATCTACCCGCCCGACTTCAAAAAAATGTTGCCCTTACATTTTCGAAGGCCATCAAAGCCCATATTGAGTGCACCTCACCTTCGAGGCTGATAATCCAATATACATGTTCACTTCCGCTTAGTGAATAGGTAATTGACTGGAATTTCATTCCCAAAGTGAAATCGTCAATAAAACATGTAATTAACTTGGATGCAAAAAACAATCTTGAAAAATCCCCATTAGCAATGAGGTGATAATTTTTGTGACTTGCCATTTGAAAAGGCATTTATTGTTTGAAATTTTAACTTTCAATAATTATTTAATTCTAGCATTCATTATGCAATTACTACATTCTCCTTGCACAATCAAATTTCTACAAGTATTCATTCACATTCAAATTAATTTAGTGAATACATACTCCATTGAAATTGTGGCCCCACCACCGCAACCCGACCGGGGGGGCCTTAACTACCCATATATCATTGGACACTCTAGAAGATGCTAGATGGTATGTCACACTCACAACATGCATCCGAGGAGGCATCCACACTAACAATATCACCAATCTATTTGAACAATGCTACATCCCCCTAATGCCCCGTGAACATGCATCCAACAAATTCACTTAATTGCCATCAAATATCTCACCTTACTCATGCTCAACAAAAGAAAATTGGAAAACCACTACTTCGCACCTAACCAGCCACCAAAAACCCCCACACGGCCACCAAAACCCCAAGAATGAATCTTGCAATAAGAGATGCCTACTTAATTAGCTCAAATAACGGGATGGTCAACCCCGGGAATCAAACTCAACCCATGTTATAACAAGTACACCATGCCCTCATAACTCCCACTCTCAAGATACACACATGATACACAAGAAACTCATATACCATTAACCATGCCAACAAACCAACAAATAGGCCCAAACCCCCCCCCCTTCCTCCTTGGTTACCCTTAGGGACCACCTCCAGCATGAGGTGATTGCACTTGTTTCATAGGCATGCCTACTAAACCCATATTAAGTTCGCGTATGAGCTTGCAACTATGATCAAGGTGAAGCAACCCTCATTCACGCCAACACTATATGTCAATGTCTAGCCCACCCACACTTACTAGTGTAGGCCACTAGTGAACAACTTCCTACTAGTAGGGACCATTTTTAACTTCAATTTGACCAGTGAAAGCCCTTGGATGTAACCACTAGTGGTAAAAACCGTTCATTGGTGGCCTGCACCAGTAAGTGTGAATGAGCTAGTCATCTCTTTTATGTCTAATAACCTTCAATAAAATTTTCATGAAAGCAAAAATAAGTTGTGATTGCTTCAACAAATATCCTCTTAATGTTTGCAAGAGCAATCTCAAAAAACCTTGATGTTTGTTTGTTTGTTTTGGCACAAATTGAAAATTCAATTGCAAAAAGAAAAAGAAAAAAAAGAAGCCTTGATGTTTGGAAAGGATACACACGTTACATTCTCCCATCAAGATTACCAAACTGGATGAAACAAATATGTAGCTTAATCAAGCACCCGACTTGAACATGTTCACACTTATACTATAGGATACTAAAGGTATAAAATCATTGAGATGTGTATATATGTTATATACGTAGAGAGAGAGAGCCATGTTAGTGGGACATTAAGCACCGATAGTCCCCATGGCAACTTCAACACTGATTAATTTTATGTTTATTGGAAAAAGTGTCATATGTTGCACAACAATTGATAGAATCCACTATCAAAATGATGTGGCAAAAATATGAAAAGACAATTCAACATATGGAGTGTTGAACATGACACGGTATCAAGTTAGAACAAAGGGTGTTGAGCATCCAGGGGGAGGTCGTTACCTTGTAATTTGAGCGGACATTTGAGATCTCATAACATTATTCAGATCCATAACAATGATATTTCCCACATTCAGTCTGAATGTGGGAAATATCATGGAATATTTTGCATAATACTGTCAGTTATGGATGTGAATAATGTCATGCTTATGTGTGACTATCAAAATGATTATTATTGCTTGTTTGAGGGAGTGTGGACTCTTTGTATAGTGTAATTCTATAAGACTACATCGTTGATGGGACTCTGCCAATAGTTACAAATGGGTCCTTAAGACATGGATTTTCTACACCCTACATAATTTTAGACGTTTTTATTGCAATCTTAAAATTGCTAATAAGCATGGTAGAGGGCATACAAAATATATGCAAATGTAGACATAGATGTAGCTTGCAACATATTGTGCTTGCAAACACAAATCTTTCACTTCAAGAGGCACGCCACATAACGTATAGTTGCAAGCAAGTTTAGCATGAGAGGAAGTAACAAATATTAAGTATACGACTGGTTTTGTTACCAAATGCATTTACAAATTTTACACAATTAAGCATGACTCACATAATTCTCAAAACCAAGCATCATCCTCATAACCATCCTCTTCAAGTTTGTTGAAGCAACAAAGACTACTTACAAAGCTCGGTATAATATGAAATACATTAATTGTTAGATACACAATCCTAGCACTAAAGGTTTATCATATGCAAAAACACCGGAGCATCTCCGCCAAACTCTAAATATTTTTGAGCACCTCCATGCCCCAAAATCCCAACTCTTGCCCCCTGGGAAAATATCACCCTTCTGCCCAAAGTCCATGCCACATATATACATTTGTACCAAGACATTCAAAATCTAGACCTTGGCAATAATGGAAGTTATAATTTAGAGTTGTGCTAACATCCTCCTTTTATAGAGTATATATATAGATAGAGAGAGAGAGAGCTACGTGGATAGCTTAGAGAGCCATAGAGGATAATACGTCCCTAAATGACACATAAACAACCCTTCAATTACATCTTTTTATTTTGACATATCTAAATAAAGAACCACATAATCTAGTGAAGCGAGGCCACAACCAAGCATTGGGGAAGACATTACAACATACATGAAGCCTTGCTCATTGTAACCCAACCTCGATGTTAGCTCCATAACCCCAACATTTCACTAACAACACACCGAAACTGACCACAATCCTACCTTCCATCCTGGCTCAACATCGCCTCTACACAATCAAAACCGATGTTCAACAACATTGTCACAAAAGAATCAACATGAAACACTCAAGAATGTTTTTTTAATATTGTGCTCCACTGCAACAACAAGCCACACCCAACGAATTGGCATACTTTGCAAAGGAGGCAATTACAAGATGCATGGGGAATACATGGAATTCTTCATTTTGTCATGTGTCACACTATTCCAATATAAACCCCCACCTCACAGTTTTACCTCAAGATTTGATGTTAAGTTAATAAATACATTTTTTCTTGCTAGTTTTTTATGTTCTTCTCTTTTGGGTTTGGTTGCCCTACTTCTAATGTTTGGATATCACCTCCTCTTTTGCTACTCCCTACATTAGTTACAATCTTAAATTAAACAATATACAACGTGTTTCTTCATACCTATTGCTTATATAGTTAACGAAGCATGTCCCTTCACACCAATTGGCAGTCACCTCGAGTAACCGTGGTGCAACATGGCTAAATAACATGTTTGATTGCTTGTTTGTTTTCACAACGTGCATGATGATTGTGAAAGCACTTGATGGGGGTATTACCAACTTACACATCCTCCTTCGATTTAGGCTATGGTGCTCAAGGCTTGAACAATAGCCCTTGGTGGATGTTCTTGAGGAAGCACCTTCCATCACACAACTCACACATTTGGAAACAAATTGGGGAAGCTTGGAGAAGCATTAGTGAATATGTTATAGTTCTCCCCCTTCCGTGATTGTTTTCAAGTCCTCCAAACTAACCTATAGTGGAATCATGAGATTTAAGGGATTGGATTCATAATATCTAAATATAGGGCAATTGAACCAAATAGGAATAGGCTTTGTAGGATTAAGGATCTTTGGGACACTACTACACGTCAACCAAAGTAGTGGGCTGACATCAAGCATAGATATAAAACTTGATGAGACATAAAGAATCCACATTAATAACCTCATCCTTGCAATACTCGCACAATGTAGGCAATTGATACAACAATGCATAGACATGCACCGAGGGGTAGTTGGGTGGTATGCTACAACTCTCTTGAACAAGATAGCATGCCAGAGACGGTCTTTTGAAGTTGTGAACTCTTATGCTCTATCTTAGATGACCTATCCATGTCACCTTCCCTCCCCTGACTTTACAATGTTTCCGAGTCCCTAATCACACCCGAATTATCAACATGAAGGACCCCACCATATTTGAACCCAACATTTAGGCTAGTTGGTTCCAACTAGTGCGGATTAAGGAAATCGACAAAGGGCCGCAAAAATGATTCATGGACCTTGATGTGGGAAGATGTGATTATCTTCACATCGACCCTCAAAGATTCAATGGGAGTCATGCGAAAACTTGCTTAGTTATACCACTGCAATTGGAAGGAGTCTCCTTTAGATGAAAAACTTGCCTCCGAGGTCCATCCATGAGAAATGGCATGGGGCTCTCACTCTAATCTTAAACTCAAGTGGGATAATGTTTGGGACAATATAAGGAAGGGGCTTTTATCCGAGCTTTGTGGCATAAAGCAATGACAATCAATTCATGGAGGGCTAGATTCATTGCAAGTGTGGATGATAAGTGTTACATGTGTGCAGGAGACATCCCATAAATTATTTCTCATAGGTTTTGGGATTATAGGATTGCTAGATTGGGATCACTCCAAAAACATCATCAATAAGATGAAGGTGAGGGTTGGATAAAAGGGACCTTAGAGAGCGCTTGATTGGCATCATGGCATCTTTGGAAAGAAAATCCCCTCGTTTCTTAGCAAAGTCTCTCGAGTTTGGTTGCTACTTCGTAGCATCACACACTATTTGGATCGAAAGGATTGACCTTACTTTCAACAATAGTAGGTGGGATGAAAAGAAAATGCAAGGAAACATTTGGCAAAGTCTTTTAACCTATGCCAGAATTGCTTGGGGAAAAGTGCTAAAGGAATCCAAGACAAAGTCCAAGTATGACGATGTTCTTGCCAAGTTTGATATGGTGTGGGGAGGGAATGGACTTGTTTACCATAGATCAAATGATAAAATTGTCTGGCATATTAGACACCTAACGTTGGCTTAGTTAACCAAGCTTAGGATTTTCACCCACTGTGGGATTTTGTGGTTTATCATGAGAACCCAAGAGAGTCCCCCAACTTTCTTTCATGGGTCCCATCGACCTTAAATTTTGTTGGCAATGAAATAAAAGTTGTTTCATTTGTCTCAAAAAAAAAGTAACAAAAAAGAAAAGAAAATTGCATGATTTTTTTTTTTCAAGTACACTTAACGAGTGGATGTGCAACACGGATAACAATGAGCCTTGTTATGGAAACATGATTCACGCATTTCTAGCATACTTCCTTGTATGCTTGGAATTGCCTCTAGGTGCAGGTGAGGCATATTCTTCACACTTTGAACACTTGCAACGAGTATATGTCACTCTTGTGATTACTCCGGTGATTTATTCGGGAGCTGGTTTACTAGAACTTGTGTCTAAGTAAAAGCTGCAATAACTGATCACATGCTTACATATTGTCGATAGTTGAGATATGACATATCATTGCAATACATTGAGGTACGAAAAACCTGCATTTTAACCTCAAATCCATGCTTTCTACGACCCTTGCCTGCAAATCGCTTGGATACTTTCCATTTATCATAATACACAGCCACTTTCTTGAGTTCGTCGCATTTCTGTCCATTCCAAAAAGCAACCAAAACACATGACCTACATTAGTTGCATCGATCAAAACACAGCAGCCTACTAGGTCATTGAGTCCAGAAATTACCTTGTGGTGCAATTGAAATTTGAACTATACATTGACTCAACTATATTCGTTAATTTGAGACTTTCTCTTGTCTCAAATTAATATATGGACCACAACAACATGGTCTAATGTTTGGGTCGTCCTACCTAAACCATCTTGATATGAGTTCTTAATTGGGTTCTTGGTATGAACACCCGCTTCGAAGTATTTGCATCTTACAACATTCTCCAAAATCTGTGTGATTTTATCCATGTTCTTATATTTGCAACTGTCTCAAAATGCCGAAAAAGTCCCAAAATTAACGAATATAGTGATTGAGGCAAATTGGGTTAAACTTTCATCACGCTTTTGAAGAATGGTATACTCTCTTGAATATGATCTCACCCACCCATGTATTGCAAAGAGGAAGAATGTGAAAGATTTGGCCTTTGAAAAGAGGAAGTTCAAGCTCTGCATTTGCTTTGAAAAGATAATTCTATCTTTCTCTCTTTGTGTGTGTGTGTGTGTGTGTGTGTGTGTGAGAGAGAGAGAGAGAGAGAGAGAGAGCCACGGACGTCAATTATGACGTTTTTTCATCTTTGAGGTGGTATAAGTCTATACGTGAACCCAAAATGGGCATCGCGAGAATTAGATCCCCAAAAGACTATTGACTACTTTCAAAAGGCGAGCACTTTGAACATGCATGGACAAGCCAACCCGCAACTTGTTATTCCCTGAGGGCAAGCCTCTAGGTTCCCACATGGCGGTTGAAAATATCTAGTTCACCTGGATTCCTCCTCTATGACTGGGTAGACCATAAGTGGTACGGTGCACCCAAAATCAAGTGCTAGGAAGGTCACCCATCCGAGCATTCATCTACCCTTAAATGGCTTAACCTTGCATTTCATGTGGGATCCGGGCTAAGGCCTTTGGGTTTAAAGCCACCCCGTATCAATAATGAATGCCAAAATGACATGTGTTTAATCAACATTTAGATAGCACTTAATTAAGTCCCGATCCATAATTACAACATGATGAATCATATTGTAGGATCCTCTATTAAAATATGTATAGTTGCTTATGATAATATTACATCAATTTTTATTATTATCTATCACGTTTTTACATAAATTTAACATAAAAAATACTAATTTGGTTACTCCATTATATTTTTAGTATCGTAGCATTTAATTAACAACTAAGGGTTTACATATCTCCCAATAAATCTAAGTATATTGGAAGTGCATCAACGGATCCGCCCATAGAATCGAAACAACCAAGATTTTCAAAGTTTGAGAAAATGTGCATATTTAATCAAACATGAGTTGTTACAACAAGAGTGGAAAGTGTGCTCATACTATATAAACATTATAATACAATAGTCATCACAATCAAGATGGCCTATGCGATCATTTTAAAATAAAGGTAGTATCCACTTTTACCTTTTACTACTCTTGTATCTTGACTCCAATACGACAACCCGTGTGATTGGCCATGTTACTCAACCACTGCATTTGTTCATGAAGTTGAAAGTGCCCACAACAGGGGCACATACTGCACCACTAGAGTGAGTGCATAAGATCCCCCAAACATGGTCAAGTGGTTACAAGGTAGACATACATGCATGTATGCAAATGGTATGCCATTAGTACATATTTTCTTGTTACAAGGTAGGAATGCCCTAACTGTACACCAATTTACTATAAAAAGGACAACATTGGGGGGGGGGGTTACGGGCTCCAGGGGACTACGTTAAAATGATGTGTCGTATGAAGATGTGCAAAAGGTTTGGACGACATGGCTCACACTACACTAAAAAGGATAGTTAGTGTTTGATACACTAAATACAAACGCATACAGTAAATATCAACCATGGTAATATGTGGAAGTTACATGTTTGAATTTAGTGTTAGTAAAGAAATGAAAAAAATGATAAAAGGAGAATTCCAACATATCTTCTAGCATTTATGTCTGACACTAATTGTCGAGGGGTTGAAAATTAGTGTTGAGCAAGGTAGGGTGGTAACACCATTAAATATAATCAAACACTAAATACCCTATTTAGTGTAGTGGAGTATTATGTTGGCTTAAAGATTAAGTGTTGATTTTGGGTATAGATACCATCCTTACCTTATGGCAAGTGTTATATGTCTTGGAGAATTCTTTTTCAAGCAACTCCTATTGTGGATTTCGGTTCACATCCCAAATATTCACACTATTATTTTTATTTATTTTTTGGGGTTGAGGGGGTGTGATAGTTAATTGTGTGACACTAAACTGAATCGAGATCTATAACTCAAACTAGGATCCATTATGACTAAAAGTAAAATTTTGAAATACCATTGGGTTATACAATGTTTCTTTGCATTTTCACCCTCTCCCAATAGGAGTCACACAACATAATTATTTGTCATATTTGAAAAGGAGATGACAAATTAGGAGTGAATGTTCATAACACTTTACCGGGGATCCTGATGAAAATATTGAGCACTAGATTAGAGCTCATATTATTAATTATAACAAGCTAATTATTACATCAAGATAGAAGTCCCCGAAGTAGTCTAATAAACATAATTGAGATGAATCAATAACCAACATATACAAGGAGGCATGTTTCTACTATTACCCTCTTGGAAAGTATTAGGAATCCAAACCGGCAAACCAAAGTGTCCAAGTGAGAAATGTGTTGGTGACAAATACTACTTACATCTAAACAATGTCGTTATGAGCGATCCAAAATATCGGTTTTTACTTTGGCTCGGTCATTTACATCACAAGGTATGTTGGAAGGGACAATATTTAATATTCATAACCATAATACGTAACCTAATAATGCAACTAGGAGTTTGTACGGCGTCCTTAGAGTCCAATCGATACCGATAGCTCCAATTTTGCATCCAAGATGATCGTAGTAATTGAGTGGCTAATCATAGCATCCTACTTGATTTTGATGTAAATCCAACTAGCTTTCATTTCCACGTCTTGTTCCCATTCTACAATGTACTCCTCGATGATGAAGTTACCCACAAAAATGCATTGTCAAAATTGAGGGCTCCCAATGCACTTGATTCATTAGCCAACTCACATCTTGATGAAGATTATCCTCTATGATGATAATTGTTGGTTGGCAAAGGGGCAATAGGTAGTGTGTTTCCACCACGTCTAGCCAAATTTGACATTGTGGATTTACTTAAATGTGTGATTGGCCGGCAAGGGGGGGGGGTTTGGAGGGTGACATGGCGGACATTGACAAGTGGCATGTGTAAGTGGGAGCAAGATGGGGAAAGCATTGTTGGTGGGGATCACATGCGGCGGTGGAAGGCTACTATGTAGATTGGGGTGCTCTCACAAGGCATACCCGGGCTGGGGCGAAACAACCCGTGCACTGGTTCCTTGGAGGCAAGGGTTTAGGCATCCAACAAAGAACGAGTGTATGGGTTGGTTCGCCCAAATCACATACCCGGGGGTTTCTATACTATCTCCTTACTCACTAAAACATATCTATTACATATATCATGAAGGGTTGGAAGACACCCTTTTTTTATGTTGTGAGATCATGGCGAGGGAATTATGGAGAGGAGCCAATTGAGGGAGAACAACCTTGCAGAGGAGATTATTTAAATCTTTCTTGGTGTTTTTTTGAAAGTTAATGGAGTGCTCATGTATGTCCACTGATGTGTGTTTCCATGCTTTATTGTTTTGGATCTTTTGTTTTTGGGTGCCCTTAATAAAAAGAGAATCCCAATAACTTAGACACTTTGCTTTGGGAAGCTTTTCATCTTTCCATATTTCTTGGACCATGTTTAAGTGTCGGGTCCCTTATTCATTTTTCAGGTGAAAGTTATTCTTTTCTTACTTTGTATTTTCGAAACAAGCCCCCAAGTTCCTCGTATGTTCTATTTGGACACAAGCATTGGGGTTGTCATTTTGTTTGTGTAATTAAGATCGGGACTACTAACAAGTCAAGGACATCAATCTCAACTCAATAAGATTGCCATACATGTGATTGCATAATGATGCTATATCACAAGAAGCCATGATCTTGATGCGTTTCGAAGTCTTAAAATATTAGGCCCTAGAGTTTATGCTTACCCGTGCAAGTTTGACATGAAAATCAGGGTAACATTTTACCACTAGTGTAACCCACAATATAGGCATATCCACTTAGTGCCCATGCTTAGAAATGTGCATCGCAATTGCATGGCATTAAATGCAGGCCAAAATTTGGATGAATGAGAATAAATAATGTAAATTGCATCCAAGAATCACAAAACCGACGCACAAGTCAACTTGTATTTTAAATAAATTTGGACATGTTTTCAAATTCTAGACTTTTTGGTTGTCTCGCTTCTATGGGCAAATCCGTTGATACACTTCCAATATACTTAAATTTCATGGGAGATATGTGAACCCTCAATGGTTACTTCAATTTTATGATATTTGAAAAAACCAATTTAATATTGTTTGATGTTAAATTTATGTAATCAAGCCTCTGATAGATAAATACAATATAATCAAAATAATTGCTATGATATTATCATTAGGATTGGAGCTCCCCTAAGAATGTCAAAGGTTGAGCTCCCATTTTGTGGCTCCCAAGTTGATGAGTTCTCAAACATCGTTTGATTTGTAATGAGTTTTCCTTTGTTTAGTAGCACTCCAAGCTAGATATCTCACTTTGGAAACATGACCAATTCACACTTGCTCAAATTCTTGACAACTCAAAGATTTGGTGAAGTTGTTAATAGTTTGAGCTTTGGATGAAAGCTTGTCAAATACCAAGTAAGTTAGATGCATGTTATTAGGATGTTTTCCACGTGCACCCACTTCTCATAGGATATGAAACAAGCAATTAGTATAAGATGATTAACAAATCCAAATCCAAGTTGTGCCCATAGCCATCTGCCTCATAATTCCTAGAGCTCATATGAATATCTCATTCATCACCAAATGAAGATTCTCATGCTTGTTAATTGGTCATACGGGTCCTCCCAATCAAGTTGCATGCGTGAACTTAGAATAGTTACACGTTGAGTAGGTAGTGTGAACCTATGTTGAGTATGTAGTCCAATCTTCTTTCGACACATGTCTTTCTGATGTCCATTCTTAGACCCACACCTAACCACATACCACTCAAATATAGGCGTCCATATTATTGTTGTGTCAGAAGTAGACACGCCTACCTTATCAACTCCCCCAAAAGTTGCAAGTTTAAGCAAATTCTATTGCGAAGGGCACCTCAACTACACTAAACAATCCTATCAATGTGGGTGGAAAGTTAGTGTGGGCCACACTAACTTCCCAGTCAAGGTGGAATTACTGTGGGCCCAAGTCCCCAAGTCTTCATGAAAACTTCCTCCCGACACCTTACATAAAAACTAAAATAGTCTCCGTACATCAAAAGCAACACAAAAAAAAAACAAAAACCACACACATCAAATTTCTTTTTTAAAAAAACCGCCCCCAACTACTACAACCCACGTTAATCTCTACTATAAAATTAGCGTGACTCAATGTGGCCCATACTATAAAAGAGGACTAGTATTCTAGTGTAGTTATCGGACACACATACTTGAGAATTCACTGCAAGGAGCCTAATCTACCACTTTCTCACATCTACGGAAGTGTAGATTCGCAATCATCAACCCTCATCAAGTCTCTGATTATGCCTCCACAAGGGCACATAATAACTTTAAAGTTCGAGTGGCCTTTCACATGATTGAAAGTGCCCCCCCTTCCGCCCGGTGGGGTCTCGTTATAAGCTCGGCCTGCCGGCCCCTCCGAGAGGGACTATATAAAAACAATATAGTAATGTTAGTATATGGTAAACTCGCTTGCTTAGTACACACTTACATACACATCAACCGAACCAAGTCATTGGCAGAGAACATTCCCGTCCCCTCACCCGTTTTGGTGCGGCAGGGCAGGGCGGGGCAGGGCACAGGAAGAAAAAAAACGCCTTATTAAAAATCCCTGTGAAAAGCACCTGGGTCACGTCATTGCCATAATTTGTAGTTTGTTAATAAACAATGTTTTTGTTATGCCAGTACTACTACTACTGCTGCTTAGCAGCTAGCCTTAGTAGCCTGAGCAGTAGTACAATAATACTGTGCCCAGATTTTTTTTTTAAACTTCTGGTGCAAATGTTTTTAAGTAAGTTTGCGAGAGAGATTCAAAATTCTATAATCAGTAAATTTTGTTTGTATTATTGTCGTGATTTTACCTTGGGAAATGTGCCTTGTTAGACGACACTATAGCCGAGGCAAGTAGGGGTCCTGCAACCACAAAATCGCACGGAATATGTGATGCAAGCATCAGGGCTTGGGGTGAACCGGCGGTGGGTTGCAGATGAACCGGTTGAGTTTGAGAAATAACTGGTGGGAGTTGGAGACTTCAGGAGAATCACCGGTCATTTTAGAGGAATCTATACAAGAATATACCTCGAATGAATTCAAGCAGAACCGGAAGATGTCAACATGTAACCGGCTGGATTTAGAATCACTAGGGTCTTCACCAACTATGGCCAAAAACTTCCCGGGCATTGATGTGAACATATATGTGTTTATATTTTCCCAGATGTTTTCTACTGTTGGTCTTCTCTTGTGAGAATATGGTAGCCGACACAAATTTGTCGAAGAGTGTAGGGCTACTTCACACATGAGCCAAGAGCCGTGACCACGAAATTGTGAGAGCCCAAAAGAAAGTGTCCAAAGGCCGTCCCAAGACCACCTCCACAAATCATGTAGTGTGGTCATGGATCCTCAAGTGTCGTGTGAAGACATGTGACCAGGCCCTCAACCAAATGTTGTTTCAATAAATTCCTATTCATGCGAGGTCCTCACGCATGATAGAATAGAATAAACCAATGGTTGTGAGTGTTCGGAGTGCCATGGTCTCCCGGTTTTGTGTTAGGCCTACCTTCTAGAGGTGGTTTTTGAAAATAGTCCAAGTGATCATGAAACATGATCCATTCGATGCCATGTAGGAATCCATGTAGACTTTACATCCATCTTGCATTCACTTATATACTCCGTTGGTCCCTCGAGCGTAGTGTGAAGCGAACTTGGACCAGCCCCACCTTTTCCACCAATGAGAGTGCTTGAAGTGTACTGGTCACGGGCTCTCAGTCTTGTGTGTGAAGTGGCCCTTAGAGCGACACCGTTCATATTGGCATGGCTTAGGGCATGATCACACAGTGTAACGCAAACACAAAGGGATGCTAAATCAGGTTACATTATTTTAGAGGGGAGTGGTCTCATTATATGTTCCACATGTTCACTCTATATGAGCTTCATAAAATGTGGGTCTCGTGATAAAATTGATATCTTACAATATACAAGGCTTGACATAGAAATAGTTGAAGTTAAGATTCTATTTGATCAAAGAGTGTGAGGTATTGATAGTTGATTCTCTTATAGAGGAGTTGAAAGTTGGGCCACATTGAACCCAAGCTATACAAGCCCGGGAGAGCTTTCCGGGCCTCGCCAATGTTACAATAGCGGTTGGGCCTAAGGCGTGGGTTCAACTCCAGGGCTAAACTCAACATTGTCATGTTGCAGAGGGTTGTAATGATAACATGTGAACATGTTCTTACAATAGTTGCATCACAAAGCTTGCCAAATTCAAAAGTGTGAAAAAATCATGCAACTTTTGAAGCCGGATTTGTTAGTGTATGGTGTGTTGATGACGTGCTTTGCACACGGGGGGGGGGGGTCACTCCATTGTCAAGTTGAACACCACGTGCGGCCAAAAAAAATATACTTTTGGTAAGTTGCATCACCAAAATGAGTCAAAATTTTATCAATTTTTTTTCATAGGTAGATATACATGGTATCTATTACATAGTAAAAAATGGTAATCAAATTTGATGATCTGTTTTTTTAATAAAACATACCGTTTCTAACTAGAATGACGCAGAATTGAACTAAAATAATTGCTACAAAAATGAAGATGACTAAAAATTTCAAAAAAATATACAAAAGATATTATCAATGGCTATGTATATGTAGAAAAAATATCATAATTTTTAAATTTATCTATTCCATGTAATATAGGGGTAACAAACTTTGGCCGCACGTGGTGTTCAATTTGACATGGAGTGAACCCCCTGTGGCTTTGCAAAGGTAACTTCTCTTACCTCCAATGGAAGTTGACCCCCCCCCCCTCCTTCATAATAGCCTCTCTTAGGAGTCTGATTGATGTCATAATAACCTCCCTATTTTCCTTATGTTGAATTTATTGAATCAATTATTTCCACACAAAAATTAAAAATGAAATTCTATATTATTATAACCACCACAATATGCACCGCATTCTATATGACACTAAAGGATGTTTGCCCGGGCCAAAGAGCATTTCATTAACCTTTCAAGGCACTGAGGCTTCGATGGGGCTTTGGAGACAAGAAAATTGAGTTATTTTGTTGTGTTGATTTCGTGTTTAGTCATTTAAAAGAAAGAACATCTTTTTTGACGCAACTTTAATTGTTTAAAAGCTTCCTTGATCAATAAGCGCATTGAAAAATATGGTACAAATGCAACGAAATATTACATATAATGCATTGCACAATTCTATGCAATATATAGTATCTTTAGCCATTGTTTTTACACATGATTGTATTTATATTAATATTTAAAACTTTGTTTTATATAGATTAGTTTGAGCCTTAAGACACAATTTCATTACATAATACTTTGAGGTGAATTGCTTATGAAATCTCATAATCAAAATCTCATCCATGGATACATGTCATGTCAAGATGTTAGGTTGGGAGCCTATCTCCCTCCTAGCAGCCCTCGAAGGTCGAGGAGGCAAAGTAGAGGACGACAAGGCAATTATCTTGAACTTCAAAGTCATCCAAGTTGCTCCAATGTGCTTACCGTTGTCCACATGACTCCAATGCCATAAATAAAGTCAGTCTATTCAATTAAATTAATTGAGAAACTACCATATTGTTGTTGGCTTTGATAACATAGTTCATATGCACCCAAAAAAATATGCCACATGCCTATCTAAAAAACTCAAAAGAGATGTCTTTAAGAGGCTCAAAGAGGACAAATAACCCGAGGTTCGTCTAAGATGATGTAGTGCCGTTTTAGACTAGCAAAAGAACAAGGCCGTACAATGTGCAATGAGCTCGGTTAAAATGTTGGCACTTTTCCAATAACTCAACAAAGTTGTTTGAAGGTGGATCTTTGGAGGCAACAACAACTGAATGCAAACGTGATCCCAAAGCATAGTTGAAAAATGGGAAGGTATTTGCACACAAGCAATTAGACCACACACGAGGATAACTAACCAAAAGCAATGACAACAAATCTACCCAACACACCACAACACAAAACAAACATGCAAACATGGAAAGCTACCTAGGCTTTGCGTGGCTATTCCTTGTCGCACATGCCTCTAAACCTTTCACCGTGTCATTAAACCGGTCATGCATGTGATGTGATGTGTTGCCAATCCACGCTCACCTAGCCCGTTGTCACGCCTATAATGTGCCGCTAAATGCAACAACATCTAGCCCTTGTGTGTGTCATGGACGTGTTGCTAGAAATCAACATAACTTAGCTCCTTGTGTTTATTCGTTAGGCATTGTTGAACTCACCCGCTTCTAGCCCCTCGTCACACCATGCATGCATTGATAAACCAAGCAATGGTTAGGCCCTTGTCGCATCCCTAATGTAACTAGCATGTTTTTGTGACTCGTAACTCATGAGCACACACTTTGGTGTGCCTCGATCAACCTACTACCGATAAATTAATAAAAAGTTCAACAATTTCAAGAAATATTTGTAAAAGATTCGGCGCTTTAATACGAGGCTAGTTCACAACAATGAAAGATTTCTTATTTTTTTCACCCTTTTGTGGCGGCCTTGGTGTGTTTAACCTAATTGAATGCCCTAATCTCAATTAGTGGTCCTTTGTATGTGTTACTTTTGGATCCTAAAACGCCACTACAACCTCTAGGTTTAATTTAATTTTGGCCGACCCTGACGGCCGGGTACGGTATACACCCTTTGTAGTTCTTTTAACGCCCCCTTGCCTTAAAGCATTATTTGCAATG
Source organism: Polytrichum formosum (assembly GCA_964035585.1). Classification (NCBI taxonomy): domain Eukaryota; kingdom Viridiplantae; phylum Streptophyta; class Polytrichopsida; order Polytrichales; family Polytrichaceae; genus Polytrichum; species Polytrichum formosum. The sequence goes on along the minus strand of OZ037940.1, from coordinate 1,594,240 downwards.
AATTCATGAATGTGGAAATGACATAGTGTGATAGGAGGGGAGGAGCAAGTCATAGAGTGGGGCCAAGTGTCAATGTGCAACAAAGCTTATAACGGGCCTTCTCCCATTGTAGATTCTTGGGGAGCTCCATTTTTGTGAGCCTTTAGAGACCACGAGTGACTTTTGGGGTGAGTTTCTTTAAGACAACTATGACAATCGTTGGGGTCCTCGCCCATTGACAAGAGACTTGGCAAACTCCCCCGTCCCAACAAGGTTTATGGAGTTAGCAATATTTTGTAGCAAAATATTGCTAGCGATAACAATGTATAATTGAGTTATGTGCTATATCAAAATCTCTACATGCCCTCCAAAATGTGTTTGGGAAAAGAATGCATTGTTTACATTTTATCCAAAACGAACCCTAGGTCATATATGTCGCCAATTCCTACATATGTTGTAATAAATCTCCATTCTAATTCTAAATCGAGCAATATTTTGTAGACGTTACATGATTGCATATACAACCTTTAGTCAATTTAAATGTAAATCATTATTGAATCAAGGTTAAACTTCCCCCTAAGTTCTTATCATGCTCTTAATGGGTCGAGGTTCTCACACAACTATCAAAATCAATAGTAGAACCTACAACGAACTCACGATTAGCCATGTGTTTAGCAACTCACATATGACAAAATTCTATGAACATGTTTGATGGAAGCCCCCCCCCTCCCCTCCTCTTGTGCAAATGGTGGGTTCACGACCAAAATAAAATTTCGTTGGGATGCTACTCACCCCTCCTTTGAAGATGCTACTACATAGGCATCCATGTATCAGAGCCCTGCATTGGGTGCCCATACCCATGCCCATGCCCAAACCCACCCATGCCCATGGGTTTTGGGTGGGCATGGGTTCAATATTATTGGGCATGGATGGGCATGGGTTTGATATTATTGGGCATGGGTGGGCATGGGTGGGCCAAGACTTGGTGTAGGCGGGTAATGCACATTACACAAATTTTGAATACATTGGCGGCAATTTTAATAGCATGGGTGGGCATGGGTGACATGGGTCATGCTATGGGTGGGCATAGGTCATTGCTGATGGGTACGGGTGGGTATGGGTACAAATTTGAAGGACAATGCAGGGCTCTGCCATGTATCAACCCTTAACTTCCCAAGCAACCCAATTTTGGTTGATATATGATTTTTTCCCCTGCGTTAACTCCACCTAACTCATTATTCCGCAATCAAAATAACTGTAACACATCAACCCAACATGAATATTTACCCTTAGACACATGAATCATGCAAACTGGGGATGATAAGAACGTGGGAAGAAATGTCAAAGCCTAGAAGCCATCACGTTTTTGTTGTGTTGGGAGCTCATGTAAGTTGTCGACTCCAATCAATGGTTGTCACCAAAATGCAAGCTTTGCATGAACATAGACGATGTTTGTTTTGGTAAAAATTAATTTTTTTTGGTGTCGTGCAAAAACGGCCTTTGTGCTCACATCGACTGTCCGGTTTAACATTCGGACGCTCTTTGGTTTTTAGGAATTGTTTGTGCATATATGTGGTCAGAAACATGGGACACTTTACATTCTCCAAGTGCAAGGCAGCTAGCATGTTGTGGTTTGCACTAAAATTGTCATGAGAATTTGTGAGGTGCTCAACTGTTGAGTTGTTCCCATCTAGTGGATCACACAAGCATTCTGCTCATATTCTAGGTGGGTTTGATTGGTCTAAGGTCTTTTTTTGGGGGGGGGGGGAATAAAACATGGCATTTCTTGTGCACCCCTTCATTCAATTGCTATAATCTAAAAACTCCAATGGTTATTCATGCCCATATTTTCCCTCAAAATAGCTCATCTCCCATGTTCCAAAGATCCTTTGGTTAAATTTCATTTTAACCTCAAAACTTGTCCATGAAAATTTGACAACCAACATTGAGTGAAATGCATGGAAGACAATGCTTTTAGAGGCTTGGGAAGTTAGGGGTTAATCTATACACGTACTCACATTACGAGCATGCTATTTCAACTTGTAGACTAACAAGTTACTCATCTAGCGCTAGTCCTAGGACTATCGACTCCCAAGTTTTAGTGTTGACGATGCACACATATGCGATGCTAGTGGCAATCTATGGCACTTCCTTGGTTACTATCACTCACCCTTCGTCGCTTACGCGAATCTTATTGTTCCTTGTGAGTTTGACTCAAGGTGTGGAAAAGCGGCTACTAATAAACACAAACAAAAGAAAAGAAGAAGAAGAAGAAGAAGAAGAAGAAGAAGAAGGAGAAGACAAGGTTCGTACCATATTAGGTTCGAGATGACCCTAAACTGCCAGGTGATAGTGGAGAGGTACCCAAACTGAACAGAGTGGTTGGCGGTTCGATTCCCGGCTGTGAAATCGTCTCTCTACGTTCCAACAAAAAAAAGAAATTGTCTCTCTACTCGACGGAAAACTAGCTAGGTGGTCAAGCGTCTCTTGTATTTAAAAAAAGAAAAAAAGAAAAGAAAAAGGGTTCCTATGATATTGAGAGTAAACCATCACAACACATTTACATTTGAGTTATGTGCTTAGTAAAGTAGTTGATACTAGCCATGACACAATTTGGACTAGTCGTTTTCCTCATAAATTTTTCATGTCAATGCGACGATCCCATTCAAATATGAAAGGATGGTTGTTCACAATAAAATTCTAAAGTCAAGAATGAACAATATATATATAGTATTATTTTGATTGGAAGTTGTTAATTTTCTATGGACTTTTTTTCTTTCTTACCTCAAAGTGTAAATATGTTCTTAATATAATCTTGAAATTTTATTGCATATGTTTATCATAATTTTCTTGAAGTTCGATGACTCTAAACTGATCATAAACAAATCATGAAAATTACTAAATATTTGCTACAATATTGATGTGTTTTTTAAATTATTATGAACAACTTTTCTTCTAGGTACAATAAACTTTGAGTTCCAAAGAGTTTATTTTAGGTAATCTAATGAAACCACAACATGCTCTAGGAAGCGGAGGGTTGATAGGGTTGTGTTTAGCTCATCTCTCAATTGGATTTGAAGCTAGTATATTAAGTTATGGAAGGATTTAAACGATTCCCAACATCTTCACTAGATTAGCAACCCTCTATATGTGAGGCAAGGAAGACCCAAGAAAGGCATAAGGTGAATAAGAGATATGCTCATATTCAACAACCCTTAACAACCCACAACAAATACTAACTCCGGGTAGTACGCATCGCAACAAAATTACATTGAATAAGGGAGGAAACAAAACCGTTGAAATATTGAACTTACCATTATGTGGTAACATGCCCTAATTGATCACAACTCTTATTGATGTTTGCTAATTGATGAAACCCACCCACACTACATTTGAACTCGTCAATCTTTAGAATAGTTGATCAAAATGTTGGGTATGATCAAGAGCGACGTCCACACCAAATTTCACAAACATGTTGATTTTAGCGGCCTCATGCTATAGTATGAAACAAAATAGTAGTTCTAACATATTAAAATGTATTCTAGTAAGCAAATGTATTGAACACAATGTGAAAATAATAAACTTTATTAGTTACGATTTACCCTAATTACATATTTTGGTTAAAATTATTTTTGGAAAAAAATCATATTCATCGCATGTTGTATCATATTGGTTGCATCCTCACAAGATATAACATGAGAATTGTATTTCAACACTCCTCTATACCCCCTCAGTAAGGTAGGTTACAATACTCCCCATCGTACCCCCTCCCTATGCATATTGATTGCCACCGGTGTTAAACTTGCATCACCTCTATTTTGATATCATTGACTAATATATATAGTGTTAGGTTTCACAAATTGGATACCAGTTTGGTAAGTTCTTCAATATTGATAATTGTCATTGCATATTGATACCATCCCCTCATATGTTGTACTAGTCCATCATTGTTTGAGATTCAAAAAATAGCATATTGAAGTTCAAGAAGTTGAACAAGATAACCCTCAAGGATCACTGGTCACATTAAATCTCTCTCTCTCTCTCTAAACACATGTAAACCCCTTCCCCCCAACATAACGACCATAATATTTGCCACCCAAGGTGGTGTTCGGGGATTGGGATAGAGGATGGCTCTCTTCAAGTATAACCCCCGCTCTCAATTTGAGACCATCGATCTCCACGATCGGAGGGCTCCCCCGCACCCGCGGGGGGTGGGGGCGGGGGCAAAATGGTTATGTCCAATAACCTAGTCCATAATTTGGGATAAGTAGCCACGAAACAAAACCGTCCTTTATAAGTACAACGGCGAGACCACACGGAAAATAGAACAGAAAGGCATTTTGTTGGGCGGCCATAGGCTCCAGAAGTAGGTACTACAATAGCTAGTCAGCCTAGGGCTATTAAACCCTTAACGGCACATGTTTGGCAACATAGCTGGTAAGCTAAAACAACTACTAATGCTGTCACCACACGGGTTCGATCCCGTGACCCCCACATGGGAACAGCCTGACGCGGGGCTGGGAACGGGGCCGGGGCGGGCCGGGCGCGGGTCCACCGGGTGCCCCCGCCCGCCGGCCGGGTCGTGCCTTTCGTTTCCCGCCCTGGGAGGTCGGCGTTTTGGGATGTTTTAGGCGCACCAGGGTAGTAGTCTTTCAGGGTAAGGCAGGGTATCTCGGGGTGTCTCTGGGTGTTCCCCCGAGAAGCTTTCGAGCAAACCCTTGCACTTGGCTCTTCGATGTCCCGCCATAGCCACGATTTTCTGCTTCTATTGTTCATTTTTCGCGAGCTAGGATTCATTTTCTCCATGCGGTTTCTGGTCCTCCGTCTCGTGATTGCGCGCAGCATGCCTCTAAGTTGCTTCTCTGCGGATGTTATGGACTGTTTATGCGCCTCTGGTCATTCGTCGTTTGCCAGGTGGTCTATGATTCCCGCAATCTGACTGCTGCGCCTTCTAGCATTTCGTGCCAATGCGTTTCGTGGCTCCTTAAACGTCTGTGTTCTGATTTCTGTTGTTTAACGTCGTCAGAAGGTCTACTGTGTGAGTGATTCTTCTGGCGGAGTTTTTTAGTTGTAGTAGTTTTAGTTTTGGTTTTGGTATTGGTTATGGTTCAAGGTGGAGAACGGCCGAGTATGTTGACCCGGGTGCTTGAATGCGATCAATGAGCATCCGTGCGCTTGCGTTATATTTGATCGAGTTGTAGGACTTTTTAAGCAGCGAGGAGTCGAAGCGTAGGTTAGTAGTTTGCATTCCCAAAGGGGCTATGCAAATGTTTTTGGCTTAGTAGTTAGTCAATCACTGAAAATCTTGTGTCCGCGGTGAGCGTGTGAAAATCGTCATTGCTGGTATTATCTGTTGTGTGCTTCCGGATAGAAGGATGTTCCAGAGCCTTATACCTTTTGTCTTGTGCTCAGTTTTACATGTGACAGAGTGGTGCATATATTTTCAACATGAGAAGGGCAGCCAATGATTGAATCCAGTAAGAGTAGAGGAGGTCCAAGAACTTGCTTCTTCTCCGATCAAAATGCAGGAGGCACAGGACGTGGACATGGACAATGGTGGCGACTGTCACAAAGAGGTCGAGGAGAGACACTCCCCTCTCAAGTCTGAAAGTTCACAGCCGAAGAGGAAATCCCCCTTACGAACATGCAAGAAGGAGATAGTTGATGACGAGACTGACACCGGCAGCCAACCTCGGCAAGGGTCGATGGGAGGAGTTCCGACTGCAAACGGTTCAGAGACCAAAATAAGAACCAAAGGGCATTTGCAAGTATTTATTGAGGGGTTGGAGCCCCGTTTCAAGAAGCTTTGTGAGGTAGGACGCCCGGACTTTTTTTTCTTAGCGCGTACATAATTGGCCACGTTTTTATCTTCCAACATTTCTCCAAGTTTAATCGAAGATTCTGCCGCTGACGCTTCATTTTCCTGGCCGCTGTGCAGTCTTGTGACACCGGGCTCCTGGTCTCCCTTTGTAGATAGGTTCGATACGGTTTAAAAGCTTACGGAACAGGTGATAAATTTGGTTAGGCGGGAAAATGCTACAAGGAGAGTTGTAGCAATTATTCTTTTGAGGTTAGGCATCGCATTTTCTGTCCGATATCACTCTTCTCAGAGCGTCTTAAGTTCTCAGATTTCCGAGGCTGTATGCGACGGCTTGTATTAGATGCCTGTTTCTGACCAAAACACTTGATCATTATTAGGCTTATTTGGTAGGACGTTGTCATGTCCGTCGGTGTCCTCTTCCTGGCGCCTTTCTAAATTATTAAGCGCCATTGTCCAGGGATTTTAGCAGTTAACAGAGTCTGTAAGAAAGTACGTCCGACTGGACGAAAGTACCTGACTTATGGTAGGGGGAAGGAGGTCACTATTGGCTGCTATTAACCTTGATCTTATTATTTAGAAGTTGATGATGTAAGAGCTAGTATTTGTAGAGAGCCGTGCATCTTTTGATGTTATTGATTAAGAGGCTCAAACAAAATGCTTCTGGCTATTTGCAGCAAGGTCTCTGCCTGGACGAGAAAACAGCAGCACAAGCGTTGCAGCTCTTCAGAGAGAGCAAACCACTTCTATTGGCCAATATTGGTACTATTGGAACTGGCACCGTAAGTCCACCGAACCTTTATTTTGCATTGGTGATGGTCCAAGATATGGTTACTTCATTTGGTGTGGTTTTGATTTTTGTAGGTTTTTGGACAGTTACTAGTCATTGATTTAGTTCTATGATACGTCATTTCTGAGCTCTATTAATATGTGCTATTTAAATAGTGATGAGGACCTTCTTTTGATTTCAGGTGGAAGAGACAGAGCGTCTCTGGAGTGCCTGTGTCCTTTATGTCTTGAGAAGGTTGAGCAATGGAGGCTCTGCAGGAGGAGACAGAGATGACAACAAAGGAGACAAAATCGATATCGATTGTCCTGCAGGGTTCACTCTTTCGCAGCTCTTGCGAGAGACAAAGCTTAGGTTCGTGTTCTCGCTTCCTCCCATCTCTTTGACGAGCTGGTTTAGCGAGTAAAGTTATGAAGTCCTAAGGCTGCCAATATATATTTGTGTAGTCAGGCCACATTATAGCTCTAGTTTCACTTCACTGTTTGAAGGAGAATCTCAGTTTGTTGTTTGCCAAAATTATCTGCCTCTATTCTGAGCTCACCTTTGTCCTCTAGGATAAAATTAAGTCAGTCAAGAGTGATTTTTTAGTGGCTTTTGATCAGTTGATCTACCTGTAGAAATTGTCATAACTACATTGTGGACTTTGTGGCTTGCATATTGTCATTGTGAAATGTTGTATGTGGGCTCAATTCTGCAAGTGACGCTCTTGTCACTTGCTGTCATTATGTGAGCTTGATGAAGCGTCTTCTGTGGTGGTGACAGTGTGGTCGAATTTTTCAAGGAGCTTCCTCAGTTTCTTGCAAAGGCGGGCCCAATTTTGAAGACTCCCTACGGAGATGATTGGGAAAGACGACTTCAGGTACCGATTAGGGTGAAGCATCTGGACTATTAACGCAGAGTGCTCTTGTGGCTTAGCTTCCTGTTGGACAATAGGTGTGACACTTTTAGATTGTGGCCATGTAAACAGGTGAAGGAGGTTCAAGCTAATTTCGTCCACTTGATGGTACTTTTCAAGTAAGTTGCTTCCCATGCAGCATCTTTTAACCTGGGAATACATTCTAAAGTGAACAATTTGTATCCAGCAATATGAATCCAGTAATTTGAGCAAGCCAATTAAAATCCATCTTTTTTATGGCAATCCACTATGTAGCTGATCAGGTGATTTCAGGACTGCTTCTCCACCTTCAAAATATCTCTTCTAATTATTGTCAATCTGAAATATATTTTGTAAAACTGTTGCAGTTATTATAAACGACTATATCAAGAACTTTTTATTTTTCCTGAAACTCCTTCTAGAAGTGCCAACGGCTCATCTTCAGGAGGCAGTGGTGATCCCCCCCTTCCTGTTCACATGCGCTTTGGTTGGATGCTATTCCTGGCACTTCGCATGCACATTCTGAGCCACTTCACCGATCTGGTTACCTGCACTAATGGGCTTTTGGCTGTTATTGTAAGTCGACAAGCCCTATACCATGCTTTTGGGCAGGCTTCTTTTTCTCTAATATTTTGTCTTAGTGTTGATAATTGGTCTTTCACTCAGCTGTAAAGTTGATCTTGTTTTCAGGCATCAAAACTGTATGAGTCAGTATCGATTGCCATATTTATCAGTTCTGGAGTGTGCTCCTCCGGGTCAACAACTTGGATGACAGTAACGTGACAATCAGAGAGATGCTAATATCTGCATGCAAAACTCAGAAGCCAATTTCCATTTATCAAACTGGAATGTTGTGCCTTTCAATCTCAGTGACATGTCTTCCCTTGTTGTATTTTGCAGATTATCCTAATTATTCATACACCAGTGCCTTTGAGGAGGTTCTCCTTTGATGATAAAACAAAGTTTGGTAAAGTTTCTTTTCCATTTGAATCGTACAATTAATACAATTCAAATGATATTACTGTGCTAGGAGTTGTTCCAGTGTTTATTACTAGTGACTACTTCTGATCCAGCGTATGTTATGTTCACAAACAGCAAAGCGGACTCCAGATGGGGTGAACTTGGTCGGATCACTGTGCCTTATGTACCATGCTTCAGAGGAGGATGTGGTTCGCATGGTTGAGGAACTCAATAGAATGATAAAGGACCTTCTCAAAAATCCTTCAAAAGAAGGGACTGCTTGTGACGCTCAACAAGTGCATGGGATAAACTTAGGTGCTTGGACTTCTCTTTAATCCAATGTGTGTACTCTTCTGCTGCTGGTGTCTCTGCTGTATAGTAGGCTGCTTATTGAGGCACTCAAACTTTTCCTGGGAGTTGCACTTATCTATTCAGTGGTTTGCAGATGGCATAACCCACTTTGAGGGTCTGATGGAGGATGAAGCTCTAACCTCACATCTTCTTATTATGGAGAAAGATTATGATGAATGGTATCATAGTCGAGGGGAGCTTGATGAACGGATGTTCATTAATGGTGAAGACAGTTTGATAGGAGCTGTGTCAAGTGGTGGTACTCCCAGTGTCTCTGGGGTCAAGGTATCTATATACATAATCATTTTCACCTAAGTCATCCTGCCCAAAAATTCATTCCCTACCTGGAGCTGGGTGCATCTCTGCACTCTTGGGTGCCCGTGTCAACATGCTCTTCTCTGTGTGACTGACTTTGTGTGCCAATTGGCACTTTTAAATATGTTTTCCCCCTCAGCCAGGATCCATTCTACTCAATCACCACTGCAAAATCCCTTAAATCACTAATCTGGTTGTCTGACTCCCTGATTGCTTCTGGTCCACTTCTCATTGTTTTATTTTCTGATGTTCTTGCTGAAACAAACTAACCTTGAGTTGGTGATCCCACGTGATTATATTCATTACAAATTTGACAATCAAGTGTAACCACTTTCGTGCCTCTTTTCCCTTTAGTGACTCGCTTTAGTACCATTTTGGCAAATTTGACAGTCAATGTGATTATCCTCAGCGCTGTTCTTCGTATCGATTTCCACCAATTCCCTTCACAACAATTCCCTTCACATGAATCCCTTCCCATCAATTCCATCCACATAAATTTACAGCATTTCTGTTGTACATCATTTACATTTTTTATGGTATCATCTACATTCTTGCAATTAAGGTAAGTATTGTGTTCTAGTTCATGCATACATCTTGGTTTTGAGGATTTGTGTACATCAGCATCTTCTTCAGCTGGAGTCGAGAAGCTTTTTTGTGTGGCTGACAGTGGTGTTGCTCAATGCAGAGGAAACATGATTCAATATCATCACCAGTGCATGGTCCTGCAGTCTCCTCGGGAGCATCGCCTTCATCTCCCTGCCACTCCCCATGCTCATCCCCTGTGAGGCCTGGAGGATCACTGGCAGCTAACAGCAGCAAACCCCCTCCTACTCCTGTTAGTGTTACCATGACCACTGCAAAGTGGCTTCGCACAATGATAGCTCCTCTGCCAGCAGAGCCTTCTCCAGAGCTGCAGGGATTCTTTCAGTCATGTGACCGAAACATTGCAGCTGATGTTAAATATAGAGCAAATGTATTATTGGAATCTATTTTCCGGATAGGAAATTGGCGTGGGGATGGAGATGCTGGAGCTATAGATAGCACATGGGCTGAGCAGCGCAGGCTAGAAGCTTTGAAGTTATATTACAAGGTCCTTGGGAGCATGTGTAAGGCAGAATTCCAGAGGCTACGCTGCAAAAACCTTCTCTTTCTCCCTAATGAAAGATTCCACCGGTGCATGATTGCATGCTCAGCTGAGCTCGTTCTAGCTACCCACAAGACCGTGACAATGACATTTCCTGCTGTGCTGGAGCCAACAGGAATAACAGCTTTTGATTTGAGTAAGGTTATTGAAAGCTTTGTTAGGCATGAGGAGCTTCCTCGTGAACTGAAGCGACATCTGAACTCTATAGAAGAGAGATTATTGGAGAGTATGGCATGGGAAAGAGGCTCGTCAATGTACAATTCACTTATTATTGCAAAGCCAAATCTTGCTTCAGAGATCAATCGCATGAACTTGATGGCAGAACCCATGCCTTCTTTAGACAACCTGAGCTTGCAACATAATTCCTCATCAGCATCAAGGTTGGCTGCACCTTGCAAAATGGAGGGTGCAGAAGGTGAGATGACGTGGATGATTGAACTTCTCAGTTGTGTTTACTGAAAGTTGCAATAGATCTATCAGAGTACAGTAAATTTTTTAAATCAGTTATAGGATACGAACTTGAAGTGATAATACCTGTTGCTTTTGATAGTTTTGAAGGTAGTCTTGCTCTGCAGGTCACCAGATAATCCCTAGTGTACTGCATGGGCTTCGGGTTTTCTGTGCTTCATGTATTACTTGGAAGTCAGTCATGTCTAAATCAGTGGTCTCAGTTCATATGATACCATTGTATGTATGTGTTCTTAAGATTTTTTTTTAAAAATAAAAATTCAAAAATAATATTATCCATATTACAGTTCTCTTTTTTCTTCAGGATTTTTTCAGGTCTTTGATTGTTCTCTTTTATTGGAGTAGTATTTGGATTGGATCTTCCTGGTATTATCTGTCAGTGCTGCCTTTATGTGTAATCCAAAATATTTACTGCTTGGTTTGGATTACTTGTGTTCTGGAAGAATCCTGTTTCTAGTTTTTCACCTTTATTATTAATTTCTGCAGGGGATTTAGCAGGAGGTCCACTATCTCCAGCTAGACATGTGTCTGCGACACCAGTGAAAGCCAATGGAAATGCTACAGGTGTTGACCAAGTTGGGCCTGCAAGTTTCATGTCACCAGTTAGAGGGCCATCGGCTTTTACAGCATTCAACTCCCCCCAAAGAAGTCGTTTAATGCCCCCTTTGCTACCAGCATTTGCCAGGTAAGTCATTGTCATGTATTGTTTGAGTGACTGCAAAATCTAGTGATCTTTACATCTGGACCCCAACTGCTCACTTGCAGATTATGCAATCATTTCTGTTTCTCTTTCACTTGTTTGGTGAAGTTACTTCTGTTGAGTCAACTTCTTATTGACCTGTAGAAGTGAATTCCTGATGAGTTTGTCGTTAACATAGGCATAAGGAAAGGCTAAGCAGTGTTGTTGTGCTTGTCCCTGACTGATTGTCATGCTTGGTGCAGTCCTCAAAGGCCAAATCCTCATGCAGGAGGGGAGACTTGTGCAGAGACATGTATAAATGTGTTTTTCCAAAAGGTGCAGTCCTTGTTACATGCTTCACTGCCAATTGGCCTGTTATAGGCCATTCATCTCTTTCGTGGTTTATCTGATTTTCATGTAGTTGGAAAGCTTGTAATCAATGCTGAGCAATGCCACTAAAAAATTATAGAAGATGTTAGCAAGGGTTGTCATGTTTTTGTACTGAATCTGCAAGCTTGCCCACGCCTTGCTATTTATGACAGTTTCTGCAGAAGAAGATCAATTCGCTTCTGGTGGTTGCAGCTAGTAATGGAGATCCAGGTAGCTTACTTGTGTATGTGATACATGTGACCAGGTGATGAAGTTGGCTGCTGTGAGAATACGGAACTTGTGTGACCGCCTTCAGCAGTCCCATCAGATTGCAGAACAAGTATACCGTGTGGTGCAACATGCCTTGCATCATGAAACAAGCCTTTTCTTCAACCGACACATTGACCAGCTCATCTTGTGCAGCCTTTATGGAATCTGCAAGGTCAGTGTCCATTCTTGTATGCATTTGAACTAGTTGATGACCTTAACACTAAGGTCATCATAAGCACTGGTCTGTTTCATTGACTGTGTTTGTGTAGTTCATGTCTGTAGTAAAGATTGGGCTCTTCAAGATGCTGACAGTTTATTTTGGTTGAAAACAGGTCAGCAAAGTAAATGTGACATTCCGAGATATTATTTTTCATTACAGAAAGCAACCACAGTGCAAGCCTTATGTGTTTCGCAATGTCTTTATCGACTTGCCCCCTGTGAGGCGAGCTGGGGTATGTCCTCTTGATACCAAAATTTCATGGCTTGGTATGGGTTTATAGATATTTTCTGTAAACTTCTAGTGGTCAGTTTTTCTTCTGATCTTTGTACTTTTAGTATGCTGACAATGGCATTCTTGGATCTTATTTATTTGTTTACAGAAACCAGGAGGACAAGAGACAGGAGACATCATCAAATTTTACAATGAAGTTTTTGTTCCTTCAACCAAGTCTTTCTTGCTGAACGCAGGCTCAAATGCTTCTCCTGCAGTTCCAAGCCATCCCCGTGTTGCTGAGGAAAGGGACCAAGGAGATGGTGAGATTCTTGTCATATGTTTTGAGATGATTTTGCAACTGAGCACGAAGAATCTTTTGTTGTCTACAGAATTGAAATCAGTATTCAATTTATCTATCAGATCCGGGTGAAAGGAAAATTCAATGTTGCAATTTAATATTTCTGCACCTTTTAGGTTCCCCAGTTGTACCATTTCCGCACAAGTAATCTCAAAAAAGATTGTCAAATATGCGCATCTTGTATGGTTGTCCACTATCCTTTGTACATTTGTCAGAAACTACGATGTTTCATATAAGAAGACTGTTAAAGAGTGATCGTTTTGTAATTTATAGATAAACATGGCCCTTCCTGACCTGGAGAAGTCTACTTGCAATCATGAGTTGGTACTTCTCATGGCAGTAAGTCGCCGCTTGTCAAGTAATTGGTCAATTGTCCTGGATTCAGATTCCTGACAGCATTGTCAGGTTTGAATCCGTGGATCCTTTTTTTGGTTGTTTCTCTTTGTCCAGTATTATCACCTCTGAATACCGCACCCCTTCATTTGTTCAATAGCTCCGAAGGTGTTTTCTTTTAGACCTCTTTGGTCTGGTGTTTAGTGTGGTCAGCAACATAATTTGTGCGTGTAGATCTTCCTCCGATTTGAGGAATGATTTGTATCCAATCCACTTCTGTCCTAGAGCGTCTTCCTCTACTCCCAAAATTGAAGTCCCTGTAGTGGTGCTCATCATTACAAGAACCTCATCTGACATCACCAGGTTTTTAAATGCAGGGCTCTCTTGAGACCTGGATTTTACCTGGGAGGCCTGGTCTGAAGCCTGTCGAGTGACCCCTTTCCCTGTATAACAAAAACTGCAACAAGCACAGTCTGCAGTCTGCAGTAGTCAAGGTAGGCGTCGGGATGACAAGCATAACCTTGCATAATTTCCGTCTGACTTGTGTGTCTGTTCAACAGGATTTCGTTTGATCTTGACTGGTCCCGCACGTGCTACTAGGTTGTGCATCTAATGCTAACAACTGCCCGTTGTAAATTGGTGGGGTGTGCAGTCCAGGCACCTGGGTCACCGAGACCCTCATCCTTTCCTATTCTTCCAGATATGTCTCCCAAAAAGGTTTCTGCATCACATAATGTCTACGTCTCCCCACTGCCCTCTAATAAGGCATGCCACGATGCCACTCTCTCCATTTGAATTAAAGCCTACATTGCTAAATCCTAATTTGATCTGATGCTCTGGAGATTGACACAATGTCTTTTTAATGCAGCACTTTGACATTTGGAAGGGATCTTGCAGGTTGATTCAATCATGTCTCCACATACACGAAGTTTATATGCATGTGTAGGGGAGAGCACGCAAGCTTACCAAAGTCCGTCGAAGGATCTGACAGCCATCAACAATCGACTAAACCACAGGTGTGGGGTTTCTTCTCATTAGAGCTTGCGTGAATGCTTTGTGATTTCACTGACAACTCTTGCCTTCTGGATATCTCAGTTGATAGATTGATATAATAATTTCCCAGTTTCACACTAGACACAGAAATTCATGTTGCTGAGCACGGTTGCAGGACTGGGAGGCGCTTGGGGAGGCTGGACTTTGGGGACGCTGCTTTGGTGAGTGACACACTGGTTGCAAATGTGCTTCACCCTCTCAATGGCAACGGGAGCCAACAAGGGACGCGGGCGGCAGCAGATCCCGCCATAGCTCCCAAGTCGTGGTCTGCTTCAAAACGACCGCGATCCGATAGATAAAGTTGACGTGTCTTCGGTCGTCTTCTTCCACGCAAGCAAGCAAACTATGTATCTAAGCTACCATTCTTGTAAACAGCTACCGTGATGGAATGTAGGTGTACACATACATTTAGATGCCTCTGTCACGGTTTCTTGGATTCCATGTGAAAGGAAAGGTTGGTGATTCATGTCAGTCAGAGCCTAGGCCATCTTCCGAACCAGCAGGAAAGGTTGAAGATTATCATGGATAGGCAACGGGCCCGTATCACAACACCCTGTGCCATATTTTAGATAGGAGACTCTAGTCAATTGTCCGCTGAAGGGGTGGTTGTGCTGCCACGCACCCACCCTCCACACAAAGCTCACATCTTGCCACGAATAATGTTTGATCTGCTTTTGACTCAGCAGATCACAGGATGAAATATGATGTTTTGAGGGACTACTGTTACGTACGCCCCTCACCCCAAACCCCTTCGACTTCTTCCTTTCGTTTCCTTGCGTTTTTGTTCTCATCTCTGTTTTCTCCATCACCCCCCTTTCATCTCCACAATGCAACAGATGCATCTCTTTTCCTTCCATTCCAGCTTTTGAGAGGCTCGCTTTGTGACTAAGGATAGATACCAAGAAATCCACTGATATATGTAGAGAGTTGCGTTGCCGAGATAATGATTGCAAGTTGAATGACAAATTCGTTGATTAATTCTGTCCACCAGGACCTTGATGCTCTTGTTGCATCCACCAGGCGAGATCCAAAATTGGAGACAGAATCTCAAAAAGCACCATTCTGCAGCTTTCACAGCTTCCGGCTCAAAAGACTTGGATAATTCAGCATGTGGTCAAACCCTAAACCCTAAAACCCTGTGTAATTGAAACTTTAACCTAGGTGTGCCTATCCACATTGACTAGGAATCCACGAGCTCTAGCTTTTCATGTGGGTGTAGTGTCTAGTAAGTTTTATAGTAAGATCATGCATGAGAGAATTGCGAGAGATTCCCGGAAGCGGATCTGTCCACAAGTGGTCATGTAAAAGGCAGCCAATCCAATTGCAGAACTGCTTGTGATGCTCCTTTTTTTTATTTATTAACCATCTCACATTCGGAAGTCAAATCCGAAAGGGTATGATGATGAGAGCTTGCTCACACAATTCCAGGGAATGCTGCTGAATGTCTCATCCGCTTTTGGCGCCATCGATATCGAGATTGAGGAGGTGGTTGCACCTATGGATCACGGTATGATGGAATTCAATACCATTCTCAGGTGTCTTTTTCCACGGAGCTGGAACTAATCATTTTGCCAGCGAAAAGGTTCACCAACTCAGTGCCAACACTCGATTTTTTTAATGTTCATGTGTGTTTTTCACCAAATTCAGTTTTGAGGTGCACTGAATGCTAGGCTGGGATAGTGAAACCAAATGCAATGAACGAGAACCGACCACTAGTTACAGATGAACCGATTTGAGTTGAGAAATAACTGGTTGAAGTTCAAGACTTTAGGAAAATTGCCAATTATTTAAGTTGAATTTCCCACTACACTGTTTATGGTATTTAGTGTCACTTACTATTCGGAGTTATGCATTTCTATAACATTTTATTGTTAGTTGTAGTTTTTTTACCAAGTAAAGATGTTAATGTTCTATAGTGTGCAAACAATCAATTTCACCTTTGTTGGTAAAAAAGGAGATCTATAACACAAAGTTATAGCACAATGTAACTGTGAATAGTAAGTGACAAAATGCCATCCATGGTGTGTACTGTAGCACTTTAGAAATCCAGTCAAAATACTGAGTGAAAGAAATTTAAAGTATGTCCTAAAAGTTTAGAAAGAAAGAGACAGCCTCCCTCTTGGCAAGTTCTCACAGATGATAGCCGGGTTACTGAGGGCTACTTTACATTAGAGCTTGAGGGCCCTTGCCTGTGATATACAAATTATGTGATTGGTCGAGAAGCCGGAGATGGTCCAAGTTCACTCTACACTAGATCTTGAAGGCGTAAGGAACCAAAGAAATTTGAATGGATGAAAATTGTACATGGTCTTCGACATGGCAGCAAGTGGATCATGTTTCATGGCCTACCAAATATTGCGTTGGCTTCATCAAAAAGCGGTGGCTCTAATGCAAAAACTAGGGGTTGTGATAATCAATGAAATTGCCATTGGGTCCTAGAGATATCATATTGCTATGGTGGGGACCTGAAACCCAAACATACATTATGTTGTGGTCCTTCAACATGATCCACTTTCACTATTCACTAAGCTTGAGGACCCATCATTTGCAAAAGTGGATTTCTATTTCCCATGGTATTGCCTCTGGATGAATTTCAAGATTTTTGGGCATAATTGGTCGAGATCCTAGTGTTTCCAAGTCCAACTGGTTACATGTTGACATCTTGCGGTTTTTCTTTATTAATTTGAGGTACATTCTCTAAATATCTTTGAAATGATAGGTAATATCCTTGAAATCTTGAACTTCAACTAATTATTGTTCTCCCCCTTTAATATGACACGTTTGGTTGTGCAAGAAAGTGTCGTATTCTGCATAATATGACATTTTGGTCTCAAATGTCGTACAATCGAGGTTTTTCAAGAAAATGGCCTAACTCAATGTAAAATATCATTTTGTATACACAATGAAGAACATTTTTATTAAAGAAATATACTCACAATGTCACACAATATGGAGTTTAAAAAATTATATTGGCCCATGATGATGTTGATGATGTTGGGAATTGACATCTTGTTCAATTTATCCATAAAAGATTGCAGGTTTATCATATCTATAACTGAAAGCTCCACAGATTCTTCACTGCAAAATTTGATAGTAATTACTAGGCTCCACCGCAAAGCTTGAGGAAGCTTTGCTAGTGGTGTTGGTTGGTCATCCACATCATTTCCCTCCATTGGCTCTTCATTCAAATCTACACCTAAATGGATTTCTCTATCCCATGCCAAATCCACCAATTCAGACATGTTGTACTATGTATCAACAATTTCCTCTCCTGCCAATTGCACATATTCTTCAATAGGCATTTCTTCACTTCCAAGATTCAAAGAGGAAATGAGACTTGCCAATTCATTTGCTGCTTCTTTCATTCTTTCATTTTCACGTTCTTCGTCCATGGCAAAATTGGCACTCTAGTTTGCAGGTAAAATCTTGGACTTCCTCTAGTTCTTTCGCATGATTTGGGGATTCATCTCTCTCTACACTTGAAAGCACCACATAAAAGCATGCCTTACATCGGGCACTATTTCCCTCAAGTCCTGGTGAGTAGTATAAGAATCAAACTGAGAGAGAACCCATTATAAAAACTTCTTATACTGAACTTTGAACGAAGCAATTATTCCTTGATCCAAGGGTTGTACCACACTTGTAACTTTAGGTGGTAAGAAAACAATAGTAATATTGCTCAACTACAAGGTTGGAAAACCAAATGATTCATCCTTACCAACATGCTTAAGGGAATGAGTAGCAGAATTGTTCATAATTAAAAGTACCTTCCGCTTTTGAGATTTGAAATGTACATTGAGGCTCATCATCCAACTTTCAAATACATATGATGTCATCTAGGCCGTTTGATTTGCAAACCACCATACATAATTTGTTGGCAACCACCTTCCAAAGCATCTTGGGTGTAGAGATTTGAAAATAACTACAGGTTTCAACTTGTTTAGTGTTTGTTGTGTTTACAACAAAAGCAAGAGTGAGACGGTCCTTTTGAATTTTGCATCCAGGAACTTTTCCTTGCGCTAGTGCCTTGTTTGATTGGGCACGATAAAATATACTACTCTCATCCATATTATAAAGACCTTTCGTTGCCATAAGCAATGTGGAGGAGGTTAGTGCTTTACCAAATTGTATGCAAGTTGTTTTGTGCACAAACGTGGTCATCAACACCGAAATTGTTGAATTTATACCCGAAATGAAATGCATTGGCCACTCAATACTACCGTCACCTCCGGGCCAAGAAATTGAAGAGTGGCATGGGCAAATCTAGGAGTATAACTTGGTGACGATTGAAATTTCCAATCTAGAGAGATGTGAGATTCAGGTGTGAGGACAAAAATGAATCAAGAAGAGAAATCAACAACTTCAAGATTCTAGTTTGTAGACCCAACAATCCCTAAACCCTTAACCTCCACTCAAAAGACTCAAAAGTGCAACGTTTGTTTCGAAACCAAGGTCTAAAACAATCAAACTTGAGTTAACTTAAGTTGTCCCATTGATGAAATCACCATGTACTCCCCCGATCCCAAGACAAATCCTAGTGTTGGTCCTACCACCTGCACGCAATAATTACATGTGTTATATGATAAATCGGGCCTAAAAAATGTCATATTACAAATGCTGTAGTCGTCATACCGGGGTAAATCAACACTAGAAAGTTTGGTCGACGGGAAATGGGTCGTATAATCGAGGTGTCGTATTATCGGGGTTAGACTTGTATTCCTCAAACTTGACCGGTACATGTGTAACTAGCGGTTGGCAGTGTGTGTTTGACAAATTTCATTTGACGTTCAACTTCAAATCCAAAGTGTCACGTGACGTTTTCAAAAAAAAAATTGAATGTCAATTGACATCTACATTTTCTTCTAAAATGTCACCTCAATGTCACATGCCTAGTAGTACATGTCCTTTCAATTTTTAAAGTGTCAATTGACGTGTGGTTTTTCTTCTTCACAAGTCACACTACATGTCAAATCCTAAATCGTGCATGTCAATTGACGTGCACTTTATTTTTGTGTAAGTTTTTGCGTGTCAAATGTCAAAAACTTGCAAAAACTTTGTCAAAAATACACACTGACAGTTGGATCTCCCCGTTCATTGATTTTCATGGTCTTGGCTCTTGGTCCGTGTGTAAAGTGACCCGGAGGGCAGGTAGCAGTGTTCAAGATCGAAGCCCTCATATGAGTTTCATTTTGAGGGGCTCTCAAATTTCAGCCCTTCAGTTGAAGGGTTGGTTCAAATCCAAGACGCCAATCCAAGAGTATAGAAATGAAATACAAAACTCATAGTAAACTTGTGCATGAATTATATGGTACATGTTTCCAGTACAATGTGAAGAATTAAGAATCAACCATCTAACTCCACTTCTTGTAGTGACAATGCCCTACGCTTGTTGGTTCTTGTGACAAGCAGATTATATTGAGGACTTCAAGTGACGTCTTCATTTTCAATTGGGGGTTGCGTTTTGAAGGGCTGTTTTGAGAGAGGTATATTTTGAAGGGCCAAATCGCGTTTGAAAGGCATTGAAGACTTCAATCTTGAACACTGGCAGGTAGGTATACAATTTAACTGCCACTGTTCTCTTTATCTACCCGAATTCTGTTTCGGATCGTCCTTGAATTATGTGCCACATCCCCACACGCGATTGGCTCCTTGCTTGGTGAATAGCATACGAAATTTGACAGTATCCAAGCTTTTGGGTCAAATTTGGGGTGCTTCCGACTCGGGTGCCAAAGAGGAGCTAAATTGGGAGGCCGATGGGTCTCATTATGTGCGATGCCCGGTGTGTGACGGAGCACCCGTGAGTGCTCCAATTTTAGGCCCGGGACACATGATTGTCACACAATTATGCATTTGGAGCCCAACTTCTCTCAATGGCGGGACGAAGATCCTCGTCAACTTGGGAAGGGTTCTATTAAAAGAGGAAAATAATGCGTGACGGGTGAGCTACTTATTTGTGACGCCAACTAAGCAAAACATGTACAACTATGACAAATGATTGCTTCTTAGTAATCTCAATAGCAAAAACAATGTGTGGGAGGTGAGCTATTTCTTTGCAATGCCCCTGGGGGTGGACTCTTCATTAGAAACCTAAATGACGTGTGTGACTATGAAATAATGCTCCCTATATATGAGAACTTTATAGAGAAAAACAAATGTAATCATACTAATGGCAAGCTAGAAAATGGACTCATGTGTTTATACTAAGCATTTCAATTTAATGTGATAAATGCCTCCATTATATATAGAAAATAAAAATCATGAATTAAATAGGCATTTGTTACTTCTAAAATCCAATTTATCTTTCCAATGAGAAAGTTATTGAACTTTTTTTTTGTTCATAGCATGTAACTCAACGATTGCATCAAACAAACAAAGACAAAAAAAAACAATAACTTAACCACGATCCGATGAGAAAAACTCAAGGGAGGCCATGAGTGCTCCAAGAGCCTCCAGTTTGTGAAACCTAGAACCCAAATGCAAACCCTAACAAGAATGGACAAGGTAGCCATTGAGGACTATTACCATATGTCAACAATGGATGAAAACACAAATTGAATGAAACTAACACACCTATTGTTAAAAATTTCTCTAAATATTAGGGCCCCCTTTTGTACATTTACCTTTACTTCAAAATTCTTAATAGCCTTTCTAGATGTACACACTAGAAAAAAAATAAAAAATAAAATCTCTCCCATATGTGTACTATGTACCTTAAATGCCTCAATTCATACCCCTTCTTGCACTCACGTCAGTTTGTACATTGTATGAAGGGTCCACCCCCCGGGCGCCCATCAAACACGTAGATTGGCTTTTGTTGATATCAAAAAGGAACCAACAACAAACGGGCATACGATCACTTTGATCATTTGATGGTAGACTTAAAAACAATAATTGCATTAGTTTCTATGACATGTATTGCAAACTTAGATGCTTTTAGATGCTTATGAGTGTCATCAAGGGGATGAAAAAGCCTTCAATGGCTTTATTGATGAATGCTAGGGTTTTGCATTATACATAAACTTTGATATGCATCATCCAAAGTGCCTCGAAGAAGACGAGATAGTGCTAGATGGATCCTAGCATTCATCAATAAAGTCATTGACGTGCTAGGGTTCATTAATTGCATTTATGATAGGAGTTGATTGCTATTAAAAAATATATCGGTATGCTTATGTTAATGACTATATACAGATGTAACTTTTCTATGTGTACATATTGTCACCTTGTATATTTATCATTGAAATTGTATGTGTAGTACAAAATTTTACAAGTAAAAACTTGTATATAGGAGGGTTTCAAAGTATGTTGGGAACGCACACGATCCTTGGTTTTAATGAAAGGTGCACCCCTTGGGACATTAGCAAATCTTTAGTGGAACTCACTGCCCTAAATCCCAGATTGGTCAATACAAGACTAGCTTCGCCCACCCTCCCTAATAAGACAAGCTAGAAAGCCAAATTTTAATAGCCCGACACCACTCTTTGTGTATGATCATTTAAGCATGAAAAAAACTTGGCTGACTTTGTGTTAATTCTCATAATCTCAAGATCTGGGACTAAACCCATAATCTCATCTGCTTTACTTCACGAATAACTCTATAACACCACTCATAATCATCCCGACTGGAAGGGTATGCATCGTGTTCTACATCAAAGCTTGGGGAATTTCTAACAAATTATTAAAATTATAAGTTTGAGTCCACAGTCTGGAGTTGAATCAAGTTCTTGACAACTTGATATGGCAAACTAAAACCCAAGGCAATTAATAGATGTTCAAAAAGCTCCCAAAATCTTACCGATCGAGCTCATGACATTGCAAACTTAAAAGTAGTTGGCATGAGATTTAAACATATTGCACCACAATTGCTTCCATAAGTAAACAAATTGACCCATTATACCGCTTTTTGGGATGCATTTAGATCATTTGAATAGGAATCCGATGAATAAGGGCCCCTTTACACACGGACCAAAAGCTGTGACCATGAAAATTAAAGGGACCTTGAAAATCATCCAAAGGTTGTACTGTGGGAAATAGAATTCCAATTTTGCAATTGATAGGCCCTCAAGCTTAGGGCCACTTCACACACAAGCCAAGAGCCATGACCATGAAATTGTGAGAGCCCAAAAGAAAGTGTCCAAAGGCCGTCCCAACACACCTCCAAAATCGTGTAGTGTGGTCATGGACCCTCAAGTGTAGTGTGAAGTCACATGTGCCCGGGCCCTCAACCAAATGCTATTTCAATGAATTTCTATCATGCGGGTAAAATAGAATAAATCAACGGTTGTGAGCGTTCGGAGTGCCATGGTCTCCCGGTTTTGTGTTAGGCCTACCTCCAAGAGGTGTTTTTGAAAAGAGTCCAAGTGGTCATGAAACATGATCTATTTGATGCCATGTAGGAATCCATGTAGACTTTACATCCATCTTGCATTCACATGTTCCGTTGGTCCCTCAAGTGTAGTGTGAAGCGAACTTGGACTGGCTCTGCCTTTTTCACCAATGAGAGTGTTTGAAGTGTAATGGTCACGGGTTCTTAGTCTCGTGTGTGAAGTGGCCCTTAGTTTCAATTGAGAGTGGATCATGTTGAGGGACAACAACATATTTTTTGGAAAATCCAAAATAGTAGGTAGTTTGGGACCCCACAGTGGCAATATAATTTTATAAGAGCCAATGGCAGTTTAAATGCTTGCAACAACTTCCTAGTTTCGCATTAGACCCACCTCTTTTTGATGGGCCTATATCCGGCACATCATGCAACATTATCTACTTGGTGCCATGTACGATGTCATGTAGATTTCTCATCCTTTTAAATTTCTTAGGTCCCTCAAGCCCTCAAAATTCAACGTAAAGTGAACTTGGACTGTCTCTAGCTTCTTGATCAATCACATAATTTGCATATCACAAGTCAAGGGTCCTCATGCTCTTCTGTGAAGTGGGCCCAAATGTAATTTTCTAAATGTCACACTAAACGTTGAACCTATTCAAATTGTGTGAGTTGAGTAAATGATGATGTCTTCTTCGAACAAAACAAGGATTTATTATAGTGATATCAAGAGCTAAACTAATGTAATTTTTGAATGAATGGCATATGTTAATGTTGGAATGATAACCTTATCTATAAAAAAATTATAAAAAATTCTCATTCTAACAAAAAAAAACTAGTATTAAAGCTCACCAAATTGATAGTCTCAAGAATATTGGGATTGAACAATTAGTGTGAGGCAAAGGAAGCCCCAAAAGTAGGGAATTAGCATGATTCGTTTTCAAAAATAGTGTGTGCTGCAATGTTTTATTAGAGCATATTTTATGTAGTTGTGTTTTGGGATTGAGGTTTACCAGTCAACACTAGAATTGCACGACTCGAGCATTTGACACAGAATTTTATAATAATATGGTGGAGATGATTTCATCAATATTGAAAGAAAAAAGTTTTTGAAAATGGAGGTTGCATGAATTTGTTATAAGAATTATGGGGTTTGGCGTTTACCTTCAATACTAGTACTCCACATTTTCTTTTGATGTAAAGGATTTTATCAATATTGAAAATAAAAGTCTAAAGATGGAGGTTTTGTGGGTTCGCAGTGACATCTTGTGATTAGGGGTCTATCGTTGACCAACCCTAGTAGTGTGTAGTATTAGTGTTGGAAGCATAAGTTCAATTTAATGTAGAGGAGAGAATTATACCAATATTGAAAAGAAAAAAAACAAGTTCTGAGGATGGAGTTCCTATGATTTGTTATGAAAATTTGGGGAGTGGGCTTACTGTCATCAACCCTAGTAATCCATAATACTTAGAGTTGGAGGTGAAATTCTA
This sequence comes from Polytrichum formosum, assembly GCA_964035585.1. Classification (NCBI taxonomy): domain Eukaryota; kingdom Viridiplantae; phylum Streptophyta; class Polytrichopsida; order Polytrichales; family Polytrichaceae; genus Polytrichum; species Polytrichum formosum. The sequence goes on along the minus strand of OZ037940.1, from coordinate 1,570,238 downwards.
TATCAATGTAGAGGAGAGAATGTCATCGAAGTAGAAATTGAAGACTTTGAAATGAGAGTTTAATTTATGGATTTGTTATGAAAGTCTGGGAATTAGGGCTTACCATTAACACTAATATTGCATAGTACTAGCGATTAAGGTGGAATTTTGTGGAGCCATCAAGAGAGTAAGGTGGTGGCAGGAAAGTGAATGGGAGCTGGAGTGGAAACCAAGGCCAAGAGGAGGCATGGGCCGATGTGACCAAAGGCCGGCCGCCAAGGGCCAGCCGCCAAGGGCCGGCAGGAAGACGGCTCACGGAGCCGACCGGGAACGGCTCGGGAACGGGCCGAGAGCGGGTAGCAGCTCGGGAACGGCTCGGGAACGGGCCAAGAGCGGGTAGTGGCTCGGGAACGACTGGGAACATCCCAGGAACGGGGAACATCATCGGGAGCGTGCTAGGAACATACCGAGGCGGCTCGGGAACGGCCGAGAGTCGAAGGGACACTTGGAATTAGGACACGTGTTAGAAATTAGAGGAATGAATAAGAGACGGATGAACTTTCAACCGAAGGTTATGTACCTAGTTAGTACATCTCAAAGATAATAGATCTTTAGTATTTAGATTAAAGACTTTTGATTCAGGCTATTTATAGATACAGTGCTAAATATAGCTGAGACTTATATTTGTTGGTATTGGACAATTGGTAGATTTGAAAGACTATATATAAGAGGGCACTAGTAGGCCCTATTACACTTCATCTGCGACGAGGCCATCAAACGTGAGGTGTCAAACCAAAGTGGGAAACCACTCGAACAAACTTAGGAAGATAGGAAAGTGGGAAACCACTCGAACAAACTTAGGAAGATAGGAAAGTGGGAAACCACTCGAACAAACTTGAAAAGACAGGAAAGTGGGAAACCACTCGAGCAAACAAAATAGCAACAAAAATTACAATGATAGGAATGGAGAATTTGAAAAATAAATTAGGAATTGAAACCCGAAGAAGGTATCCAAGATTTCTGAACAATAAGGAAATTGAAAACAAGTAAATCTCAGCCAGCCGGATTGGACAAAGAGAAATTCCTAGGACCGTCTGATTCGGGCTAGAAGATACTTGCAAAATCCAAAACTATACTTGGACACTTGAAACAATTTAAAAAGAGAAAAATACTTACGGACAACCCTTGTGTACTTGAAGGTGTTCATAAAAATTCTAAGTAATTTGGAAAACCATGATTTAACTTTGGAGTGGCAAATGAGCTAAGAAAGATCGATCATACGGCATCAAATTGAGAATCAAGATTTGGCCCGATTTCACCAAAGGCAAAGACACGAAAGACACAAGCTAAAGTTGTGAAAAGATAAACATAAGCCAGTCAAGTATAGAAGATAGGGAAAATCCAACAAGAGATTGACAGATGAGATTTCCCACAAATACCAAAAGAAATACAAAAATAGTAATATAGCTCTAACATGATAATGAAACTGGGAAGAAGAAAAGTAGAATAATGAAACTGGAAAGAAGAAAAGTAGGATACACCTACAAAAAGGATTCTCAAGCCCCAGTGGAGTAAGGACCGGCCCAAGTACTGAGTAACAAGAGGAGCAAGAAAGCAAAGGAGGAAACGCCAAGAGGATCTACCATACTCAAATAAGATCTCAATTCATCTAAGAGAATTGTAGATATATGAGAATCTCATGAACGAAATATAGGGACATTGTCATATTGAAATTTACAAATGAATGATGATGAATAGGGATTAAAGACTTTGATGGAAGTGACATATATTTGGTGAATGATTGAAATATGTAAATTTGCATAATCAAGTACTTTCTAATGAAATTGCATTAGCGAAGGAGTATGCTTGAACTTCAAAACACCTTAGTACAACATTCTTAGATTTAGAATGGAATAAGAATGTTTTGCAAGTCATTCAAACCATGAAAGATATAGGAGTAAGTGATATGGAATATAGAAATGTATTCCATACTCAAAGCACTTAACCCTAACATGAGGATTTAGGGGAACATAAACTTGCAAATTTAGGACAACTACTCCTTGAGAATTCAAAAGAGCATCAAAGGAAATATGTTACAAGTCTAAGAAGTCGATGTAGATACACATGCAAACACCTTCAACATAAATGGAAACCTAGAGCAGTCTAATTTTGGTGGGAGTGACTTCCATGTCAACCGGTTCAATAGCGGGTTACACCGTCTAAGGCTGAGGGTTGAAGGTGACCTCCACAAATTTCATATTATTGTAGAGGATTGGATTTGTTATAATCTTTGGGGATTGGAGCTTACTGTCAACACTAGTAGTGTGCAGTAATGATGTTGAAAGTATGAATTTATGTTCATGCAGAGGAGAGTATTTCATCAACATTGGAAAAAAAGAGTCTTCAAAATGGTGCTTGTATGGTATTGTTATGAAATTCTGGCCATTGGGGCTTAACACCAAAACCTCGCTACACAAATACTGCACAATACTACACTATATATTGTATTTTAGTGTCATGTACTATTTGGAGGTACACAATGCTATGTCCTTTTTACTATTAATGGAATATTTACCCAGTAAAGATGATAATGTTCGATAATGTGCAAACAACCAATTTGACCTTTGTTGGTAAAAAAATGAGATATACAATGAATGGTTATAGCATTGCATAATTCCAAATAATAAGTGACACTAAATACAATATTTAGTGTAGTTATTTGGAGGATAATTGTATTCACATTGGAGGGAAGGTTAGTATAAATGCAGAGGAGAGAATTCCATCAATATTGAAAGAACTAAGTTTTGAGAACAAAGTTTATATGAAATTGTTATGCAACATTGGGGATCGGGGCTTAGAGTCAACAAACCAGCGTTGGAAGTGGCATTTCAGATTAATGTAGAGGAGACTCCAATTTCATCAATACTGAAAAAAAAATTGCTTCAAAAACGGAGTTTGTTTGGAATGTTTGTGAAGATTTGGTGATTGAGGCTTACCTTGGGAACTCCTATTGAGGTAGTATTGCACAATTCTAGTCTAGGAGGCAACCTTGATAGAAATGTAGAGGAGACTTCATTTATAGCTCACCCACACTTACTGGTGCGGGCCACCAGTTCACGGTTCCTACCAGCACTGGTTACATCCACTGGCTCTCACTGGCTAAACCAACTCTAAAAGTGGTCCCTGCTAGTAGGAACCGTTCACTGGTGGCCTGCACTAGTAAGTGTGGGTGGGCTACTAGTTTATTATTCATTATTTAGGGTGGGGGGGGGGCTTGAAATGAAAGGTTGTGTGAATTTCTGATGAGATTTTAAATGGAGGTTGTGAAAAAGGGGATATCGTTTGTATAATGTTATGTCTCATAGGGTGGAGATGAGATTATGTTGGAGAAAAACAATGTGAACTAGGGTTGAAGTAGATTTTGGATTTATGCATGAATGTTGGACACTTCCAACTATCGATACGACGTACATCATATCGTAAAACTCCACAAATGTGGTGGTTGGCGAACATGGAATACAAACATTCAAAGTTGTGGTTGTTGCGTTGTTGCTTTTGTTGTTGTGGTCTGATGCTTTTGTCCCCACAAGTACTCATTCCTTATTATATTTGGACAAGTGGTTTATCCAAATATACTCAAAGGTCAGTTTGTGGTCAATACAACAAAATGGTTTTTGAGAAACAAAGTTGATATTGACTAGTTGGAAAATGTAGGGTTCGAAGATCTTGTGGAGGGTGTGGTGAGGAGATTTGTGTAGTACTTATTTTGTGGGGAGGGTCTTTATCCACGAATTGTAGGAGAAATGTTTCAAAAATGATTTGGACTCCAAAATTGGAAAACAAGGTTGATTTTTGTATGGACCAATTTGTTCCTCTTGCATATAGATGTGTTTAAATCTTTTTACGTTTGTCGGAAGTGTGAATGCAGTACCCTTTAACCCTACATATTGTTACCCTTATATTTGTGATATAAGATTATTTGAAAATATTGATTTTTAATCTCTTTTTATATTGAAAATAGTGAAAAGGACCATCGCTTCAAGATGGGTTTCATTGATTGTTGTTACCTAGAAGAGGATTTGTTGTCATGTTCAATCTATCAAGAAGTATAACAACATATCCATGTCGATTTCAAAATTTTCTTCTTTCTATGTGGCTCATGTCATTTTTTTTTGGTTTTGGTGGTAGATGCATCTGTTGGTTGTTTGCCATTTGCTTGGGTAATCTTAGATCTTCAAATTGATTTATAGAGTTAACACACACATGATCTCCTAACCAAACACATGAAATGAATACAAATACATGGTTCGGATCCCCTCAACTATAAGATCCAAACCTAGTACACTAAACAACTGATTTAGTGTGGCAATAAAATTGATGCGCTATCCTAATTAGAATGGTTTACATGACTTGTGTCATGTAGCACAAAGTGCCATATGACACCCTCTCTAGTTGTCACCCACTGATTACAAGACAAATAGTTTGGCTCACACTATGTTTAGTGCACTAGGCATACATGTTTGACTATATGACGGTCTTCCAAATTGGTGTGACCCACACTATCTAACTTACTTGTAGTGTCTTAATGCACTAATTTTTTGTTGTTGTTACCTCCATTGCAAACTGCCCACCATGACAAACCCCCCCCCCCCAACAAAAAACCATTGTTATCCTAACGATCCAAAACCCATTGTCGTTACCATAGTACGATGGCAAGTTCAACACTTTGCATGTTGAATTGTACAATTCAACATGCAAAGTTCTTGCACCATATCAATTTTATCATGGTTTTAGTCAATAGTTATGTGATGTGTAAAGTAAGGGTGAGTTTCCATGTAGGCCACTTGCCCACTAGATTCTAGATAATAGTGGGTTGGAGGTGTTCGCATGCAATTAAGCACAAGCCACCATCCAACCATATTCTGGCGGTCCACTAAGAATGTGGAGGGCCGTGGACACGGGCTGCTAGACTTCCATGCGCCCACTAAAGAATCTTAAACCTACCAGTGTTAGTCACCAAAGGATTGAAAACTAATTTTAGGAGGAGGAGGAGGAGGAGGAGGAGGAGGAGGAGGTTTTAACCTGGAGGAGGAGTTTTAACCTAGAGGAGGAGGTTAGTAGGTGGTCTTGGATATGAGAAGATGGGAGTAGCTAGTTGGCACATACAAACCCTACCCCACTAGATTCCCTCTACATTTGGGCGGGCTTCTCCTTATTCGCACTAGAATCTAGTGGGCGAGTGGCATACGTGGAAACTCACCCTAAGCACACCGAAAACTCGACAAAATAACCATAAGCATAGTTTTTATTATTAGAATGGACAAATTTATGTATCTTCCCATTCGAAAGATCGAGAGGATTTTACCGCATCGAAGAACAAATTGTGTTGGATACCATATGCAAAAGGCTTAAAATTTCATCCACAGTCGACCTGGAACAAACACCTACATCAAATTCTTATACAATATACATCCATATATAATATGTACATGTTGTAGAAGATTTCTCGGTGTTGGTTTTAGATGTGGTGTTGGTTTTGAATATACATATCTTTAAGGTAGATGTGCCCAATTCGGTTACTTATCTTCATTGGACACTTATATTTGAGTGCTATGTGGTTAGATGTATCTCCAAGAACGGGTACCAAAAAGACAGGTATTTAAACAAGATTGGACCGTGTGCTCAAAAACATGAGGACTATTCTTCGCTCAATAGTCAATGTAATGGGGGGGGACCTATATGACCATTTATTGAGCATGAGAATCTTAACTTTGACAATGAATATGATACTCATATGAACTCTGAAAATTATGCGGAAAGTGGCTATGGCCTTGATTTGGATTTGCTCACCATCTCATGCTAATCGTGTGTTTTCATATCCTAGGAGAAGCGGGCTATGTAGTTGGGAATGAGTAGCCATTTAAGACCCATCTAGCTTAGCACTTCCGCTTCATAAAGGAATGAATTAGTGTCGAAGCTGCCATGATACTACGGTAATAAGTCGCGTGTTTCCTCGGACTTCGTCATTGGACTTTGAAGATTGTCTCCCAATGGAAAGTTTGGGAGCCGTAAAAAATGCATAAAGGCTCCGTAACCTTGACGACTCAGTTCAAGCCCCTCAGGTTTAGCCAGGTGCTCATAGGATAAGCTAAGGAGAGGCACAAAACGACAACACGAGGGGGCCAATAGGACAAAAAGCCGTTGCCACGTGTCAGTACGGGGGCCCGCTCCGACACTCGGCAGTCGGCAGCCTCATCGGAGACTCTTCCGAGGATTGACTTAGATCGCCATTCACAAATCGACATCGCGGTTTCATCCGCCATAATGGCTTCCCCGATCCATCCCAGGAGGCCACCAATCCATCGAGACCAGTCTCATCGAATTTGGTGCTCTGTGAAGTCATTTTGCCTCCGCAGTGAGCTCGCATCGCCTCCCGCGAATTTCATCGCCACTTTTCGGTAGCTTTCCGTCTCTCATTATCGCGGTTTCGCAATTCCCATGTTTCGCTCTCCTCCCTGTTCCTGTTGTGGGCTCGCGATTGGCGACCCCTTATAGCAGAAAAACCGAATTTTTTGTTGAATTCTGGTTTCATTCAATGTGCATGGTGCCCATTTCGATCGCTTGCTTTGGAGTTTTCAGCTTCTGGGTTCATATACCGAGCGGTTCGTTTGCTCGCACCTCCTTCGCATCCAGAGAAAGAGAGAGAGAGCGGCGAGAAGAGTTATTGTAAATTTTGTAATGTTGGTGTGTGTAATGTTGAGAAAAATAAGTACGTAGTGTTGGGTTTATCTTTCCCTCCTATGTCGGAGCACTGCAGGCGCCCTGCCAGGGTTAAGTTCCTGGGAATAAAATAAAATAAAAATCTGCAGAAGCAGCTTGGACTCCATGACTCAGGTGGTTTGAAGCAAGCCTGTTGTGGTGTTGCCTACAAGATTGTTGTCCAGCTGGAGGATTCGTGAAGTTAAGCTTACGGCGATGGTTATCCCTCAACCTTGAACACCGACGTTGAGTTACTCCTGCTGAAAGGGAGGGAGGGGCAGCACAGTTAAGTTAGCCGGCCATATTGTACGAGTTATACTAACTTACATCATGTCCACAGTCCATGTGCTGCTGCAGCGCCAGAAGCAAGACCCAGTCAGTCTTTCACGGCCGGCCCCACAAAGACTAACTAGTCCACCCAATTCCCATTCCCCGAGGTTGCTCTTCCCTCGCTGGGGTTAGTGCAGTAGATGAGCTACCTTATTACTCATCCTACCCAACCCTTAACTTTAATGCTTTCTCTCCACCTCCACTCTCGCTCACCAGTATCATCATCATCGTCTTTGCCTAATTCTCGTGAACCTTCAGTTTTTCTGTCTTCTCATGTAGGGGAGAGGGAGAGAGGGAGAGAGGGAGGACGAAGAAGAAGAAGAGTCTTTGGGTGTACCTCGTCCTCCGGGATACCAAGAGCAATTAGAGCAGGTCAAAGAAAATTCATCCTTGCCTTGAACTTTTCCAACCTCGAGAAAAGGTTCACTTTTTCTCGCTTTTTGCACACACTTTGTATCTCGCTAGCGTTGTTTGTGATTGAACAGGTAGGGTGAGCTTTGGAAGGTGAAAACCGGGCAGACTGACAAACAGACAGTAAGTGGTCTCAGATTACCGGGTTGCTCATCATCAGTGAGCTCTTGACCTTGTCCTCCTCTTAGGGAGCTTCAAGCGTTCATTGCAATTTGGCTGCAATTGCTGCGGCTGCCAAAGGCGAAAGTCCCAATTTTTATGCTTGTGGCACCACAATTCGGAGAGCTTGGGATGATGACGCTGGTGTGGTGATGAGCCAATGTTTTTAAATGTTGGTGGCGAACTGCGGAGCATGCAAGCTTCCGGGGGTAATAAAATTGGTGTATATTGTGTGGTTGCTTTCGGTGCAGGGGCGAAGGGAAGATGGGGTCACGGGAGAGAAGGATTCTGATGGGGGAAAAAAGAAGGATTGCATGCCCGTGATGAGCTTGACAACCATAAACCGAACCTAGGAAGATAAGGACAGATTTTTCTTCTTGGTGACTTCGAAGGTTAGCCATTTTGAGTGAGAAAACAATTTTCGGGACAAATTTGGGGACAAGATGAGGGGGGTAGCGGCAGATGTGAGCAATGACAGATGCTCATCGCTCGGCCACGAGAGCGATGAGAGACGTGCAACCGCAAGGGAAATGGTTGGCAAGGAGACAGCCGATTTGCTTGGACGGCAACAGCGCTTGTCTGTCCGAGATTTGGCAAGTAAGTTCGAATCCGGGCAAGCTGCTGCACATGCGGCTGCGGCCAGACTCGCCCAAGAGGTTGGCTCCATCATCATGTCTTGTTCCCCTCTTCATACCCACAAAACAACAAAAAAACAATAAAATTCACCGATCAACAATTTCCTCCAAATTAGCCTTCTCCCTTCAGTTGCTGCATGTGTGCAGCCAGAGGAGGGTCAGGCTTGGACAATTCTTGCAGTAATTATAAGGAGTTGTGAGAGCTGATGAGAGGTAGGGTTGAAGGAACCTCAGCAATGAATCTCAGCAATTTCCGTATCCTCCTTAGTCTCAATCTCAATCTCAACCTCCAACAGTTTCCTTCAATTTCTTGCAATCTTCTCCCTCCAGTTGCATGTGTGCAGCCAGAGGAGGTCAGGCTCAGAATATTCTCGCAGTATTTGTAAGGATTTGTAAGACCTGATGAGAGGTAGGATTGAAGGAACCTCAGCTATGAATCTCAGCAATTGATGTATCCCTCCTTAATCTTAATTTCAATCTCAATCTCAACCTCCAACAGTTTCCTCCAATTTCTTGCAATCCTCTCCCTTCAGTTGCTGCATGTGTGCAGCCAGAGGAGGTCAGGCACATTAATTCCTGCAAAAATTGTAAGGAATTGTGAGAGCTGATGAGAGGTAGGGTTGAAGGAACCTCAGAAATGAATCTCAGCTACTGCTGTATGCTCCTTAATCTCAATCCATCAATACACTCACTCACTCACTCACTCACTCACCCACTTTCTCGTGTCATTCACTCTATGGGTACCACTGGCAGACCTCTCTCTTTTGGGATTTGTTTTGGATTTGTTTCGATTTTGGTCGTATGAAGGATTTCTTTGACATTCATGGGTGTCGCATCAGTTTGAGAGCTTGATTTGAGGTTTGGTTACACGGAGGCTGACGGAGGGCATACCGTATGGTGCTCTGTGTGGTGGTGGTTGTGGTTGTGTAGCCAAAGGTCAAGCAAGTGGCCAGCGTCGGCCATGAGGTTCCACTTCACTCACTTCACTCACTTCACTTCCTTCTTTCCTTTGCACTCAATTCCTGCACACTCACCACAGCATTGCCTAATCCAAATCCAAATCCAATCCAATCCAATCCAATCCAATCCAATCCCCTTGCCATTTCCATTTCCATTGCCTCATCACCATCATCAGATCCCCCCTCGGATCCCCTGCCCTGATGATTGTTTTGGGTGGGGCGGGGGAACAGTGTCAGAAAGCACATGGCTGTCTTGTCCTGAGGTTGATGTGTGAGCTTGCTTTCGAAATTAATGTGAGTGAGATAGGTGTGAATTTTGATGTGAGGACATGTCGTATGCTTGGTTTGTGTGTAGCAAAAGGTGAAGGAAGCGGCTATGCTGGACAAACCTGCGTTGATGAAGAAGCTGCGAGGCTTGCTTGGGGACCTCTCTGGTCGAGTGGCTGGTCGCAACAAGGACGACATCAACGATGCCCTCATTGCCGTATGCTTCTCAACCCTCGATCCTCAATCCCCAATCCCCAATCTCAATTTCAAAACAATTTCCAACAATTTCCTCCCTTGCGTTTATGCAGCCGAAGAAGGTCAGGCTCACATATTCTTGCTGAAATTGCAAGGAGTTGTGAGGGCTGAGAGGTAGGGTTGAAGGATCCTCAGCAATGAATCTTAGCAATGGCTGTATGCTCAATCTCAATCTCCAACTCCCTCCAGTCTCTTGCAAGTTTCTCCCTCACATTTTCTTGCAGAATTTGGAAGAAGTTGTGAGAGCTGAGAGGCAGGATTGAAGGATCCTCAGCAGTGAATCTTAGCAATTGCTGTATGCTCCTTGATCTCAATCTCCATTTCCAACAATTTCCCTCAATTTCTTGCAAGTTTCTCCCTCGCATGTATACAGCCAAAGGAGGTCAGGCTCACATATTCTTGCAGTGATTGTAAGGAAATTGTGAATCGTAAGGAATGCCAATCTCCAAACGCTTCTCTCCAATTTCTTGCAATTTTCTTCAACTTAGGGGCCAACTTCCATGCAAGGGGGTGACAAGTACTTTTTGTGTGCCTACACATGCTCCCCTTCATGGTGGAGCATTCATGGATCCAAAATAGTATTTGGTCCTGTATTGCCCTCTTCGCAGCATGACAGCTTTCCCTTACATGCATGTAGTTAAAGGAGGCCAAGCTCACACAGAAAAATGTAAGGAAATGTGAGTGCTGAGGGGAGTAGGTTTTAAGGAACCTCGGCAGTAATTCTGGGTTGTGGATGTGGTGGTGCAGGTAGAGGCTATGGAGGCCCAGTGGACGCAGCGGGAGATGGAGGCCTTGGAAGAAGCCTCAGAGGCAAGGAAGATGGCAGACCTGTTTCTGAAGGTGCTGGAATGAATAAATGTCTACCCCTTCATCTCATGGAATTTATGCAATCTCATTTCTTCACAAATAGAGCCTGTGCGTGTGTTGGGTCAGTTTGAAACCCAACCTCAGCTGGATTTTTCTCACACAAATGCATCATCACCTGAAATGGGCAGGCATCGGAGGATGCAAAGAAGATCATTGAGAAGGAGCGACAGGAAGCACAAGTGGAGATTGAAGCTGCACGAGCAACCGCACTCCGCGTGCAGTCTGCGCTCGAGGAGCAATCTCACAGTACATTGAGTAGCGCTGAGCAAGAGGTATGCTACAAAAATGTTGTTAGGTCACAGAAAAACCACTTCACAAAATGTATTTTTAAGTGGGTTAACTTGTAGACACAAAGCTAGGGTCACTAAAGAAAGAGCAACCTTTGATACCTTTGATATTTCTGTTTTGGATTCCATTCAGGCTTATATACCATCCAAAAACCTTCATACCTAGGTAAAATGAGCCTAGCATCAATGTGGTATCAGAATTGTAGTATAAGTCAGATACTGACACTTGGTGGGTATCACAAGACTATAAAATCCTTGCAAACACAAGTCATTACTTGATAGCAGGCAAGTAGGTTCTTCGATTGATGCCTCTGATAACTTTGTTTTGGATACCATTCAGGTTTCTATACCATCAAAAAACCTTCATACCTAGGTAAAATTACCCTAGCATCAATATGGTATCAGGATTGTATTGACTGCAATAGGGACTCGTGTATACAAACATTCTCTAATCTTGTGATATCCACCAAGTATCAATATCTGACTAGTATTTCAATTTTGATACCAGGAAGGAAGGGTCTTTGACATTGTGTATTGATACAATGCATTTGCTTATACACCAGTCCACCATTGGTTTGCAGGAGCTGATGGAGCTGAGGAAAGAGGTGAAGGAAGCCCGGAGAATCACGATGCTTCACGGACCAAGCAAGGTGATGGACATGGAATATGAGATCCAAGGGTTGAGGCAACAACTCACTGAGAAATCTCAGGAGGTTGTCGTCCTGCGCAAGAAGGTAATCCCATCCCATCCCATCTGTTACCAGTCAGAACCAATTCTCTCAGGCGGTGCAGTTGTTCCTGAGGTCAGGGATTAAGAACATTTTAACCTTAAAAAAACAAGAATGCAGCAGCTCAAGTCTCTTGAATCGAATCAAGAAAGAGATGGAGATCAAGATCAAGGCAGAAAGAAGCTCAAAACCTAATAGTTATGTGCAGAGTACCACAAAGAGGGACCCTCTTCAATAGAATTTTCTTGTACGAGCTTGTTAAATTATCTTGTGTCAGAGTCTAATTTTGAAAGTTGGTTGAAACTTCTTGGACCTCCTCTTTTAATCTCAAAAACTTTGAGAGAACTTTAGCATCTAAACTAAGGTTTGTCCATGGGAGCCACTATCCTAAATCCTGGATCAACCTATCCAAGGCTAGCACACCAATTCTAATATGACAAGCTAGAAATCCAGTTTTTTAATCTGGCAGTACTCTTTTAGCATGTTAGTAAGCCTTAAGGAAGCTTGAGTGACTGCGGATTAGCTCTCACAATCGCCTTTTAGCCAATTCGCTGGGAGTTTGATCATAAGACTTTACGCATATAACTCTATTGAGCTTCATAAGAAGAGGTAGAATACTTTTCCTTAAGATCCTGGGACACTGAAAGGCTTGTAACACCGGACTTTTCCAGAGTTCATAGGAGTGAGGTATGCAGGTGTTTTGGTTACTTTTCATAATCAGACACCTATTTTTGATTTGTGTGGTTAGGTGAGGATCAAAAAACAAGACACATGTTTATAAGAGATGGGACTACATCTTCAAATTCTATCAACTACTCCACGCTCTTGAGAGGACAAACCTATATATGCAGTTAAGGAATCAACAAACATGCACTTCCAATAACCATAATCAAATCAGGGGAGGTCCAATTTTCCATCTGATATTTGCTGATGGCTTCATCCTAGATTTGCTAATGCAACACAAGTTTTGTTGTGTAAATCTAATCGGTAGAAAGTGGAGAACATGAAAAACGGGCAAAAAAACACCCACATACCTTATGGTCTTCAAAGAAAATCGTTCACGCAAGTCCCTCCCTGCATACGGCTCATGCCATTTATGAAAGGTGGCTGGTTATACATAAAGAAAAATACTGCAAGCATCTTATCTTAATTTTGTACTTACATACTTTACTTGGATCTGTCTGCAATAATGGCAGGTGGATGCGTTGACAAGAAATAACCCACAATTGCCATTGCACTATGAGTTGCAAGGTGAGGAGCGTCTGGGTGCGTCCCTGACCATCACTCCTTTACATTCGGTTGCGCCTGAACTTTCAAGCTGCATTTTCCAGTGGCACCGCGTCTCCCTCGATGGGAGCAAGGCAGAGCCCATCATCGGTGAGAAAAAAAACAAAACCCTAGCTTGAGCTTCCATCACAAATTTCCAAAGGATAGTGTATTATGTGATTATTACGGTACAGATGAACCTAGTGGTGTGTAATGCAATAATCTTGTAATATATGTGTTAATTTTATGTAACAATGGAGTTATGCATAAAGTCTTGTGATCAAACTCCCAGTGATGCTCAGACTCAAACATGAGTTGATTCTCAAACTCAAACTCAAGTTTGAGAGCATATCCGTAAAGTCACCCAAGTTCTCAAGGCTTAAATTAACATGCTCAAAGAGCGGTGTTGGGTTGACCCTATTTCAAATCCTAAAATTTTCTCACAGTTTTTTGGGATGGCAAGAGTAGGCCCAAGGAGTTTCACCCAACTTTCAAAATCAGGCTCCAACACATGACAAGCTACCGCGCTCTCAATAGAACTTTATCTCAAAGAGGGACTCCAAGTTCGGTCCCTCTTTGAGGTACTTTGCATATAACTCTAATATGCTTCCTGGTAGCAGAATGTGGCTATTACATATTAGAAGAAAACAAGAAAACTATGCAATAATAACGTACTAATGAGGAATATATTGTGTAATTTCAACATTCTGTTGTTTTGACTTGATGAATTCTTACCTCAGGAAGTTTGTAATGAGTCTGGAACTCTGGATTTCACCAGAAAAAATTCTGGATACCAATTTTTGCAGGTCGGTGCTTGCTTTCTGTTTTTTTGATGATTCTGTTTGACAATTTTCGGTGGTTTTGCAGGGGCAACCAGACCACAGTATGCTCCTGAGCCTCTGGATGTTGGGAAGGTTTTGCGGGCCGATGTCGGCCTGCCCGATGGCATTTTGTATGTGGTTGCCACCTCAGGACCTGTAGATGGCGGTAAGTCATTTTGAGAACTACAATACTACTGTGAGACAAAAAGTCCTTCACCGATAATTTCATCTCCATTAGTGCTCCTATTGGATCCACTGCTACACTTTGCAAATACTCATCCTACTGTAGATGTATATATGTCTTCACAAACCTCACATACCATATATCAACACTGATTTCACATTGATTTGATCACCATAAACTACTATATTGAATCCATGCCTACCAAATAAAAGGTTGCAATTTTAATATTTTCCTCCTATATTTTAAAGTTGTAAAGGCCTAAAATAAGATTGAACTATGAGTTGAAGGGAACTTTAGCTAAATGTTGATTTAGCACTGAAATTATATGTATCAACACTGGATCAATATTAAACACTGGTCACCTGCATTTTGATAGTCTTCGAATAAAATTCACGATCACAATTACAACCACAGGTAGTAATAGTGGAGCTCAATGGGCTTAAGCAATGCAACTAAGGGATAAGATTGTTCACATTATCAAATTCCTGTATTGTTTGCGTTGTTGATACCATTCTGGATTCATGGCAGCTCCAGGACTAGGGAACTTTGTAGAGGCGCTTGTCCGAAAAGGAGGCGCTGAATTCAATGTACATACAACTACCCTTTTCCTTTTCCTTTCCTTTTCCTCTTCCTTTCCTGTCTTTTGTAGTGAACAAGATGAATGAGTCTGTGTAAAGAGAATTTTGCAATGGAGGGAGGTTCGTATCTGACAAAAATCACTTTTAAATTTTTGTATGGAGGCCAGGTCCGCGTCTTCCAGGAGAATGGAGAGTATGTGAAGAAGTCAAGCATTCAAACGCTGAGTATCAACAAGCAGCGAATCAAGCTCAGCAAGGGCCACACCACACGGGCAAAGGAAGAGTACTCATCTGCAATGCAGGTCCTATTTCTTAACTCAACCCAATGAAATGAAGTGAAAATGAAATTGATTCTAAAGTCCAGGAACCCAAAAGTCTTATGGGACTGGAAGTACATCAAGATGGTGTCAAAAAGGCTATTTCCCATAGTAATGAGTGCAGTAGCCACAGTAAGATATAGGCTAATATGAACTTGATGATCCAATGGGAAGAAGACTTGAGACTTCCTAGTGCTACATTCTGAATAGGGAAGCAAACCTCTCTCTAATGGAGTTGTAGAGGGGACATTCCAACACAAAGTGTGCCTCATTTTCAACTGCATTTTCAGAACAAAATTGGCACAATCTTTTACCCCTAGGAGTTGGGATAGTTGACCACCAGCCAGTCAGTTTCAATGGCAAGTCTATGGCGATTCCAGTGGTGTGATGAATTGTGCAAGTCTGAGCACTTGATTGATTTTTTTATTTTTTTATTTTTTTTGATGAAGCAAGAGTTGTTGACAAGCACTTGATTGATTTTGAGCAGCTATGTGGTGCACGAGGAGGGGGTGATGCGGCGGTGCGAAGCTTGTATTGGGTGGCACACAAGAACCTCACCTTCATGCTGGTGTTGGACACCGAGCGGGAGCGAAATGCTGCCATCTTGTTGGCAAGAAGATTCGCCTTTGACTGCAACGTAAGATATCCGACCCTCTTACTGCCATTTCTTTATGTATGTCTTCCTGTTCTCTGTTGCATCACAACTTCTTGAGGCAAAATTATGATGTTAACATATCACAATAGAATATCATATGACCATTTTCCAGTTCATGTCGTACCTAAACGTATGATATTAGTTGTTTCATATATCATATGCCACATCATACTGCTACTTAGCAAACTATTGTATGCAAGTAATAGATTCATTGCATAATAACTATGTTATAGACCACTTAGTGAATTCAAACACAATAATAACATTAAACACCATGGTTTGGAAATTTGTGACGTGACTCCTGAGGCGGCTTTAGTAGATTGGAGAGATGGCACCAACATGATTGAAACAGCATTCTTTCCCACACCTTGATTGTTGCAAAACAGTTGCACATTCTTGTTCTCTTGGTTTTCTCAATATCGGCATCAGATGGGTGCAAGTAATGGATGATAGTTAACTGAGCTGAATAACATTGAGATAACGAGGTTTCAAGCCACCTTCAAGATGTGGTGCCCATCTCTAGGCACCACATCTTGTTATCTCACTCCATAATTGTCTGCGTCAGATCCTGTTCCAGTTTAAGTGGTTCTAATCTGACCTCCTTTGCATTCACAGATCATTTTAGGAGGACCCGATATTTGAATCCCACTTGATACACACCAGCATCTTTGAAGTTCATATTTCAATCACAAATCCAACAGAGAACTGAAGAGCTTCGTACCTGAATTTCTTCTCTGGTTTGGGCAGCTCCTGAGTAGAAACCGTCCACTCCAGGATCACCCGCAAAACGAGGTGAGGTTTATTGCCAGCCTCCTAGAATTAGGACTGTAACCCAAAAATCTGTTATCATATGAGAGCATTTGAGTGCCGCACACATGTATAGTGATAATTTTTTTGGTAATTTTTTAATTCTGTTTATAAAGCTCATCAACAGACAGGTAGAGAAAATGTACCATGTGGAAGTCCAATTTGACTGATTCGATACATCCTTCCTCAAGGACCACCATGGCGCACTTGTAGCGAACTAGGTTTTTGTAAAGCACCAAGAGGCCTGGTGCTTTTTTAGTCCAGTCCAGTGTGCATTTGTTAAAGAGTGTTTGCTGCTACAGACTGGGGTATCAGCATATCCACGAGATGAGATTATACATATGTTGACAGGGATTGTAATAGTTAAAAGTAGACATTGAAACCAAAATTGTTCCTATTCTTGATTCTATACATATTGTCTTTTACCTGAATGAAGTTGATGTCCTTCCCAAGTTAATCGTCACAATATCTCATCACTTGCACACTTTCATGAAGAAATGCATCAGCAACATAAAGAGATGTGCAGAGAACATTCCAAAATGTAGTGTATGTCAGTGAATGCACACGATATTTCATTGCACAAAATACAACATCAGCGTGGTAATGATGTCCATGTACAAACACAAACAGCAACAACTAACTTCGGGAAATAAATAACAGATTTGTAACAACAGGTTATACATGAGCACAGATTTCTACTTTTGGGTCCAGGGCAACTGATCAGCGTGTGTTTACAATTGAAAAATGTCAATGTTTTTTGTTTTCTGGGGTGTCAAAAACTACCCCGTAAATTGTACAAAGGAAGAGAAAAAAGCACCGAGTGCTCAAGAAACTAAGAATGTATGAGAACTGAATTGTTCAGAATCTAAGTGCTCCATGTCGAATGTTTGCATGGGCCCTGCTGCTCTTCTGACATAAACAGTCCTCCGAGATGACGCAATATTCACAGATGTACATAACAAATGCTTCAGACTGAACCCCACTACGAAGAGAGAAAAAATTTCTTACATCGCAAGTGATCAAAAGAGCCGATTTACCCTGACCCACTCAGTCTTGATGAGACCGAGAGTTAGGCAACCATCGACAGAACACTTTCGTTCACGAGGTACCAATCATCTTCCCAATCGCTATCATTATCAACCTCGGAGAGATCAACACCTGACCAACCTTCATCGGTGTCAGACTCCGTGACAAGGTCCACCAACAAGTTCAAGTTGGTTTCAACATCCGATGACGCAGTGGAGGCATCATCAAAGGGAGTCTCTTCCTCGGAGGCTTGAATTGCCTCTTTGAGGACTTCGCATTCCACTTTGAATGCATCGATGCGCTGCTCTGCATTCTCATCCTTCTGCTCAAGGGCACTTTCTTCCCCATTGAAGAGGACATCGGATTCAATCCCAATTACACTTTCGTTACTGGACCTACCCATCAGGCAATGGGCCTGGGGCGAGTCAGTAGTGTACACGACGCTTGAATCTGCGTCAATTTCTTTGTTATCAAATACACATGAATCGATGTTTTTGAATATCTGCTCTTCCCTTGCAGTTACGGCTGCAACCTCAACATCTTTAGATCGGCTGTTGAGAGCCCCAAAACCATAAAATGTTCCGTCCAGAGGCTCCCCATTTCTGAACTTCTCCTTTCCCAATCCTCCACAGTAGGGATCTAGGAGTGCCTCGGGAAGACCTCTTACATGTTCAACTGCCTTACGATGCTCCTCCACATCATCCACCAAAAAATTCAGGTACCAATCTGGAAGCGGAAGGTCCCCATAACCAACCACCTTGGAATCCTCCGCCAAAGGCTCCTCCGCCAACTTCATATCTGGCTCCGCTAGACACTCGTGGAGTGCCTCTGCAACCAATGCAAGTCCCGACGGACGCAACACGCGAGGCCTAGCAACAACATTTGCAGCTTCTACCTTGTGAGCATCATCGCCAACCTCTCTATCGTCCAATGCTCCATGACAAACCGGCGCCTCGCCATGGACACTCTCCTGCATTGGCAAGTTCATGGCGAGCCTCTTCTTGCTGGCAAAGGCCTTTTCCAACGCCATGGCCAAAGTTGGTTTCCTAGTTGTCGAGGTCCAACTTTCGTACTCCGCATTTCCATCTTCACTGGAATAGCTCGAATCCATCATAGAGCCCCCATGCCACTTCAGGCACGGCTTGATGCTCTTGCGAGTCGTAGGGGGAGCTGGCAAGTTGCTAACTAACCGCAAAGGCTCCGCCACATGATGCTCAGCCTTCAAGCCCTTGCGAGGCTTAGAGGATGGCGCCGGCGCCACATGAGCCGTGCTCCAGAAGCTAGGGAGCATTTCGTCCTTGACGATCACATTATCGCGATGAATGTCATCACACTTCACTTGCTTGTTTCTCACGCCCTTAGACTTCGCCAGAGCTTTGTTAGGCGGCTGGTGCTGGCCTCGGCTCACGGATTGCTTGCCCTTGCCTGATGACGCCTTAATCTTAGGCGGCTGGATTCGCTTGGGGCCATCTCGCCTCATTGCAATGTCCTTGGAAGCTCTGTCTGGATGGCTGATAATGTAGTGAGAGGGAAGATGGAGAAGCAGCAGGTTGCAAACGTTGTTGTAGTTCAAGATCCAGAGCAAGTGGTCAACTTCCTGAAAAAACAAATGCTTTGCAATCAGGAACAAGACATTATGCCACCTCGAGCGCTTGAGCATGAGCAATGACTGAAAGCCTGAAGAAAACATCCACTATTGAACTTCATCTCATGTTGCTTTTAAATACGAAAATATTGCACTTGACGTTCATATTCACATCAACGAACTTGACTTCAATTGATTCGAACGCTTTAGATTTAAGTTATCTCATTTAATATAAACACGGCGCTTAAGGAATCGTGTTTTGCAACGAGGAACAAGAAGACACGATGCCACCTCGAGCGCTTGAGTGTGACTGAAAACATGACGGAAACGTCCACTATTGAACTTCATCTCATGTTACTACAAGATTAGATACGAAAATATTGTAGCGGAGGTTCATATTCACATCAACGGAGGACTTTGAATCAATTGATTCAAGCGCTTTTAAAGGTTTAAATTATCTTATTTAATATGGACATGGCGCTTACCGCCTCGTTAACTCCACACCAATAGGTATCCCGCGCCTCGTAGAACACAACAAGAGCAAACCAACCTCCAGAACACTGACCAGAATCTGTTGCTGTGGAATTTTCAGAATTATATACATGTCTAATCTATTACAGGTTATCCAAGCCTACACTGAGACGTATCCGTGCGAATTTAATAAGGCTTCTCTAAATGTGCAGTCTCGCATGTTTAAACTTCACAAGTCGCTCCATCCTCGACTAACAGTTCTTTCTCCACCTCCGATCTATTGTTACTAACCTCTCTGTAGCCGACAGAATACAACAACAACAACAACAACAACAACAACAACAAAAAAAAAAAAACACTCACAGTATTTGCATGCCTGCTCGGGTCGTCGGAAGACGCAACACACTGAGAACCACGAACGTAAGTAGCACTCAAGAAGCTCGGAACGTGCAAACTCCTCCCGGGGCTCCAAATTACAAGTGCACTTCCTTATATTTACTTCCGGCCTTGGTTGTGGTGGATGAATATAACAAGGTCTTCACACTTAGTGCGTTATTTACAGGAGTGGCATCGATCTTATCGCACATGCGAAAGAATGGTACAAAATATACGGGAGCAGTAATCAGAAAACGAGCGCACAAGGGAAAGCAATTGAATACATAAACACAACCGCAAAGTAAAGAGATGCCTTAGCGGGGCCAAATGTCCCCTCCAAATATTTAAGTTACGAGCGAAATGAGAGGTGCATTATGTACACGCACGAATGACGAAGGTGAGCTCTCTCATGTTTTTACTTATGCAGCAAAAGAACTTGGTCCTTTTTTTCCTATACAGGTCCTTCACAACATAATTGATCCTATATGGGTTCTATATACAAAAGAATTGCGGATCCGAGCCTATGAAACCTGGAACCACGACACTTGTTGGAGAAGCGCTTTCTTCAAACTACAATATCAACAACAAACCTTGGCCGCTAGTTCCAAAAATGCACACACAACAATAGCAATGGATTTCCACAATCTGAAGGCGCGCGCTATTTCTCTCTACCGCAATATATATACACAACTGAGGCACCTGTGCAGGAGGCTGCGGGAACAAGTTCTAACGAGAGCGAAAAGAAACTCAACTCCGCATCCCAAAACGAAAAGCAAATTTCAAACGACTCTTAACGAGCGGAGTTCTCGAATCATCCAATACTCGCCGTAGAAGTCCACAGCCCCGCACAGGCACAAGCTCACCCTAACCACATGTTCACGAGAACTCGCCGCTAACTGACTCCCGTCAAATTATTCTCCGAAAAAGAAGAATCAAAGAAACCACAACACATCACACAGAGAAATTCAGGCAATGCGAATGTGCGATCACGGTATCGTACACTCGATGCTTTGCAAAAGCGCTAGGATGCTCGTTACAGAAAGAGAATTGCAAATGGCGATGGCTATGGCGGAGTTATCACCATGGCCAAATTTAACGTTGCATCTAAGTTATGTAGTGTCGTGTGCGGAGCCAGAGCCCCTGGGGGAGGGAGGGAGACGACGTTCCCTAAAAGGGAACTCCTTTGGGAACACTAATCTCATCCGTCGATCTAAGGTTCACCTCATATCTCGCCGCACGATCTTCTCATGGGAACACCACAGATAATGTCATTATAACACGAATAATGACAGGGAAACGGGGCGCAGTGAGGGCCGTCGATCTGGGGTTCCTTCACCCTTGGCCTCACGATACGCCATTGGGAACATGAGACCCAGGAAGGGCCTCTGGGAGAGAGTCGAGGTTCCCTCATGGAGGGCTCCTTTGGGAACCTTACTCTCGTCCGTCCATCCAAAGCCCCTCTTCACATCTGGCCGCATGAAATCCTCGTGGGAACGCCACAGAGAATGTCATTAGAACGCGAATAATGGCAGCGGAACGAGGCGCAGTGAGGGCCGTCGATCCAGGATTCCCTTCACGCCTGGCCTCACGATGCGCCATTGGGAACTCCGTTGGGAACCTCTAGGGAACCGGGAGGCGCATGGCTTAAGGTACCCTATGCACGTGAGCTATACCAGGGCCCAAGTTAGATGCCGAGAATATTTTTGGTAGCAAGCCCCAAAGTGCGTGATCCTTTAATGCACACTACACCAAATGCTTGATTTAGTATAGGTGGATGACTGGTTGTAGAGAACAATCTATATATGTACATTGTTGCACATATGATTTCTATCCATAATGTATCTTCAAATTATTGTAGGCTAAACTAAATCGAGAGTTAGGCATAATATGACGTTGTGATTGGTTTTAACATGGGTGGAAAACAAGGGTGGTCTATGCTATATCCGACTCTACAAGTTAATGTATGTGTAGTGTGGTACCAATACAATGCAAGGAAAGTGGGAGAAATCTACATGACTTATCCACTCAAGAAATTTTAGTGTGGGTGTTCAAAATCACCTAGTGTGGTCCATACTAGACCTAATATGTGGTGCCGTTCAAACTGGACACAATTTTGCCATGATGCACATTTCAACCCTTGTTTCAATTTACAAAAACCAATGTCCGGCATATAATAGGCCATAACCCTTAAAACCTTCCTTCATTTGGGCATCGACCTTGGATCCCGTCAAACCCAATACCAAGGTTGGGTGAAATAAATTGGGGCACTATATTACCTTCATCGTGATCACATATTTTCCCACCCAATCATGGGTCACATTGACCCGGTCAACAAAGATAACTGAAAACTCACCCAAATTTTGGGAACATAACATTATTCATGCAACATGGTTTGTTCGGTGGGTCCCTGCAACATGAGGTTATTCTTTTCAAGTATGGTCCTCGGGTTGAAAACCTCAAGAATAATCAAGATACGGATAGAAGGTGTTGCATACCGGCACCTATATTGCCTTTCGACCTTCTAAAACGAAGTCAATCACTCGAGCATACACCATAAATACATGACATGTTCAAAAGAAATTGGACTACATGTTCAAAAATTATAAACCATTCTAGGTTCAATAGTCAACATAACGTTGAGGGGGGGGACATGTATGACCATTTAAATGAGCTCAAAATCTAAACAACAACCAACATTCATATTGGATTTTTTGCTATCTCCTCTACCCAAATTTTGCAAGTACCTCAAAAATCTGAAAATTGAAGATCTCCCACAAGAAGTATCCGCTTACAACATGTTTAGCTTACTAAGAACCAGGCCAAAATTT
The DNA here is from genome assembly GCA_964035585.1 of Polytrichum formosum. Lineage (NCBI taxonomy): Eukaryota > Viridiplantae > Streptophyta > Polytrichopsida > Polytrichales > Polytrichaceae > Polytrichum > Polytrichum formosum. Next base: position 1,547,689 of record OZ037940.1, on the reverse strand, counting down.
CAGAGCAGTTTGAACCACAACCTAGTCTATACCATGCCAGAGACTCACCTTTATTTACAGAGCCGGTTGGTCACTGTCACCGTTGGTTGCAAGTGGACACACCTGCAATGGGAGGTAAAAAACGAGTAAGAACCCCGACAATTGGAAACCGTTGTGGTTGTGCAATGTGAAATCGAACTATGCATGTAGGAAAATCCTCACTCGCAATCCATGTATAAGTAAGCAGGCCGTTATTGCTCACTTTTTTTCTAATCGGATAGTTGTATGTGAGTGGTGTGTGGTTAAGACATGAGGATGCACGATCGGACACCAAAAAGGCGTCGTGTGTTTAAAAGAGATTGGACTACGTGCTCAAAATATATAAATAATTGCGGGTCATAGTCAACATGATTGTGGGGGGACCTATGTGACCATTTAATGAGCTCGAAAATCTTCACTTTGATGATGAAATGAGATTTCCACATAATGAGCTCCGAAAATTGATGACGAAAATGGCTACAGACACGATTTGGCGGAAACACTTCCTAGGCAGCTAGGTACCATAGGTGAGAAGGAGGATCAGAAACTATTTAGTCCTGTGCACCAGAGTTTCAACGCATCAAGATTTGCTACAGCTGCCTCTACCAGTCTTAAATCCTCTGTTGTTATTTGTGCTACTAGAATTGGTGTCTATGATTGTCAATTTACGACTCTTGAAATTTTGATTTCCTGCAGTGAATCTAATTTAATCCTCTTCTGGAAGCTGAGAAAAAAGTGTTTAACGAACAGCCGATAAATAATGTACTTTGATTGGACCTGAATTGGTGAGCAAACGATGGCTGAATTGATGAAAATGAAATTTGTGTTTCTATGGGTAGCTCAAACATGTAAAGAGAAAAAGTAGGTTTAAAACTAGAACAATGTGCACTGATTGAATCTAATCTTATTACCGCACATTTCAGAGAAAATATAAACGATATTGGATTTGTTACGAACTTCAACGATCTTGAATTTAGTTGTAATCGGTAACTCTAAGTCATGGTCGAACCTTCGATAGGGATCTTACTATTGGGGCGGCTTCAGTGATGCCTGTCTCTACTACAAAATTTCTCCCTTGCTTCTAGCCCAAAAATCTTCAGCGAGAGCTGATTCTCATTGCTACTTGGCCTACTATTCCAGCGAGGATCGACCATGTTGACATGCTTAATCTAGCAGTTTTTAACAAGCTCTATACCTTGAATCGTTTGTTTGATTCCGAAATTCAACCCGCCTGGGAGACGGACGGCAGGTAAGAAGAAGAGGGAGATGTTCGGTTTACAACCGATATGGGCAGGTTACCCAAAGGCATCAAGAAGCGCATCTTCATCACTTCTAGTTCTTTGTAACTCCCAGTGGCAGGTGCTAGCTCAACGATGAAATGACAAATAACAGTATGTGAAGCCTAAAAAGCGACTATTTGCACTTATGATGGTCGAAATCAGATTCACCTTTTTAGAGTCCGTCGGCGTCTCCACCTGCTTGCACTAGAGCTCCATCCGCCCCTAAATTGGCCTAAGGCAGAACCAACAAATGTCTGTGCAGATGTTGAGGATGGTCGCAACTCTCGCACTAGGAATCTCACAATTGGGCCAACTTGGCTTCAGTGATGCAACCCCGTCTCTCTAGAACACAATTCTGCAATGTGGATCCATTCAAAGCTTTAGCCTCTGAATTGGAAAGGCCGGGACCAAATGGCTATCAATGTGTGGCAAGCCAAAGCGAGGGATTAATCAATGGCGTCAACAGACAGACAGCAATATAATTGTGTGGAAAGGCAGGAATTTGAAGAATGATGCGAGCATGTAATTGTGAGTCCAAGTAAGTAGTACCCACCATTCGAGAGTGGACAGACAGGATTCGGGAATAATTTCTGCGGACAAATGTCGACATAACATCAGGGAGTTGTCTGTGACCACTTGCTTGCTTACCTGCGACCTACCGTCCTGCGACCAATAATGCATCCTTGTCCCTCGATCCATTGCGTCATAACTTTAATCTGCCATAATAAGAAATCTCTAAAGCCTCAAGACCATGGCAACTTAGCTTAAAATAGGTTAGGCAAGCGTGCCTTAAATGGTCACTTCTATGTAAATCTCCACACCCACTTCTCGTGCTAACGTCAGCAATGAGTCTTAAATGGACACTTTTCTCTCTGCATCCACTTCTCGTAGGATATGAAAACACGTTGCAATTACCGTGAGTTTCCATGTTCGTTGTTGACCTGGCGCTAGATTCTAGATCATAGTAGGTTGGATGTGTTCTCGTGAAGATAACAAAAGCAACCAACCAAGCGCAATTTGGTTGCTTACTAGAATGTGGAGGCTGTGATCATGGGCCACAAGGCTTCCATGCGCCCACTAAACACTCGAAATAATAATAGTTCGTTGGCACGTACAAACACTACCCCACTAGACTTCATCTACATTTGTCCTTGTTCCCGGCTAGAGTCTGGTGGGCGAGCAACATGCATGGAAACTCACCCTTGGTGCGAGATTGTTAACATATCCAAATCGAGCTCGTGGTCACTTTCCCTTCTAAATGTTCGGGGCTCATATGAATATCCCATTCATTGGCAAAGTGAAGATTCTCTGAGTTATTGAAGGATTGTATATGTCTCCCCAATTATGCTTACTATTGCGTCTAGAATGGTTGGTTTTTTTTGAGTGTCATGCACTCCAATCTCTTTTCAAGATGTGTCTTTTTGGTGTCTCTTCTTAGATTCGCATCCAGCTTTACAACACTCAAATATAGGTGTTCGTTTAAGACCATGCACTGACTTAGGCACATCTGCCTTAGGATATGAAACACATCGCAATTAGTGTAAGATGATTAAGGTAGATGAGTTTATTCTTAATCAATGGCTACTCTTTCCAAGTAGCCCATGTCTCCTAGGATATGAAACATGATTAGTATGAGATGATTAGCAAATACAAATCGAGGTTGTAGCCACTTTTCTCATAAGTTTTGGGTTGATATGAATACATTCATCGTAATTAAGTTGAAGATTCTTGTGCTCATTAAATGGTCATATAGGTCCCCCCCAATATACACACACACACACACACACACACACACACACACACACACACACACACACACACACACGGTTGACTATTAAGCTTAGAATGGTTGTTATATTTTGAGCACATAGTCTGATCTCTTGCATACACATGTTTTTATGGTATCCGTGCTTGGAGCCACACCTAAGCATATACCACTCAAATATAAGTATCCCAATAAGAAAAATAATTGTACAGGATTAGCAAATCCAAATCATGCACATGGCCATTTTCCCTGTAGTTTTTGGAGCTCTTATGACTATCTTATTTATTGTCAAAGTGAGTATTCTAACTTATTAAAATATCATATAGTTCCTCCCCCCCTCCAATGGTGACTATTGAGCCTCAAATGGCTAACAAATATTTAGCAAGCAATCCCAGCGAATAAAATTGAAGGGCTATACCCCTTATTCTGGGGTGCAGCCCTTCACTTTCCCTTCAACAACTGGGCCAACCCTTCAAAAGGGACTGGCAAAAATTCCAAGAAACCTTCAAAGGGAAGGGCATTTTTAAAACAACCGGTCCCTTGGGCCTTCATACCCTCGGGAGATCCGGCTAGCTCATTTCCCTGGAGGCTCCGGCTTGTGGCTGATGCAGTCTTGCAGATACGCTCATACCCTCGGGAGAACCGTAGACACCCTCCCACACGAGAACTACATGCCGCTCTTATCCTTGGGGCCTGGGCGACAGGAGAATGTTTTTCGACACAAAATTGCTTTTGTTACGTGAGCTCTATACATGAAATAAATATATGTTCTAGTCATATTTCTTTTCGGATTTTTTTCCATGTAAATTACATTTCACTTCAATTTACAATATAACCTAAGATTCAAACATTACATTGTGCATTTTTTTTTTTTAAATCGTAAATATGTGAAGGGCAATTTTTGAAGTAACCCTTCATTTTGAAAGGCAAAATTTTAAGTAACTCTTCCCCATGAAATACGAGTAACCCTTCAAATTTTCTCGCTGAGCAATCCAATCTCTTTTGAGCACATGATGCCTTGTTGGTGTCCTTTCTTAGATCCATAATTAAAGCATACAAATAAAATAAAATAAAGCATACAATACTCAAATATGGGTGTCCCTTTACGGTGGGTAACAAAATTTGGTCCGCTTATGATTGGGTGTGGATGCAGGGACACCAAAAAGCATGATTGGAAAAGAGATTGGAACACGAGCTCATAATTTGTGAACCATTCTAGACTCACTAACCAACGTAAGTGAGAGAACGTAGTATCTGACATGAGACTCTTCTCTTCAACATTGATTAAGATTTTCATTTGAGCTCCATAAATTATGAAGCTATGGACATGATTTGGATTTGCTAAATTGCTAATCATCACACACTAACTACATGTTCATGTCCTACGAGAAGTGGGTGCCAAGCTAAAAGTGTCCATTTAAGGCCGAACTACCTTGATTTCTTGTTTTGTATCCTATGAGACGTGGGTGCAGAATTAAAAGTGTCCATTTGTAGACATGCATGCCTTATTCATAAATTGCCATGAAAAGAAATCTCAAAAGCCTCAAAACCAACGCAACTAACTTACACTAAGGTCCCCAAATATCACTCACAAGTGTCACTGAGGTGGATGTGCGTAATTCAGTGCTTGGTCTTAAACAAACACCTATATTTGGTTGTTATATGGTGGGATGTGAATCTAAACACAAACACCAAAAAGATAGGTGTTAAAAAAGATTGGAGTGCATTCTCAAAATTTGTTAACCATTCTAAACACAATAGTCAACATTATTGGGGAGAACTATATGATCACTTAAGAACTCAAAGAATCTTGCACTAATGGCATGTTTTATATCCTATGAGAAATGGGTGCAAAGATAAAAGTGTCCGCTTAAGGCCCGCTTACCTTTACTTGGGAGCAACTTCGTTCCCTTTGAGCTTTAAAATGAAACTTGTGAGCCTTAATGTTGATGTATGAGGGTGTTATTCATTTACATTTATTCCTCAAACACCTATGTTTGATTGGTGTGTGGTTCCGTGAGGAATAAAGAACAAACACCATAAAGGCACATGTTTAATAGAGAATGGACTACATTTTCAAACTTTATCCACTACTTCATGCTCGGTATTGAGCATGATTGAGAAGACCTATGTATTTAGTGAAGGAATCAAACAAACATGCACTTCTAAACACCTTAACTACAACAAGGGAGGTCCAATCTTCAATCCTATTCTTGTTTCATGCTTCATTCATAGATTTGCTAATGCAACTAAAGCTTCGTCGTGTAAATATAATCAGTAAAAGTTGGAGAATGTGAAAAATGAACCGAATAACATAATGTGGTTCGTTTTTCATGCTCTTCAACTTCTACCGATTAGACTTACACAACAAGACTCTGTTGCATCAACAAATCTACGATGAAACATTTGCAAAAACCGGATTGAAAATCAAACCTCCCCTTATTTAATTATGATGTTCTAAAGTGCATGTTTGTCGACTTCTTAACTAGATACATAGGCCCTCCAAATTGTGTTCACTATTGAGTGTAGAGTAGCTCACTTAAGATATTTGAAGACATAGTCCAAACTCTTTTAAAACACGTGTGTTCACGATGTTTGCTCTTTGAACCTCACCAAACCACATACCAATCAAACATAGGTGTCTGATTAAGAAAATGAACCACTGAAGAACCATCTACCTCATTAGTCAACAACTTCTTTCCCTTTGAGCTTTGAAATGAAACTTATGAGCCCTACTAAGGATATTGGTAACATTATTAAGCAATGTGCGTTCGTCCATGTGGGCCCTAAGAATATAACCTTCAGATCCCGGGTACACAACTCCCGTATTACATGGCCTTGATTATAATCACTTATAATTCATTTTAGTCCAATCTCAAGTGATATAATTTGTGTTAATGTAGGAAACTCTTGTAGCCCTTCTAACAAAGAATCCAAAAATGTAATTACATATAGGAAATGAATATACCTTGAAGTATATAATTGCATTATAAACCTAATTATATGAGTTTTTTAAATACATGTACCATAGATCAAACTACCCAACTTTTTGGGCATTTTAGTATAAATTTAAGATTTGTTTATTATAAATAAAACATTGCCAATGACTTTTGATTTTAATTGGAGGCGACTACTTGTGTGGATCTTTTAAAATTATGCATAGACATAGGTTAGAAAATAGATATTTCAATTTTTTATATACGTTGTGAAGTTTTTTTTAAATAAATAAATATGCAACCCAACTTTTTGTACATATCATTTTATTTAATTTGGTCTTCACCCAACTTTTCGGTCCTTTTATTTTTGTATAATTTGATATAATTTTTACAAAAGCCATCCTCTAAGCCATTTTTAATCCGATGCCCCCTGCATATAATATGGGAGTTACGTACCCGGGCTTCAGATACCCCAACTTAGTACAAAGAGAACTGAGATTAATTCTGAATCTACACTAGGTTGGGGCATTCCATGCTTATATTCTCAGGGCTCACATGAACGAACACACACTGCTTGATAATGTTATGTTGTTCCTTGGTTAAGTTGGTGGACCCGGGGTCTCTATCGTACCTACCCACTTGGCCACCTACCTACCTACCTACCTACTTGTGCGCATGTGCTTATAGGTGCCACATGTTACGGCGGGGAGGTCCGTAGGGGATTAGGTAGGTAGGTAGGTAGGTAGTGACAAGCATATGCTACAAGGATTATGTGGTTGGCATATTCCGAGATCACCACGACAGTTGAATAATTGTGCTCACATAATTCGGTATCAGCCGATCGAGTGCCACATGATTGACCATGCAAAGTGGTGCCGCTGATGAACTAGTGGCCATGTGACTTTAAAAAACCCCATCCCTCAACCCTCCATGTCAAATAATGGCGAACATATACTAAGGGGTTTTTGGTTTCGTAAAGGTGAATTCTCTTTTTCTAATGTTTCCTTATGTGTATATATTACGTAACATTGCTAAGCCTTGAGTTATTGTTGTGTTCTCTTGGAACGTGGCATCTCTTTTCTTTAGAAAGGGTGAGGTAGCATGAGGCTTAACAATGTTATGTACTTTTGTAATTTCAAATAATCACGTGTTTCAATCATATGTTTGATATCCTACGAAAAGTGGGTGTAGGACTAAAAGTGTCGGCTTCGTAAAAGTGAATTCTCTTTTCTAATGTTTCCTTACGTGTATATACTATGTAGCATTGCTAAGCCCTACGTTATTGCTAAGTTCTCATGGAACATGGCATCTCTTATATTTAGGAAAGGTGAGGAAGCATGAAGCTTAACAATGTTATATATTTTTATGATTTCAAATAATCATGTGTTCCAATCATATGTTTGATATCCTACGAAAAGTGGGTGTAGAACTAAAAGTGTCCATTTTAGGCCCACGAGTCTCATTCTTAGCGTCAAAGTGCCGCACATGGGGAGGGGGAGGATGTTAACCAGATTTTCTACTTACCGTAGAAAAGGAGTTTCTACCTTTAGGGTTACTTTGATTTACCTTTAAGAGGGTCTCATAAGATAGGATACGATTGTGAATGATAGGCCATCAGAGAAGCTCTAGGATGCTTATCGACTCGAATCGGATAGTTAACAATTTGAAGACATAGCAGTCTGAATGGACTCCATGTATTGTGTATCCAAGACCTCGTATACTTTGCGGTGATAAACTTGATGTTTTCATCATACTAAGTGTTTCGTGTGAACCCTTATTGCAGTTCACCTTACCTTCCATCCGTGTCACATCTCATTTCTAGGTAGTTATTGAATCATTAAGGGGGGGGGGGACGATACCTTGAGGCCCATATTTCTTAGCTAGAAGTGTCAAAAGTCATCAATTGTGAAATTAGCCCATTTATCATATGCATATTCCTATTGGAATGTAGATGATGCAATATGTGAAATAATTATAGGGACATTTGACGTCGTGTAAATGACTTAGACTTAAATAAATACCACATATATCCAATCATCATTGTCACATGTGACTTTATTTTCACTTCCTCTTTCTAATGGGTTGTGTTGAATATGGCTAGTACTATACGCTCAAAGAATATCATTTCAATACTTGTTGGGTTTTCATACAAATCATCATGTATCTCACATATACACACCCCCAGTCCTCCATGGGTGGTAGGTGCTAGCAATGCATCTAAGGTAAGCATGCCTAAATTGATTACTTCCTTTATTTGGATGCCTCAAATTGAGTGGTGTGTTGATCCAAAAACAAGCACTATGAAGACTTGTGTCTAAAAGAGATTGGACTACGTACTCAAACCATTATGGGTCCAATAGTCAACATGTTTATTTTTTTATTATGATTTTTTTTTGGGGGGGTGGGGGCAGACTTATATGATTGTTTTGTATGAAAATATTTCTCACTTTGATAATGTATTAGATATTCATACAAACTCCAAATATTCTAGAGAAAAATGACTACATGCACAATTTGCATTTGCTAATGTGTCGTGTAAATAACGATTGTGTGTCACTGCAGTTCGAGTACCAACCATCACTAACAAATAACACTAAAACATAGAAAAGACACACATACACAACACACCTTCACAAAGAAGGAAGAGAGTCAAAGAGTACTAAAAGCTCTAGTTCTCTCTTCAAATATACACAACAAGTCAGGTTATCTCTCACTCCACCACGGGAGAATCCAAGAGTGTAAGTAAGGGGAGAAGAACTCAAGATTCCATTGCAAAACATGCAACCTTCACCTCACACAAGCTCTCTCCACACACTCACTCACAAGGCTTGACTTGGCAAGAATGTCACGCCAAGAAGGAGACTCCTCACCTAGGAGCATCTCCACAAATCCAAGGGTTTCATCCATCCATATCTAAATGGATGAAATCCCTCCGGATGCGGTGTGGTCATCGACGCCACATACCGTGACAAATGACATCTCGCACATATTTCGTGTTTCATATCCTACAAGAAGTAGGTGCAAAGCCAAAAGTGTTCATTTTAGGTCCAATCTCCTTATCTCTTAACTTATAGAGTGGCAAGGGTCAATATATTGGTTTGGTTTTCTAACACATGCCAAAGGGGTTATAGTAAAAATTGACCCCCTACATGATGGTTGCCGATTCATCCCAATTTAAGCTCACTAGACTAATTTGGAACATCTAGCCCCAATTTAATGATTAATTGAGCTTTATATAGAAACATATGGGCTTTACAATAGTAATAATAATGAAAAAAACCCCTCCCTTCCCCCGGTTTGCCAACCCCCTTGATAGGTGTTGTGAACATTCACCCGTCACTACACCTTTCACACTTATTACCATAGTTTACCATTTGGAGTTACATGTTGCTATAACTTTGCATTGATATTATTAGGTTTTACTCATACAATGTTATTATATAATATGCACACTAATGCATGCAAGTGTCATTAAAATACATCATATAATTTATTTAATTTTAAAAATGCTACTCTTAGTATAAATCTATAACAACACATAACTCCAAATTGTAAACCACAATAATAGGTGTGAAAGGTATAGTAGCAAAGAAGTTGAGCGATGTTACAAGAGAGACATGCCTAAATCGAAGACCACAATAATATGAACACCTATATTGAGTGGTATATTGTTAGTTGTAGATATAAGAACTATCATTAAAAATTAAATAAATAAAACATGTATTTAAAAAGGATTTGGACTACATGCTCAAAATATGCTAACCACTCTAGGCTCAATAGTCAACATGGTTGGGGGAACCTTATGACCACTTAACGAGCACAAGAATCTTCACTTTGATAATGAATAAGATATTCATACAAGCTATAAGCATTATGAGGAAATTAACATTATTTAATCATGTGGGTCGGTTCCATGAGCTTGGAATATGTCAATTATGCTTCGTGGGCCCCCCGATAAAGTAAGAATGTTTGTTTACTATCCATACATCCAGGTTGACACTTGGAAATTTGGACGGAGCTATATTCCCAACACTATTCACATGAAACACTATTCATCTTGGTATTATTCACTGAATATGTTATTCATAGCAACAACATCACTTAAGATACTGTCGCGGCCCACTTTTACTTAAAGTTCTTAAGTAACCTTACTTTACGTTTAAAAGATAGGTTTGACAAAGTAAAAGATCATAAATTAAGCACTTTATAAATAGATTGTTAGGTGTGCTATTTAGAATCGAGTAGAAAGAGTTGAATCCTTAAAGTAGCTAAAACCATTAAATTAGTTTAGTGTTAAGGTTTCCATTTTCGGCTTGGGAACCTTAGAGCGGGCCGCAACCGCCATGGCGACCCAAACTCGGAAGCGGACCGCGGAGAAGCAGGTAGCCCTCCGCAAGGTGCACGTGGTCACCCCCTCCGACCGTGAGGAGAACAACGAGTTGGAGGCGGATTTGAGACGCATGGGCTGCCTCGGATTGTGGGAGAAATCGTGGAGAGTGCGGAGTGAGGATATGGTGAGGGAACTGGTCACCGGGGAGGTGGACCGCGTTTACGCTTCCACCATCCGGGGCCGACCGGATAGGTGGAATGCGGAACTTTGGAGTGGCGTTTACGGGTTCAAACCGGGAGGGGAAGGCATGGCCACTAAACGAGAGGATTGTACGAGGGATAAATTCTCCTCTAGGTTGGACCCTAAGTATGGCTACTTTGTGAAGGATTGTAAAAACGAGAGGGAAAGGAGGATGTTAGCTTTTCTTGTGCCTATCTTTAGCCCGGAGAAGCCCTATAACATCACTCTTACTCTCGCCACCACCTTGCTTCTTGCGTACTCTGAGAAGAAGGTGGTGGATTGGGGAAGCATCATCGAAGAGTTGGTGCACAAGTTGGCAACCAACACCAAACGCGGCCACCCTTCTTACATTGGGCCTTTCCTCTTCCACCTTTACGCACACGGAAACCTACTCACTGACGAAGAGGAAACCCAATGGACGTCGCACCAATTCATGCGGGAACTCCAGACTACCGATTCGGAGCCGGAGATGGGCCACGAGGGTCCGAAGGAGGAAGACATAGTGGAATTGAGCAGTGGAGAGCGGCCTGCGACCAAGAAGCGGAAACTCATGTTGGGGAATCGTGCGACGCGGACCAAGTCCGCCACCAAACCCGGAGGAGGTGGAACCTCCACCTTTCCCTTGGAGGACAATCCGGTGGACTCCATTATCCGCGACTTGGAGGGAGTACGGTCCCGGATTGTGGACTATGAGCTGCAAATGCACCAAGTAGGGGAATTGGTGGGCAACCCGCTGCGGGAGAGTTTGTTTGCCGCAATAAAGGAGGCCATCCAAGATCCGCGCCGGTTGCGGAAGCTGGAGAGTAAGGTGGACCACCTTACTGCGGAAAAGCGGAAGACCGAGGAGCGAGTGCGGAAGTTGGAGGCGGAGCGAGAGAAGCTCCTTAAGCGGGTAAAGGATACCACTCTCACGGTACAAAAATTGAGTGATATGGTAGAAATCCCGGGGAACGTGTGGTGGAAAGCCAAGATGTTCGCCGCGGAATTGAAGAACGCGGGCCACGTTTCTGGGTCGAAGATGGTTACTTTCATCATGGATCAAGGGAGTAAGATGGACGCATCTTTGAGAGCAATGAAGGCCCTCATTGCTAGCTGCACGGAGTTGTTTCCCGACGTAGTTGAATCATCGGAGGAAGGGGAGTCCTCATCGGGCTACTCGGACTTGACCCCTCATGACATGGTGCAAATTCAAGGTGCCGCGGTAGAAGGTGGAAACCCACATGCGGAAGAGGTGGACCAGGTGGAGGACATCACGGCGCTCACGGTCCCGCCGGTTTCCGCCACCGAGGTGGTGGTTCTCAATGCCACCCCAGTTTCCGCCACGGTTGGAGAGGAAACCCGGGATGATTGCCACATGGCCGAGGTGACAACACCGAGCCTTGCCACGGACTTCCAAGTGGTTGCCCGGGATCCGCCGCCACTTGCAATTCTTGCTCCGGGATTTCCGCCGGGCAACCAACTGTCCGCACCACTGGCACCGGATGTTGCGGGGACGGCGGACCACGTGGGAGTGATTCTCGGACCCGATGGACACGAGGTGTCAGTGCCACCACCACGTGCTCCATCTTTGGCAATTGACAGTGCGGACCGCCGCGAGGAGCGGAAGCAAAATAAGAAGGAAGCCAAGTTGAAGAAGCGGAAGGATAAGGAGTAGATTTTAGTTAGGATTCCATTTTGGTTTGTTTTGGGCAAGTAGTTAGGTGGCCCCGAGTTGTGTGCTTTGTCATTTTCTTTGTTTAGGGCCTGACCTCTCAATGAGGTGGATTGTCAGGATTGCCACGTGGCCCGCGATTTCCAGCATGGAAACCATGGCATGTGGGTGTTAGTTTGGTTTTAAAGGGAGAACACTTCGGTGTTTCTCTCATCATTTTGCAATGCAAGTGTTCTTTTGTTCAATTCAGACCTTATGCTTCACTTCACCTTCGGTATGAGTTGAGTCTTAAGTCCATGGGTAATGCAAGTGGTCCCTCCTTTCCGTACTTGAGGTTTCCGAGTTTTCCGCCATTCCCTATCACTGTGTAGGTTAGTTAGGTTAGTATTCCGTGATAGGACAGGGGGTCAGTAACACCCCAAGGTGCGTGTGGTTAAAACGCCCCTGTGTGAGCAGGTGATGGGCGGAGGAATCTTAAGCACGGAAAGGCGGAAATGATTGGACGAGCAAGGGGAAAGAACCCCACCGTGGGGTTGTTGGGCAAGGGGAGTTCCGCACACACGGTAGGTTCTTCCCCACTTACTCCGTCCAACTAGGGACCGACAATGAGTAGCAGTGGATAGACATGTCCAATAGTAGGGGGAGGGTTCTGGTTTACGCCTTCCGCTTGCCGTGACCTGGAGGTGGATCACACCGATCAGCAGTAACGGAATGGTCTAGAACACTCATGCACCTGCCGCGACTGGCGCTTGGTTCCCACCGCGGATGGTAGGCGTGGTAGCCCCATCCCTATGTTAGCCCCGCCGTCACGGAAATCAACAGACCTTAGGTCCTATCTTGTGTGACCGGTGGAGCAGCACAAGCTACCCATTGTGAAGATAGGACGCGGATGTTGCGTTTCCACCTCTCTCGAGGGAGGATTCGGTTTCCGCGTGTGGTATAGTGGAAACTGTGCCATCACGGAAAGCGGATCATGCTGGTTTTGTAGACCCAAAACTTCCTCCACCTTTTCCCCCGTCAAAGGGGGTGGCACGCGTCGGATACTTGAGTGGGACTCCTTCCCAAGGGAGGGCTGCCCCCATCATAACACCAATCTAAGGGAGTAGTAGTTAGGCGGAGGAAGTGGAGATAGGGAGACAACCCTAAGAAATCAACCCAAAGGGCGAGATCCTGATGAACAACTACCAAGTCTCTCTGAGCATTCTAGCCTAAAACACTAGAATTATTGTCCTTGTGACACGGTCAAAAATCTAGCGGATAGTGGAAATACAAGTCAAATCCGCTACCTCTATCGCGGAAACCTTATCCCGGAAGTCATGACCCGTAATAAGGAATCTTAGAATGGAGTGTATATAGTTGTTATACTATGGATTCGGGACGCTGAGTCTATTGTTGTTACTACTCTATGGTGGGAGCTTGTCCATACTTTGTTTTGTGTTCCCTACTTCGGTCCACTACCGGGAAGGCGGAAATTTTCGTGCTATGATTTCCGTAATATCCCGGATTTCTTAATCCGATTTGTGTTATCTTAGTTTATGGTGTTTCGTGTGTGTGTGTGTGTTCATCAACGATTTCCTCTCTCTTGTCTTGTAAACGACCGCAGGTTCTTCGTGGGAACGAACTCGGCGCGGTTTTGACGTTTTCCGCGTTAATTAGGTTAATTAACTGAATACGTTACCACCGTGCTACGACAGATACCAACACTATTCACATATTCTTACTATTCATACCAGCATAAGTTTCTTCACATGAAGGTAGTGGAAGCTTCTACCAAATTCTAAATATAGAATGGAACACAACCATGCAATTAAATAATGTCATGGACTACATGCATGATTTTAAATTTGCTAATCGTTTTGAACTAATCGCATGTTTGATATCCTACAAGAAGTGAATGCAGAGAGAAAAGTATCCATCTAGCAAGGCACTTCTTCCTTATTACAAATGCTAAATTTCAATAAAACTTATCAATTCTTGTTAGTTGTCGTGGCATCCGAAGCCTTTGTCCTTGCTTGAAAAGCAGCCTGCCACAATTTCCCGTGTGGAAACCTGGTCTACAAAGGATGGGCCCACCACATGGACCCACCACCTCATGCGTGGTGGCCCGATTCTCGGAAACCACATGCCGTTAGCTCGCCTTGGGCCCACCACTCGGCCATGTCAAATTAGGCCTTGGCCTCCACTTGGACACGTGAGGTGTATGACACTTGAGCGGCCACCTCACCCAAATGCCAAGGATCTTCTTCTCCTTCCTATTGGGTGAACTTTGGGCATGGGCGCTACCAAATGCCACATATAAGGACAAGATAACCAACAAGAGGAGAGTAGATATCATACGGCTCGTCGTCCACCTAACATACTCGAGTTGGTTATTAGTCATAACAGAGTATGCTAAATTGTTTTATTAGTGTGGGTTATCATTTGGAGTTATACACTGTACATTTTCTATAACATTTTCCCAAGAGTATCATTTTTTATCCAAATAACATAAATAATTACTATGCACATCAAAGAACACGGTATAACTTCCTTGGTGGAAAATGATAATGTTGATAACATGTTATGGCAACATGTAACTCCAAATGGTTACCCACATGAATAGGACAATTTAGTGTAGTTCATGAATGAATATGAAAATTATGGATGATATTGTGTTTTTATGAATGACAAATGGTGACGAGTTCTTATATATTTTTTTATGGTCATGGATGAGTGATTGGTCATATTACATTACATTACACTACATTGATATAGACTAAAGACTAAAGTTGTGTATATTAGTATTTCTATTAATTTAGGGGTCCTCGGGGAAGCACCACCAAAGAAAAGACCACCTTAAAAAGACAAATCAGCATGCACATACATAAACATACTTTATTTCAAAGAAGAACATTTACAACCCAAAAAGTCTCCTCAAAATAATCATGCTTGGTTCTCACTTTGCCAAAAAAATTAAAAAAATTAAAAAGTTGTGCCTATCCATTCATCCCAGTATTGCAACATTGATCACATGCAATCCCCAATTGAGCATTGCAAAACTACTTTGTTTAGCCTTCTACCATGTGTGACTTCGATGCAATAGGTGTGGGGATTTTGTAAACCCTACCATAAAACTTAAAGGTGCACCAATGACCTTCTCAACACCAAGTTTTAAGCATGTGGTGACACTCGACGGAAGCATGTATCTTTGGGCGGTAGTGAACCATCTTATACCTCAAATTGCACCCTTCGTAGCAAAATGGAAGTGCAATGTGGTTCACAGTTGCAGTGAGAATGTTTATTGAATTTGTGGGCAATGTGTAATGCATATGAAATCTTCATGTCACATCTCTTTGACCCCAAAATGCATGATAACCAAATGTTAATAAGTTACACTCCAACAATAGCATACCTTCTTAGGAAGGTGTAAGTGAAGAATCTTGCACCTTACATTGCACTCTTTGTAGCAAATTGGAAGTGCAATGTGTTCACATTTGGAGTGAAAAATGAACGGGGAGAACCGACTGCTAGTTACACATGAACCAATTGAGTTTGAAAAGTAATTGGTTGATGTTCAACACTTCTACGATCAGTGTAGACAAAATTTGTGGAGTACACCCGAGATGAATAAAGAAAAACCAAAGGATCACAACATTCAAGCAGTTGGACTTGGTTCACTTAACCAACACATGGACTCACAACCATTAACCCCTTTGAACCTCATAGGCGCAATAAAATACTCTTGCAACAAAGTGTGGGAGTCGGAGCATCCCTCGCCTTGGTATTGCCGCCTTCCAATCTCATAAACTACCTCCTCTCGACACATGTACCCATGCCAGGGTGGAAGACAACCATAAATACATCCCCCCTCTTGGCCAATGAGATCTTTGCTTCATCCAGGAAAGCCATGTTGGCTTTACTAACAATTGTCCCCAAAACATTGGTAGAACAATTGAATCACATAAGAGGGTATGATAACATGTCAACGATAACTCCCAATGGCATCTACCAAAAAATAAAACTTTTGGTCGTTGTCACATGAGGCTCTATCTAGTATCTATTCATGTCTCAGGGCCGCTTTACACAAGAACCAAGAGCCGTGACCATGAAATTCTAAGGCTTTTAAAATGCATCAAAAAGTCATCCAAAGATTGAATCATGGAAATCACAAGTATAATATTGAAATTGATGGGCACTCAAGGTTAGTGCAAAGTGAAAATAGACCATATTGAGGGATTGCACCATATTTGATGGACATTTCAAAATGGTGGTCCCTATATCTATGTGATTTCTTACCTTTTCCTCATAATCTAGGCCTTGTCATATACATATATACATATTTATTTTGTAACATTTATCTTCCACCTTGTATTCTTCATTGTGGTCAAAGACGACCTCATGGATCAATATGAGAGATCATGAAGGATTGTTATTTTGTTGAGTTTGACTTGGTGTTTGCACATAAATGTGTAACATGCACTCGATATGCAAATATTACAAAGAGTTGAAACCATATGGTCATGGATTTGAACTTCTAAAGGCCCAACTTTTCCACATATGTTAGCTCATTGTTCATTTGCGATGAACAGAAGGTTGCAAGGTCTAGAACATAAGAACTTTTTGGACAAATAACTTCTTTTATATCAATTTAAAATTCTTTCTCAAGGTTCTTGTGTTTTGGTTGCATTAAGTTGCATGTGGTTTTTAAGCGCATTTGTGATCATTAAATAAATAGAAATATAAGCACCTTATGACATTCTTGATTTTTTTGGCTCATAAGTAGATTATATGCCATTTATTACCACAAAAATTTATGAACAAAATCAAATTTTTGCACCCCCATCCACCCTTCCATAACATCTAGTTTTATAAGGGACATTAAGAGTTGTTTAGTGTATTCATGTGTATATAAACAGACACTACAAGATGATAGATGCAAAACAATGGCCTTAAAATGACATATATACAAAACTTGGTAAGACATACAATTTTGACTAAAAAAACTTTGAAAAAGGTTTAGATGTGCATTACTAACAAGAGGGACAACAACATACTGTAGTGGATATAGTGAAATCGACAAACTGAAATTGCAAGTAACTTGGTCCGAGATGACCCTAAACTACCGGATGATGGTGGAGGGATACCTAAATCTCAAGGAAGAGGTTGGCGGTTCGAATCCCGGCTGTGAAATCTTCTCTCTACCTGACGGAAAAACTTGCCAGGTGGTCAACTGCCTCTTGTGCTTTGGCGTTGGCCTGTCAGCCTTCTGTCTCAAAATAAATAAAATTGTAAGTAACTTTTTGTTTATATTTCTCAAAAGGTTGTTGAAACTTGGTTTGCAATCGTATTCATATTGAAACAATATGTAAATGGTATGGGTTACATCTCTAGAGTTCAACCATGTATTATGCATCCAAGGCATTATACGGAAAGTACCGGGTATAATTAAATGCATAACATCGCTTGACCTAATACACCATGGATGGTAGGGGCCACTAGGGCCTGCATACCAACACCTACATGCCAACAACTTCGGGCTTAGCTAGTTTACTCCTCCAACCAACATCGAAAAAACCATAAACATGCCAAACCCAAAATGCTAAATCCAAACACAATGACATAGAATATGAAAATTGACAACCCTTCGGGTGGCAATACAAACCCAAACTCTACCAGGCTCTCTAGCAACAAAACCAAGCACAACATGGAAAATTTGGTAGCCCTTCAGGTGGGAAACCTAAACTCAAACTCTAGGATGCTATGTGGCAAGACAAAACCAAGCACAAATTGGAAAATTTAACAATCCTTTGGGTGGCCAAACGAGTCCAAACCCTATCATCCTAACCACCCACAACAAACGATGAAAAGATACGGAAATTTGGCAACCCTTTGGGCATGTTCATCATACTCAAACCCTAGAATGAAAAAACATACAACAAGCGATAGGGAATTAATGATTTTTGGCAGCCCTTTGGATGCCAAAATCAAGTCGAAACCCTAGATTGCATGTCCTCAATTGAAATTGGATAGCCCTTCGGGTGCGAAATAGGAATTGGGCATTGAGATTTTGCTAGAACCCTTAGATGCATCGGCGGGTGATTGCAACCTTTGAAACTCCTAATAGGTGCACAAATCACGTGCATGATCGCAACAACCCAAGTTCCATCTAGTTGCCTAATCATAAACACAATCATGGCAATGGCCTCCTCCCTTAAGTATCCGGACTCCCTAAGGAACTTCCCTCAATTCAATCACAATAAGGTAGAAATACCATAAGCGGTTAAAATAAGGTGATTCGCATTGAAGATTTGGTCTGACAATCAGGAGATCATTTTTCAAGATAGACAAGAAGGATTCATGAAGAATGCAAGTTGTTTCATATTTTTTTGCCCTGTACAAAAAATGCTACAATTTTTCAAAGTGGAAAGTTGTCAAACCCCCTACCCGTTCACTAGATTCTCCCTGCACCGAACACGGTAATCCGCATTTCCATACAGAACATCACCTAAACCGGTTAACTCATGAGTACTTAAAACTTGACTCCCATTGGCTACACTAAGTGTACGCGCATTGAAGTTGCCGCTGCCGTTTTAGAAATGGCACTTCACCATTATGAAGCGGTCTAGTGCATGGCTAGAGGGTGGTGAATTGCTTATGGTATTTCTACCTTAACAACCATGGCCATGGCCTCCTCCCTCAAGTATCCCAACACCTCATGATTGCCCAACATCCCATTTATGAGCACGATCAGTGTTCAAGATTGAAGTCTTCGATGCCCTTCAAACGCGATTTGGCCCTTCAGAATATACCTCTCTCAAAACAACCCTTCAAAACACAACCCCAAATTGAAAATGAAGACGTCACTTGAAGTCCTCAAGATAATCTGCCCACCACAAGAACCAACAAGCGTAGGGCACTATCACTACAAGAAGTGAAGTTAGATGGTTGATTCTTAATTCTTCACATTGTACTAGAAACATGTACCATATAATTCATGCACAAGTTTAATATGAGTTTTGTATTTCATTTCTATATTCTTGGATTGACGTCTTGGATTTGAACGAGCCCTTCAACTGAAGGGCTGAAATTTGAGAGCCCTTCAATATGAAACTCATACGAGGGCTTCAATCTTGAACATTGAGCACGATCACAACATTGGCTTCCTCCCTCATCTATCCTAGAAGCGTAGGTACCTATAAATCTTATACAATAATGCATATCGATTACGAAATTGGACACCATTTGAACATTTGATATAGGTGCTTGTTTAGGTCCCTTACAAATGAAACTTTAAACCCTCATAACTTTTGCATACGGTATCCAAACGATACATTCTTTGATGCGCCATAATCCTCTTGATCTCACAAAACAAAAAGTACCTTTATAAATTTGATGATTCTAATATAAAAAATGTGCTTAGTGCTTATTATGTTGGATTTAGGTATGTTGACCTTAGCACATTGGTGTGTGACAACAATAGAGCAGGTGGCCACCACTAGAAGCAATTGACTCCTCCTACCCTTGGAGTTCAAACTTTGCACAATCATGGTCATGTTCCATGTTTTCGTGGTTGCCACAATCAAATTCTATTCAAACTCGTTGACATATAGACCACGATGTTTGTATTTCAGTCGAGGTGCTCTTGTCCTATGTGGCCCACTTGCTCATAATTTTTTAACATTGGATGCAAAATGTCACAACATGTGCAAACAAATTGTGTCTAACTTACGTGTACACGACATGAGAATTGTTCTTATTTTTTCCCTCTAAGTTAACCCCTAAGTGTCTAACACGCCCTATCTGAACTCCTTTGTGCATAAAAGTATGTGTTTTAGTTACATATTTTCACTTTTAGTTAATAGTGTCAAAAGTGACCCTAGCTAATATTAACTCATTCTTCAAGGCACATTTTCAAACTGATCGAATATCTTAATGTTTGGATGCAACTACATACTTAGTATTTTGATTATCAAAGTCACATAAGAGTATATAGTTTGGACACATGCCATATCGCCATGTTACACCCATGTGTATGAACCAACGTTCCAGGCCATCCCAAACCATCTACTCAACATGCCGCCATCAACTGCCAATTATTTTTTTGGAACTTTGAAACAATGAATATGCCGGCGCCCACCCACCTACGCCGTAGGTTGTCTATATATATAAAAAAATCTTCTTCTTCTTGACATAAGATAATGTAGTAAATAATATTTCAAATCCATAAACATGAAAACTATGATTTTAAGACTTGATGAGGCTCCTAGAAATTCTTTACCTATGTAAGCCGTACATTGACCTCCTTGGTCTATTGTCTGCTTTAATTCAATAGAATCCGCAGTCAGCGGCAGCTTTTTCCAGCATGATAGGCATATGAAGTTATATTCACATGATAAAGTAGTGGTTGCCCGATTTCCAGCTTTCTTCACCCATGATCACAGTCAGTGATTATACACTTGAAGTGATATATACTGCATTCAAAATAGGGTGTTTCTCAGCAATGAATGGGGAGAACTGATCGCTAGCTACAGATGAACAGCTTAAGTTTGAGAAATAACCGATTGAAGTTCAAGACTAGGAAAATTACCGATCATTTTAAAGGAATCTATAGCTTACACCTCAAAGTAGTAAATAAAAACCAAAAGAGCACAACATGTAATTGTGTGGACTTGGAAACGCTAGGATTTCGACCCATTATGCCCAAAATTCTCTCCGGACATTGTTTCTTAGTGATGGGTTTCTAGCTTGTGTCATATAACTTATATTTGTGAGAGTATAACATTATTCAGCTTCAGCTGGGAGTTCCACTTCAGTTAGTGTTTAAGTGGATGATTTACTAGGTCTATATTGTGTGAATGGATGTCGGTTACCCCTGGCGTGCAAGGTTTAGTGGTCTAGGCCGGTATATTGTATAAAGGGGGGGGGGAGCAGAGGCCTTCAAAGGGGAGCCATGTCAATGGTAGCTTGCAAGGTAAGGTAGGTCGTTGATTTAACCCAACATTTCGCTACCTCCATTTCGGGCATGTCGCAACCAACACCCACTAGATCACAAACACCACCCACCAGATCGCAACCTTCAAAGCCTGGAGCGGCATCCACCTGGGTTTGGGATGGCTAATATGGGTAGACAACAGGGCCAAGATTTGGGGAGCATTTTAGTACATATTAGAAGGCTAGAAACATGCCAAGGGTGATTGCCAGTTACTTAGTTGCAGCTGAGAAACACAATTGCCAGTCGAATCATTCCAATAATCTTCGAATTTTCAGGCTGAATTGTCTGACACAGAGGGCATTTCGGAATTGTCCGGGAATTTTTATTGGAATGATTATTGGAATGATTCAACTGGCTTTTATCTGACATATTCCCGGACAACCGTGAGCCCTGATGAAGCTGAATTGTGCTATGAGAAGTTGTGGATTTCAAGGTTTGCAGAATTCTAGTACAGGTATGTATGTAAGCTTAGGCAGTGGCAGAGCATGTGAGTTTTGAGTACTTTAGCCATATTCATGGTCACATGACCTCCAAGCTTCTACACACCTTTTGGGCTTCCATCTTAGAGATGCCAATATGCCCACATACCAGATAAATAAAATTCTGGCCACCAGTGTGGAGCAGATATTTTGTTCCACTCTCTTTTTTGGATCTCCAAATGATGACTTTTCTGTATTCCAAAAACAAAGTAGGAATCGGTTTTATATTGTGTGTTGTTGAAGTCACTCTAGTGACCAAAAAGTGGTCACTTACTCTTTGCAATTGGCCCTAGCTCTTTGCAGATACATCCTATCCTTTGTCCTATGGTTGTGTCCCAAACTTGAGATGAGGTAAGCGGGCTTAGAATGGAGAATTTTAGCTCTCCGTTTACTATTTTTAAAATTCAATATTATCTAACTTTTCTAAGGTCCAGTGACCTTCACTTAAAGTAGGGCCTTGGCAACTTTACAATCTTTCGAATACCACTTCCATTAGTTGGAACTTCTCTTCCACTCCACTCTCAAACCCCATTACAAACACTTTTTTCAGACTAACACCTTTACATGTCCAATCCATTACACATCACTTCTTAGTGGCTCAAAGCAATTCTCCTCAAACCTCCTTTCAAGTCTGTTACAAACAACCTCTCTACCTTAATTCGTAATTTTATTGGCTCTGTTTGTAGGACAGAGACTATGCATCGACTTCTATGTTTCAAGAGCAAATTTCCTAACCACTTTGCGTTCACACTTGAACGTTATTTGTTCCTTTTATTTTTGGTTTAGTTTTTTGGCTATGTCTGTAGGACAGAGACTATGCATCGACTTCTATGTTTCAAGAGCAAATTTCCTAACCACTTTGCGTTCACACTTGGACATTACTTGTTCTTGTTATTTTTGGTCCAGTTTATTTAACGTGGATGATGAAAGCTTGCATACATTGGACAACTAACCAACTAATTCAACTATTAGTTAACTAGTTGCCTTTCATAACTATAGTTGTTCGCAATTTGACTTGCCAAAAAATGTAGTTAACTATAGTTGCTCTAAAATCTAGTTGACTATAGTTTTATATGTGTGTGTATATATATAGTTAACTATAGTTGGTTATAGGTATAGTAAATAGCCATAGATTGGCAAGTGCAAAGTGTACAACTACAATTGTAGTCTTTCATAAGAAAAGACAGAGCCTCACGGTTCTACTGTTTTTTTGTTTTTGATGCCCAAAAAAATACAAAATATATAAAACAAGGTTGAGAATCGAAGTAAATTTTAAGCATTAGCTTTTGTTTTTTGAAAATTTAGCAAATTAACCAAGGAACAAAATTAACAAGAGAGAGTTATCATGTGGTGTTTACGTAAGTTAAACACAATCTGTTTTCACATGATGTGATATTTCACATCTGATGCTCAAATTGTGAGCAAGGGAAACAAGTTTCACAGAAAGTGGGGCGGCCATGTAGGAAAAGATCACCTCAGCTGAAGTTTACAGATATCGTGGTCTGCCTGACAGAACATTTGAACATGATTTGATTGTGGCGGGTCGTGAGCACATGGAATATGGCCATGATAGCTCAAAGTTTCAACTCCAATGGTAGGAGGAGCTGATTGCTTCTGGTAGTGGCCACCTACTCAGTTCTTGTCACACACCAATGTGCTACTTAATCTGAGGGTGGCTGCAAACAAAGTTCCAGCAAATTTGGGCATTCACAACCTTTCAAAAAGTACAAACACAAGAATACATACAATTTGATGTCTTGTAGTGGAGCCAACATCTGCAGAGTTCTGGATCTGCAAGCATACTGGAAGAAGGAGAAATGCCTGACCAAAATCATCTGCCATTCGCAACTGGAATGCTTTGAGATAACTAGACAACAAGCACACATCACAAGTATCACCAAGGAAACAATGATTCTCTGATCTCCCTTCAATTCTGAGACTTAGTCACTGTGAGTTCCATAAAACTGCTAAGGTTGGTGGAGAAGTTTGGAGATGGTTTCAAAACCTCTGCAAATATACTTCAAGAGAGCAATTCGTTAGGACAAGCAGTACAGAGAAGCAACGATTATGTACAATACCCCTGCTTTACTTAACGAAGACTTTGTCAAAATGCATGACTCACAGGCAGCTTTCCAAGAAGAAATTAGATTCTCTGATAAACATTTTCCTTGATTGCATGATGCATGTAGGGAGCAAGTCTGATTTCATTTATACATGAGATCAACCGACTCCACAGATTTGACCAAGAAATCAATCTGCTCAAAACTTCTGAAGAATTGTCACTGGCTCATATATCAATAGAAAATTCTAAGCTCGGGTGCTACATTCCACAATTGCAGATGTGAGTTACCCAGCACTAGAAATGCCATTTCCAAAACTTTGAAGGTCACAGGAGTACACTAAGTAAAGCTGACATTCACATGCAAGTTTGTGGCTCATTTTCAGACTCAAACCAATTGTTCCTCTGTCTCAAACAAATGACAAGTGTGCCTGCACTCAACAAGATTGACAACCTGCCACTAGTTTGGCACTCTGAAACTGTACACTCTTGTACCTAGAAACTCATTGAGCAATTCAAGAACTGAGCAGGCATCACAATTATATCTCTGCCTGAAAGATTAAGGCTGAAGTGTACTCATAGTGTGGAGGGATTAGGCACAGACCAGGAAAAATCTTGATGAACACAAAAGTGTTTCTCATAATGTTGCTGATATCATAGAAGTAACAGAAGATAATCCCTACTCCTAAAGGGTGGAAGCATTACATTAAGAAAATAACCAACCCCCAAGTCCTTCATTGTTGCAGACTCTGGAAGCGGCGGAGGATGAGGCTGCTGGTCTCCATAAACCGTTGCGCGCAGTTGGTGAGGCAAGAAGACTCACTGGAACTGAACTTGCTTCCTGGGGTTGAAGTGATGCATTTGTCCCAACACACATCCGTCAGCTTGCCCACCAGCTCATTCAAGACAGCTTTCTGCTTCTCTTGCTGCCACACGTACAAAGTCCATGTACATACATGAGCACACCTATATTCTCCTCACAACCTCAAAAGGGGTACCAAAGTTTCAAGCTTGGAAAATATTATCATTCTTCATGCAACTCTAAGACCAAGACTACCAAAGTTGGTTGATGGAAAACTAAACCCTAACTTGTTGCAGCAACTACAGAGACAAGAACTTTCCTTTATTCACATAAGGTAGACGCCTTCTTTGCTTACTTTTTGTTGTTTGCTACCTTATACTACTCAATTTCATGAGGTTGAAACTACTGTGCGTTCACAAATGTATCGGAAGAAGCCAGGATCAATCCCAGAAAGTTTGCAGCTGAATTGTTATGAATGCCAAAGTCCACTGAAAGTGAAATAGGTCCCCCCAAATATGTTGTATATTGAGCCTGGAATGGTTAACAAACTTTGAGCTTGTAGTCCAATCTCTTTTAAATACAGTCTTTGGTGTTCGTTCTTAGATTTGTACCTAACCAACCACCACTCAAAATATACCCAGCCACCACACAAAATATAGGTGCGCGATTAAGATAAGTAACCAAATTAGGACTGCTTACCTTAAGGTCAGATTTTCGGCTTGAAGTTCTAAGTAAAAGACTACTATAACTGATTGATGTAATACTGAAACATAGACTGGTTAGAGTAACTACAAAGAAAAGAACTCTCCTTCATTCATATAAGGCCAGATTTTTGGCACCCAATTCTCCTTGAAGCTCCAGGAGCAAGACTACTAGATCTGATTGATGGAAAACTGAACCATAAACCTGTCACAGTGACTACAGAGAGAAGAAACCTTCCTTCATTCACATAAGGCCAGAATTACAGCCCCCAATTCTCCTTGAATCTCTAAGAAAAAGACTATTGCAACTGATTAATAAAATACTAAACCATATACTTATAACAGTATCTACGGAGAGAAGAACCTTCCTTCATTCACGTGAAACCAGAATTTGACTCAGAATTCTCATTGAAGCTCTAAGAGCAAGACTATTGTAACTGATTGATGATATACTAAACAATATTCTTGTTACAGTAACTATAGCGAGAAGAACTTTCCTTGACGCTCTAAGAGCGAGAGCAAGACAACTATAATTGATTGATGGAATACTAAACCTAAACGCGTTACAGTAACTACAGGGAGAAGAACTTTCCTTCAGTCACATATGCCAAAATTCGGCTCATTGATCTGAACACCTTCACGAACAGATGATCCACGTGACTTTGCGATACCTTAACACTTGTGTGACTTCTTTTCTTACTCAAGAATCGTGGTTAATGGGAAAACCCACACCTAATCAACCGTAAACCTAAAACCCTAATGCGCTTTCTTTTCATGTATAGCATCAGTTTACATTGGACTCTGTAGCTTCCTCAGTGATCCAGGCGTGAACAAAGACCAGGATGAGTTGAGGAAAAAAGGAAAAGAAGTGCACGAACATAATCCAGACTAAAAAGCCTCCAAAATTTGATTCAAAACAGGTCATGCAAACTAGTACTCTATGAATGAGAGACATTAGGTCAAAATCATGCATAAGTCCCACCCACACTTGAGAAAACTCTGGAATCACAGACCAAATCAATACCAGTATCATCCGTGTGAAGGACTCATAGAGCCAAAAGGATCTTTGTACCTCCAAAAAATGTTGAAGCTCTGCAGAATTAGCAGTGTCCATGTCGACTGCTTAAAATGTTTCGCCTCCACAACACTGTGTGATCGAAGCCCAAAGCTCCAGAAAAAATAAAAATTAGAGCTTGGGTTTTGGAGAGCTAGGGTTCACAGCAGCAACAACAATGAAGAAAAAGGAAAAGGTTGGACTGGACTACTACTAGAGAGAAGAGAGAGAGAGAGAGAGACAAAAAGTTCTCAAAGTTCCCAACCTGGGGCACAGTGTTCCCAAGCGTAGCATCCCTGGTTTGGCTTTCGTAGTGTGCTTTGCTTTCTCTATGTCCATGCAAGGGCTGGTTTAAGGGCTGGGGCGAACCAACCCATATATCCGTACCTTACCGGGGAGGGCGAACGGCTGGGGATTCGTGGCACTCACTTAAAATCAACCATCCTACATATTGTGGATGAAGTGGCTCCAATACAAAAAGACCCCCTATGAGGTTGAGGGCCGATTCATTCGAATGTGACATCACTAGACATCCGGTAAGGTACCAATGTATGGGTCGGTTCGCCCTAGCCCGGTTTAAGGTATACCATAACCCCTGAAAATAAGGTGATTCACATTGAAGATATGGTCTTACAATCATGAGATAATTTTTCAAGATAGACGAAAAGGATTCATGAAGAATGCAAGTTGTTTCATATTTTTCTGCCTTGTACAAAAAATTCTACAATTTTTCAAAGTGGAAAGTTGTCAAACCCCCTACTCGTTCACTAAATTCTCCCTACACCAAACACGGTAATCTGCATTTCCATACATAACATCACCTAAACCGGTTAGCTCATGAGTACATTAAACATGACTAAATTTGGCTAAACTAAGTGTACACACATTGAAGTTGCCAGCCTTGCCATGATCAGTTTCAGAAATGGCACTTCACTATTTTGACGGCGGTCTACTGCACGAGTAGAGGGCTAAACCCTAAACCCTAAACCCTAAACCCTAAATGTTAACCGGTTTGGGTATTTCTACCTTAGACTATGGTGAAGAAGTGCACCGGTCGATCAAGAATTTCAGCCCAAGACAAGGTTATTTGAGGCAACGCTCGGTATGGCAAACAAGATGAAAAAACAATTTAAAAAATAATAATTTCTTAAGTTGGAGTTCTCCGGAGGTCAAATTTCTTGTATGAGGGTTTGAGGTTGCCCAAGAAACTTGACCTCCACAAAACTCCCCTAGCAAAAAGTGTTGCCATGTTGGTAGCCATGTCATTTTTTCACCCATGCTTGAAGTTCTCCACCAGAGAAGTCTTGGCCATAACGTAAACCCCTATTGGTGAAGAACCCATTCTACAGCCAATCATATTGCTCCATTCCTCTTTTTTTTTTGACCGGTGCACTTTTTCATCGTAGTTTGAACCAATCCTACGTATGTACTTCAATAAATCGTGTAGAAAATTCATCTTAAAGAATTGAGACATTTTCAGATGCATATAAAGAAAAGGGATGGCCTTAGAGCATCCCCACTAGCCATGTTACCACACACCCAAATGCATTCCACAAATTTAGGTAGCATTGATAGTATAAATAGACGACTTCCCAGAAGTGGCCCATGCAACTTTCTTAAGTATTGACCCATGTCTAATGGGGCGTGAAAGCCGCTAAAAGCTAAAGTTATCATTTCATAAGCAATTTGGTATTAGCACACATGACATCTAATTTTATATTGATTTCTACACGTGTTTCAACAAGTGCTTAAAAAGGTTTTCAAAATCCTATAAGGTTGTAGAGCTCACAACACTCAATCAACATTCAATAAGTGCGAGCAAGTCAAACATCCCAAGGCCAACACGTACCTAAATCATCAAATCATGGGAGTTGTATAACACTTCAACAACACTCAACCCTACTCCAATCTCCATTGAAAAGCCGTTCAAAGCCTCCCTAAAATCTTCGTCAAGCATGAAATCAACACTAAAGCCTTCTTCAACCTACATTCAAAGAGGCAACATGCACATAAAACATTTAATTTCACCCCTCAAGCATCATGCTACAACCTAGTCTATATTCAAGCCCTCAAACCTCATTCTAATGACCTTAGGCCCTCAAACTCTCACCTCTTAAACTCTCGAACAAACCATCTAAAAAAATCTCAAACAAACTCTTGGCTATTATGTGCAAGAAATGTAGGAGTAGACGTAACCAGTTGCACAATCATCCGTCAAATTTAAGATTCGGAAAAAAATTGGATATCGTAGACATGCTACTGACCGTGCATATTTGGGTTTCAAATGGTTTTCCACAAGGTGGGTTAAACCTTTTTAATTTTTTTTTTTGAAATTGTAATTAGTAAATGAGATGAGAGTATTGTGGTAAAATGAAATGAGAATTGTATTTGAAAAGTTGTGACCTTTCTACAATCAAGTTCACACCTATATGCATCAATGTGTGATCAATGTGCCATTCACTAACCGTGCATGTTAGGTTTCACTAAAGGAGCTACAAATGTTGCCCTCTTCTTTGTAGGCATAGGAAATTCAAACAAGAAATTGAAGAAGGATCACAAATCGGGGAGGAACCTGGCAAATTGGCGATATAGTCTCACGAAATGATTTGCCCGGTCGCGAACTTGCAAAACATCTCCAAAGCACAAGACCTTCGCTGCACTGAAACCTAGCCCAAAAGCGCATAACTACTGCAAATTCTTGACGGAGTTCGGAAGGAGCTGAATGCGGGCAAGAATCCAAAGCATTGAAAAAGCAATAAAAACTGCAAAGCTCTAAACTGACATTTGAGAAGAGGCTTGAAAGTAGCTGCGACGTTGAAGAACATTGCTACATATTCATCAAATTGCTACATCTACACCTTGCTATGTGATTTGAGTGAAGGAGACTCCATGATGAGTGTGAGTTGACAGTGACGTTTTAGGTCATTGGCGCGGTCATGATTGAGTTTGAGAAACATCGGACGGTTGAGATTGCATGTGATATAATTTGACGGCCGAGATTAAAAGTACACGGTAAGTGGCATGGTGGAGTATTGTGACATGCACGGTAAGTGGTGTTGCACGGTCAGTAGCATGTCTACGATATGTGTCATGCACCCATAAGAGTCCCAAATAAGATATGAGAATGAAAGGTGTTTGCAACATGTTCGTATATGTGTATGTTGTAGGTGTACAATTCAATTCTATATGGTGAGTGGGTTGTAACATGATGTGATATACTTGGATTAAAAGATTTAAGATTTGATTGTGCAAGAAAGAAAGAATAATCATACTTTGTTGTACTTAGCATGTGAGCAAATGGTATTTGGAGTCAAACAACTCTAAAGAAAGAAATTGGTCAAACAACCCAAGAATAAATAATGCACAAGGGCTAGACAACCCATGAAAGAATTGTGCATGTGAGTTAGACAACTCCCGGTTGAAGATCTTTGTATTGGAGTTAGACACCTCTAAATGGGAGTTAAACACCTCCCTTTGGAAGATCTTTGAGTTGGAGTTAGACAACTCCCAACAGGTGGATGTTATTCGTTGGAGCTAGGCAACTCTCAATGAATAAATGAATATGGTTGGAATTAGACAGTTCCAACTAGAATGATGGATGAATGAAATTAGTTGGAATTGGACATTTCCAACTAGAAGAATGGATGAATGAATATAGTTGAAATTAGATATTTCCAACTAGAAGAATTGATGAATGAATCTAGTTGGAATTAAACAATTCCAACTAGAAGAATAAATGAATGAATCAAGCTCAAGGGGGGGGGGTGCACTCCCTCTTATATTTTGCATACATGTGCGCTCAAGACCTATTTATTGGGGGGCTATTTACCTTGCAAAAAAGACTATAAGGTATGGTAATTTTCAAAATAAAGGTAAATGCTTGTATTTTAATACACCCTATCAGTAATTATATTTTTTGGGGGAATCATTTTAAAATACCTTATTTTACTTATATTTCATTTTTCCTTATACCCCAAGTAACGAATTTTTCTGACTATACCCCATTTTTTTCTCATAGCCCAACTGTTGTCCATTTTTGTTCTTACACTGCATTTTGTTTCTTACACCCCATTTTTTTTGGTTATGTAAGCGACATTTTTTTTCATGAAGGACATTTCTCTTCTTACAACCATGAATTGTGAAGTTCAGCCACGATGCTAAACTCACATGAACTAAATCAAAACAATAAACCTCAGGCAAAGGCATGCAACTGAAGCATTGTCTTAGACTATGAAATGAAATTCAAATATGATATAAAAGTCAGTTTGTGTTTAGGAAATGTCAGCCATCATGCAAAGTCATCCATCCGAGCTTTTCAACCAAAAATTACCTCTTTTCATCCACTAGCACATACTCTACCCTAGACCCGCTACCCCTAGTAATTGTTTCCACGTTATTTTACAAATACTGACTAGATAAAAGAGGCCATTATATGTGATGGTATTTTACATGTAAACATGTTTCACTATTTTAAAACCCCCTATAATATATGTACATTTTTGGAAAATTTATCTACAATGAATATATTAGACCCTATTTTTTTATCACACGTTGTTTCTACAATTTTCGCCAGTGCCCCCCCCCCAAGGAATCAAGTTGGAATTAGACAATTCCAACTAAGAGAATAGATGTATTCATCAAGTTGGAATTAGACAATCCCAACTAGTGAATTGTGATTGAGCCAAAAGATAGGAGAGTCATAGTGGAGCCAAAGAGGGGAGTGCTATCTTGTGAGCGGTGAATAATGAGCGGTGAGCAATGAGTGGTAACTTGTGAGCGGTGAGTAAGGTGAAATATTTGGTAATAAGGCCCCTAGTATCCTATAACCGTGGAATTTTGGCATAATTCTTTTTGATTTTAGGGTTTAATAGGGAGAGGTGTGGGGATGATAAGCAACATTGTGAGAAGTGAGCAATGGGAAAAAAAATCCCACATGACTATGGGCATATATACATTTATCATATATAAATACATCTTTAAATCAACTATAGATAAATTATTGCATCTGCATGTTTTATTTTGCGGTTCAATAATATCATCAATTGTAGCACAATAATCAACAATGAATTGGTGCATGGGTGCATGGATTTGAGTGCATTCATGTGTGCACTCAAATATAGTGGGTGCATAATATGCGGCTTGTACAAAATACCACAAAGAATTTCATCACAACCAAACCTAATCACAGGTGCATGTTCATGACCGTGGTATTGAATATATATATATATATATATATATATATATATATATTTGTGGAAAATTGAAGACTATACGTACAACAACAAACATTGAAGAGTCAAAACATTAGATATATAATGATTTTAATTATTACAACCTAATTGAAAACTTGGCATTGGATTACTCTCAACATACATCTTTATAATATATATGTAAAGTTTCATTCTTCATGGGCCTCTATATCCATGAACACTTCTACTAATCGTCTAGGACGGAGATCCGTTGATTGGCTTGATGACTCTAGTGAAACTTCTTGTTGTCGTGCCATGTGTTGTGCCATTGACTTTGCATATATTGGTAGGTTAACACCAAAATTTGGAGTTGTTGGTACTTTCGCAAACCAATCTTTCAATCCAATGCTAATCATGCCAAAAAAAACAATATTAATATGAGTTTAAATAATATATTGAAAAATAAATGTACACATGCAAAATCATTGTATGAAATTTGGAATTAGCTTGAAGACTTACTCACTATTCAGAATCAGATACATCGATGGCCACAAATTTGCGCCCTTGCTTTGGAGCTACATCCTCAAAATTTGGACCAATACTTGAGGAAGGTTCCGAGGGTGCTTGAAATACATTGGATGCTTCAACATTCAAACTGTGTAATAAAGCATCCAATAACCCCATGTGTATTTCTTCGTCTGCTTCAAAACCAAAAATATGTCTTTCACTTTCTTTTGCAGCGTGAAAACTTGCACCTGTACCCACGGACAAATCCAATATACGACCATGTAATGGAGAACATGCTTCAATGAGTTGTTGCATAACCAAAGGGCTTTTTTCTTTAGCTCCCCTCCAAGGTTGTCCACATTGTTTCAAACACATGTTTGTGTTCGTTATTTGATTGAACAGAACATCCAGTTGTTTGATGTCCACAAATGGATCTATGTAGCTAGCAACATCCGAGAGGGCAAATGAACTAGATGGTTTCTTCAAGAGAAGAATGTTGGAAAGAGCAGTTTGGACACCGTTAGGAGCATTTTGTGGTAAACAGTTCACAATTGTGAATGTTTTGACATGCTCCCTTAAACAAAAATGTTTTGGACGATCTCTGGTCCCTAGTGCATAACTCACAATTTTTTCTTGTAGTCTTGGCATCTTGGCATTGCACATGATAAGCGTGCAACCATTGTCTGAAAGTATTGATTCCAAAAAATCAAACAATGTCTCCCACCATTCATCTGTCTTCAATTGCATCCAAGAAGGAATAGTACGCCCTTCGTCAATACCATGGATTGGCATCCCATCCGGAATATCAACGATAATTAGGTCCACACATGCTTTGGTAACAATTCCATTCACGTTGTTTATTTTTCCCAAAGAAACATCTTTCATCCATGACATCAATTTTTTGAAATCAGGAGATGTTTTTTTGTGTTTTTCATAAAAAACATGACAATCGTACCAATCACCTTTAACAAGGCCTACCTTGGGAATAAAATCAAGATTTTTCCCCGGTTTTGGTACAGTTGCAATTTGTGATCTTGACGACACTCGACCACTTGGTGACTTTGGATTTGGGACAATATCTTCTTCGTCATTTTTTGTATCGATTATTTTTCTTTTTTTCCTCAATTGAATATGTGGTTTTGAAGACTGCGATGGTTGTTTGGAGGACTCCGATGGTTGTTTGGAGGACTCTGATGGTTGTTCGGTTTCAAATGTTGGCATTTCACCCACATTAATACCAACACTTCTTTGTTCTTCAACTCTTGCATTGCAATCTTGAAACAATTGTGTTTCTTCTTCTGGTAAAGAACCGTTGGGAAGGTCCAAATACCAACCCCCCCCTTCGCGATGTGCAGATGGCCATTTTCTTTGTTCAATATTCCAAAGCATTCCTTCTGCAAGTGTCCAAGAAGACCACCATGATGGACGACCTCGAAGTTTTCCGTTTGCAATCAGAATAAATTTAATGTATCGATAAATTACACGACACATGATTGCAGCAGAACCTGGTTGATCTTTCCATATATTGTTCCTCCACACAGTCTTTGCATTCACCTTAGTGGGTATTTCCACTAAAAATGCCATGTTCCCAATTTTTTCCTCCCATGTTCTGATATATGAAACAACATCCGGAACATCTGAAGTCATATTGTCCAACACCAATCGTTGTGTTGCATCATCATGATTGATGTAGTAGTCAAATTTTTTGTATGCCTCCTCTTTGAGCTGTATAACATACATAACAATAATTAATATACAATACACAAATAGTTTTGTATCATAATACATATATCAAACATACATATATATTATATATCTGATACATATCAAATAGTAAACTTTAGATATAAATACCTGCCACCAAAATGTTCTTCTTGTCAGCCATGGATCCAATGCAGCATGTTTTGTGTCATCATTAGCATTCCAGAGCTTTAGCCAATTTGTTTTCTCTTTGGAATCAACCTGAGATTGACAAAGACGATGAAGGCGATCAAGAGTCATCTGCACATTGTCTCCATTTTTGTCATAGTGTTTTTTGATTTCATCAAAAAACTCTGTGCCATTTTCGGGATCAGCGATGGCCAAAATTTTAACCAGTGTTGACCGTTTTTTGGTTTTGATGGATTGTGAAGCTGTTGCAATTATTTGTTGCAATCCGATGTGATCTGCAACCTCCAAGTTGATATAGTTTTCAGTTGCTTTCGCAACCTCGTCCTCAATTTCACTCTGTACAATACAAAGTATTGATGAGTATAAAGAAAGAAAATGTAGAAATCCATAAATATGAATTGACATAGTTAAATAAGAAAAGAAATACCAAATTTACCTTGTAAATATGTTCGACTAGGATCTCTTGTGTGACATTGTACCACTTTTTGGAATTTACTGATTTTCTCTTTTTGCACAAAGTCATTTGCTCAGGACTAATCCTTCCTTCCCACCATTCCAGCGGTTGACTTCCATATTTTGTCACTTTGAAGAGTGTGTGAATGAATCGGGGTTTGACAACATTTTTCTCTGTTGATCTGAATCATTCCAAAATATAAACATAAATATAATAATATGAAAAACTTAAAGATAAAATAAGTAAAGAAAAGTAACAATATAAGGTAATCAAAATATAAATGATTTAAATACTTACATGTTGATATCATCGCAGAGACATGTGATAACAGAGTGATTTTCTTTTCGTCCATCAAGGATTATCGATGCAGGGCTTATATGATATTCAACACCACCCAACTTCATCTCTTTGGTATTGTACCACGCTTTAAAACGATGATTTCCATCCCAAATATGAAACATTTTATTTTTGAATGCTTGCAAACCATGCTCTGTCAGATAGGCTTCAAATTCTTCATTTTTTTGTTTCCAAATTTCATCCCATTCATTCACAATGTCCTCATTGACATCAATTGTGTATCTTTCTTCATGCTCTACCGAGACATAAAATGATGCAGACCCAGGGATATATCCATTGAGAAATGAACGTGACAAAATTGATACATCATCGTCCAATGCGGGCCTAACTACCTCCATGCCAATCATTCGACACAAAGGAATAGGCACAGGATATTTCAGGACACATATATCACTCAAGGTCGAGTTGATCTTTTGTTTTCGCTCCAAAAGTCTCATTCTCGTGTATTTGATGGATTTTCCTTCATGTTCAGCTGGGTTCTCCAATGTAGAAGGAGGTGTCCATAATCCTTCATGAATATCATTTTTCCCACTCTGCACAATGTTCATGTATGTAAGAGAACATAAATATAATAATAACACAATATATATAAATTCAAAATTCAAACCGTTCAACACACATGAAATTAAAATTTACCTTCTCTTTTTTGCGTCGATTAGTTACACCTTCAGAAGGTCCTCCAGTAAATTGAGATGTAGATATTGTCCCTTGAGACAATGTCAAAGAATGCTCTCTCTGCTCTGATCGTTGATTCAGAAGAGAAAATGTTTGTTCTTGGAATTGTTCAGTATGTTGAGAATCTGGTGTATCCTGAAAGTGTTGATTTGCTGGAGAAGTTTGTGTCTCCTGAAACTATTGATTATCTGGAGAAGTTTGTGTCACTTGAAAGTGTTCGATATCTTGAGAGTCTTGTGTATCATCATGTTGCAGATTGTCTTGATTTTCTTGATGCGATTTCTCTAAAGTGGATTCCTCAATAACTTGTTCCGCAACTAAATCCACAATATTATCCACAATTTTTGTTGCAACATGTTCAATGATATTTTGATCTTGTCCAAAAAGTGGCTCCAATCTGTGTGACATTGTCATTGTCTTTTCGTTAGAATGGACTTGTGGTTGATCGTTTGAATGCATGGAAGATGCACAATCTTCTTCCACTGTTTCAAGAACAACATCAGGTTGAAGTCCTTTGTTGCGATGAGACCTTCGTGTAGGGGTGGAGTTTTCACCTTGTCTTCTTTTCCTAGTTGTTGTTTTAACACCTTGTTGATGGATAGTTTGTATTCTTGGCGAGAGAGGTTGTGACGCATTGGAGGATGGGTCTTTTTGTTTTCCTTTAGGAATCATATTTTCTGCAAATAAAAAACATGAATGAAAATACAAACAAAAAAAAGATAGAAATAACTTCATCGTATATATATTTCAAAATAATACATAATGGATTTTACAAATCCTATAATATGAAAATGTATAATCTATTTCCGACGTTTGAAAGGGATTTCATCATCACAATCAATTTGACGACTATGAACCCTATTCCGTTCTGGTAGACTAAGATAACGTTGACGGATGTGTTTGTTGAAGGGATAAGTATGGAAATCTGGTTCGCGAGACAATCGATTCATGACATCAGTAGGGGTCATGCGAAGCTCCGTGGTTGAAGTGCATGACATGCGACGAATACAATGTAGCAAAAGATTGTAAGAACGAGAATGAATGACTTTAAGATATATGGGATCGACATATAGACCCCAAATAGCCTCTGCAATCTTCAATACAGAGTATGACTCTGTCTTTTCGGTGTGGCACGGACGCGCATTGTGATCTTTGGTAAAGAACAACTCAGGATCTACCCACCAACGTTCTTGAAGCCTAGAATGTCTCAAAGATTCAGACTGCAAGAAATGATTTGAATGTCGCCTATCCGACGATATTGTTGCCGATCCCCAATCACCAATGCCTATGTAAATTTCATCTTTGTCATCCATCTCACCAAAATGGAACAGAATGTTTGTAAAGGATAAATCACAATGGAATACATTGTGAATGGTGAGTACATCGGCCATTATTTGAATGAAGGTGATCGCAAGGGTACACCGGTTTAACAAGAAGAGCCTCAACCGCTCCAATTCTTGAATCTTGGAGATTTGTTCCGGGTGATTTTTCTTGAGTATTGTGAGACGTTTAAAAACATCATACTCATTAGTTCCATGGTCTTTCATACTTTTGAACATATCTCCCAATGTACCTCCATTCCAATAGGGCAAGAAGATGGCGGGTGCGGGTGTCGTTTGGAAAGCAAACGGTTTGATAACACCACCATGATCTATGGAAGCCACCGAATAGAACTCCTTCATGCTTGCCATATGAGGACTCCCATTATGATCCAAGAAAAATTTAATGGCATAAGGTGTGAATGGATCCACATCCGAAATGTCCTTAATGAAACATTTCCACACCACTCCATATGAACCACGGCCTAGTCTTTCATGCTTCTCAATAACAACATCTCTCCAAGCAAAAAGAAATGCACCACCTCCAGGAATGACGTGTCGATCGACACGGTTCAAATTTTTGACATGTGTTTTTCTACGTCTAGAGAGTTGTGGAATCTCCACTCGCCACCGATCGGAATTAAACTTTTGCGTTTCTAACTTTTCCAATGTCCAACCATGCGTGAATTTCCGATGCACCTTGGAAACCACATCGGGCATTTGTCCAACAAAATTAGAAGAGACGTTGTCTTTCCAAATATTATAATTGGTCATTTCTTTGCATGATGGAAAACGTCTTGAGATGCAATCGTCAATCATGCTCTTCACACGCTCACGCAAAATGATAGGGCCGGACATTCCCATCGACACAAAATTTTGATGAATAGAATCCCAAGACATGTCATCCCACCATTCTACAAGGAAACTTTGCACATTCAAAGTAACCATCGGACTAGGCTTATTGAGAAGAGGTTCCATAGTTGTAAGCAAAAATCACCTTGAATAGTTTTTTTGAAGATAGCATCAACGAACAATGAACACCTGCATATAAGAATCAATAAAACCACATGAAATTACTATATAATATGGGTTGTATACTTAACGTTGAGAAAATGAAATACGTGATTTGGATACACATCTTGAAAGTTAGTGAGAAATTTGTTTGGTATACAGATAGAAAGAAAATATATTATAAAATTATATATATGAACACCTAGGACGTGAGAATGCATGAAACATTCATCCACGTCAGCTAGGGCCATTTGAAGTTGAATGTAAAAAATCAAATCCAGGATATGCACATGAGAATTATAATCATGTGTGCCATACCAGCTGGAAATGATGGGTACGATGTTATTAAAGGTCCTAACACCCAGGACGTGAGGAAGCATAACGCATCCATCCACGCCAGCTGAGATGATTCGGAAATTAGTAGCAAAACAAAACAAGACATAGCAAAACAAAACAAAAAATAGAACAAGGTAAAACAAAACAAAACAAAGCGAAAGAAAACAAAGCAAAGTGGAGTGAAAAAATACCTGGAATGAAAATCAATGCCTTGACACACAAACAAATCGGAGCTGCAGTACTACACAAGAAGTTCAGAACATCAATTTAAAAAAAATCCAATTATAAACAACAAAGCAAAACAACAACAAAAAAATAGTGAAACTAGTCCTCATTGATGGTTGTGCGCTGACGCACAAACTAGAAAAGAAGAGCAGGGCAAAAGAAGCTTAAAAACATTGATAGAAGTAAGAAAAAAATTAAATGGAAAAATACCTGAATAATGGTTGTGCGCCAGCGCACAAGCAGAAGCCAACAGCAAAGCCGATGAAGTGCAAACTAGATAAAATGGAATGAAGCCTAAACTAAATGTAAGAACTAAAGCATAAAAATGAATAGAAGCACTAAGAAAGGTTTGTGCGCTGGCGCACAAACAACTTCTAGCAGAAAAGCGCAACAAATCCTATGCAAATGATAGATCTAAAGAACAAAGTGAAGAAGAAGAATCCTAAAGGATGTTTGTGCGCTGGCGCACAAACAACTTCTAGCAGAAGGGTGCAACAGATACTATGCAACAGATCCTAAAGGATGTTTGTGCGCTGGCGCACAGACAACTTCTAGCAGAAGGGTGCAACAGATTCTATGCAACAGATCCTAAAGGATGTTTGTGCGCTGGCGCACAAACAACTCTCAGCAGCAGGGCTAACCAAATCTTATGTAAATGACAGTATTGAGAGGAAAAAAAAACAGAATCAGTCCTAAAGCAGGTTTGTGCGCTAGCGCACAAGCAGGTCCAAGCAACACCTTCTCTACAAAGTCGCTCTCATACGCGGTGCTAAACAGAAGCTCGCTCATGTAAGTGTGTTGTAGAAACACCTTTGAGTCCTTATATATACGTCTCGGCCGCGGCGGTCGTAAACGTGACGGCCATGAACGCGGAGGGGTTTAGGTTTAGGTTTAGGTTTAGACGGGAATGAAAGGTTAGGGGGGGCACAAAAAAAAAAAAAAAAGAGTACAAAACCCATAGATTTTAGAAAACTTTAGATAGGTATATCTCCTACATATTAGAATGAATTAGCTTGAAATGTTTTCTCATAGTTAAACCCATCATCTCTAATGATGTTAAAAAAATTTAGATTTTTTTCATTGAATTTCAAATTCTTATGAATTTCTAAAAACTCTGAAATTGATGACATCGTAGATTTTTGCGAAATCTTCCTATACGGTACATTTTGGAAATTTTCCGAAATCATTTTTTTGCACATGATTGGGGAACATTCTAGGAATGTTATAGGATTTAAATCCTTCACTTCCCCAACATCATATAAAAAGTGAAATTATTCACCAAATTCTTATTATCGATTCATATGTATTTGTTCATTATATAACACGTTTTCCAATGATGTCCACGCCCGCGTTTCTTCCATTTTCATTTAGGACTTCATAAACATAAACATATACATATATAAACATATAGACATATACATATATTGACATATAGACATATGGACATATACATATATTGACATATAGACACATAGACATATAGACATATAAACATATAGACATATAGACATATATCTATATAGACATATAGATATATTGACATATAGATATATAAACATATAGACATATAGACATATAGACGTATAGACGTATAGATATATTGACATATAGATATATAGACATATAGACATATAGATATATAGACATATAGATATATAGACATATAGACATATAGATATATAGACATATAGATATATAGACATATAGATATATAGACATATAGATATATAGACATATAGACATATAGATATATTGACATATAGACATATAGATATATAGATATGGACATATAGACAAATAGATCCATATTCTCAATAGTCTATATTTTTATTAAGTTATATACATTATTTCAATGTTTTCTTCATATAATATTCTCAATGTTATAATGGACATGACTTATGGTGTCATGGACTTAAGATCCGCATCTCACTTGTGCATTGGGATTCGCTTTGTTTTGTTTCCAAATGAGATAGTTTATTGGGTTTGGTTTAGGGTTCTATGTTTGGCCCTAAACTATTCTTTGACTATCAGTGTGAGCTGTCTACTTCTGTATTATTGGATGCTATAGTATTCAACGTTTTGATCTAAACCCCATTTTTTAGTATATACCATTCAGTATATTAATCTCCGCCCATCCAATATTATTGCGACTTGCATCTATTGCTTTCTTTCTCCATGGCTACCATTAGAGCTCCTGGATCCTTTGTTCCTTTCCTGCTACCACTTCAGGATGATGGTTTTGTGTGTGTCTCGGAAGATCTGCTTAGTTTGAGATTCAATCTCCAACTAAGAACCATGTATTTAGAACAAGAGATGTATTCTGCGGATGGAGAGGTGTATGAAACGATTTTGGTTCAAAAGACCAGAACTGAAGATGGATCTGTGTGGATTTTAGGGCCCGGTTCATTTAGGGTCATAGGTCTTTCTGAGTCGCAGATGCAAGCTCCAACTGTCATATTGACCAATGAATCCGGTACATCCACAGTTCAAATGCCCACTATTGCAACTGTTAAGTTGGAGCCCAATGATGATAGTGTATTGGTGCTGTCAGATTCAGAAGATGATATTTGTGCTGCTGTTGATCTTTCAGACATGTCGCCATTTCCATTTAAAAGTAAAACCTCCACTCCTTCACAAGTTCCCAAATCCCCATTCAGTCCTATGTGCAACACATTGGTTCATCGTACGACACCTTCTCAACGCCCTCCATTGCACCCTTCACCGTCATCTATAGGGTTCACTATCGTTGATGCCTTGAGATTCACAAAGTCTAGGAAAAGGTCAAAGTCAGATCTTGCATTCATTGATTTTGACAATATAGATGTCCGTGATGTCAAATACTTGCCATCCTCTTTTGACGGCGACGTTTTATTTGTCTTGCCCCCTATGGCACTTGGAGTTCCAAATACGTATGGCCGCTCCATGGATGGTATGGATAAAATGTGCGACGGTCACCCTTGGTGCACCACCAAAACCACGAATATCCAAAATGATTTTGGATTATCCTTCCGGCGTTCGACTTGTGCAGGTCATCTCCAATGTCCTAATGACTACTGTGATTACATGCATCGCAATGGGGGTCTGCGTAACAACACCGAGTGGGCCGGTTCAAACCCTCTGCCATTTCTTGTGGGTAATGTTGCCCCTACTAGATCTACTATTAACTGTAAGGTATGTCATTCAATACTTGTGTGCATTGCTTTGTGCCCTGCTCGCATTATATACGTTCATTCCGCATCTGCTGGGATGTCCAGGGCTTGCATTCATCTTGGTGTACATGATCATCCGGTATCCAATGGTACATGTCGTGAATCATTGGACATGGCATACCAGTGCGTTGCCAATGAAGTGTTGAAAACACCCACAGCCACAAATTCCGCCATAGTTATGGCCGCAAGCAAACAATTCTTGGCCGATTACCTTCTTAGATCTCCCACAGTTCGAGAAGGCCATCACTTGGTTGGCTCTTCTTTAGAGGTGGTCATGGACAAATTCAGCACTCTTGCCT
Source organism: Polytrichum formosum (assembly GCA_964035585.1). Lineage (NCBI taxonomy): Eukaryota > Viridiplantae > Streptophyta > Polytrichopsida > Polytrichales > Polytrichaceae > Polytrichum > Polytrichum formosum. The sequence continues at coordinate 1,505,932 of OZ037940.1, read as the reverse complement.
CTCCAAATTGTCGTAATTTTGTTTCTGGATCAAAACGTTTTGTGCGTAGTGGAATGGGAACTATGGATAGTATTATGGCACTCAAAGACCATTCTGCTTTCAAGTTCGTCCATGGTAGTCGGTTCCCAGGGCAATCGAAAGACAAGGTTTTTGTTTTCAAAATGTCCGTAGACCTTCCAGGCAGTGGTGTGGAGCTTGTAAAGAGGATGCAAGTTGGGGGAGATATGGAGAATTCTTGGATCATGTTTGACCATGTTAAACGTTTGAAGGATTGGACGACAATGGCTTGTCATGTGTACGACAGTCGATACTGTAAGGTGTTGACCATTGCGTGTTGTGACATGCAATCTGAAGATGGTGCAGCACAAACTCTTTTTTGGGAAAATCTGAATGTTGTTATGGCCGAGAATGGTGTTCCAAAAACAAACTTCAAAGGGTTTATGGCAGACAATGCTCAAGCCAATTGGAATGCGGTGCGGATGGTTTATGGTGACGGCGATCCAAGTCTGCCCATGGTCGCACGTGAACGCACATGCCTTTTCCACTGGTCTGCAAGCTTGGATAAGGTGACACAAAAATATATCAAACCATCCTTGCAGTTTCAACACAAGCAAATATGCAAGGATTACAAAGACGCGGTGACAATGGACGATGCCGAGACTAAGTATCACGTGATTCGTTCTTGGTGGTTGTCATCTGGAGCTGCCACAGAAGAAGGCATCCTTGGCCTTTCGGAGTGGTTGGGATTTTGGCACTTCCGTTATAGACAATGGGGTGGTCATATGCTACTTGTAAGTGCATACCACACTACATTATTCAATGTTATTGAACTTCCCCGTATTTTTTCAATTTTTATAATTTTGTGTCTTGTTTTTCTTAACTCCATATTTGTACGTTGTTCGTAGGATATGACAATAGATGAGCGTGCTGAAATGCCAACATGCAACCTTGCCGAGACTGTTCACAACAAATGGCTCCAACAATCCGGCAACAAGATGACTTGCCTGTATGAAGCTACTGTTGACGATATGATCCGTGCCTTCATGCAAATCGCGAATTACCGTGCATGGTTGAAAGGAGGGTCTCATGGTAAAGGACCTGATTCGGCGTCCTTGAAACTTAAGGTGGCTGCCAGGTGTGGAGATCCAAAAATTTTGGCTGATGCCATGAAGTCTTTCCCAGGGGCAGAAGACGTCAACACTAGAGATTGTGCATTGGAAGGGTCTGAGCTATTTGGGTCCACCAAACGAAAACTCAACATGCCCCCGGGTGCTGATTGCGATTCTCATCGACCCGACAAAGTGAATTTTTCAATTCCTCGCCCTAACACCCGTGCAACTCGTCAACGCATAGAGGAATCGTTGAATTCTACACAACATGGTGTGATTCATACTACATCCGTGTTAGAGACTGATTGTCTTGCTTCCAATTGGCACATTGCAAGATTGCCACCCAACTCAGCTAGACGATGTTGGGCATTACAGGCCATTACAGGGACGATGTGCAATGCCAAAGTCGGTACTGGAAAACATGGCACACCTGCTCCAACATACAAAGGGTTCAAAAAGGAATTTCGCTCTCCCAACAATGTGGAGTATGAATTTTGGTTCTGCCCTGACGACATCAAGCGTTGTGTAAGTGGTAGTAAGAAGAAATATGTGTTGGATTGGCCTGTAGTGCCTAACACTTGGCCGGTGAAGATAGGCACCAATCTATCAAGAGAGGAGGTGTTGGCGCTTGAGGACGCCGGATTTCAACTACAACAAAGGGAAGCATTATCCCCCCGTCGTAGGCTTTCTACAATTGCAACCCTTCCCATCCCTCGCTCGCATTTTCGTATGCCACCCAACCCGGACGCCCACCCTACATTCAGGTTTGGAAAGACAGTTCGTCGCAATCCGACCGCACCGACAGCGGATCACAAAAACAAATGGGAGAGCGCCGGACTCATGGATGGTTACTTTGTAGTTGGGGTGACTGCCATTCCATATCCAGGTTTTGGAGTGATAATCAACATTGTCTCCAAAGAGGATATTACATACCGTGTCACAATTGGTGACATCCCGCATTGCACATGCCCAGACTTCACGAAAATGTCTTCTCAGGCATTGGGAAAGAAAGGGAAATGGGTGTATTGCAAACATCTTTATTATGTGTTTAGATTTTTGTGCAAAGTGGATTACGAGAGTGACAAGTTCATTCATGCACCTACATATACCTACAACGAGGTCATGCGACTACTTGAACTTGCTGGTGTTGTACAATGTGAGTAGTATTGCAAGTTTTCTATTAAGCCACATGTATAAGAATGTCACTAAATGACATGTATTGGTTTGGATTTTTATAATAAAAAAAACTATGGACCGAAGTATTTAAAACGATCCATGGTAATAGGCCTCCTTCATTCGTACTTCATTTAAAATGTCTCCTATTTGCAATTTGCAATTTGCAATACCAAAGTTAATTATGAACCCTAAACCCGTGACCCTTTACTAAATTTGGATTCTTTGCTCATGTGTTACTGCTCATCGCTCATTGCTCACCGCTCATTGCTTATGAGATAGCTTCCCTCGAGCCAAAGATAGAGCTATGAATAGAAGACTTTTACTATTATATGAGAAATAGAAGGTAAAAGTAGTGTTTTGGCATAAGAGAGATGATCTTTTTTCTCTCTCCTATGGTCGGGTGGTTCGAGCTCATGGGCAATCACAATTTGGTGGTTAAGTTGTAAAAGCTTTTATAATGTACAAAGTTGAAAAATTCACAATCTAGTATTTATGTGCATTTTTTAACATATTTTTTTTGGTGAAAAAAAAACAGAACATGACAAGTGACGTCTATATGAATTAAATTCTTGGACAAACCCAAACCCCATTCACTCGGGCAACCATATGCCTATGCCCGTGCGTACCTGCCATTCGCATGTATGCCCATGCCATGCTCATAAGTCCCCCCATGACCCACCACCATGCCCCCATGGAGCACTTTGAAGGAAATGAACATGATCATTAATTCAAAAGTCCTAACCCCGTTGTCAAACTTTGTCCTAATGCCCATGCCATCTCCATGCCCACCTTTTGCATTCATAGTGCTCTACCTTTTCACATTTGTTTCCTCTTTCTTTTATCATACATATGTTTGTTTGAGGAAGAATTTTTGACAAGTGACCCTTTTGCTTTGGAAAGCTAGTTGGACATATGTCCATCTTTCATAGGAGCTCCATTGCATATAAATACCCCTCATCCTTTAGGGGTTAAGGCCCAAGGTATTGTTCAAGAGATTTTTGGGCATAATTAGTCAAGATCCAAGTGTTTCCAAGTCCAACCGGTTACATGTTGTGAAATTTCGGTTCTTCTTTATCAATTTGAAGTACGTTCTATGGATTCCTCTACAATGATGGGTAATTATCCTAAAGTCTTGAACTTCAAGCAGTTATTTCTCAAATTCAACTTGTTCATATATAACTACATTGTTTTGTCTAATTAGTGTGGGTTACCGTTCAAAGTTTCGTGTTGCTATAACTTTTTACCCACTAAGTGGTATCACATTATTCGGTGTGCATTCTAACTACTTATGTAAAAATGTTTGTAAAAAATTAAAGCAGCATGGAACTCCGAATGGTAACCATCCACACTAATTAGACACAACAATGTAGTGGTCGGTTCTCCCCGTTCATGGTGCAAGGGCGAGTTCTTCGAGCTTTTAGATCCCCCAATGAGGGGATCTTTCAGTGCCACATGCAAATGAAAAGAAAAAGAAAAGAAATGGGCAGGTTGTGATCAATATCACAAAAGTTGTAAAGTTAGGGCCAGTTTACACCATGGACCATGAAGTCGGACCATGGAAGATGGCTTTTCCATGGTCCAAGTTCTTAAAAAAATAATTTTAAAAAGCCTTGGGCCCCTCACTAGGTGTAAACCGAATGTGGACCAAGAGGAATGACCATGGACCAAAAAGTGAAAGTGTTGATTTTTTTAATATATGCACAAAAATGATAGTTTTGAAAGCTTTGACCATTCTTTTGGCTTAACTAGTGTTCTTTTGGCTTCACTCCTTGTTTTGGGTTGTCTGTACCTTGAATTTCAGCAAGCATGGTTGCAATGGAAGAGAGGAGGAGCCTTATTTTGTTATTGGAATCATACATGTTTTTGTACATGCTTGTGAAGCATATTGTGGACATTCAAGCATTGTTTTTGCAAGGAAAGTGAGAGAAGTCCATAATTTTGAGCTTGATTTATGAGAATATGGGGCATAAAGAGAGAAACATATGGAGTCAAGAACGAATATTCGTTGTTTTTGTGTGAGAAGTTGGGCCCATATTTGAAGAAAGAAGACACTTGTTTTAGGATTACTGTATTGGTGCAAGAGAGGGTAGCAATGTCCTTGCATAAGTTAGGTAGCGGCGATGGACTGCAAAATATAAAAGACTTGTATGAAATTCATAAGCACACATTATAAAAAATAATGAGGAAATTTTGTAAAGTTGTTAAGAAGCATTTGCAACCAATTTTTGTGCAAACCCAAATGAATCGCAGTTTTGGGTTTTAGCTTCAATGTTCGAACAACTGCATGGTATATCGTACATTATAAGAGCAATAGACAAGTCACATATTCATGTTTTAGCTCCGGTAATCGGCGGAAATGACTATTACTATAGGAAGTCATTTCATTCAATAATTTTACAAGGAATTGTCGGATCATATTGTATGTTTTGGGATTATGAATTTGGATGGACATGAAATCTAAATGATTGGGTTGTTTTTTAGGTTACAAAAATCGGACGAGCATGTATAGAAGGAAAATTCCAACTGTATAAACTTGTAGGAGACGCTGCATATCCAGGGTTGTCTATCCCGCCGTTGTGACGGTGTCGTGCCGTCACGACGTGTCGTGTCGTGACGGACCCCTCCGTCACGACACAATAGGGTCCACGTAGGGTCAACATAGGGGGAGCCGACTAGGGTGGGTAAAATACTTACCTTCTTGCCAAGGTGGCGTCCTATGTGGCAGAAAACGTCGACGTGGATGTGCATATTTCCCCTGCCACGTAGACCATTTTGCCATTGTGTTTATCATTGTGTTAAAATCAAAGTAATAAAATATTACTAAGGAGGGTGTGGGGCGGACGGGGGCGGACGGGGAAGGGGGGTGGAGCGGACGGACGGGGGGGGGGGTGGTGCGGACGGTGGATGGGGGTGGAGCGGACGGACGGGGGTGTGGAGCGGACGGGGGAGGGGGGGGTGGGGCGGACGGACGGGGGTGGAGCGGACGGACGGGGGTGTGGAGCGGACGGGGGAGGGGGGGTGGGGCGGACGGACGGGGGTGGAGCGGACGGGAGAGGGGGGGTGGGGCGGACGGAGGAGGGGAGGGGCGGACGGAGGAGGGGGATGGAGCGGACGGGGGAGGGGGGTGGAGCGGACGGGAGAGGGGGGGGGGTGGGGCGGACGGACGGGGGGGTGGAGCGGACGGGGGAGGGGGGTTGGGGCGGACGGACGGGGGTGGAGCGGACGGGAGAGGGGGGGGGTGGGGCGTCCCACCCGTCCCACCCGTCCGCCCCGCGTTCCCTCCCGTCCGCTACCCTCCGTCCGACACACGTTCCCCACCGTCCGCTCCTCGTTCCCTCCCGTCCGCCCCACGTTCCTCTCCCGTCCGCACGCATTCCCTCACGTCCGCTCCACGTTCCCTCCGTCCGCCACACGTTCCCCGTCGTCCGTACCCCGTTCCCATCCTGTCCGCACCCGTTCCCTCCCGTCCGCCCCGCGTTCCCCCCGTCCGCTCGGAGTTCCCCTACGTCCGCTCCGCGTTCCCTCCCGTCCGCTTTCCGATCCCTTCCGTCCGCCCGCGTTCCCTATCGAGTTCCCTTCACGTCCGCTCCACGTTCCCTCCGTCCGCCCGTTCCCCTCCCGTCCGCGCCTCGTTCCCTCCCGTCCGCCCGAGTTCCCTATCGCGTTCCCCACCCGTATGCTCCTCGTTCCCTCCGTCCGCCCCCACGTTCCCTCCGTCCGCCCCCTAGTTCCCGCCCGTCCGCCCCTAGTTCCCACGTTCCCCATACGTCGTTTTCGTACCCTAAACCCTAATTCCGACCGGGATCCCATAATGATTGGGCTCCTCGTTGCCTATATAAAGCCGTGAGGCTTTAGTTCCTACCACTTTCCTCTCCTCCCACCACATAGGGACCCGAGACCTTGTTGCGTCCCAAAGGACAGCATCACCGCGCGGGTCTCAAGGGGTTTGGGAGGGCAGGGCAAATTGTGGGGGAACCCTCGCAATTTTTTTTCAGATTCACTCGCTCCCGTGATTTTTATCACGAGAGATTTTCACACTCACTTATTCACGTGATTTTTATCACGACTCATTTTCAGATTCACTCACTCACGTGATTTTTATCACGATGGGGGGGGAGGGCATTGCTCCTTACGAGAACGAGGATTTGAGGGTGCACCGTGCTTGGCTCGTAGGCAATGCATCGGCGAATACTGCCGAGGGTACGGGAAGCGATCATGGAAGTGGAAGTACTGCAGCACGTCCACCACGTCCAGATCCCTTTCAGTTTGACGAAGAGTTCTTGGCTGTTGGTCATTCGGGAGGCAACCAAACACGGGGAAGCCGTGGAACACGTGGGAGTCGGGGAAACAGTGGACATAGAGGGAGAACTGGAAGGGGACCAAGCTCAGGCAGTTCCACAGAAATACATGCACCGGCTCGTTCGGAGAACGTGCCACCACAATCTCCGACACGGCGGACATCAAGACCGGAGAGCCCTGCACGTGATGTACCTCAGGGTTCGGAGCAGACTGAAAGACGGGGATTAAAACGCCCAGCAGTTTCGGAAGGGACGGAGGACGGGTCCGCGGCATCGGGTTCGCAATCAAAGAAAAGGAAACATAGAGGCAAACGCGACCCGCGGACCGATGAGGCTCGAAATCATTGCAGGATCGTGTTGTTGGATTGGTTTAGAAGTAACAGCATGGTTTATTTGGAGAAAAAATACCTCAATGATGGTACAAAGGGTTTAGAATTGGCGAGGAACGAGTTGATGCTTATTCTCACGGAAGCCACGTCTGGACCGGAGTTTGAGGAAGCTAGGGGCATGAGCGATTGGAACACATGGATTGAAAAACAAGCTGTGGAAGCAATCTACAATCCAACGATGTCATATGAGGCTATGCATCCTGGAGAGGGAAGTAGTGGTGGGAGGAGGTCCGAGCTGTACATTAAGCTAGAGAATTGGAAAAGAGGCGTAATAGCAGCAAAAGGCACATCCGCCCGCAACCTTCCCGTTTTTATTGACAGGCAGCTGGCAGACAACATTGCCACTCAGGGCCGGCAGGGTGTCATATGGTTGCCTAGGAATGTGGAGATCAAACCCTTGGATAGGGAAATCTTCCAAGGGACCTTCGGAGTGGTGCGGAGAGTCACAATTCATGGAGCATCATTCATCCCTAACTGGATAGAGTGGGCTGGGAAGACCATGAAGGCCACGAATAGTCTGGAGAACCGAAAGGAGCGTTCGGTTGAAGCATTGGCATGCCCAGTAGATCATCCTGGGATAATCAAGCTACAATACCTCCACCCGAAAACATACGAATCCTATTCGATGTGGTGGAATGGAGGCTCCTTGAAGAACATGAGGGTCTATGACCACCAAGTTCCGGAAACCCACGAGCGCACAATCCTTCAAATGCCTGGGGCAGACTTTGAAGCACGGAAACGGTTGGTTGTATATCGAAGGCATCGAGCTTATTTGGCATGGGCTCTAATGTGCATTGTGGATGTAGTGCACAAGCATGACGTGTTGCACAATGACCTTAATCCCAACAATGTCATGCTGCATTTCCCACAAGACCGTGAGAACACGGTTTTCATTGGTGTGTGTGATTGGGGGATGGCATCATGGGGAGATGAAGACGCACCCTCCAACTATGGAAAAGAATCAGTGGATGAGATGAACAAGCACCGCATAAAATACAACTGTGCTGGTCCAGAATTATTCCATGTACGAGGGCAGCGTGGAACATCTACCTCTCCGGTGAGGATGGCTCGGAAACATAGGCACACGTTTCTCTCGGAGTCCTTCTCAGTGGGTGCTTTGGCAAAGAAGATTTATGCCAGGGATTCGACTTCCTCGTTGTTTCAGCTAAACAGTGATCCAAATGGCTTGAAGATGCGGTTTGAGATAGCATTGGATGCATTGACGAAGCCCAATCCAGCGGAAAGGTCAACCATCACACACGTAGTGAACATGTTGAAGTCGCCTCCATACAACATGGTTAACCCGACAATGTGCTTCCGTGACACTGCAAAATAGTTTTTTTTTGTTTTCTTTGCAGCAATTTTGGATCATACCAATTTTGTAACCGTTGGAGATGTAAATAAAGCCATCATTTTTTCATACACAACTTGTATATTGTATGAGATTTATGGATCTTAGTGCAATGTTCATACTCCATGAGGATTTTTGCTTCATAATCGAGAAGAAGTCTATGGGAGACTAACCAAGGTTCTCGCCTCTCGTGAGGCCACATCATTCTTTCACATCATTGTTATCACATCTATGTGCTAAGTTCAAGTTAACTATAGTTGTTCGTGATATGTCTTGCCAAAATGCAATTACCTATATTTATTCTAATTTTGGTATGCCACAAAATGTAGTCAACTATAGTTATATCTAGTTAACTAAAGTTGAGCACAATGTTGCAATAGTTATATCGGTTGTACACGTGATCCTAAACATCTCTAAATGTTCTTTCTTGTACTCCACACATATTGCACACATACTTCACAATTGCTTATATTTATATTTATATAATTCACAATCACTTTTTTTTGGAAGTTTGGACATAGTCTCGGTTTTTTGGCTCTCAAAAATTCATATGAAGTCCAAAAAATGAGTTCTTGGTATCCATGGATAGGTAATGAAGTCCTCTACAAGAATATGCAATAAAAGTCCTCTATATAATAGTCCCCCCATCCACATAATAAAGTACACTAAAATAGCAATAATCAACTAAGGGTGAACGTAAAGTGGTTAAAAAAATTTCTCTTGGAACTGAGAAGTGGATGCATAGTTTCATATTGCTTTGTGCTTGTTTATCTCAACAGAAACTGTTCGGTTGGTGAATTAAAAATAAATAAATAAATCATAGAAGTGGTACAACATATTATACAAGTCATAACTTTATTATTGCGACAACGTTACAAATGCCCTTTATTAATCATATACATGAACAAACCATGCAAACTATAATATTCCACTTCATTCCGTCATCCCAACCTCGTAGATGCTCCTGGCTTCCGGCGAGGCTCCATTTTTGGAAGAGGATTCGGCTGAAGTAAATCAAAATAGCTAATCGTTCGGTCTTTCATCCGTTCCTTCAATGGTAGCCGATGAGGCGACAATCCTCTTCTCTTCTTACGAATAGACATAGTCTTTGAAGATTCCCCCGCTACCTTGACTATTTCAATGTCGATTGAAGTCTCCTCCACATCCACATCCACATCCACATCCCCGGGCTTCTCCAAAATATCCGCACACAAATCAATTAGATCATTTAGATCTCCACCCACGCATTGTGTGTGGTCCTTCTCCACCGCATCGATCTCAAAGTTGTCTGCATATCGTCGTTGTTCCTCCGCCGCCCTCATCCTCCAAGCTTGTGTAGATTGTGAGAAGGGAGTCATGACATACTCATCACGAAATCGATCCCTAGCACTTCTCTCATCTCTCTCACGCTCGGGTGTTGCATTGAATGGAATATGGGGATCGTCTAAATTGTGTATCTCCTCATCGCATTCTACACCCTCAAACATGACTCTCCCCTTTCCCATCCTATCCATGATACTCTACCTTCGTTATATGTATGAGTTTCAATGATCTACTTATATATTGACCTCTAAGGACTTGATGACCATGACCAATAATTGATGTAATCCAATATGTAGAGGATCCAATTCTCGTTAGTAAGATAAAGTCAACGCAATCGGAATAAAAATAAAGTTGGTTAGGTTAAAAATGTACACTTTTGAAAAAATCTTCCGACATCCGCATCGGAAACCTCTTTGATACCTCTTTGAACTTTCCATATTTGATTAGTTATCCACTCATTCAACAAATCACCAATTTGTGCTTCAATCATAGTGGTTCATATGGTTTCATAACCGATGTCACCCATCCGAATGCACTTTCCTTCAATAAATCATTAATTTGTGCTTCAACCTTAGTGGTTCATATGGTTTCATAACCGATGTCACCCATCCGAATGCACTTTCCTTCAATAAATCATTAATTTGTGCTTAAACCTTAGTGGTTCATATGGTTTCATAACCGATGTCACCCATCCGAATGCACTTTCCTTCAATAAATCATTAATTTGTGCTTCAACCTTAGTGGTTCATATGGTTTCATAACCGATGTCACCCATCCGAATGCACTTTCCTTCAATAAATCATTAATTTGTGCTTCAACCTTAGTGGTTCATATGGTTTCATAACCGATGTCACCCATCCGAATGCACTTTCCTTCAATAAATCATTAATTTGTGCTTCAACCTTAGTGGTTCATATGGTTTCATAACCGATGTCACCCATCCGAATGCACTTTCCTTCAATAAATCATTAATTTGTGCTTCAACCTTAGTGGTTCATAAACCCTAAACCCTAAACCCCTAAACCCTAAACCCTACGTCATTCCAAATTACTACCACATATGTGCCATTGATTTGTTCTCACACTCATGTAGAAGTGTTTCCATACATGGTTTGAGGGTTTAGGTTCCTAGCTTTCCAACGAACCCACCTGCTTTTTTTTTCGATGCCTACATTTTTTTCATTATAATAATCAATCATTGACAAGATCTTGGCCGTTAGATTGGAGGGGTTATTTTGAGCAAGTAATAAAGTGGCATGCTCCTTTGAGTTTGGACTTTTGGGCTTGGCCTTTGGAGGCTTCACACTATGCCCAACTAAGGCTACCCTTACTATATTTTATTGGCTATTTAGGGTTCATTTCTTTGGACTCTCAACAAAGTTGGGCCGCTCAATCGCACTTTGATCCACTCCCAAGGGTTAACATTTATAGATGGTGACTATAGTGTCCGTTTTTTGGCTCTAAAAAATTCATATGAAGTCCAATTCATATGTGGTCGCAATTCTACGCTGTTCCCCTGCCGCCCCGTTCCCTCCCGTCCGCTCCGCGCTCCCCACCCGTGTGAGCCCAAAAGGGTGCCCACATTTAGTATTAGACCCTTGAAACGTTAGTTGATGCACTTTGAAGTAGCATGTTACTTCACAAAAATATAAAAAGAGTAAAATGTTAGTCTTAGAAGTACCATGTTGTAAGAGACTAGGATGTGAGTTGTTATTGTGTTTTTACCTTCGGAAGGATTTGAGTGAATGAGGATAGGTAAGGAGAACTTGGATTGAGTAGTTAGTGAGTAGGCTAGTACAAATGGATGGAGACAACCAAAGTGACTCAAGAGGCAAGTGCATTCGAATTGGGATGAATGGAGGATCACATGGAGCGCACAAGTGGACCACCTCATCATGGCCACTTAATGGGGAAGGTCCAAGGAAGAATGCAAGGTGGAGGATAAGCAAATTCTCAAAGCACCAATCAAATCACGAGTTAAGCATCGTGGTTTGAATTAAGTGGTGAGCAACGATTTGGGAAAGTAAGGGGAGAAAGTTATGGCGGCGGAAAGCGAAGGAGGCTAAGTTTGGGTTGAAGCATCCCAAGTTTGGTAAAGTGTGGTAGGTAGAAAGCCAAGGCTAGTTAAATGTTCGAATTAGGATCCTTGTTGATCATTTGAGGGAGGAAGGCTTAGAAGATAGGATTGGCGCCTACTAAGTAGGAGGAAATCTCAAGGGCTTATCGTGAGCCTTGAGGGTGCTCACCCCCTCAAGCTTACTATATAATCCCTCATTCTTCCCTCACTCATCCTCTCTTTCCTTTGTGCTCCAAGGCACCCCACGAGTTATAAGTGTGGGTGTGGGAAGCCATATTGGAGCACATGTGTGTGCTTAGTTTTTAGTTTGAGAGCCAAGGCTTGTTAGCCTTGAAGAGGGCTTGACCTCTTGGTAGAATTAGTGTTGACGTGAAGGATTTTAAAGTTAATTCATGATTCCAATTTGTGGTACTTAAAGTTCATGTTTTGAATACACGTGGTTGCAAGTTCCATGTTTAAGAGTTGAGCACTTGAGGTTGTGATGAGTGCAAAAATATACTTGTGTGGATTAGTTAGTCTTAGTGAAGTTAGGAAATTCTCTCTCCCCCTCTCCTCTCTAGGATTTTAGGATTTTAGGATTAGAGAAGAATTGTGTGATTAGAAAGGGGTTGTTAGTAGAATTAGGAAAATTAGGTAGGAAGATTAGTTAAGGGCTTGAATAATTAGTGAGGTAGTTGGGGATTACAACTACAAAGTTGTGGGTTCATGAAGGAGCTGGGTTTATGAAGGAGCTGGGTTTGTTTAGTTAGAAAGTAAAGAGCTGGGTTTATGAAGGACCTGGGTTTGTTTAGTTAGAAGCTAAGGAGCTGGGTTCATGAAGGAGCTGGGTTTATGAAGGAGCTGGGTTTATAAAGGAGCTGGGTTTGTTTAGTTAGAAGCTAAGAAGCTGGGTTTACGAAGGAGCTGGGTTTATTTAGTTAGAAGCTAAGGAGTTGGGTTCATGAAGGAGTTGGGTTTATGAAGGAGCTAGTTAAATCCAAGACCACTTGAAGGGTGAACCTTGCACTATGGACTCATCCAAGTCCAAATCCAATACCGCGGAGGAATGTGAGCCCAAACCCACTACTCGGACTACGGACGCTTAAGGGTGGGGGGTTTGGCCTCACATAATTGGTGCGTCCGCCGGGAGCGAAGCGGAAGGTAGTTACAAGACTTGGAGGCGACTAGGAGACTTGGAGGCAACTAGGAAAAATTGGAGACACAAACTTGAGAGAAGGGAAGGAGCACCCGAAACTCGGTAAGTATTCTCTCTTTGGGTTACATTTGAATTCATTGTATTTCAACTATTCCTTGGAATGAATTGCATTGTCAATTACGCAAATTCATTTTTGAGGAAGGAGCGCGGCGAAGGTACGTCCTCAACCTTTTTGGGGATTTGCTAAGAACTTAAAAGGAACCTATAACCGAGTAGCTCATTAAAACATTAGAGGGTAAATTCACCTTAGGACATTGAACTTTGACACTCACCTCGGGGTGAGTCTCAAAGTTTTGGGAGTTGTCATTTCATGCTCTAGATTAAATTAATATTTCACAAAGTTTATGGTGTTGTTACATTGAGTCACGATTGAGGGGAGTGCTAACTCACAGGGGGATGCGATTGCTCAAGGTATGTTTATTTCTTCAAAGTGAACTCATTAACTAATTAAGGAATGCCTTTTGTACTCGTGATTGTTGTTATCCGTTGTAGAGGGTAATTCCCGAATTGTGGATGGTGTGAGAAGTTGAAGGGTGAAGCCTCGACTTTTAACATAATCTACTCGGAAGGTCACCCCCTCACAATCGGTATTGTGGTGAGTGTTAATTTGCGGGAAGGTGCGGAGGTGATGCTCCGACTTAACCAAAAAATTAACATGAACATGCCTATCCCCTATTGGGATTCTTTCACCTAAGTGGGCTTGCAGGTTCTTTTCCTCACCTCCTAAAAAAATTATAACCACACCAAGACAAGTGAAAATATTAAGAGGGGAATTGCTAGGATTATGTGTGGTCAAGTGAGGGTCGATCGATTCTTATGGAATGCAAGGTAGGACTCGCTCACAAAAACCAAGTTTGATAGTAGGACTAGAGAAATCTACTCGAAAGAGGCGGTCCTCTAAAATCAGTGATAGATTAGAACAAGATAATGTTAGAATAGAGAGTTGTTTGAACGTCGAACCTAGGACTAGGTCAATTCTAGACACCTTAGAACTTGGAGCTCAACTTGAAGAGGAGATCACTCCCTCCAAATTGAGTGGTGAAACTTCTTCGGAAAATTACACACTTAGAGAAGAATTCCCGGTAGAAGTTGATAGGGGATTGTTGAATAGTTCACCGGTCACCATGGCCGAGGAACGGGGGATGGATCCACCACCCATACCCCCAATTCCGCCCATACCTCCTATACCTCCAATAGACCCATTGGTTAGGCCAAGAGGCCTACCAATTGTGGTTCCACAAAATTTAGCGGCGATGGATATGCCATCTCATCTCCCTAAATTTTATGGGACCAAGGATGAGGACCCCTCTCGGCACATGGAACGGTATATCGAACGGTTGGCTAGCTTCCTCATAACCGACCCGGGTTATTGGTTAGTGTGGTTTCCTACCACTCTAGAGGGGGAAGCCTATGAATGGTATCGGGATCATGCCGAGGGACATTTTAGGGGATGGGAACAATTACAAAGGGAGTTTCTTAACGAATTTAGGCCGGAAGTGGGTCAAAGTACCGCATTAAGGGCATTGTCGTCATTGAAGCAAGGAAGGGAGGAAGAAATTTCGGCTTACATTAGGAGGTTTGATTTAGTGTGCACTAGATTTGTGGGTACCATGCTCAACGACGACACGCTAAAGCAATTTTTCATTCAAGGGTTTTTTAAGTCCGGAACTATTAGGGGTGTTCTAGAAAGGAATCCCTTGACCTTGGCGGATGCCAAGCGTGCGGCTAGAGATATTGAAAACTTGGATAAAGATCACGAAAGGCTATGGAGAAGGGAGGATGAATTGATCCCACAATTCATCCCCATACGCCCTAGGGTGGTAGCGGTAGAACCCGCTAAGTATGAGAACCAAATTCCATATGCCATTGTGGACACCGGCCCCCGACCTTTAGCGGTTAGGGAACCGGCACCTCTTTTGGCACTTCCGGCCCCTAGAACGGATCCACACTTGGAGGAGGTTGAGAGAAGACTAGGTGCTAGCCAACTAGGATTCCAAGAGGCTATGATAAAACAAATGCAAAGCCTCACGGATCAAATGTCATTAATGATCCGGAGTCAACAACCGGGGCCTCCACCCCCGGTTGAGTCGGGTAGGCATTCTTCCGGATTATGGTGTGTCCAATGTGGCCAACCGGGCCACACGCGTCAATTTTGTAGAAGTGGACAAAACCGTGACCAAAGAGGAAACGGTAACCCACCTCAACAAAATCAACGAGGTCAAGCGCCACCTCACTATGGAAATGGAAGCAATAGAGGACCACAACCTAGAGGGCAAGGTGGCCAAAATTTAGAGAAGAAGGAATTTCATCCCTTTTGTGGAAGGTGGCACGCTCAAGGACAATGTTGGTCCGAAGGTCAAGAGTTTAATTGTAGCAATTGTGGAGGGAGTCATCCCTCGGATACGTGTCGCCAACCGGACAAAATAATTAATGTCCCTTACCCGGTGGCTAATCCACAACAACAAGCAAGGGATAATATGCGAGGTGCTAGGCCACAAGGAGTACCGGCCAATGAACTTAGGCCACCTAACTTATACTATGACCATAGTAATGCTAGGCAAACTTTTCATCCACCGGCGGGCTTGCAAACTACAACCGGTTACATTCCAATACAAAATAGACAAGGAGTTCCACCTAATGGTAGTAACGGGAGACAAGCGCCTCCAACGGATCCGGGACCATCTAACTCCCAAGATGTTAGGTTCATGGATGGAGTGTTGGAGGCCACATGTGATGACATGCTTCCTCTCCCAACGAGAATTGGAGAGGAGCAAAGTCAATGGCCTCCTCACACCAATGCTATTACATATGAGTTAGTAAAGGGTAAGGGTGTGGTTGAAGAAGCACCTGCACTAGCGGTAACTACTAGGGCTAGGAGAGGGGATGCCCCGTTGGAGGTAGGAATAGGAGAGCAAGGAAATTACTCTTCGGATGAAGAGATTAATCTCTCCGAGTTGGATAGGGTAGCTAGAAGAGCTACTAAGGATGTGGAGAGGGAAAATATAATTTTACAAGATAGGGAGAGGACTAATGCGGTACATGACTTGGATAATAGCGATGTGGGTGAATGGGAAGGACCGGGGGTTCCCGTAGACGAATTCGACGTAGTGGGTAATTCTAAGGTGGAAAGATCTACCGGGTACGACTTGTGGGCGGACCTTAGTACACTCAAGGCGGATATTACTTTCGGCCAACTATTGGAAATTTCACCCACGGCAAGGAAAACATTAAAGGAGGGAATGCCGGTACACAAGAGGATGAGGAAGGTGAAAGCTAAAATAGCCGCTAGGATCCAATCACAAGGTGGAAGAGACGTGAAAGCTATAGAAATAGAAGTTGTTATAGTAGATAAGGTGGTTCCTAATGTGCTAGTCGACGGAGGGAGTAGTCTAAATATACTACCGGAGGATACTATGAAAAAATTGGGACTTGGACTCACGGGGCCTTCACCTTTGGTCATAAATATGGCAAATCAAAGTTCGACTACGCCTTTGGGGATGATCAAGGATTGTAGAATGACTACGGGAAGTGAGGAGTACTTGGTCACCTTCCATGTCATTAAAATGCACTCCAACAAGGACACCTTCCCCATTTTGCTAGGTAGGCCTTGGTTGCGGATGGCGAATGCTATGGTCAATTGGGGTGGACCTAAACCATCCATCACTTATGGTCCGGAGGGTAATAGGGTCATAGTGTCCATTGGTTCATTAGAAGGATGGATGAAGAAGGAGATGTATTTGCCATTGGAGAAGGAAATTGATGACTTAAACGAGAATGAGATTGGCAAGGCATTGGTGGGAGTCGTCCATCCCGAAGGTCAAAGGGTTGTTATAGATTCGGGCTCGGGAAGTCTAGGTCCTAATTTTTACAATTATGGGGATAATGGGGATTATGCCCAATGGCTAAGGGAGTACCCCGAGTCCGAGGTTGATGTAATGGTTACATTTCACCAAGTAGGCTTAGGGAGTGAATTTCCTAGTGTTAGTTTAGGAGAGGGCTCATTGTTGGAGCCATGTGAGGTGCTCACCGAGGAAGAGTGGGTTAGCGGTGGGTTAACACCTTGGGTAGATGACGTGGAAGAGGGTGAGGTTAGTTTAATTCATGTAGATGGGACTCAAGAGGAGGATGTGATTATTGAGTCATCGAAATTGGAGGAGCCTTTACATTTCAAGACCACGTCTACGGGGATAGTTGTAGGTCAAGATGTGAAAGATTACCCCAATGTGCCTTCCGATTGGTATCGGAACAAAGAGGAACAAGCACATGTGTCGGAAGCGGATTGGCGGTACGTGGATGTGAAATTAAAGAATGGAAAAACCCGACAAATGAAGATGGGTTCCAAATTGGGGGAGAAAGAGGTTAGGGAGTATAGCAATTTGGTGGATGAGTTTAGTGATACTTTTGCATGGTCCTACGATGAGCTTAAGGGAATTCCTAGGGAAATGGTAGAGCACCGGATTCCTTTAATTCCGGGGGCGAGGCCAATTAGACAAAAGGAGAGGAGGATGAATCCTCAATTGCAATTGTTGGTGAAAGCGGAATTGGAAAGGTTATTGAAGGCCGGGTTTATCAAGCCGGTGGAAATCACGGATTGGGTTTCTCCTATGGTCTTAGTAAAGAAAAAAAATGGGAAATTAAGGGTTTGTGTCGACTATAGGAAATTGAATTCGTGCACACAAAAGGATCACTTCCCCTTACCTTTTATCACCTTGTTGCTTGAGGAGGTTGGAGGTCATTCGCGATATACCTTTATGGATGGGTATGCGGGTTATAATCAAATTTCCATAGCCCTCCAAGATATCCATAAAACGGCTTTTACTACACCTTGGGGTACTTTTGTGTGGGTAGTGATGCCATTTGGGTTATGTAATGCCCCGGCTACTTTCCAACGATTAGTAATGTATATCTTCACCGACTTGTTGTTCAAATCCATGACCGTCTTTGTGGACGATTTTAGCACACAAAGTAATGTGGACGATCACCTACATTGTGTTAGGGAGGCATTGGTTAGGTGTAGGAAGATGAGGTTAGCATTGAACCCGGATAAGACATTTTTGGGAGTGAATAAGGGAGTGTTGTTGGGTTATGTTGTTAGTGAGAAAGGTAGAGAACCCGATCCGGATAAGATTGCGGCCATAAGCGACTTGGCAACTCCAACCAATTCCAAGGGGATCTCTAAGTTGTTAGGACATGTGGGATGGTACCGGGAACTTATTCCTAATTTTTCAAAGATAGCGGTGCCCATTACCCATTTGCTCAAAAAGGATGTCAAATTCGAGTGGACGGATGCTTGTCAAAAAGCCTTTGAGGAATTGCGGGATAGGTTGAGCACCTATCCGGTGTTGATACCACCCAATTGGGGTAAACCTTTTCACGTCTATTGTGATGCTAGTAATGTGGCAATAGGGAGTGCGCTTTGTCAAGCAACGGGAGAAAAAAAGAAGGATCAACCCATAGCTTATGCGAGTAACCAATTGACCCCCGCCGAAAGAAACTACTCTACAACGGAGAGGGAGTGCCTAGCCATGGTGTTTTCCGTTAAAAAGTTTAGGCATTACCTCATGTGCAACCCGGTTGTATTTTTTGTTGACCACATGGCTATCAAGTATCTAGTTAACAAGGCGGAGTTAAGTGGTAGGTTAGCTAGGTGGGTTTTGTTATTAGAAGAATTCGACTACACGGTGGAATATAAACCGGGTCGTATGCATTTACAAGCGGACCACTTGTCTAGGTTGTCGGAGGAGATAGGAAAAAATCCGGTAAATGATATGTTAGTAGATGATAGCCTCTTTGTGGTCACTTCTACACCGGAGTGGTATGCGGGCATAGTGGAATTTCTAACAACCCACAAGTTGCCCAAAGAGTGGACAAAAGAAGAGAGAAGGAAGGTGAGGGTAAATAGTAGGCAATTTGTTGTAGTGGGCCATAGGTTGTTTAGAAGGGGGTCCGATGGTATTTTACGACGATGCGTGTCAAAAACGGAGGTTGAAGCGATTTTAATCGCTTGCCACGATAGCGCTTGCGGCGGTCACTTCTCGGGTCAACTCACCGGGCAAAAAATACTTAGAGCGGGCTACTTTTGGCCTACACTATTTAAGGACGCCCATGACTATGTAAGGAAATGCGACGCTTGCCAACGGTATGCCCGAAACGACCTTAGAATGGAGATGCCTTTACATGTATCATTACCCTTAATTCCTTTCGAAAAATGGGGCATCGACTATGTGGGTGAGGTCCATCCCCAATCTTCAAAAGGAATGAAATATATTGTGGTGGCAACCGAGTACCTCACCAAGTGGGCGGAAGCCAAAGCGGTGAAGACCGACACGGCGGAACACGCGGCAACATTTATGTACGAAAACATAATTTCGCGGTTCGGGGTGCCGAAGATCCTAGTAAGCGATAGGGGTACTCACTTTTTGAATGACTTGATTCGAGAGATGACAGAGAAATTTAAAATTGATCACCGGAAGACTACTCCCTACCACCCACAAACCAATGGACAAACGGAAAGGGTTAACGGAATTTTGGTGAGTATACTACGCAAGACGGTTATAGACTCGAAGCGGGATTGGGATACGAAACTAACGGCGGCACTTTGGGCATACCGTACAACCTATAAGGTAACTACGCGTGCTACACCATTTTCCTTAGTCTATGGTCTTGAAGCGACACTACCAATCGAATATGAAGTCGAGTCACTTAGGGTGGCCGTGAGTACGAGACTTACCGAAAGTCAATCCTTACGAAATCGACTAACCGATTTGGAAGCACTTGACGAAGGGAGGAGAATGGCGGCTCAACATATTGAGGCAATCCAAAGAAGGAGAAAGATTACTTTCGACAAACGACATAAGAGAAGGGCCCTAACACCGGGAATGATGGTCATGATTCAAGACGCACGAAAGCTTGAATTTCCGGCGAAATTCGATGCAATATGGTTAGGACCTTACCTTGTCTATGAGGTCTTTCCTAATAATTCAATTCAATTGGAAACGTTGAATGGTGAGCTCTTTCCTACCCGTACATCGGGAAGTAGATGTAAGGAGTACCGAGCTTGACTAGGCAACTTACCCTTGGAGCAAGAGATGTTTGGATTCATCCCCCGATGGTCGCCAATTATGTGAGCCCAAAAGGGTGCCCACATTTAGTATTAGACCCTTGAAACGTTAGTTGATGCACTTTGAAGTAGCATGTTACTTCACAAAAATATAAAAAGAGTAAAATGTTAGTCTTAGAAGTACCATGTTGTAAGAGACTAGGATGTGAGTTGTTATTGTGTTTTTACCTTCGGAAGGATTTGAGTGAATGAGGATAGGTAAGGAGAACTTGGATTGAGTAGTTAGTGAGTAGGCTAGTACAAATGGATGGAGACAACCAAAGTGACTCAAGAGGCAAGTGCATTCGAATTGGGATGAATGGAGGATCACATGGAGCGCACAAGTGGACCACCTCATCATGGCCACTTAATGGGGAAGGTCCAAGGAAGAATGCAAGGTGGAGGATAAGCAAATTCTCAAAGCACCAATCAAATCACGAGTTAAGCATCGTGGTTTGAATTAAGTGGTGAGCAACGATTTGGGAAAGTAAGGGGAGAAAGTTATGGCGGCGGAAAGCGAAGGAGGCTAAGTTTGGGTTGAAGCATCCCAAGTTTGGTAAAGTGTGGTAGGTAGAAAGCCAAGGCTAGTTAAATGTTCGAATTAGGATCCTTGTTGATCATTTGAGGGAGGAAGGCTTAGAAGATAGGATTGGCGCCTACTAAGTAGGAGGAAATCTCAAGGGCTTATCGTGAGCCTTGAGGGTGCTCACCCCCTCAAGCTTACTATATAATCCCTCATTCTTCCCTCACTCATCCTCTCTTTCCTTTGTGCTCCAAGGCACCCCACGAGTTATAAGTGTGGGTGTGGGAAGCCATATTGGAGCACATGTGTGTGCTTAGTTTTTAGTTTGAGAGCCAAGGCTTGTTAGCCTTGAAGAGGGCTTGACCTCTTGGTAGAATTAGTGTTGACGTGAAGGATTTTAAAGTTAATTCATGATTCCAATTTGTGGTACTTAAAGTTCATGTTTTGAATACACGTGGTTGCAAGTTCCATGTTTAAGAGTTGAGCACTTGAGGTTGTGATGAGTGCAAAAATATACTTGTGTGGATTAGTTAGTCTTAGTGAAGTTAGGAAATTCTCTCTCCCCCTCTCCTCTCTAGGATTTTAGGATTTTAGGATTAGAGAAGAATTGTGTGATTAGAAAGGGGTTGTTAGTAGAATTAGGAAAATTAGGTAGGAAGATTAGTTAAGGGCTTGAATAATTAGTGAGGTAGTTGGGGATTACAACTACAAAGTTGTGGGTTCATGAAGGAGCTGGGTTTATGAAGGAGCTGGGTTTGTTTAGTTAGAAAGTAAAGAGCTGGGTTTATGAAGGACCTGGGTTTGTTTAGTTAGAAGCTAAGGAGCTGGGTTCATGAAGGAGCTGGGTTTATGAAGGAGCTGGGTTTATAAAGGAGCTGGGTTTGTTTAGTTAGAAGCTAAGAAGCTGGGTTTACGAAGGAGCTGGGTTTATTTAGTTAGAAGCTAAGGAGTTGGGTTCATGAAGGAGTTGGGTTTATGAAGGAGCTAGTTAAATCCAAGACCACTTGAAGGGTGAACCTTGCACTATGGACTCATCCAAGTCCAAATCCAATACCGCGGAGGAATGTGAGCCCAAACCCACTACTCGGACTACGGACGCTTAAGGGTGGGGGGTTTGGCCTCACAACCCGTCCGCTAATCGTTCCATCTTTCATCCGTTCCCCCCCGTCCGGTCCACGTTCCCCACCCGTCCGCCCCGTTCCCCTCCCTTCCGCGCCACGTTCCCTCCGTCCGCGCCTCGTTCCCCACTGTCCGCTCCTCGTTCCCATCCGTCCGCTCAGCGTTCCCCACCCGTCCGCCCCGAGTTCCCTCCGTCCGCTCCTCGTTCCCCACCGTCCGCTCCTCGTTCCCACCCGTCCGCTCAGCGTTCCCCACCCGTCCGCCCCGCGTTCCCTCCCGTCCGCGAACATGGAGCGGACGGGAGGGGAACAGGGGGCGGACGGGGGGAACTGACGGCAGGGGAACGCGGAGCGGACGTAGGGAACGCAGAGCGGACGGCAGGGGAACGCGGAGCGGACGGCAGGGGAACGCGGAGCGGACGGCAGGGGAACGCGGAGCGGACGGCATGGGAACGGTGGCGCGGACGGGAGGGAACGCGGGGCGGACGGGTGGGGAACAAGGAGCGGATGGGTGGGAACGAGGAGCGGACGGGATGGGAACGAGGAGCGGACGTGTGGGAACGAGGAGCGGACGGGTGGGAACGATGAGCGGACGGGATGGGAACGAGGAGCGGACGGGATGGGAACGCTGGAGCGTATGGAGAGGAGCGTACGGAGGGGAGCGTGGGAGCGGACGGGGGGGAACGCTGGGGGCGGACGGGAGGGAACGGGTGCGGACGGGGGGGACTCTGGGGCGGACGGGCGGGAACGGGTGCGGACGGATGCGAACGGGTGCGAACGGGTGCGAACGGGTGCGAACGGGTGGGGACGCGGGAGCGGATGGAGGGGCGGACGGGGGTATATAAGTGGAGGGGACCACTTACATACCTTACTCCACTCCTTCTGGGCGCCCAGACAACCCTCCTCTAACACAGAGTGCGGGGTAGCGGGGCTCTCGGAGGAGTTAAGGATCCCTTTTTTGGGATCCTTTTACACTACTTTTGGCAGGTTGTGGCAGGTTTTGGTAGATCCACGTGGCCGTTATTTGGCATATTCCTTGTGACGCGCCCAGTCAACTGGCCTCTGCGTGAGCGCCGGTAGCGGGGTGCTCGAAGGGTGTGCCGAATAGTTGAACTTTAATTTTTAGGGACATTTTTGAACTAATTCCACAGCAACACTATTTTGAAGTGTATGTTTGGATATTTTGTAGCACTATTATGAAGTGCAATTAGTATTTTAAAAAGTAGAGTTCTAGATTAGAATTAGAAACTCCAATTTGGGTGGAATTAGAATTAGAAACTCCAATTTTCAGACATGGCAAGTGGAGGAACTGGAGACATGGCAAGTGCAAGTGGAGGATCTAGTTCTGGGTGTTCCAGAGGACATGGACGCAAGGCCGCTGATTTGGAGTGGAATGTTTACGATGATCCCTCCCAAAAAGCCAGGGTAGGTTGGGAGAATGTACCACAACCGTGGTCAGCGAAGACTGCAATGCAGTACGTGGGCTTCCCTCACTTTGATCGGTTGTGGCCAAGACATTGTCACGAGTGACATTGCAAGGCCGTCAATGCGAGCTATACGCAGCTTGAAGACGTGGAGGCAAAATGGAGATTCCTAACGATACTTAGAAGTATCTCCAATTTGGATAGATGGCTCAAGAGTGCAATTCCAAAGTCGGTGGCGTGTATGATGTATGCGGAGCACGTGTTGCGAGTTAGGGTGGATTGGTCAAGTTTGGGTGCTCTGCATGATCAAAAATTTGGGGGTATTGGAATTGCATTCACTAAATGCACAGTTCCGGATATTCCATACACTCCCGTTCCGGAGTGGTTCAGGAAGAATCATAAACTAGTGGA
Organism: Polytrichum formosum; assembly: GCA_964035585.1. NCBI lineage: Eukaryota > Viridiplantae > Streptophyta > Polytrichopsida > Polytrichales > Polytrichaceae > Polytrichum > Polytrichum formosum. The sequence goes on along the minus strand of OZ037940.1, from coordinate 1,482,440 downwards.
TGAGCCTGGGGCACCAATTCCAGAAGGTCGGGAACCAAAAAAACCACGTACTCGCAAACGACCAGCCAATGACGTGGAGATGGCCATCGAGGAGGCGTTTGAGCATATGGATGAGGAGGGCATGGAGGTAAATGTCGATGTGGTTAACGAGCTGGTTAACCAGGTGGTTAACGAGGCCCTAAACGAGGTAAACCCTCGTCAACTTGGTGCGGACATGATGGAGAGCAGAATGGAGGCATTGCGCCAGCAACATGCCGAGGAAATTCGTGAGTATAAAGCAAGGATTCTCGAGCTGGAAAATCGACTTGCAACACTTACGATGGGGGAGGCTGGCAGTTCAAGTAGTACACCAATTAACATCCAGTCTTTGGAAGCAGAGAGGGATACAACTTTACAGGAGGCCATGATTGCAAACTCACAAGCAGCGGACGTATGTACGAGGAATGAAGTAATGCAAGGAAAGATGGAGGCTTTGCAAAAGGAGGTGGTGGACATGCAACAACAACTTCAAGTGGTCAATGAAGTGGTTGTCGATCACGAATCCAAGATTGGCACACTGGAGGAGCAGAATGCAAGGTTGAGGAAATTTCTATCGGATGCGATCGTGGAGCAAACCAATATGAGGACATGGACATTGCTTTCTATGGCCAAGGCTCGTCAATATGAAGCTGAATTTGAGAGCATCCAGCGAGAATGGAACCGCAATCATAGATTGCGGAACTTGATGCTCTCGTCATGGCCAGATCAAGAACATATGTACCCTAGTAGGTGGGATGATGAGGATGACTTGAAATTGCCTAACGGGAGCTTGGATTGGCGGCAACTGATCGACTCCGATCACCATTGGGATGTGACCCAAGTGCATGAATATCCATACAGCATGAGGGGTGAGTTGTTATGGCCGGGTCCACATCCAATGGTCTTCGACGGATCCGTGTATGGGATTTGCGGCAGTCCATTTGGCCCAGAGGGATGCTTTCAAGTTGGATCGTGTGGGGGCCAATTCCATCCACAATGTCTGATAGTGACAATGATCAGGAGACGGCAATGTCCCCATTGCAGATCACCCTTCCACCCTCGTTTGTACCTCCAATTTGGCCTTCGGGATTACATGCCTAAGGACTGGGTGGTAAGGCCAACGGACTATCCCTTCAACCTTTGCGAGTTTGATGGGACTTCTGTTGAGTGGAATTGGTTATTCAATCGTGCAACGGTTGAACTTTGGAACGATAACAAAGATGGCGAATGGACACAAAATCCACGTCAAATTTTGTATGTTGCAGACGAGTTGTTTCCCAACAAGCCCCCAAACCATGGCATGAAAAGATTTTTGTACCAAACTTTTGGTTGGCATTGGGATGCGACAACCATGCAATTACGGAGAGGCATTCAACCTCCTTTTTACAATGCAAGTGGTGAACTATCAATATCGGAGCATGAGTTGGAAGAAGATGCACATGAGATGCCCATGGAACGGGATTCCCATTTTGAAGCGCACTTAGAGCAGTCGTACCACAAACACAGAACGCAGTTGGAGGCAGTTGAAGCACTCTTGAATAGAGTTACGGATGATGCGGTATTGAGATGGCTAAATGGGGGGCCTAGACCACGTAATGCCACTCCACTGTCTCCTGGAAGTCGTCCATATCTCACCCGTGAAACCACGCGAATGATGGAAGCCGGGGAATCATCACGAGCACGACGAGGATCTACTTCAGCTGCAATAGACCTCGATTCAGATTCGGATTAGGCATTTTTGTAGCATGTTTAGAAAGTTGTATAGGAACGGAGGAAGACTTTGTACACATTGAACATATTTCATGTTCAAAGAATATGTAATATAAAGAGGAGTTACCGACAAGTTGTCATTTCTAAGATCGTGTAAAAGATAGCATATGGATGTCACATGTTTTAATGTTATTCGAAACTTTTAAAAACTCACTTGAATATTTGTAATTCATATGATAGTCTAACCAAAAGTACTATTGACTACATAGTCAATATTGAATACCACATAAAGATATAATTATATAAATATGCAATAAATAATTTTAAAAAACATGCAATAAATAATTTTATTACTATAATAAAATGATACAACTTCGAACGTAACGTTCGCTTTGTGGTCTAAATGTCTTACCGAAGGCCCTAAGGTTGTAACTTGTATCAATTTTGACGGAAGTAATAAATTATGGGAGTACGTGGGAGCACCGAAAGAACACATTTGTGCAAAACCATTACGTTCGAATCCGTACTGTAGGATCATTTGCTTCGACACATCTTGGGTCCTCTTCAGACTCGTCTGTGCTGAAATCATCATCCGTTTGGGGAGTCGCGCTTCGAAGATGCAACTCTCGGTCACGTTGTGAGAAAATTATCCTCTTGGTCGGCCGGGAGCTATCTGCATCATGTATGCCATTTTCATCTAGATGTGGTCTACCCTCATCTTCATTGTAGTCTTCAGCAGTAAACGGAAGCGATCGTCCCTGATACCTCTTCCTAGTACGTTTGACACCTCTCGTAGTTCTCTGGCGCCCTCCACCCGTACCACGACTTGAGTGCACTTCATCTCTACTTCCATCTATAAAAGCATCCCCCGTTGTACTTCCGCCTCCAACTCCAAGACCACCTCTTCCATTGGATTGACTGTGTGGAAGTGAAACAGACGCGGGTGGAATTGCAATTGGTATGTTCTCAACAACATGTCGTCGTACAGAAGGACGACGTGGCGCCTCTATAGTAACATTTCTTGAAACATTGTGCATAGCAACCAAAGTAGCACCCACCGCAGTTGCACGTGAAACACCCAATCTAGAAGTATTGGCAATACTTCGAGTGAGAGGACGATGTTGACCTTGTGCATGCAATTGCACCGTAGAGGTGGATGCAATCTTTTGAAGAGCACGGAATCGAGTTGTAGGCATTTCAGGAACATTGGGCGTTGGATCTTCTATACGATGGTTGGATATGAGGGAGGCATCCATGGATTCAGAATGTACTCGGGTTGGAAGTGGATCATGTTGAACGTGCGTTGGCTCATTTACGGGTAGTACATTGTCGCCTTCACCAAATGAAAGAGAATCGCTCCGATGTTGCAAGGAATCTACTTCAATTCCCACATTCTCACTTGCCCCCATAGCAACATTATGGTCAGATGGAAACCCTTCTCCAGTGTGGAGAGTTTCAACATGCGGTCTTCCAATAGACCCCTCATGATCGTCATGCATTCCGTCGTTATGTTGGGGGACATCCGGTTCATCAAACTCAAACACCCCAAGGTTTCCATCACTACCATTGCCATCCTCATCTTCTGAACCATGATTCTCGGAATCGAGGTCATCCAAATCAAAGTCGATGTCATCAACATTGTTGTCTTCATCATTTCCAGCCCTATCAGTTGGATCCACGTCATCTTCGTTGTCATCTTCTTCGTCAAGGTCATCGTCAGAATAGACCTCATTCAATTCGTACCATTGAGCAGGTCTTGGGCCCCTCCGATGTCGAATGAGCCTACTATTGGTATATATGTAGACGAGGTCCTCAGCACGACTATGCTTCAAGCGATTGCGACTCTTGTTGTGAACGTATGAGTACATGCTCCAATTGCGTTCACATGCGGATGCGGAACATACTTGTGCAAGGATACGTCTTGCTATTGTTTGGAGGGCTTTAGCTCCACCTCCCATTGCATCCCACCATTCATGGAGAGGTGCGGCATGCACGCTCGGGTCAGTAGAATCAGCAAAAGGCCCTCGATTTTCAAGAAAATCTTGGTACTGGTGGAGGATTTGGACATAAGTGTCCTCATCTTGAGCAAGCCTGCGAAGAACTCGATTTAGGATTGTCCTCGAATTGTCATCCTCATGGAGTGGGGCCCAACCACGTAGAAGCAGATTTAACATCGCTCCAGCCCAGTGTAGATCATTCAACATCAACCTCCATCTATTTTGAAACGTTACCATAGCATTTGCAGCAAGCTCAGGGCTTAAGCGAAATGGAGGTTTACTGAATCCACGAATATGGGTTTGTAAATCATGCATGATCCTCCAAGCCATTCCCATTGCAGGCGCCTTGCCGTCGAATACACGAAGAGCTTTAACAACCGGGATCACCATATACAAGAAATTTTCACACGTGTTCCAGAATCCATCAGAACGTATAAAGCTTCGCACAACAGAGCCCTTCATGTAAGAGGTGCCAGATCTCCTCCTCATATCACGCATTAGAGTGATCCAATCCTCATCAACCACCATTCTTTCCAAAGCATTGCGTACTTGGAGAAGACGTTCAATCATGATGAAGTTCGTAGCAAAACGGGTCTCTACAGGTAGGCGGAGTGAGAGATTTGGTGACAACCTCCGGAATATAGCTTGAGAAGCATGATGGTTTTTAACAAATACACAAATATGGCGGGATTTTTTTACCAATTTTTTCACCCATTCCTCCTTCCCCCAATCTTCTAAGAGGAGATCTAGGCAATGTGCAGCACATCCTTGAAAATATAGATCGGGATTTGCTCGAATCAAGTCGCGAGCAGCGGAGGCCATAACTAGGGCATTGTCGGTGCAAACTTGGACCACATTATGTCGACCAACCTTTTCTACAAATGGTTGAATTTGAGCAGCAACGTAGACATGATCCTTGTGATTTCCCGTGGTGTCAATGGTACCCAAGAAAACGTCTCCCTTTGTGCCACATTGAAGAACGTTTAGGAGAGGTCGGTTTTGCACGTTGTCCCATCCATCACAACATATTGTAACACCGTATTTTTCAACGGAATTCCCCAGCTTCTCCTTCACTTGCCTATCTAGGTCAACCTTTATATCAGTTAACAACTTCGTACGGATGGCATTGTACGATGGTGGTGTGTAGGCTGGCATTCGATGACGGGCAGTTTCACGCACAGCATGAACAAATGCAGGATGTCTCACAATGTTGAAAGGAATGTTAGCTTCATAAAAAGCCGTTGCCCATGCTCTATCGAGGAGTTGTTTTGTTGACACATTGAACCCCTCCGTTATGTTGAGTTGACGTAGTTCACGAGGAGGAGTGCCATATATCACAACATCAGAATGTTGAGTGGTTTGGGACATAAGCAAAGGCTCAGTTTCACTAATTACGGAGCCCGCTATAATAGGCTCCAAAGGTACAATATCTGCCACCAGAGAGTCCTCATTTACAATGCCTACATGTAAGGGCACAATGCCTCCGCAATGTTCAAACAAGGCCCTAATATGCGGGGGTACCATCCTACATGTGGAAACATCAGAAGCACCCCCTACATGAGGTCTATAACCAAGGTGGGCCAACATTCTATCTCCTCGGTAAGATATGACGAACGGGCAAAACCTACATTTAACCTGCCTTTGTGATTTACCGGGAACCCTCCCCTTATCCTCGTACCAATGATCCCATGCATCGTTTCGGCGTGGCATGACTTCAACAAAACCTGCAAATACAAACAAGTTAGAGCAAGTCACTTTGATCGCATACTAGGTCCTGTTCAAGAGTGCCACGAGGGCAACCCTAATTCACAGACACTAGATTGGACAAAGTATACTCTGCATTCGGGTCTCACGCATTCAATCCTCACTCCTCAAAGGAGAATCAAAAGACTTGAGACACACTATGTCAGTGGAGGCAAAAATGGCACCTTGCACCCTCAATTTATAGTGTTCGAATCGGACGGGGGAGCGGACGGAAGGGGTGGGAGCGGACGGAGGGGGGGGGAGCGGACGGGGGAGCGGACGGAGGGGGGGGGAGCGGACGGAGGGGGGGGGGAGCGGACGGGGGGGCGGACGGGGGAGCGGACGGAGGAGCGGATGGAGGGGGGGGCGGACGGGGGAGCGGACGGGGGGGGGGGGGGGGGCGGACGGTGGAGCGGACGGGGGGGCGGACGGGGGAGCGGACGGAGGAGCGGATGGAGGGGGGGGCGGACGGGGGAGCGGACGGGGGGGGGGGGGGCGGACGGTGGAGCGGACGGGTGAGCGGACGGAGGTGGGGGGAGCGGACGGGGGAGCGGACGGGGGGGCGGACGGGGGGGCGGACGGGGGAGCGGACGGAGGGGGGGGAGCGGACGGGGGAGCGGACGGGTTGGGAGCGGGGCGGGGGACGTGGGCAGACGGAGGTTGGGAACGGGAGCGGACGGGGTGGAACGGGGATTGGGAACGAGGGCGGACGGGTGGGAACGGGGATTGGGAACGGGGGCGGACGGGGGGGCGGACGGGCGCTAGTAGAATTTTCCCCACTTTCCCTTTACTTTGCTGACATGTCGTCACACGTGGACAATGTAAATCCTACGTGTCCGAAATTGGGTAATGTAATTACACAAAAAAATCGGTAAAATTCAAGTCCGGCAGGATAAAGACAGCATCCGGCATAATCCGGCATAATGTCGTGACGGATACGTGTCGTGACGGCACGACATTATGCCGGGATAAGCCTCCGTCACGACACAATAGACAACCCTGTGCATATCTGATGAGGCCTTGGATGTATTGTTCGTTTAAAGGTGGAAATGTTGTATTATCCAGGAATGAGACAAATTAGAATTTTATTCAATCTACAACCAAAATATGCGTAGAAATGATATTTGGTATTTTAAAGGGTAGATGGAGGCTGATAATGAAGCAATCATAAAGACCTTTGAAGAATATGCCGGATATTGTAGCAACATTGTAGAATGATTCTAGCTAGGAAAAATACTCAAATTATAGATGAGATAAATGATGTAAAAACAAATTTGTTTTATTGGAAGAAAATGAGAAGGCAAATGACTACTAATAGAATTCATAGTGATACTGATAGAAACTCTGTGGCCGTACAAAATACGAAACAAATCCGATATACCATATACAGATAGTGATAATAACATTGATATAATATAGCAATAATTAGAATTTATCTAAGAGAACAACAAAGTTATTGTCCATGTTCTTCAAGAAACTTGTAGATTTTTGGAATGACGTAAGAAGAGCTCCGGAGTTGCTGACAACATATTCTAATAAATTTTCGATCTTCTTTTTAGTTTTTATTATTATTATTTTAATACAACATTTTTATAAAAATTTATAAAATTTAAAGATAACAAATCTTGTGATCCACATGTTGTTGGTACTGTAATCGATGATGTTTGATATGATATAGGCATATATAGAATAACATATTCTGGAAATAATTTTGTCGCACTCGTTGAAATTTGATTTTGCACACTTGCTTTGCTCTCATGTCATTCATCCATCCTAAAATCATTTATATTATTATTTTCTCTCTGATCCATAAATTTTATTTGTCCACTTGTTAAACCTGTATTATTTGAGAATGTATTTTTATTTTTTTATAAGACAACCATGAATAATTAAAACCTTTGATTGCAATTACTAAACGAATCTACAATTTTATGCAAATGTTTACAACTGCAAAAGACAACAATAGAATATAAAACATAGTTGAACGTAACAACGAAGTTCAAATAGAAAATATAGATGGTTTGTAAAAACATAGTTGAAACGTAACAACGGAGTTCAAATAGAAAACATAGATGGTCTGTAAAAACATAATTGGTTTATAAATATACAATTGGTCTGTAAATACAAATCTGGTTTGTAAAAACAATGTTCCAATATAAATACATTATACACATTATTGCAATAAATTTAAGCAAAATAAATACAAATAGATTAGTAGTTCACCGGAGTGGATGTTGGTTTTGGATCGAACTAATGCGAATTCGAAACCCTATGCGCGTGCGAAACAATATAGGTAAAAGACAAATCTCAAAGCTCCCATAGCAGCAATCGACACTATTTTGGGAGGAGGGGGAACATAGGGACCAAGGCCTTCTATAGCCTCATCATACGGCCCACGTACAACCTCATATATTTGTATTCAACCAAATTCAATATTATATTATATTTAAAAATATTAAATTAAAAATACTATTGTTTTTTTAATTCACTTATGTAAAAAATAATAACCTTTTTATATGATATTTAAGCAAATTTCTCATCTATCTTGCCTCAAATAGCGATGAGGTGATGCACCTCAAAGTTCTTCTACTTCGTCCTTGCCGTCGTTTCTTCTTCTTCTTCTTCTTTGCATTCACCAACCTTTATAATATCATTCTTTGTTTCTTCTTTTGTTGTTCGTCTTCTCTTCTTCTCAGGAACATGTTTTGATGTTGTTAAACCCTAATCACTTCTTCAAATCTTTAGAATATGCCAACTCCAATATGCTTCTTCATTTGTCGATTTTGCAAAAAATTATATATTGATGTCATTGGCGGAGAGTGAAATGTAATAAAAGGAGATGAGAAAAAATTAAGACCATACAACATTGTTGAAATCAACAATTGATCGTTTTCAAAAATTACACCTATTATATCTTCCATCCATTGTGAATTCTAGGACCATTCCTTGTGACTCTATACATGACTCTTCATCAGTAGTATATCCCTTCATTGTTGCCAAAAAAAAATTCACACACTATTACACAAACTATGCCACAACATATTTAGAAGAAAAATGAGAGCTTGCTAAAAACAACAACGTGTTTATATACAAGTTTTTGGTAATTTAACGTTTTACTGCTTTAATATAATTTAACGTTTTACTAATTTAATGTAATTTAACATTATATTAAATTAATATAATTTAATGTTATACTAATTTAATGTAATTTAATGTTCTAGTTGTTTAATTTAATTTAGCATTTTACTAATTTTAGTTTATTTAACATTTTATTGCTTTTTGGGGTTTAGACATTATACTGGTTTTTTGAATTATAATGCTATTCTGTAATAAAGGGGAGCCGCCATATCATCTACAACCCCCCAAATAATTCATTAAAATAATATTATAACGGCATTTCTTTGCCATGGGCCCTTGCATTTTCCTACCAAACCACCTCTCTTGCCTCTTGCACCGTAAAACCCGTTGGACCATATCAGCGTATTAATTACGCCTTAAAATATGTCTTTTGGGGACCTCGACCTCCACAATCACATTTTTTTCTTGGTGTAAACCGAAGTGGTCGGGCACGAGTTCAGCAGCGAATCAGCGCTCTTAGATCACCCTGGGACGACTTCCTGGTCCATGGTGTAAACCGGCCCTTAAGCCAGGGAGGAGCAGGGATCGGTTGGGCATGATCTTGATGCAAGTCTCCGGAGAGGAATCCATATTCCATATTCACCAAATTGTGTTGAGGCTGCTGATTTGAAGGCACTGCAGAGCAAATTACAAGTGAGTTGATTATTCTTCCTACCCGTGTAACAGGTTTCTGGGCGGAGAAATCTGAGGAGACAGTGTGGGAGTGTAGGGATATGAAGCCGCTGGAATGATATGTGTATTTATTGCGACACTTTTGTTGAGTGCCTTGGTGATGTAGGAAGCGCAGGTAGTGCTTGCTGATTAGGATGCATAGAGCATGGAACGTTTGAGTGAAGCCAGCCTAAATTGAAGTGATGGGCACATACACCGACAGATTTAAGTGCTCATAGGGCGCACATTTGTGCATTTGTGGAATAGTGATAAGGAACTGATAGGAGCACTGTGTTGGTGAATACTAGTCCAATTGTGCTGCTTATTTACGGCATTACAAAACAGCTCAACAATTTGAGTTGATTCTTCCTACCCGTGTGACAGGTTTTTGGGTTTAAGAGAAGCAGTGTAGGAGTGTTAGTGATATGAAGATTCTGAAATAATATGTATATATATATTCTGACTGTTTTGTTGAGTACCTTGATGATGTAGGAAGAGCAGGTAGTGCTTGCTGATTAGGATGCATAGAGCATGGAATGTTTGAGTAAGCCTATTTGAAGTGCTTGGCACATACATCAACGCTCATAGGAAAATTCATGTACTTGTGGGATAATGGTAAAGAAAAAGAAATGAGGAAGGGTTGTGCTTTGTTAGTACACTTGGAGTGAGGATATGGATGTTTCTGGCCACTTAGATTTCTGGAATTTGGTGGATGTCAGAGTAAGGAAGACATGGGAAGTGCGGCGGGGAATGGGAACACATTGATGGTGCAGGTGGAGGAAGAGCTGCCATTGGGGTTGAAGGCTGTGGAGTTTCCTTTAGAGAACAAGCGTATCGGCCTTGTGATCGTGGATGAAGTAAATGGTTTTTGCACTGTTGGAGCTGGCAATTTGGTAAGATTTTATAGATTCACCAACTTGCACATGAATCTGAATACTATGCCTTCAGGTGATTTCTGAGATAGCAACCTTCCATTGGCACTGCTCTTGCAAGAAGCGATGAACTGCTGTCGTAGGAAACTTTTTCTTCTTTTTAACTGTGGCTATTCCGTATCCCTATTTCTCACCCACAATTACCTTGTATAAACATCACATGTATGGAGCAAGTTTGTGAGTGGGCTCCTTGCAATGGGCAGCAACACCTTCTTGTATCCATCCCACAGCAAGTTTGAGATTATAAAGGTGCTATGTCATGCCATTTGGCTGAAACCAATGATGAACCGGTATATAGGCGAATGCAGATTACCAATAATTAACATCAATAATGGTTTCAAAGAACCTACCCATGGGTATTGAAATTGTAATACCAGTCAAATGATTGATATGTGGTGTGTATTTCGAAGGCAGAGAATCTTTTTATACCCAAGTTTTTATATTTGGGTCAATACCATTCTAAACCATATTGATACTTGAGCAATTTTACCTAGGCATGCAGGTTCTTGCATGTTGAACCTCCCAACATGGTAGCCATCCAACTAAAAATCTATATTACAGTAGGTGCGGCAATAATCATGGTAGGGTATATAGACCCGAATGGTATTGAAAACAAAATTACTATCAAACAACTCATACCCTACTGATATTAAAAAGCGTGAAATCCTCATTATAGATACCCGAATGGTATCAAAAAATAGACAATACCAGTCCAACACGGGTTGAAACCACATGTTCAGAAACTTTTTCTTATGCTAAACTGTGCCTATTATTTATCCCTATTTCTCACCCTCAGTTACCTTGTATTGACATCACAAGTGTGGAGCAAGTTTGTGCTTGAGCTTCCTGCAATGAGCAACACCTTCTTGTATCCATCCCACGGCAGGTTTGAGACTATAAAGGTGCGATGTCAAGCCATGTGGTTGGAACCACATGTTTAGCACTAAAAACTGTTTGATTAAAAACTTCTGGCATGGAATTAAGGAATTTGACAAATGTTTTGTTTGTAGGCGCCACAAGAACCATCTCCTGCGATCGATCAAATGGTGCAGAAAACACTGGAGCTAGCAGAGCAATTTAGCATACGTGGTTGGCCCATAATTGCATTCCTTGACACACATGAGGCTGATAAGCCTGAGCCTCCTTATCCTCCCCACTGTATTGTTGGGACAGGAGAGGAGAATTTTGTTCCAGGTTTGTTCCTAACTGTTAGAGAAAAAATTGTGCCTCACGTCTGCTGATGCATTTTCAGATCAAGTATGTTTTTCATGATCTACTATATTTTTCCCTGCTTCTTAAAGATGTTGAGATGTAATATTCAATAATTAGTCTGTGTTTGCTTTCAATTCAGCAATGGCATCTTCTGTTCAGCTCACTGACCTATTTACAAAATCAATATCTGACTGTGTTGTCAAATAAACTGTTGAGTTGAAGTTTCTCATAGTTTGAGAACACTTTTTGTTTTTTATGGTCAGTGACTGTTTATTTCATGGATGCAGAGTTGCTATGGTTGGAGAAGGACCCAAACACAACATTGTTGCGGAAAGACTGCATCAATGCTTTTGTAGGGGCCATTCGGGAAGATGGGTCAAACATTATCTGTGAATGGGTTCGGGATAACTATGTGCAACAGGTCCTATTTCATCCTCATTCTAAAATCATGTGTAGTGTTCTCTCCTGTCTTTAAAGTGGGATGATTTATTTCCTTGGTTGGACTTGGGCAATGCTCTCAAGGGGTGAACAAGGCTTGAAGCACCGACTCTGACATGGTTGAACCCTCTGGAGGTTTCATTTGTCTTGTTCCCTTATCCTCTTGTCCATTTGATCTTCTTTTATCAGTACAATAGTCTCTGATGCCAAAATTTCACAAGATTTACTCAAGCTGACAACATTGTTAAGGTATGCGGGCATCACTTGATTACTTTTCTTAGTCAGACACCTATCTTTGGGTGGTGTGTGGTTGGGTGTGGATGTAAGAACAAACACCAAAACGACGTGTTTAAATAAGATTGGACTACGAGCTCAAAGTATTTTAACCATTTTAGGCTCAATAGTCAACATAATTGGGAGGGACCTATATGACCATTTAACGAGTTCAAGAATATTCACCTTGACAATGAATAAGATATTCATATGAGCTCCGAAAATTATGAGGAAACTGGCTATGGGCAGGGTTTGCATTTGCTAATCATCTCGCACTAGTTGCAAAGTGTTTCATATCCTATGAGAAGTGGTTGCAGAGCTAAAATTGTCCTTTTAAGACCCGCTTAGCTTATTGCAGATGCTGGTTGTGGGAATTTGCACCGACATATGTGTCATGGACTTTGTGCTGACTGCCCTCTCGGCACGAAACCATGGCATCCTGAAACCATTGGAGGATGTGTTTGTGTACTCTGAAGGGTGCTCAACATTTCACTTGCCAAAGTCTGTCAGTGATAATCCCCATCCCCAGGTTTGTATCCACTTTCAATTTGACAGTCATTTGATTTGATTTGTAAGTCACAGGCAGGTATAAGTTGACAGTTAAATCGTTATTTCTGTTGGCTACAAACAGTTCAAGGTTAGTGATGATGGCTCACACATTGCTTTTGGAACCTGTGAATATTCAGGACTTGACACACCACATGGGTCTCTACTTTGCTAAGTCAAGAGGTGCAGAACTTGTAAACAAAGTCACTCTCACAAAAGCAACTTGAATTTGAAAGCTCTAGCAAGGAGCAGTGTAAGAGTAGCGGTTAATTTTGATTGATAGACTAGAAGTGTGATTATTTAGAATGCATCCCACCTTCAATGGCAATTATATGGCCTTCTAATCAAATGTATGTTACCAACTACATAGTGTTCATATAGATAGTAAATGATCAACATTTGGGCCTTGAGGTTGTATAGATGTTTGAGTTGCAGGCATTGTGACAATCTGACATATATATGTATATATGATATTATATATGATATTAGATATGATATTGTATGATATTATATGATATTATATCTAATATTGTATATGCCATTATATATAATATTGTATATGCTATTATATATGATATTATATATGTCATGATGATATTGAGTTGCACATGAGGGACTGCCTTTTCAAGCTGTTTGCCTCTGAAAGTATGGTAGCATGGGCACCTACAACGTTTCATTATGTTTACCAACAAAATCGTTGGCTGATGTAGTAAATTGGCTTGATCTGTAAAAACAAAATCTATCATACAATATAATAGTATTCTGTGAGTGTGTGTGTACATATATGTATAATTCTTATTGTGAATAATTTGATTTGATTCATAAAGTGAAATTTTAGTTTTTTCTAACATTAATGTCTCTTCCTAACCTCATAACTAATCTATACAGGGTAGGTCTACAACCTAGACAGAAATGATGCAAAAGATGGCACAACCAAACATCTGCATCCTATCCCATCTTAGGGTTTGGTTCCCTAATTTGTTCTCCCTCACACTTGCGAGTTCCCACTGCCTAAGTTCTTCTTTGTTGCTTCCGGGTAGGTTTAAACTTACTTGGAATCAAATAAAGTGTGAGTTGGAATTAGTTTGAAATTTAACTATCAGGGACTTTGAACCAATCACAAACGGACACAACAAAAGCCTCATAATTAGTTATATTTCCCTGCCACACATGATTAGAGGCAGGCAAAACTTGAAGGTGTGAAGTTTGACAAGATAAACCAACCTCAGCTTAAATTCCTCGAGAGACACCTACAATTTTGTCACTTAACCAGCGCTCATCGTCTCAAACAAATTGATCCCTCAGCAACTGCCTTCTCCATTCCTATCACTCATCGACTTCTTCTAAACTTGCCTTGCAAATTTCTTTCCTTACAACTACAATCATGATAGAATATCTGGAAAACTGTGAATTTCACCAAATCTCAAAACACATTGTCGTCTTTGAAAAAAACTCACATACATGTCATTATGATGAAAACAAAACAAAACACTTACAGATCAACAGCCCATTGGACTGTATAATAAATCCTAAATTGAGACTAATCTTGTTTTCCAAATTTCTCTAAATTTATCTATTTGTCTTTCAGGTCAACGTCGGAGTGTTTATGATATCTTACACAAATATTGAAATGAATTTTGTGAATGCTTGGATGTGGACTTGAAAGACAAATAGAGAAATATAAAGAAACATGGAAACTACAAATTAGCCTCGCTTTAGGACTTGTGATGGAGTCCGACAAGGTGTTGAAATGTAAGTGTTGCGTTTTGTTTTGTTGTATTTTCATCTTAACAACACGTAACTAGAACTAGGATCCCTAGTCATTTAAAACTTACATAACCACAATCTCATAAAATCCTAAATCCTAAACTTAACTTTCATAATGTAGTTATTATGTTAAATACAAAAGAACTAGAAGCCTCAAACAAATGTTCTATAGATAGATAGATAGATAGATAGATAGATAGATAGATAACCTTTTAATTATGATGACTTATATACCAGAAGAGTACATGCAAATTTCATTCAATGAGTGATTAATGTAGCTCAATAGAAAGTCTTGTCTAAAACATTATATTATGTAGGGTTTGACTTTTGATCTAATTCAAAAGTTATCACTTTTAATTGATCATTTAGTTACGTAGAATAAAAATAACATTAAAAAAATCAAATAACAGAACACATAATAACCTGCGATTGTTCATCTAGACAACTTGGCTATTGTGGGGGGCTATTTCTACTGTCAATTTTTTATTTGGACCCAATTTACTACATCACCCTCAAGAGCTACCTAAGATAAAATTGAAAGTACATGATTGGGATCGGACACGTATCTTCTCAACAAACTTACATGGAAAACATTATGAAATTTCTAGTCTTTGGGCAAGTCTAATGCACATGCCACTTGTCTAATTCTCTTAAGAATTTGAAACAACCCACAAAATATAGGAGATGATTTCTTGGAATGTCCAAGTTTTAACCCTGAGTGTTTAGGTGTTATTTTCAAAAATACCTTATGGCCAACCTCAAATTCTCTCAAAGTCTTCTTCTGCTCCTCACATACATTTCTTAGCACATCCCAAGACATCATGCATTTCCTTAATCATTTGATTCAAACTCTCAATTTTGGAATTATGAGTTGCTAGAGATGTAGGGGTTTGACATTCTTGACCATACAAAGCATGAAATGAACTCATTCATATGCTACTATGGTCATGTTGCTTATAAGCAAATTGTATCAAATACAACCACTTATCTCAAGACATTTATCTCTTCCCAATGTACATTATGAGCATGTCCTCAAGAGTCTTATTGGTTCTCTTAGTTTGTCCATTTATTTCCAAATAATATGCATAACTCATATTGATTCTGGTACCACACAATTTGAACATAGATTTCCAAAATTCACTCACAATTTTTCTATTTGTAACAAACGATCTCTCACAATAACCCATAATTCACAAATATCTCTTCAACAAACAACCTACTCCCGAAGTTGTCATTGTAGGTATGAATGAAGTCACCTTGGTCAATCTAATATCAACGACCACACAAATCCTATCAAAGTATTTTTGGGTTATAGGAAGATCCACAATGAAATCGACGAAAATAGACTCTCATTTCCTATTAGGAATTGCCAATAGTTGCAATGGCCCTTGATGTTTCACTTGTTCCACTTGTATCACTTTGTTCATTTGACACAACAAACATTTCTCGACATAAATTTCTCACATCCTTTTTCAACCCTAGCCAAAAATAGGATTTCTTCACTGCTCATGTGTATTATGAAACTCTGGATGACCTTAAATATATCGTGACAATCATGGAGGATGTTTTATCTTATGATTGCCTACATACAACACACAAATTTTAAGAGTTAAAATACAAAATTCCCACATCTAGGACATAAGCATATAATTTATCATTTTTCTCTTGTGTCCTAGATTCTTTTGACAAACTCTCAAAAGGAACAAAGAAGAACTAAACATCCTAGGATATCTAGCATATTTGTAATTTTCATAACTCCTTTACTCCCTTTTGAAATCTACGCGGATTAGGTGCTCACATATTCCAAGTTTACATTCCTTTAAATCCCTAATGTCAAGGTTAAAATGTCTTAAAAGAAATGGGTTGTGATTCCCAACATCATCATCAATATGTAATGTTAGGCATAAGACTATTTCATGACTTAATTGGTTCAAGTCTAAGATATTTCCATAGCAATTATGATTCCAAGTAATTTTTATAATAATAATCTACTAGATTGATATGATGTGAGCTCCAAAATTATCCCAAGTATGAAGGGACAAGTGATTTGCCTACTTGATGGCTGCGCACAATTTCCTCCAGAATTTTGAGCTTCATTGCTCATGCTGACTCTACACGTATTGATTAGATACCATGTGTCAAGTACACCTCAAGGTCACAATCCAACTCTAATTGAGAGGTAATTTTGATAACCAGATCTAAATCTAGCTCATCACTCTAGAATAATTAAAATGGTTGGAGATTCTTGATATTAAGCCTAAGTCTCTTAGAACATTCCATATAAGTTTCAACAATTCTCTTTCAAAGTTTTCATTTATTGAATTTTGTGATTTCTGGTAAGGTTATAGTACTTGAGCTTGATCTAATTTTGGTAAGCCTTTCATCCTTGAATTCATTTGTGGTTGTTCCTAAGTCTTGATTACTCTAAGACCTATAAGTAATTTTTAAAAAATCTATAGAGTTTAGAAGTAGCATGTTTGTAGCCTCCTCTAGGCCTAATTGTAATTTTTGAGTTGTATGCAATCTTTTTGTTTATTTTTTATTTTCTAAATTCAAGTGTTCCATGTTGGTTATTGGACATTCATCTACCAAGGAATTCTAACTCCTTCCATTTTCTAGGGACCTACGACATCCATCCATGATTGCATCCATGGAGCCTAATATAAAGGCCTCTTGGCCATCCATCACTTATTCATTCCTTGTTAAGTTCCTTACGCTATGCTCCCGGCCTATTGCCTCATTCTCGCAACTCTCCCATGGTGTTCCCTGGCCATTGCCTCATTTCTAAGGCTCCCATGGCATTCCCCAGGGGTTGGGAACTACGTGTCTCTCCTTTTAGCCCCACTCAATTGATCAACCAATTCATCAATATAGGTAGTGGAATACTTGTTCTTGATGGTAGACTTGTCGAAATCTATAATTAATTTTGAATTAAATTTTAAATGAAATGAAAATTCATTTAAATAAAAATTTAAAATTACATAAAAATATGATTTACATAAATTTATTTAATTAAATATAAAATTTTATTTAAATGAAAAATTTGATTCACTTTGAGAATTTTTTTGAATAATTTTTTTAGTAAATTTTTTTAATAATATTAAATTATGAGTAAAATAAACATTATGAATAAAATGAACATTTTGAATAAAATATTCGTAAAATTTATATGATGTATTTAAATGCAATTAATTTTGTAATAAATATCAATTTTAAATAAAAATTAATCATATAAATAACATTTAAATTTAAAATTTAAATATATAAATTTTAATCATCAATATATATTAAATAAATATATAAACTAAAATAAAAGAATATATAAATTTAAAAAATTGAATACAAAGTTTTATTATAGTTGGTCTCAGACTTTACATTGTTGGTGTGTGATGTTTTTGATCATGTGTGACTTGAGAGGACTTTGGAGGTTTCGTTGGTGCAATTTTTATTGTTGCTTCTAGATTGTTGAGCCTCAAAGTTGCAGTAAAGACATATGCATCAATGTTGGAAAGTCCATTGACCGCCTCGTTCAAATTGAATTTTGCACAATCCTTCAATGGACTGGGAAGTTTCACTAGGCCGTTGCTTGCGTCCAAGTATTTTTCTCTATCATAAACCATAATAATATTTTTTTATAACATTCATCTAGGAATCATTTATGGAATGTTTTTTGGTACTCTAATAGAGGTTATGAACAATATGATCCATGACGAATTGAATGCTTTGATGAAGCCACTATGTGAGCCTTAAAATTATCCCCAACGGCAATTTGGCTCACAAGTGAGGGCTTTTAGCAAAATCATTAGATTAGTAATAAGAAAATTTGGCCAAAAAGCCATTTAGATTAAGGTAAGTTAGAAAGGAAGACCCTACAAGGTTAAGCTAGAGGTATTTTACCCTAGGGGTAAGAACCTTGTATAAGTAGGAAATTAGAAGCCGAAGGATAAAAAAAGAAATGCTCTTTACCCGAATCAGAAATGTTAAGGTAGTAGGCTAGTAAGTAAGTAGGTTAAGTTAGGATCAATCAAATCGAAGCAAGAAAAGTCAAGCGGCGGCAAAAAAAAAGAATAATTCCGGAAGCGGCCAAGGAAGGAAAAAAAAGTGTCAACTATGAGCGTAAGGAGTTTTGTCAACTAGGGCAAAAGGGCATGTTGCCACCCTTGCCAACCAAAAATGAAATTCAAACGGAAATAGAAAAACATTTTTAAAGGTTTGGACAAGTGGGGTTCGAGGTGGCGTTCCCCCCTCATTCACCACCGAGGGCTCGGTTCGCACCTTTCAAAGAGAGGGACCCCTTGGTTGAACGGAAGGGAGAAAGGGTTCAACCCTTCATTGAAGGGTGATAATAGCCCCCGTTTCTTCTTGCAACCGACTTCATTTTCATTTTAGCACGGCGAAGCCCTTGCAAATTCTAGTTAGGATTCTCTCTCTCTCATTCTAATCCAAAGGGCAGAGCCTCTTCACTTTTAATTAAGAGAAATTCCTCAGATTCTTCATTCATTATAGACATAAGTTAGAATTCTCATAATTAGAGCTTTGAGAGAAGGCAATGTGTTTTTTAACACACCCCTAAGTAGATGGGTCAATTCCAATCGAGTGTAGTGGATACAAAAATTACAAATTAGCCTTCAGATCTTGAGTTAATCTAGCCCTTGTTGTTAACTCTCCAAAAAACCTAAGCTTGTTAGAATTGAAGCTGGTGAGCAAAAGTTATGAGTGGTTGAATGAAGATGTCTCAGCTGCCTCCTAATTTATAAAGAGCTGACTTGAAAATTCATATCTAGAAAAAGAAATATGCAATTATTTTGATATGTGCATGAGTCAAAGGTTTTTGTTGTTAGCTTTCCAAATTACTAACAATTATTCCAATTGAAGCTAGTGAGCGAAAGTTGTGGCCATTCACGTGAAGGGAAGGTTGTTGCCTTACGATAATGGGTTGGTCCACCCAGTTGGAAGCCCCCACGGGCGTTCGTCCGTGGGCTTTGAATGAGTGTAGCTCTTTAGATTAGCTTTCCAAAAAGCCTAACCTTATTAAAATCAGATTTAGTGAGCGGAAGTTGTGGCCGTTTACGTGAAAATGGGGCTGCTGCCTTACGAGAAGGGGTTGGTCCATCTAGTTGGAAGCCCCCATGGGCGTTCGCCCGTGGGCTTTGAATGAGTGTAGCTCTTTAGATTAGCTTTCCAAAAAGCCTAACCTTATTAAAATCGGATTTAGTGAGCGGAAGTTGTGGCCGTTTACGTGAAAAGGGGGTTGCTGCCTTACGAGAAGGGGTTGGTCCATCTAGTTGGAAGCCCCCATGGGCGTTCGCCCGTGGGCTTTGAGCGAGTGTAGCTCTTTAGATTAGCTTTCCAAAAAGCCTAACCTTATTAAAATCGGATTTAGTGAGCGGAAGTTGTGGTCGTTTACGTGAAAAAAGGCTACTGCCTAACGAGAAGGGGTTGGTCCACCCTGTTGGAAGCCCCCACGGGCGTTCGCCCGTGGGCTTTGAGTGAGTGTAGCTCTTTAGATCAGCTTTTCAAAAAGCCTCACCTTATTATAATCGGATTTAGTGAGCGGAAGTTGTGGTCGTTTACGTGAAAAGGGTTGTTGCCTTACAAGGAGGGGTCAGTCCACCTAGTTGGGAGCCCCCACGGGCGTTCGCCTATGGGCTTGAGTGAATGTAGCCCTTTAAGTTAGCTTTTCAAAAGGCCTAGGGTTTGTAAAAGTCAGAGTTGGTGAGCGAAACTTGTGGCCGTTACAGTGAAAGGTGTCTGCTGCCGTACGAGAAAAATGTCATCCACCCAGTTGGGAGCCCCTACGGGCGTTCGCCCATGGGCTTTTATGCATTTGCAAGGATACACCAACCATCGCCAAGCCAAGATGAAAATCAACAAGTAAGTTTTTAATCCTACACCCTTCAATTTAGGAATGGAGGGAGCGCGGCAAAGATAAATTCTAAATCCAACCCAACTATCCATGTAAGGCTAGGGGGGCATCACCCACCTAGCCGCCGACGGGGAATTCCAACTCCCATGTGTGCGGAGCCTCTCGGTTAAGGTTGTGGTAGTAGCTTCCATTTATAGCTAGTTCGTGTGTGATGAAGCCGGGTTAATCACCGGCATAACCACTCTGCGTGTTTGTAGGTGGTAAGGTGGAAGTAATGACCTACGAAACCACCATCATGTTGTTGGCCCCAAGGGTTGGAGGTGATGGCCCCAATCTTTGAAGATTGTGCAACAGGTTGAACACACAGGTGGGTGAAAATACATTACGGTTGTACAAAATCATAGTCACGGCAACATTTCAGGGCAAGGTGAAAGTTTAGAGCCCAATTTACCTTATTTTGGTTTACTTTCTATTAAAAATGATAAGTAGGCATAGTCTTACATCTCGCATACATTGAAGATTGCTTGACAAAAATTGACTTGCATCTACTAATTCATCATAATGAGTACAAACATGTAATGTTTGTACTGTCACAATTTCAGGGCTAACATAAATGTACTTATTTTGTGAAGTTATAGTTTAAATTCTTATTTTTTAAAGAATCATATTCAATGATCCAATCATTATCCAACATCCCCAACCATTGCTATATGCCTAAAGGAAGTATATAACACAAAACCTTGGCAAAGGGAGGTTTACGATTGGCGGGCCAAAACATGTGTTAAAAATCATTTTTTGAAATTTTTTTTTCAAAATAAGTTAAAATACCTTTAGGTGGAGATGGACCTGCCAATGAATTTGGACAAAAATGATTGTTTCCCTCCAGAAGGGAGCATCGGAGATTTTAGCCCCCATTTGAGCTTCAGCCTATAAAAAATGATTAGGGTTTTCTCGTGTACTGGTTTTGTACACCGCGTACTGGTTGTACATTTTGAACCAATCGTCGTCGACCGCGTGGCGAGAAAAACAAAGAATGACCTGATACCTCATGGTTTAGGGGGTGCTTTCCGGCAACATTAGAAGCGACAGTAGAAGCGACAAAGAAACCATCCACAATAGAAAAGCGACCAAGTCTGCCGCCTAGATACACGGAGGACCGACCGTCGGACTTGTTGTACTAATTGTACATGGTGGTACTCAAGGGTGGGGGGCGACCGTAGCATATTATCACCTAGATTGCCTTATTCCCCAGTCTCATTAAGTTGAATTTCCGTGGTCAAACCGTGTAAGGAATTAGGTTTGGCCAAGGTAAGAGGTAAGGTTCTTTTATTCATTAGGATTAGGTTGCCTTGACTCCAAGGCTGGTGCGTCTGCGCATAAACTAGGATAGATTAGGGATTAGGTTAGATAAATGGATAATTACCCTATATACGTATGATCTAGGCACAACCTACCGGAAGGATATGACGCAATTATCAATCCCTCCACAAACCTAAACATTCATTAAATATCATAACACCTGGGTTTGGCTTAGGCACCTGCCAAGGCAGGCCACCCTTACCAAAGGGCTTGTGCTGTACTTTTAGGCTCCCTTGGAGGGGGGGGGTGCCCAAAAGCACCACACACTATTGAGACAATCACATTTCCTTGGTGGAATACTTGCAAAATTGTTATATGTTGCTTCACGAATCATTGTGGTTGCATTCTTCATGAACTTGGTTATTGAAGACGGTGTCCACTTGAACTCAAAGGATTTTAAACTACTCTCCTACTTGTTGCTCTTATTTAGTGTAGGTCGATTTTCCTCAACGTTCCTAATGCAATTTTTGTAGCCAAGACACATTATGGGTGTCTTTTCTATTCTTTATACTATTTTCTATGGATTGACCGTCAAGCTTCGTAGACTGCCATAAGCTATTTGTGTTATGATGTTTTATTTTTTGAATCATGTTAGTTCCCCACAATGTTCACAGTAGCTCTTCAAGATTTGGCCAGAAGTACGTAGAGTGTGGAAATGTTCATTATGATGGGCATTGGTCGCAATGTCATTTTATTATTTAAAAATATATGTTATGATTTTTAATTTAAAATATTTTTTATTAATTTAAAAACATGAAAGCTTGACATGCGTGGATTAAAAATAAATAATTAAGTAGGCATGACGAACAAACATAACTTAAAATTAATCTAAAGCTCCCTTCCTTAGCCATGGGGTTTCAATCTAGAGTTTTGTTTAAAAAAAAAGTCATGTGATCCATGCATGGTACAATACATTTCCAAATGGAATTTCATTAATTCATTAGACCTCATTGACTAATGGTTTCTAATACATGTGAAATGGTTGCTATGGATGTCAAAGGTTAACTTTAAAAGGTTGTGATGAGAAAGGGGTGAAACGTCAATTCTATGGATAGATCGTTTTCTTACTAATTAGTGACCTTTGGTATATGTGAATTGTTGGCATAGATATCAACCGATCAAATGGAAGGTTGTGATAGGGAAGGAGATGAAAGGCAAAGAGTGCAAATTCTCACTAATTAGTGAACAATTCCCATTGATGTTTAGGATGTCAAAGGTTGTGCAGAGGTAAAGGTGCGTTAACTAGAGAACTAGATGGATAATTAGATAAGATTGATTATACAAGAGACGTTGTGATGTAAATATAGTCACGGCAATTTGACATTTACCAGTGGTTACCACTAAGGGAATCTCCATTGCCGTCATCACATCTCCCATCCCCACCCCCATTCCTACTCCAAGGCAGTGATAAAGGAGCTACAATATCAATTACTATTATATATTTAGGGAGAAACTCATCTCAGGACCACTTTGGTTTACATTGAGAAAAAAAATGTAAGAGTGACCATGGGACTTGAGGTTCCCAAATTGCCTATTTTCAGGCCTACATTATCCACTCTCATGATCCAATTGGTTTTTGCGGTGAGAGAGGCAAATGAGGGCCTCTCCTTGCAAAAGTCAGGGGACCATGGCAAAAAATGTCATTTTAATAATATATTTTTTGCCAAAAATTATTGCAGTTAAGAAGAAAGAGGACGAGGGGAGAAAGCAAAACATGAAAAAAAAATCCATAAAACTTCCAGTTTTGGACATATATTAGATAAATCAACACATCCACTTTTTGGTGCATGGGCACTCCTCTTGATCCATGTTTGGGTTTACACCTAGTGAGAGGCCCAAACGCTTAAAAATTTGCAGTTTTTGAAAATATGACCATGGGAAGTGTGACCATGGAAAAAGGCCATACAACATGGGACAACTTTGTGGTCCATGATGTAAACAACCCTTAAGTTAGGCTGTCACAAAACATGTGAGATTCCTGAGGTGAAAGCTAACTGAAAATGTCGAACAAAGATTCCTAGGAATCACCAAATACAATCTAACCTCGATAATGTCACCCTTGTTTATAGAACACCTTGATATTAGAGTTATCTTTTAACTCAACCGGAGTTTTAGTAGGGAGTTGGTTGTTTCGCATGCATAACTTTCCATGTTCGGTAAGTTTTGGGTGCATGCTTGGAGTCAATGTGAGGTTTGAACGAAGGACATTCCATATTGGTTCATTGGGTACCAAACTCATTTTGCCAAAATGAGTTACCAATGGGATTCACTCAACTTCATAGTTTCTTTGGTGTAGGACCCTAGTAGTGTAAACCACCCTAGAATTAACTGGAAAAGGGTACCTCACACCGGTTAATTGGGCGGGAATAGGGTCCCTTTTGTGATGACCCCAAACCCTAATTTGTTCCTCGGCCGCCACATGCACGAGTCGCTTAGGGTTTTGTGGCTATGGCGCTCCATATTTCTACAAAGCTGCCACTAGCCTCTCATCCTAGCAAGCAATTACAAAGTAGTCAGCGGTAGGGCAGTGTAGAGTGTGGGAGATAGAATTCGTTTGTGCTGGAAGTTGCGATGGTGGCTGGGCATGGACTCTGGTGTGTATGTTAGAGTTGCGGCAATCTTGTAGAAACTCTGGCATAATCTTCAGGGTTCATGTCGTTTGGGAGTAGCGATATTGTGACTTTGGTGCTTAGGATTGGACATATTCTTTGGAATCTTATTGAATATGGTTTGGCTTCATTCAATTATCAACGCAGGTGTTACTGTCCTTGCGGTGGTAGTAGTTGCTAGACCTAGAGCATACCTGGGCATCTACAGAAAGCCTCGGTGCCCGTTCCGTGGGCCTGTGGTTCACTCTGATGCGCATAACGATGATATCTTTTTGATCTCTTGATGTTTACAGAGATCGAAGCTCCTATGAATGGTTCCCTTTACTAGTAGCACTGGCGGTGTCTTGGTGTATCCATACATTTTTGTGTGTCAGGCCTTGCGTCTTCTGTAGTGGTTTTTCGTGAGTGAGATTCCACTGTGCGCGCAAGGTCTAGAGTGACCGTCACACTGTTTGCGCAGTGTGACAGCGGCCAGACAACCGTAGAACTCCTTCCACGGTGCTTGCGCTGTTCCTTGTGCTTGCCCTACTATTCAAGAGTTTACATCCACTTCATGTTTAAGCATCCTATGGGTGCTGTTTCCATCATTGCTTATTACAGGCTTCGGGTCTTCTGTTGTGGTAATTCGGTAGTGATATGCCACTGTGTACCTGATGCCAAGAGAGAAAGTCATGCCACGAAAGTGATGTGGCAGCGGCCAGACAACCGTAGAACTCCTTCCACGGTGCTTGCGCTGTTCCTTGCGCTTGCCCTACTATTCAAGAGTTTACATTTACATAAATAGTTAATGCATCCTGTGGTTCTGATTCGATTATTGTTCATTATAGGCCTCGGTTTTTCTATCGTGGTATGTCAGTAGTGATATGCCACGGTGCACCCGATGCCAAGAGTGACAGTCATGTCATGCAAGTGATGTGGCAGCGGCCAGACAACCGTAGAGCTCCTTCCACGGTGCTCGTGCTCTATTGTGCACTTGCCCTACTATTCAAGAGTTTACATATCAAGGCTTTTCATTTCAAGTCTAATTTCATGCGATCTTTTTAGTCGTTCGTTCGGGCTTGCTATGTGCGATCACTTTACTGCGAAAATGCGCGGCTGGAGTAAGCCTGAAACTCTTACGAAGATTCACGAACGAGTCCCTTTCGTAACGAAATCAATTCGCGCATCCATCATATTGATGTAACCCTAAGACAGTTTTCACAAGCCCGGAGATTCTTAGCTCGGTGAACGAATCAAAATCGGCAATGAGCCAGTCAAGAGTCTTTTTCGATGACTCCTACCAATTCACTCCAGAAGCTGCATGAAGTAGGCCTACCACGGTGAGTTCAGCAATTTGAAGTTTTCGAAAAGAGAACCTTCTTGCTGGCGTAACGAAGTGAACGGAGTCCTTCGTACTCTCCTGACAACGTTGAATAGTGAATATCTGATATAAGGGCATTCGAACTAAACATACATCATCGCCACATTTGGCAGACAATTCTCTTGCAACTTTTATCACACCATACCCTCGAGTATTTAACTTATGGTGTTTAACTTAACACGAGAATATCTGATGTTGCCCAAATTATGGCTCCACATAAGTTATCTGTCGACATGCTTTCAGAGAATTCAGAATAGATTGCCCCAAACTGAGCATTCTTGTCAACCTTGAGTTTATGGACTGCCAATATGAAATTTGAAATCATGCACTAGTATAACTATTCTCTATAGATCTCAGTTTGTTACCAATAAAGGTCAAATTGGTTGTTTGGACATTACATGCAGAACATTAACGTTGTTACTTGGTGAAAAAACTACATCTAGAGGAAAACATTATAGCACTCTGTGACTCCGAATAACAAGTTACACTAAATCCCAATTTGTGTAGTGGACCTGAGGGTAGAGAGCATTGCCACTAAGGTACGTGGGCCTAATGAGGTCACTCTGTTTTATTGAACACCTATGAGTGATGATTTCCAAGACTTGTAATTAAGATCGGGCATCAATGAGATTGGACTATGTACTCAAAGAATAAGCTTGGAGTCCATTCTAAGTGGAAGGAACTATGTGACCACTTAAACAGAATGAGAATCTTCACCTGAACCTTCACAATTCTTTGGTCCGGTTCACACAGGTCCCAAGTTCTAAGTCTCAAGTCACTTGATGTGAATCCATGCTATCTCAGCCGATGAGAGCATGGAAGTTGGGACTTACCACTTCACATGGGTCCGAAGTCTTAAGTCCCAAGTATGACATGGATGCCTACATGGCATCACTTTTTGGAGGTGAGGCTTGGTGCTTGTGTTGAGAGTTGGGTCTATTGTCAAGATCCGACTTTATTGATAATTAGTCATAGTTTAATGATTTCTTGAGGCTTTCCAGTTGGGACTTTGCCTCCATTTTGAGACTTGCTAACATGAGTGGGACTTGGGACTTGGGACTTGGGACTAGAAACTTGGAACTTGGAACCCCATGTGAACTGGCCCTTACATCTCCACTTTGATTTTGAAACTTAAAAATGATTTTTTTTGTGAACAAATTGCTGACCAAATGAAACAATCTCCAGTTCAACAACCAAAATTGTATGTGGAGTTGGAGGTGTCCACAATAGGGCAACATATCTCATAAATGTTGTTACGGTGACACATACTAAATCCATGTTATTATTTTGGAAGGTTAATTCTTATAAAGTAGGCGCCCACTTGTTCTCATTATCAACAAATCGGAGAAGTTCTCTGCCCTTTAAAATCCTCCACCCTTGAGTAAGATCTGTAAGTATTGTATTTATACTAGGCAAGTTTTCAACTCTCTGTAAGGAAATCAATTATCAATGTCTCACTTCTTTGACCAAATCAAGTCAGAGCTTCTACCTTTCTATTTATAGCCTTGTACATTGTAAGAAATTAATTTTGATAATGGGGAAGCACAATTTGAAGTGCTCGTATATAATGAATGTGTGGAACATGTAGACGGGCTTCGTTACTCGATTTAACAACACAAAACATTGTATTAGTGTCACCAACACTAAATGTAAACCTAACATTATTTGTCCTTCCTTAAAAAACATGTGGGCATATTGTAACTTAACAATGTTGCAGTTATTGTCACGTACTCAGTGACCTTTCATCCAAATTTCAATCATCCATGACAATACTTCATTACAAAGATGTTAGATTGCAAATTATACCAAATTTTGTTTCAAAAAAAGTAAGTTGAGATGGCAATACACTCTAAACTATGTAGTATCACACCTGTGGCAACTAAAGTGCATGTGATATTACGGAGGTTTGTTTTGTTAACATGGATGTGTGATACTATAGAATTAGTGTAGCATGTGACATTATGGAATAACACAAAGGAGATGTGAGGGCAATTTCAATTCGTTCTCCCGTCACCTACGCTCGTGTGGTCCACTCCACTTGGCCTTCCCGGGCGATGTGGCAAACGCATGCACCAACATTCAACAAGTGGCATAAGAAGAATAAGAATAAGAAGGTGACACTCCACATGTTGACACATGGCGCAATGCGAGGGTGTGGGTTGACTTCTTTGGTGGTTTGCATTAATGACAAATTTCGTGATATAAGGGAGAGAAAGGTGACAATAAGGAGTGAGATTTGAACTACGAACATCCGTTCCCTAGGGTTTGGGGATATTAGAGAGTATGTGACATTATGGAGGTTGATATTACGGAGTTTAGGGTGTACTTGTACACTTACCACAGTAACATAGAATACCATATGACACTAAATACAATATTTAGTGTTAGTGCTTGGTGTTGAATGTGTGGTCATGCCCTTATAGCAACGGAGAAGGTGTGTTTGCCTTGGCGTTGAGGCCACAATCTAAGGTCATAAGTTTGAATGGAGAGCGATGGGTTTTTAGTCATGGATTCTTTCTCAATACCTAGTATGGTAAGAGATGATAGTGAATATTTCTACTCCTTTGTATCATACCTATAGGTTGACATAGATAAAATACTTAAAGATATAGTGGAAGTGGTGTGACTTGAGGACCTCTTCTCCCAAAAAAACAATATCATACCATACCCAAAGAGAGTTGATGCAACAATATGGAACAATAATTAACTTCACGATGACTGGTTGTATGTTTGATTTGCATGATTAGTAAGAACCATGGAAGCTGACTAGAATTTGGGGTATGAATTTTTTTGAGCATCATAAATCATATTATTGATTTATGTATTAGCAAAAAATCTATTTATCAAATTTATAATTCATTTGAGGGGGTTTTTTGTTCATGGTCAATGCCAGAGCATTTTTGGGTTTGGGGAGATTACGCTGGTGCAAATCCACAAAAAATCATGAATATTATCATGACCTCATGAAACACGATTTGAACTTTGGTGGTTTGGGGTTAGCAAACTTGGTGCCCATATGTTGGGTATACCATATTACAAACTCAGGGGGCAGTTAGCGAAGTTCATATTATACCACATGGTTGTCCAAAAGGGTGTCTTCATGAGATTGTGACTTGCCAAATATTCAGCTTAATAGGATGAATATCGTTCCACCTAGTTTTAGATAAGAAAAAATGGTGTTGTAGCCGATTACAAATGTATTTGCCACTCGTGACAAATTTTGATACATATGATGATTCTTTCCTTGCATTTTTTCTTGACATACTATGCTTATGTATAGAAAATTTATGACTGAAGTTAACTAAAGGGTTGAAAGTACATTTATGAGATATTGTTGAATTAAAAATATTTCTTAAATGCTTGAAGAAATATATCAACCTTCAACTATGCACCAATTGTACATAGGTGTGTTACTAATAATTTTGTGAAACAACTTTGTCTTATAAATAGGCTGAGTTTCAGAAATAAATGGTGTAGGCTCAAGACTTCAGGAAGGATAATTACCCATCATTAAAAAGGAATCTATGAAATATGCCTAAAATGAATAAAGAAACACTGAAAGAACATTGGACTAGGAAACACTAGGATTTGGACCAATTATGTCCAACAATCTCCCTGGACATTGGTCCAGTATGTCATCCACCAATCACAACAAGCATGCCTTCCCTACCAATTGAGGGTCCCTTCACACACAAGCCAAGACCATGAAATTGTGGGAGCTTAAAAAAAAGTGTCCAAAGGCCGTCCCAAGACACTTCCAAAATCATGTAGTGCAATCATGGGCCCAAATGTGTAATGTGAACTCATATGTGACCGAGCCCTCAACCAAATGTTAATTCAATGAATTTCTATTCATACACTTCTCCTCACACATGATAAAAGAAAAGAAATCAATGGCTATGAGATTTCAGAGTGGATGATTTCCTGGTTTTGTGTTGGGCCTACCTCCAAGAGGTGGTTTTTGAAAATACTCCAAGTGACCATGGAACATGATTACTTTGATGTCGTGTAGGAATTCAGGTTGATTTTACATCCATCTTGCATTCACTTACTGTGTTGGTCCCTCAAGCATAGTGTGAAGTGCACCTGGACCAGCTTCGCCTTTTCCACCCATGAGAGTGCTTGAAGTGTAATGGTCACGGGTCCTTGGTCTCGTGTGGCTTTGAGTTCCCTCAACTAAGATAGAAAATCCGAAAACTATGAATGACCACTACTGGTGCACTAGACGAAGGGTGGAATGATTCTTGTGTGGACCCAAAATGGCTATTTGTAAAAGTGGTGGCTTGAAAATGATGCAGTGATAGATGAGATGCAGTGATTGGACAGATAAGTGTTGTTTCACGTCACTCACAATCACTTTTGGGTGCTACTATATTAACTATTTTGTGTGCATTTGTATGCAAAGTAGGATATTATGACGCTCAAATTAGGGAGACTCTACAATACAAGTAAGGGGTTTGACTTACTTACCTGTTTAAAATATCACAAAAAAATATTTACATGAAAAAAAATTATGAAACAATTTGCATTCCTCATCATTTCCTCGACTCCATCTCTGAAAAATATTGCACAAATTGCATACCACTCTTTCTGGCCGAATCAACTTAATTCACTGTTTTACATATATCTACCTTACCACAAAGCCGATCGAACGCAAAATCATAGATGAAAATGTTACCAGCAGTACATTCATCCATCCATCCAAACTCCAGTGATGAGCGCCTTGTGGACGCTCCTCGTTGAGCGAGACGCAATCCGCCATCTTATCCGCATTTGTGTTATCCATCGCTTTTCCCCGCACACAAATTCCTCCCCTTCCGCTCTGTGCCCGCACTGTTGCCGAAACTCTTCCAAGCTTTCCATCGCCTTCGATTCCACACTTGCTTCTTTGCATTGCCCCAATTCGTCGAACAAACAGGCAAGTGCTAATGGCCGCTCTCGCAGCCGCTACTTCGGTTTCGGCCATGGCCGCTTCGGCCTCGTCGCTCGCCGGCGCCCGCCTCAATGCGTCTGCCCGCTCCACCGCCGTCTCCGTCAAGGTACCCGAGATCACCATGACACTGTTATATTCTTTGTTTCTCGCAGTCTAACTCGTGTTTTAAGGATGCTGGTCAAGAACTTGCACATCGTGGTTGCGAAGTTTGTGGAAGTGTTGATGCATTTTGAGCAATTTTGTTGCTGTTGCCATGTTCTTCGCTTGTGCGCTGTTGTGAAAGCTGGATTAGTACTCGATGTTGACGTTCTCGAATGTAGAATTTCTCCGAAGAACTTTATTTTCATGTTAGCGAATTTCTGTTGTCCACAGTCTAGCTTATTCGTCTCATTTTAGCGTCTGGATGAAGAATGTTGGTCAAGAGCTGCGACTACGATCCCTCATTCACTCCAACTGCT
Source organism: Polytrichum formosum (assembly GCA_964035585.1). NCBI lineage: Eukaryota > Viridiplantae > Streptophyta > Polytrichopsida > Polytrichales > Polytrichaceae > Polytrichum > Polytrichum formosum. The sequence continues at coordinate 1,451,430 of OZ037940.1, read as the reverse complement.
GGTTGGCTTCATCCGTCTCTCCAGTCCAGAGCTTGCACATCGTGCTTGCGAAGTCTGTGAAAGTGCTACATTTTGAGCGATTGTTTTGCTGTTGCCATGTTCTTTGTTTCGCGATGTAATGAAAGGTGGAACTAAGCAAAGAACAATGCACTCCTTGAATGTTGAATCTGGCCGAAGAACCTGTGAATTCTGGATGTGAAATCTGTGGAAGTTCTGCAGTTTTGTTTCCGAGGTCATTGAGTGGTTGCAACGTGTGCTGTTTAAATTTTTGCCCCTCCATTTGTGCGCTCTAAGAAAAGGCAGAAGAAATTTTAATGCCGATGTTCTTGGAACAAGAATCTAGTTAAGAGCTTGTGTTTCATAATTGCGAAGACTGGATTATTTTCGTGATCACTAAGTGGTTGCACATTGTATTTCTGTGCGCTCGAACTCGATGTTGGCGTTCTTGGATCATGAGTTTGATCGATGAGCGTGTACTTCATGGTTGCTTCCTTTTCTTTGCTTTTGTGCTCCAATGTAATGTCTGAGAGCACTTGATGTCGACGTTCTCGAATCTAAAATCTGATCGAATAACATGGACACCTTGTTCACGAAGTTTGTGGAAGTATTGTATGTGATCCCGAGCTCATTGAGCGGTTGATTTTGTGCTGATTTCATCGTTGTAGTGTTGCACTGGGATTACCTATCCTTTGCTGTGTGCGCTTGCTGTTTTTCGAATTCTAAACTACTCTACATCCGCTTGGTATGTCAAATGTAGGCATTTTCTGTTAAACATTGAATCAAGTGCTCTATCGATTAGGCTCCGGGATCATGGGTTTGACGTTCTCGAAACTTGATGCCGAGATCACTGGGCAGTTCCGTTTTCATAATGTGTCTCTTGCCATATTCTACAGTTGAATATCATTTCCTATTTCGAGCTGAAATGTTTTGACATCTTCTGCTGTCTCCGTCAAGGTGCTGGGGTCGGTAATCTGTTGCAATTGCATGCTTTTTCATAGTTGTTGACATGCTGGCACATATTAGGACCTCTTGGACAGACTATGAATGGTTTGTACATTCTAAATGTCCTTGGATCGAGAATTTGATCTAAGAGGTTTTAGCAGGTGAAATTGAATACTCAGATTAGTGAGATAGTGCGTCCTGTGTGTGAGTTATAGTCATTGCAGTTTTTGGCCAATTCCCAGTATGCTCAACCTTGGTGTGATCATATGTGCACTCGTCTTTTTCTCAGAACAATACTTGGATCCTAGAAAGAACATCATGGTTGAAACTTATGTGGAGTATAGTCTATGATACGGAGTTACTGGGTGCATTTTACGATTTCTTCCGTTGCCATAGAGCTACACTTGCATGCATGCTAGATGTTGTAAGGGTGGGAAAGATGAGGGATGCGTGTTCTTTTGGGGTGTTAGTCCAGTTCATGTCGTGGTATGATTTGCGGCTGGCATAGAATGGTTTCTGGCATGGTGGGCCGGTAAGGGTGGGTTTGTATGTATACTGCTCGCCCAACATGAGGGGGAATAAGGACAAATGTAGATTGTATTTGCCAACTAGCCACTGTTATCTTAGGTGTTTAGTGAGTGCATGGAAGTCTAGTGGGTTGTGGCCCATGGCATGTCCCTTCACATTTTGTAAGGCAATTACAATGTGGTTGTTTGGTTGCTTTTGTTATTTTCACGAGAACACATGTAACCCATTATCATCTAGAATCTAGTGGGTCAGGGACAGATGTGGAAATCCACCCTAAGCAATCCACCATTTTGACGAATTTGTATATGAAGTGGACGCAGATTACTAGAGATTGTTAATATATACATCATTTGAATCAAATGGCGTTTTCCATTTCTAAGGTAAAAATACGCCACACAGGCAACTTGCTGACCGGGCTCTAAGATTGTTAATATTACAGAAAGTTTGGCTGGGATTAAGAATTTATTTTTGTCCACAGGTTGCCCCAGTGACATGCGCAGTCAAGTCAGACGCTGAGATTGTGAACAGGCGCGCCATGATGGCCGCTGCAGCTGCGTCCGTGTTGGCCATCGCTGCCCCCGCCTTGGCAGTGAAGGAGGGAACCCCCCAAAGCGCCGGATTCGGCCTTCAGGACCAGGTGAAGAAGGGATCAAAGGAGGCCAAGAAGAAATTCGCCAACATCTGTGTGTCCCAGCCCACTGCCTCCATCTGCCACGGTTGATTAGCTGTTTAGCTTGTACCAACACTCTTTCGGAGACAGACTGATACTTGATTTGCTTGTCTTTTTTGTAACTTATGTGAAATCAAAAACTTTGAATTCTCCAGTTCATTTGTGCTGTTTTCAATTTTATTTGTGATGTGGTGAAATGTCAGAAACTACCACGAAACAATCTATGAAATGCACTCCACCACTCTAGGGAAGTAGCGGGTTTGAAACCATCCTGATGTAATTTCAGGCCCATGTATTTAGCCTTTTGGCTTTCCAACTCTAAAATCAATTCCATTATATTTCAAATTATTTCAAATGCTTTCATCAAAGAAAAACTCAACAAGTGGATAGACGCTGCCGAGCAAAGCTCATTGGTAGTGTTTTTTTTCCAGATTATGTTCACACTAAAATGGAGTAAAGAACTCAAAGCACACTCTCATAACATTACTTGGGAGGGGGATTTCTTCCATGAGACTCCCAGATAGGTCGAAGTATCTTGGAACAATCGTGTCAAATATTGGCATCTAAATTAGTACATACTAATTTTGAGTTGGGGTTGGGACCTAGCTACCGCCATATGCATGTATTATTAATAATGTAATACCTACTTAGCCATGGCATGCATGCTTAGCATTAGTAGGCCTTGGGTCATTGCCTAGTGTGGATGAGTTTACAACTAGGTTGCTTTTAGGTGCTAGGGTGTACTCCTAGATGGGCCCAATTGCTCTTGCTCCAATTGAATGAAGTTGATTTTAAAGTCCGGGAATCCACAAGGCCAATGAGAGCCTTGTGAGAGCCAATGAGAACCTTGCTACACCTCCCACTCATGCGCTTTTACCACCTCCCAACCACGGCTTGGAGCCAATGGTTTTCAATGATGTATTGTTCCAATGTGTATTAGTTTAGGCATGGGATACCGTTAGGTGTTTAGTCATTAAGAACCTAGTCATTTAAATGTGGCTGACATGACTATTGTTGGGGTTTCTCCCAAAGGAACAAGGTAGGTGGGAAGCCAAACAATACACCGGATGATTTTTTGGGAAACCCGCATAAACACTAGGATGGGTGGCGGGCCTCAGCCAAGCCCATTAGCATGAAATGAACACACCTCATCAATTCATAATGTTATGCTTTGAGGGGAGGTGGGGCCCTTCGAACGCATTACTCAATTGGCGGTATTTATTGTCCCCATTTATTATATACTATATCTCTTTATGCTTTACATACTCTTTTGCTAAGAAAAAGATTCCATAAAATGGCCATTTCATAGGGGAATCTGTAAATATAGACACCCAAGGAGGATGCAGGTCCACTTCACACACGAGCCAAGAGCCGTGACCATGAAATTGTGAAAGCCCAAAAGAAAGTGTCCAAAGGCCGTCCCAACACACCTCGAAAATCATGTAGTGTGGTCACCGACCTTCAAGTGTAATGTGAAATCATATGTGACCAGGCCCTCAACCAAATACTATTTCAATGAATTTCTATTCATGCGGGTCCTCACGCATGATAAAAGTAGAATAAATCAACGGTTGTGAGCGTTCGGAATGCCATGGTCTCCCGGTTTTGTGTTAAGCCTACCTTCAAGAGGTGGTTTTTGAAAATAATCCAAGTGACCATAAAACATGATCAATTGATGCCATGTAGGAGTCCATGTAGACTTTACATCCATCTTGCATTCACAAACTCCGTTGGTCCCTCAAGCGTAGTGTAAAGCGGACTTGGACCGGCTCCGCCTTTTCCACCAATGAGAGTGCTTGAAGTGTAATGGTCACGGGCTTTCAGTCTCATGTGTGAAGTGGCCCTTAGTGGAAATGAGAGTCGAGGAGAGAAAGATGGATGCAATGGACCCCACTAGCACAAGGAGCCCCGGAGGCCTTCCCCACATGGGAGATGTGGGGAATGTGGCATGTTCCCCATGTGGTTGGAGCCTCCAAGTGGGGATTTCATTTCCCCACTTGGACAACTTTCCATATGTTGGACAATTTCCCATATATATGTTGGAGAAGTTTTCATGTGTGCTTTATATTGTGAGTGCTTGGGATTATGAATTTGTGGTTTTTGAAAGGGTTTCTGCCCTTGGTCATAAAAGAGAATTAATCCAAAGATATGTGTAAATTCCTGTGACCTATTCCTCCATTGGTTTCGAAAGTTTGGGGAAGCAAATGTGTTTGGAATTCTGAGGTTTTTTGTGCCCACGGAGCTTATGATGCATACATGAAAATGTATTGCGTGGAAATACAAAACACAAGAAATACGAGTTGCAAAATTTTCTGTGCCATGAGAACAAAAGCAAGGAACAAGGATACTTTCCATATTGGGCATTTATTTTCCAAGTAGAATACATTTTGGTTACACTAACATGATCGTCAACATAGTTTCTTTTCGCCCTAGGCAGTACTCACATACCGCTCACATTGTGAATTTCACTATGCTACACCCACATTTTTTCCCCTCACATCATCTTGATATGTGTCCACCACATGATAATAATATTGCTCCCGCCAAGCATGTCCAAAAAGTCTCCCTATGTGAAAATGACAGAGGTTCCAGCTGTCCTGCTTGTTCCTGAGATGGAGCGTCATGACGAAGCCCTTTTCCTGGTCTTCCACAAAGATGAAGCTCTTACTTTTTTGTGTGCAATCTGAATCTACAATGTCTCCCAATGTGCTTGGTGGTGCACATGTATGGCAGCAGCACATGCAAGTCCCTTCCACTGCTCTTGCAACAACTCTGTGGGTTCCTCTTTGTGCTTTTCCATGGTACATGTTAACTTTTTTTCAACTTCAAACTTTTCCGCAACTGAATTTCCCTGGTCGCAAGAGGCAAGAATTTCGTTGTCAGTGTCCCCTGTATGTTCCATTCCCTAAAGCCCCGGAATTATCTACAATTCTCTGTCATTTCAAGAAAGATTGACATACAAGCAGAGAATATGCAAACGGAACACTTTCTGGTTCTTGTTATTACATGACAAACAGTGCTGGTGGGGCACGTACTGTGTCAATTGGGCTAATGCTGACTATGAAGCAAAAAGCGTTCTGTCCATACACCAGCCTGAACGACATTGAGGGAGAACTACAATGTTACGAATAAGCTTCGATTCTTTAGGACATGAATGGTTTTCTGGACTCGCACAAAGACGATTGGACTGGGGCCAACACATACTGGGAAACAATATATATACAACTGCAACAACTGTCTATACAGTCCTCGAAATTGGATGGAAGTGATGGGGCTCATACCAAGGCCATAATTTAAATACAGCGCTTGTGCAATTTCATTGCACCACTCGTCCATGACAGGCCCAGCGTCATAATGAGGTTCAGCGCATACAACCCACTGAACAATAGTTTTCGAATTTTTTTCGTCCTGCAGCACCAGCCCAAATTAGATTATTGTACACCTACCTGGTCATTAATTCTGATAAGGAGATCATTCATCACTAACCAGTTCATGTCCTTGGATAGCAATCCTCAATACCTCATATACCTCAGCTTCTGCAAATAATGAGTTTTAAAAATTAACTGAGTTGTCAAGCAATGAGAATGCAAAATCCATGAGACATGGACCTCCATCCTTGACAATGCAAGCATCTGTAGATATCACGAACATGGTACATTGGCCTTTCCTTAGCCTTGGATAGTCCACTTTTCTTATGAATCGGATTTATACGTGTATACTTGCAATCCATCGGCTTGAAGATGCAAACGCTAAACGCCAGGATTTATTGGAACATGTATAGTATTTAAATTAAAGCCCAAAGCCAAAAACTCTAAACCCTAAACCCTAAACTTTGCACAAGTTTATGAAATTTGGTAGTTGCTTCTCTAATACTCTACAGGAGACTAATTGAGTGAACAATTACCAGGTCTATTCTTCGTGTCAATGGCCGAATTGAGAGCCTTCTCAGCTGAGGTAGTAAGAGGTGGATGCTCCGGACTGAAAAAATACATGTCAGCTTTGCCAAGCAGCTTCATGATCTCATCCTTCACACCAAACAAGGTTACACCATTCTTCCGCAAAAACCTTGCTGCTTCACTTGTGCCTGATTTGTTTAATTCACTGTCACCTGTGATGACCTTCACGACAAGAACAACATAAAGATGCACCCTACTCTAGTATCATTGCTATATCTAAACCAACACATGGATCTAATTTCATACTTATATAATACTTGAATTTGTCTGAGTTCCAAATTATTGGCTTCTTGGAACAACGTGCCCATGAACATAGACACATGTATTGGTGTGGCACAATTCACAACACGTTCAAAGTGTTCAAGCTTGCAGCATTTTCACACAATCTTGCAAAACTTGCATGTAGTGACAGTGGAGTTCTGTATACTGCATTTCCTAGATTGCTCGATCTCACCTTCGGTTAAAATTCCTAAAAGGAGTGACTCTGTTGCAGTTGTGGGGTACTTCAACTTGCGGGCCTCCAGGTCAGCCATGCTATATGACTTAACAGCTCTCGCCTCCCACCTGCCAAACTCCACTGTCCAACAATAAGAATCCAAAACTTTGCACATTGCTCATACCAATGCAACCAAAGAGCATGTCAAAGAAAAAAGTAACGAACCCTAACAATAGATATGACTCTTCCAGTAACAGTCTGATTTAGTGATCACTGCGAACTCTTCATTTCCCCTTATATCTTAATATCCACTATTCAACAAGTAGCCCTCATACTCATAATCTGCCTTCACATTTATAAGCATATAGGATGGGAACACTTCGCAGCTATATTTGTATGTACTTTGAGGCAACTCTTACTTTCCAAGAAAGAAAATGGGAATTCAGCAGCATACATCTACAGTACTTACGGAATATCTTGCCCAGGCGTCATGGTTTCTGTGTCCCTGCACCCATATCGAAAAACAGCAAGTTACATACTTTGCCAGTAGTTTTACCAGTACACTACAATCAATCAATGCATCTACCTTCACCACCACCACAGCTCTATCAAAAATCACTATAGCTTCACTTAACTGCTCAATCTTTTGGCTGTCACTTAAATTCTCTTGAACTTGAGCAGAAGAATAATACTACGAACTGTGATACAAGCCACGGATGTATAGTCCTCCTACGATATTATAAATCTTGAACGTCGGGCGCCAAGGCACTTATTCTCTACCACATCCTTAAAACAAATTCTCCCAGGCGAGACCATGCATTATCTAGACTGAGAGAAGAAGAGAAGCCCATGACAGTCGGAATGACATATCAGCCATAATGCCATTTATCCAACCAATGCAACAGTAGTTGAGGTTCTTCTAATCCCACTCCCATTTACACGAATTGCTCAGGATAATCAAACTTTACCACACTGTAGGCCTATTTCCACCTGCTGTTTTTTTTCATTCTCAAATAATCTGCAATACCATGCAGATTCACCTATCCTCAATCGAGCTGCGCTAGTTGTCTTCCGTTCAAACCTCCTAGCAGCTACACAGCTCATCTATCATGGCAGTCACTTAAATTACGATGCTGCTGAAAACCTGCATACCACTCACTTACACCAACTTGAACGCGATTGCCTACCTGTCCCTGAACTCGAAGAAGCAGATCTGCACAGAGTGACAGAAACCTCCCCAAGGGGACACAAGCACACAGCGTGCCTTCCTTGGATGCGTTGGCAAAGCCACCAGAAGATGGCACCACACGTTGTCCAGAACCTAAACCCTGCCTAATAGCCTCCAACGTTCGCTTTCAGTTCCCAATTGTCCAGCACAGATTTGCATCCATGGACACAAACACCTGTCTATGCCCTCCACCCAAGATGTGAAAATATTCGAACACATGCTCCTCTGCCACAATGCGTCCATGTACGAACTAACAGTGCGAGCGCTTGCAAGTGCGTGAGGGCGGGACAAAGCTGCGATGGCAGGCTTCCGGCAGGGCTTTTGGGAGGCGATGATGTGTGTGCGGGGGGCGATGGTTGTGTGTGACAGTGAAACCTAAGGTTGGTGAAGCAAAACAGAGAAAGAGAAAAGTGACAGGAGCCTTTCCTTTCCGGCAACCTTGTAAGGTCTACAGATGCCTTCCGCTTTCTTACGTAGGCCGGCCAGGTGTTGGACCGTGCAAGCAGCTGACGAGGACAAAACGTCGAAGCAGGCTTGGAACAATTACTTCAAAGTTTTGTTTTTTATTTGCAAATCTATAGTAATTTACATTTGCATAATATGGAGACTGTCCCCAAGTTGATTATGTGAAAATGGACATGTAGCATTGGGGAGGGGATGCGGAAGTGAACATTGTCCCCTACATGTAAGTGTCAAGGAATCATTTTCATAATAGTAATATTATATCATGTTTTCTAATATCGTCCTCTATGCCCTCCAATGAAAGAATGTAGGGGAAAAAGGACCCTTTCATGTGTTGACAAACCCTATCTTCAATTATGTTTTCTAATATAACACCAAAGCATCAACCATTATCATTGTTTTGGTTGCACAAATGCACACATATTGATCCACAAATTCATGTTAAATATGGAGGGAATTGGAAATTACATCGTAGTATGTGAAGGCAATCAATTTGTCCTATGCACAAAATCGTAGGATGAGTTCTCCCATGGACTTGCAAAAAAATAACGACAACGATTGGTTTGTACCTACCAAGATAGAATCATCACATATGAGCACACCTCCCATCTAATGCCAAGGTAAAGTAACCACGAACTGACGGTACGAGTATAAGTTCAGTTTTGTTCTGGGGTGCGATCGCCATGTCATGAGTTCTGCAGTTGGTTGGCTAAGGACGATGTATCGCAAACAAGTGGTATGGGTTCGATCCCCTTTGTGTTTGCTGGAGCAATATTATGATACACATGACTTGGTACTGCCGTCGAGCTGTTGTGGCAGAAAATTTGAACCAACCAATCGGGCCCCAACCTACCTCCTTGAGACAAGTGTTCACATTCAGCAAACGACACCTAAAAATAAATAGTGGTCTTCACCACTACCCCCCCCCCCCTTTGTTTGTACGTATTTGGTTTTTGTTTTCGTTGTTCGTAATTTTTTTGTTTCTTTTTCAAATTTCAAAGTACTCTCAAATTCCAATTGCATATGTGAGAATGGAAGAAAGAAGATGACCTCCTTGTGCACTTTTGCTACCAATCCCGGTCTTCAAGTATTTTCGCAAGATTGTCACACGAGGTCTGTCTCCCATGGCCTCTTGCCAAATTTGTTTTTTTTTCGGGCGTAATTGGAGATAACATCTCCTTTAAAAGACATAGGCACTCTCTTTCGGTGTGGCCTTCTGTTCGGAGGCACTGGAGGTGGGCTTCATCATGGGCCATGTTTTCTAGGTTCCCCATGTCTCTCTTCAATAAATACGACCGTCCACTCTGAAAGTTGCGTGGGGTGCCTTGGGGGGGGGATCATACGACCATGTACTTGCCGCAATAATCCTCACTTTGACAGTGCAGGAGATATGCAGAGAAGCTCTGAAAATCATCACGCAATGTGGTCTGCCCCCGCTGCACATTTCCTAATAGTTTGACGCCAATCACATATTTCACATCCCACCATAATTGCGATGCATGCTAACCTCCTCAATACAACACTTGTTTATACGACACCCTCGATATGACAACACATTTTTCGAAGACCAAACTTTTCATTGGGAACCTCCCTCTACTATATGATTACGGCACTTGATAATGCGACATTAAGAATCTCTCATTTGTCATCTTACAAAGGTAGTTCATGCTCAATTTCCTTTCACCTTGTTATGTACATCTAAAATACATCAAATTATACGTTTGGCAAAAGAAGCGAAGAAATTTCAAAACTGGAGGATCAAGGTTGGCATATAGTATACAAACCCTAAACTTCATACTACTGCAAATCATGATACTATGTTAAAGTGTGGTTTTGTTTGTGTGGTGTGTGTTTTGAACAGACCTGAAGCTAGATTTCTCAGAATAACGTGATAGGCCAAAAAAAATTGCCTTCAATTAGGGTTTGGTTCGTTGGGACGATTTCTAGGATGTGTACAAAATTTGGTCATTGTCAGGTGGAGCGTAGGGGTCCAATTGACTCGATGAACTCTCCATGAAACATCAAACATGGAGATTGGTTTATATTGGTATCAAAAAGACCAACAACAAGTGGACTTATAGTCTCCCTAATTATTTGATGCCAGACTTCTTATGATCTTATTGAACTTTTGAAACAATAATCACATTAGCTTCCGTGACATATTGTAGACCTAGATGCTTATGGGTTCCATCCGGGGGATGAAAAAGTCTTCAACGACTTTATGATGAATGCTAAGATTTTGCATTTTACATATGATAGAGGTTGATTGGTGTTCAAAAGTATATTTGTATACTTATGTTAATGACTATATATGAATGTGATTTCTTTTATGTATACATAGTGTCACTTGTATTTTTATCATTGAAATCGTACATATATTGCTTGATTTTAGCCAAAAAAAACTTGTATATATGAGGTTTTTAAAGTATGTTGTGAATGCACATGGTTCTTGATTTTTAATGAAAGGTGCATCCCTTGGACAACTCTCCTCTTAGTTTGGCATTGCACATTTTGATGTGGCTTGCTAAATTGAGCTTTTGGGTGGGTGACTCTTATCATCTCATAAACCATGGAGAAAAAAGTTGGGTTCCTCTTGATTTCTTGGACCTAATAATTATAATTATCTCAATTATGAGATTCTAGGATAATTATGTATAATTAGGATAGGATGGGTGAAAAGAGAAAGTGGTAGAAAACTTGGTGTATAAGTAAGCATTAGATATTGGATTGGAGTCGATGGACGAGACATTCTCGATGTACTACCCTTTGTTGTGGATGAAAACTTGAAACATGATAGTATTGTGCTTACAGTCTAACCTTGATAATGTCACACCATCCATTTCACCATAAAGTGTGATATAAACAAGGTGTGACATATTTGATAATGTCACATTTGGAAGATTTATGCATAATGTGATATTATCAAAGAAATAGGTAGAAAAACAAATAAAAATTACAATGTTCAAAAGAAAATAACAAAGATGAGAATTCAATGTTTTTAAATATAAAATCAAATTCAAAAGCTTGAATAACAAAGATAGCACATCATAAAGTGTCATTGAGATCAAGTAAAGACCTCTCACTAGAGACAAAGAAGCTCCTAATGTCACATTGTTTTGTTGACATTGATGTTAAATGTGCAACACCAAAGGTTACAATTACAGCCAAGGGAAAACCAACCAAACAATGAGAACAAACTTTGGCATCCCCTCACAAGTCAAAATAATGAAAATTGACATTCAAGTATATGTGGCCAAACCACTTGTCCTAAAATAATAGGGGATGTGCACTTATGGGGACAAAACCATCAAAAGACAACAACAATAATAACCACACAACAACACAACTTTCAATGTATGTATTCCGTCTTTGCCAATCCCCATATTTGTGTACTTTGTGATCTATTGTATGTCATATTGGCGGTTAAATTTGTCCAATTTCATGCATAAATCCAAATTTGCTCAAATTCAAATTTAAATTTGACAACATCACATTGGAGACTCATCTCATAATCTCAACAAATACAAATGTTGTTCCTTTACAAGTCAAAAATTTACATGGGAGACAACCTCGCATGCTTACTCACAATGGCAATCATGAACCCCCCCCCCTTCCCAATAACAAAGCAAGCAACACAAATCTCACCCCCATACAAGCCGCAATCCTAGTCTCCAATGAGGTGCGAAAAGACTCCGTGCAAACCCTATTCATAATTGTCCCCCCCCCCAATATCCAATAGTACCAATCTAACCCAACAAGCTCGGGGAGATCACTCCATTGTAGAGTTGAACACCACGTGCGAACAAAGTTTGCTACCCCTATATTACATGTCATAAATAATTTTAAATTTTACGATATTTTTTCTACATATACACAACCATTGATGGTATCTTTTGTATATTTTTTTGAAATTTTTAGTCATATTCATTAATTGTAGCAATTTTTTTAGTTCAATTCTGCGTCATTCTAGTTAGAAACGGTATGTTTTATTAAAAAAACAAATCATCAAATTTAGTCACCATTTTTTACTATGTAACATGTACCATTTATATCTACTCATGAAAAAAAATTGATAAAATTGTGACCCATTTTGGTGATGATTTTTACATTTTTACATTTTTTACATCTAAAATGATCGCACGTGGTTGTTCAACTCTACAATGGAGTGATCTCCCCGAGCCAACAAGAAATCATACTACAGTCTAACCTCGATAATGTCACCCTTGTTTATAGAACACCTTGATATTGTCACCCAAAACATTGAAACCAAATTTTCTAGTGTAAAACTCCCTTGTTATTATCCCTATCACCCTTGATAATGTCATTACTTTTTTCCAAAATTTGTAGTGTAAGTGTGATAATAACAAGTAATATGGATGAAAAAAGGCCGGATGGACAACAAATTCTATGGATGACGTTGACAACATTGAATTTGGGCTTTGATGTCCAAGGCAAGCCTCTAGAGAAGCTTTGATTCTCCATTGGAGTACGTAAACATGGAAGGTGAAGATGATTTTGAGGTGGAGTATTCTACTGAGGAGCTTGTGCAATTAGTGCAAGATGGCCAAGAGGTACATGATCCCGTAGAAGTAGACCCATTGATTGATGATAGCAACGATGTTAAGTCTAAGGTAGTGAAGTTCAGTGATGCACAAAAATCTATTAAAGATGTTTTGAATTTTATGGCTAGTCAAGGTTCTCAAATTTTCAACACTATGAAGTTGTTAGGAATGGGAAAAATCTATGACAAGCTCATCTAATTTTTGTTGCATTTATGTCCATTGGAATTGACATTTAAGTATATTTGGACAAACTACTTGTCCAAATATAATAGGGGATGTGCACTTGTGGGCACACAAACATCAAATGACAATAGCAAAAGAAACATCAGAACAACCACAACTTCGAATGTTTGCATTCCATGTTTGCCAACCATCATATTTGTGTAGTTTTGTGATGTAGTGTACATCATATTGGTGATTGAAATTATCCAAACGTCGTACATAAATCCAAATATACTCAAATCCTATTTATTAATACCTATCCAAATCACACTTTCCATGCATCAATCGCAAAACAATAATAAAAATAAAAATAAAAAATAAAATATCAATAAAATATTCATGATGTACTATTGAACAATAGTAGCTGAAAACCCAAAATTGTATTTAGCGGAACACATCACAAGATTGAACATGTAAAAATACAATTGTATGTGTCCATGTTGACATGTATCCGAGATATACAAAGAAAACTACCAAATTTTGTATGTGTTTGTTTCTTTGTTACTTGTTCCCTCTCAAAACAAATATACATATTAGGGCCCAATAAAAAATGTACAATATGTAGAGTAGTTACTTAACATAGGATCATAGCTGATAAGAACAACTAATATTGCACCTACTAAGATGTACGAATGACCTTTAATGAGCCCAAAATGGGGTCTCTTGGTGTTCTAGGGTAGAACTTTGTTGAGGTGTTACACAAAATGCCGACTGTGGTTTGTACAGCTAAATTACAATCAAATTTCTTACGGTTTTGAAATTTCTTCGCTTCTTTTGCAAGCTCGACATGTACATTTTAAATTCCAAACAAATAGCACCCACTGCGATAGAACGGACAATGTGTTTTGTTTCACGGCAATACATGCCCGAAATACTGTGAAATAGTCATACACTAGGACGGCGTGACCGAATTACATACATCATTGTCTTGGGTAATTGCAGATTCCGTCATTGTATATGACATTGCATGACATGAGTGCAAAACGGCCTATAGGGCCTACTATTATGACAAGAGCCCGCCGCCAACAATAACGACTTAGGCACCCCAATATCGCGCACAGTGCAAAGCTGGCGAAAATATGCCCTGCCGCCCTCTCTCACACAGAGCCGTTTCATCGGCGTCGTTCTCCTGCTTGTTTGGCTCGCCGTCTTCTCTGCGTTGATGCAGGGTTGTGGTTGTCGATCTGGAACTGGTTGCTGAACCCTGTGGTTGGCCAACCCTGCGCAGCACATGGTGCATGCGCCTGCGGTTCAGCCTGAGCTTGGAGAGCGCCAAGGAAACTCCACAGAAGCTCGGAGCCCGGCGGAGGGCGACGGATCTGCAACCACAGCAGAGGATGACTGTGCCTCATCAGCCTTGCTTGCTAGTACACATTTGCTGGTTGCATCATGGTGTCTGGCGAAGCCTTTCATTTTATTGTTTTTTCTCACCGTCACTTTAGTTCCACACAGTCTGCAGCTCTGTGTGGGAGGCGACACTGACTCTGTTTGAAATTTGGATGGAATTTGGTACATGCTCAATCTTGGCAGGATTTGTGCGAGTCCCTTGGAAGTGCTTCTGCTCTCGCAGAAATGAGCTTGCGGTGCCATGTAACTGGTGCATCCATGGGTTTGGTGAGGTGTGGTCGGATTTCATGTTCTTGGGTTCTTACCTTGCGGGAAGTGTAATTTAGAAATACAGCAGGCACTGTCACATTTGGCAGTAACCCCATGTCTTCAAAAAATCAAATTGTGTTTTTAGCCTGCATTACAAGCCAATCTTATTAGCCAAGAAGCACAATTTCGGATGCAACACACATGGAGCAACCCAAGAGAACCTGGCAGGGCACCCTATCTTGAGGTAAGAATCCAAAAGGACTCTTTAACTTCTCCCCAGCTCAGTCAAGTTGTTGTCAACCTTGGCATCAATCTCAGAGTCTCTATATTTTCCTGCCTTAACCAGCACCATTAATTCATATAGAAGGTGAATACAGGTTTCTAACCTCTTGTACATAATGAAGATCATCAAAGAAGCGGATTACCCAATTGTCGATGAGAGCTACCAAGTCTGATTGGACAGAGGGTAGGGACTGAAATGCACGTGCTCCTTGCCTCAGAAGGAACAAATCTCTTGATATCCGGGCCTCTGTACTTTAACAGCAACAACATCCCCTGTTGCTCGTAGCCGAGCCTTGTAAACTTGACCTGAAGATAGCGCAGAATGGGGGAATATTTTTCCCTTCGACGCACTTTGTAGTGTGCAGGAGGGTTTGTGAAATTGTGTGTCTGGGATTTCTAACGGGTTGTGAGGAAGCTTGGGGTGTTTTGTGAAGCTTGTGGGGATTTGGAATTCACTTGTTTGAAAGTCTCCCTCTATGTCACATTTCTGTGAGTGGAAGCCTGGCGTAGGGTTTATGGAATGCGCCTTGGTTGCCTGAGTTCTGGCCTGCAGAAACTAATGCAGGTCATTGCAGGTCCGCGAATTGCGGACTGGTGAAGGGATGAGTGATTTTGAGGATGTGATTCGCTCAGGGTTTTCAGATTTAGGGTTTTTACAGGTTTTCACGGCTCACTCAAAAGTTCAGCTTTTTCTCTTGCAATTATGGGATATATAATGTCCTTGCCCTTGCCATACGTAATCATTGAAGATCGTGTACGAATACGCCAGCTCCTACGAAATGGAGTCTGTTTCATATTTTTGTAGAGGTTTATGGTTAGGTTGAGTAGGCTTGCAGCCACCTGCCCGAAGCGGGCATGTACATCCTTACTACTGGTGATTTGTGAAGGTTTTCCAACGGTCAATTTGCAGTAGTCTGTATGGATGGCGTACAATTGGGGGCCGCGATTATGATTGATTAATTGGCTGAAAATATTGACCTTTTTTTCTCATTATCAGAAGGGTTTCGATTGACTTTGAGAGGTTGAGTTAAAAACACATGGCTTCGAACTTAACTGTATTTCTATGTGCGCGTGGCTTTTACTTGCACTCCCGTGCACGTCTCAGTTGTGTTGACGAGTGGAGGGTTCCAGATTGTTTAGTCAAGGGGAAATGGGACTCGACATATATCAACTCACAAGTGTTTCCGCAGTGCACCGGATATGGACTTGATTTATATATTGGCCTGGGTTGAAGATACTTCAGTGCTCCTTAAGTTATTATTGGGACCAGGAGGAGGTGAAAGGCGACACAGCTCTATGGTCGCAGTGGTCAAGGGCTGCACATGGATTTTCTAAGAGTCAATGGTCAGGTGTGCTTTTTGTCTGTTCTGTTGTCAGACATTGGAATTTCTTGCCATTGTTTTACCAACACTTTGGAAGTAAACTTTTCAAAAGCCTCAGACAGTGGTGATTTGTATCAGACGCCATTACTGACCAGACATGCCTTTAAGTGCAACTGAAGGCGTAGAAGACTTTCAATGGATGGAAAAACTTACTATTCTCCTTTCCTTCGATCAAATGTGTCACATGGTTGCTAGAATTCCTCCTCCCCTTCACAACAGTCTTGAAGGGGGAATGTGTTGAGTGTAAGGACGGGACCTATTCAATCCAACACAATTGGTCGAATAGGGCATGGTTGATAACGAAATAGGATGAATGTTATTGCAGGGGGTTGCAGTCAAAGGTGTGGCTCAGCTGGTGAAGAGTGGCTTATGGGAAGTGGCATGCGAACCTTTCATGCGACAGGTACACATTAGCCTCCATTCAATGCTCAGAGATACGTTGTGCTGAAGATTCAGAGATTGAGTACGAGCAGAGAGTTGATTTTGTCAGTACTTTTTGCAGTGAGTACAATGTCAACCTGTCAAAAACATGTGCCACAAAATGGAAATGAACCAAAGTGTAAATGCATTTATGGAGATCTTTGATATATTCTCCCCCTTCACTGTTGGATAGCACAAATTCAGAATTACAGCATGCAAAAACAGAGGAAATGTGGGGAAAAAGGTGTTCTGGAAACTGGAGATGCAAGTTCCAGAGGGAATGTGAGGAGAGAGAGGTGCTTCTCTTGAAAACACTGCAAAAATTATTTGTCAACAGCAGGACTGTTGTGAGAACCATCGGAAGAGGATTATGCAAGTGGTTAACAATTCCTTTTGAAAGCCTTCTTTCAGATTGTTGTACACTTTGAAAGTAGAATATCGAAATGAAATGGAATGCGTTTGAAAGCATGAGGTGCATTGTCTTGTGCCTAGTAGTATTTTCATGCAGAGGATGGTAATACATGCATGATAGAGGTGTTGACACAAATTTGATAATGTTTTGAAAGATTTCCTAGATTTCGTATTGACCTTGACCTCTGCTGAAATAGTAGCCGGCACAGTTTGTGTACCTGGGCATACATTTATCTAGTTCTGTCTCTAGATCCATCAATCCAGGTCAACCACTATTGGTAAACCTCTATCGTCTGTGTTATAGCTTACTCTGTACCATACTTGTGTTTTGGTCCTGCAGGCGTTCAACACATGGCTAAAAATAACTTCTATGAGACTCTAGGGCTGGAAAGGGGTGCAAGTGCAAAAGATATGAAAACCGCATACTATGCTGTAAGTGTTTGGTGATTGCAGGGAGGAGTCAGATCTTCACCTCAATGTGGAGTAGGGACATTCAACAAATTTTTACCAAGGGATTGGTGATGTTGGACATGACATTTGGTTGAAACTTAGATATCCACATTTGGCAGTCGTGCTGTCACACTTGAACCTAATTGTTTTTTTACAAGGCCATTGTGCATTGTAGGGATTTGGATATCACAGCATATTTTCTTGCAAGTTGTAGGTGACTTCTCAGGAAAGTCTCTACTGCCAGAAGGGTCAAGTTGGGTAGAAATTCAACAAATCTAGTGTCTGCAAAGCGTGCAATGCGTAATCTTGCTCATGCACTCTTTTGCCTCTGCTGCAGTGGCAAAGAAGTGGCATCCAGATGTCAACAAAGGGAACGCAGAAGCAGAGAAGAAATTTCAGGAAGTACAACAAGCATGTGAGGTGTGCCATGTAAACTTTTGAAATGCTAGTTATTATCTGATTCTTGTGGTTGCAAAGAAGGCAATACAGAATTGGAAAGGTTTGTGGACCATAATGGAGATTTATTTTTCACTTGGAAATAAATGGCATTTACCAAAGGATGTTAAACCATTATAGTCATGCTGACCTTCATTGCCCGATGTTTTATATAGGTTCTGAAGGATGATGAAAAGCGATCCATGTATGATCAGGTCACAGTCAACACCTACAACTATTTGGGATTTTGTGGTGGGCTTTGCACTGGCTGGCAATTGTGGAATCTGAGTTATATCCATCATTATTCTTTACTGCTCCTTGTTCTATTTTAAAGTTTCCCTGTACTTCTTGAAGCTTACATCTTGTTTTTCGTTTTAAGATGGGGCATGAGGCATTTGAACATGCATCTGCAGGGGGTGCTCCTCCAGGAGGTCCTGGATTTGAAGGATTTGGTGAAACCATATTTGGGGATGTGTTCAATGGAGGCGTTGATGAGGTCATTCTTTTGGAAATTTTATGTGCTATGCATCACTCTTGTTTGGTGGTGCATCATTAGATGGGTCATATGCTTTATCTTCAGGCATCTCAAACCAGAGTATTTACATGCGTTGGTGAGTGCATTTTGTTAAATGGAGCACTTGATGTGTGAGGAAATGAATTACAGTACTTTCAGCTCAATAAATGGTTGCCAATGAGGACATTTGAATGCCACTCTTATTATGTTGTGTTGCTTGCAACAGATATTTAAACGGGTGTTTGGAGGAGGTGGTGGTTCAGGCCGCCAACATGTGCAAGTCGGCATCTATTGCCTAATACTTCTAATTTCTTGTACAAGGAGCTGAGAGAAGATTGCACCTTTATAGTTGTCTTACGCATCCTACTTGATTTATAACTATGTGCTTGTGGTTGAGATGTGAGTGAGATTTCAACCTTGTTATGACCTCTTACAGTGGTTATAAGTGTTAATACATCCAGGTCAGTCTGGAGTTGACTTTTATGGAAGCTGTTCAAGGCTGTTCAAAAGTTGTAAACTTTCCTACATCAGTGCGGTGCCAATCATGCAGGAAGTTTCTCCCTCTCAAGTTCTTTCCCCTAATTGAGATTAGCACATGCTTGGGCTTCTTGAGGCCTGAGGTTCATATTACAGTGTGGGGTTTTTTGTTCCAATTTCTATATGAACGCCGTGCTCTGAAATACTGTGGGTTGAATGTAGCAGGCTGTGCCTTGTATCCCGCCAAGCATGTGATAGTATTATGGCTTTATTCCAGCAAAATTTTGGCTGAACATGTGTTAGAGAAGGAACTGTTGTGGGAGATTTAATGTAGGTTATAGCAAGAGGAGTGCCAAAAGATGGAATGCAATATGTGGGGTTGCAGATTCTGGAGTTGTTTAGAGAGAGGCAGATTTCTGGGGGGTGGGGCACATTAGCATCACAATACATGTGCACTTTTGCCTGCCATGTGTGTCGCAGGTGAAGGCTGTGTGTAGGAGTATTCGGCAGGAATCCGTGAACCTGGATTCTTGGAAGAAACACCTCCCTTTGCTGAAGCCTTCAATCCGATCCCATTCATGTTCGCCTTTCCTTGGGTGTAGGGCATTGCGGCGGGGGTGCTTCCCACAGGGCCATGATGACATGGGTGCACAAGTTGTTCCGGCAGCACTGCCAGTGGAAGGAAATGCTTGGGAGCTGGTTGCTGTGGAATGTGTTCAAATGAAGTGACTGCGGCTGGTGTTTTGTTACGTTGTGAAGCATGGATAGAGTGGGTACTGAAATTGTCGGAGCCTGTTAGAAGTGGTGTCCGTAATTGTCAGAGGTTGTTAATAGTGGCCTCTAAAATTGTCAGAGGTTGTTAGAAGTGGCCTCTGAAATTGGCGGAGGTTGTTAGAAGTGGCCGCCGAAATTGTCGGAGCCGGTTAGGAGTGGCCGAGTCAAATGCATAGCGAGTGCATCCTGTATGTACATATTTTATTATGCAAGCAAAAATAAAGGAAAAAATGTTCATTTTTCTTTTGAATCGGCTTATGTTTACACACATCCCTAGAGATGAAAAGTGGTGCACAGTGCAACGTGTTATGGATGAAAATCATCTGCATTTCTGGGACGAAAATTTGATAACATCATCCTCGGTATGGTGGATGAAAGTCGTCCGTAGAATGCTGGAAATTTTATTTCCTGCAATTATTACCATGTGGGGAACTTCCCCTTCTGGCCATGTGGGGAATGCTCAAAATTCCCCATTTTTGCCGTTCCCCACATGGGCAGGATGTCTAGTCTTGTGGCCCCCCTTTTCACATGGGACACCATGCCACTTTCCCAAGTGGGGAAGGCCTCCGGGGCTCCTTGTGTAGAGCTGCGTGCGATGCAAATCGCCCCACCGCTTGTACTCTGGAATTTGTTCTAGACACTGTGTTGGAAACCATCGCTTCCCTACCTGGTCCTTATGGGCGTTTGTACAAAGTGGATGAAAGGATGGGAGATCGACAGGAGGCGTACAAATCTTTCCGTATCTTGGTGAAGGTATGTTAAAGTTTTCATTGATCCAGATCGGTGCAGCCAAGTTGGTCCAAAATTGCGTGTTCTGTAACTCTGGGTGGGTTACCGCCCGCTCACCAGATTTATTTCGTTTGTGCACGAGGTTGAGCACATTGCTTCGAATGCGGCTAGGTGTATATAAGCTTCTGCATTTCGGAAGTAATTAATTGCCCACTTTACTCATACATGTTTATACTTGTTATCTTTACATGATCTACTCTGCCGTCACCTAGTGGAGTGAGTTGTTAGTTTAGTCTTGGGTCAAACTCTAAGCTACTTAATCGTGGTATATTTCTTCTTTCATCAGTTGTTCCGATACATCATTCGTCCTTTCCTGGGAGCTCCATTTATGAAAATTTTGTTTCGATTTTATTACCTTACATGTCTAGGTTTAGGTTGCCAACATGCCGTAGTCTGTTTGCAGGCTTCGACACAAGGAAGATCTGCACGGTTTCCTGTGAAGCAACCAGCAATTGCACCCGTTTCTGCTCTATGATAACTCAATTCAAAGGAAATAATATTTTGTTCGCTGTCAGAATTCCAAAAGTTGTAACTCTGACTGTTGAATGTATGCATTGTTTTGTTGGAGTGCAACTTTGTCTTTGAGGGAATGGGACTTGTGAAGGATTTCTTCCTCTGTGGCAAGAGACTCCCTCGTATGCATTAGATTTGTTGTTTTGAAGAGGATATGTGGTCCACCCTTTCCTTGTCCTCCATATCCTCCTTGTGGAGGTGCAGGAAAAGTATGGACCTGCTACATACATCTTCTGTACAGATTCTTGTAGTTGATGCAGTATATTGTCGCAATTTTGCTGATGAGGAAGGAATAATATTTGCCGCAGGACACCATGGCCACTACGAAGCTGGTTCTTGCATTGGACACCATCAAAAGCGTTGAGAAGTCCTTGACTGCTGTCATCTTCAACCAACACCAGTGCAAGCGGCTTGTAGATTTGTATAGCAGGGTTGGAATGTTACTCACGCATCTGTGTCAGAGTGCCAACTCAAGTACAGACGATCATTTACTTCTTGCTAGTCTCCTTGATACAGTAAGTGTCTTGCAGAAGGGGCGAAATCTGATAAAGAGTTGCACTAGTGAGAATCGGGTGGGAAGGTTATCATCAACTGATGTCAACCAGGGTTCCTTTGAGGCGATATATGCGGAGTTAGAGGGATGCATACAATCAATATATGGAGCTTGTCAAAGAGATTTGAAGGTACCCAAGGAGTCAGTGATACCACTTGTACATCTTAGCGCAGGGGACAGAGGGACCCTGTTCGATATGGATGCATACAAGGACAAGCAAATGGGACATATGATAGGACCCCGCAAATATACTTTATCACAAAGGCTTGGCCTCGATCCGCAAAAAAAAGATGAGGTTCGCTCCCTTGACATTGGAGCGGAGAAAAGCTATCTCGAAATTAAGTCAAAAGAGATTAGCATTGGAGATAGACTTGGAAGTGGGGGATATGCAGATGTGCATCGATGCCAATGGATGAACCAAAATTTTGCAGTGAAGATCTTTCGAGATAACAACGACGCAGGCATGATCAAGGAGATATCTAACCTTATTCCACTTCGGCATCCCAACATTGTGCAACTCATTGGGTTTTCTGTTGACAGGACAAGTGGGAGGGCCATGCTTGTTATGGAGTTGTTGGATTGTGACTTGAGCGACATAATAAAAGAGAGAGTAAGCAAGGTTTCTCTTAAGCCACCGTTCACATTAAGTGAATCAATCGACCTCATCCATCAGATAGCATCGGGCATGGCATATCAGCACAAGAAGAAGATCTTCCACGGAGATTTGAAGCCCAAAAATGTGTTGGTGGCCAAGCACCCTGGAGACCCAAGGAGTTTTGCTCTTAAAATTTCCGACTATGGTGTCTCACAACGTGTGACGACTGTCTTTGCCAACTCATCGGACTTTGACAATTCCAAGTCTTTGACTGGAGGCAATATTGGCACTAGCCAATGGATGGCTCCAGAAGTTTTCCATGAGCGCAAGGACTCCGCGAAGTCCACTTCCAAGCAGTCCGATTTCTACTCACCAAAGGCGGATGTATATAGTTTTGCAATAATTTGTTACGAAATCTTGACAGGTAAAACCCCTTACAAAGGCTTGAAATCTCATAAAGAAATCTCAGACTACGTATTGTCTGGTAGCAGACCAGAACTTCCTGACAAGTTACCAAAGGATCTGAACAATCTTGTTGTTCAGTGTTGGGCTCCAAATCCTTCAGACAGACCTTCATTTAAGGACATTTGTAGAATCATTCAGCACCGCCTCGCCCCGCTTGCAAATCCTGTACATTCTATTGCACCTCGTGCAAATTGTTGTTGCTGATTAGTAGAAACTTGTAATACTTTGCTCTTTGACTAGATTATTTAGGTCAGCTTTTCCTTGAGCTGATATTTCCTAGACAGATGAAGCGATCTACAATTGATTGTTTGTGTTATATGCAACTGAGATCTTCACTTGGCAACAAGAGCCCTTTGTGAAGGGTACTGATGTACTACTTGACTATATGTCGCATGGGTCTCGAATACTGCTTTTGCATGCATTCTGAGAGTCTCGCTCATCAAATATTGTTCCACATTGGGTGTTGCAGTATCTTGATGAAACTGCGTCACAACCAGTGAATTGGAACCAACACTGTTTAGTGGGCGCGGTAACACTAGCCATTGAGTTTGTTGATGGGGAACCTATCAACAGATACACATTAAAGCTTGGATCACATTGGTAAAAGCCTTTACCACTCGAGGAAGGAAATTTCCAAAGATTTTGGCGGTTTGCAGGCTGCAGATGTATCTTCCTTTCTAGCTCAGGGTTAGATTAGTACTTTGGTGATGTTGTGAATAAGCCAATTTGCACCTTCGAAGCGCACTTCAGGCTGGAGCCCATAGTTCACACACCGCTCTTTCTGAAAGGCTACATGAAGCACGATCATGAATCTCCACTTGAATCATCCACATTGAGAGCCTCAGTAATAAGATTATAAACCATTGAGATTCAAAATTGATGTTACAAGGGTGATGGCTCAGTGGCTGGCCCCATCAAATTCGCCTTGGAGCATGAGTGGTTAGTGGTTGGATACCGTAGCATGGGCTTGTCAAAGAGGGGAAGCATCAATTCATGAAAATTCCACTGTAAACGATGGACCTTCTTCTAGTTCAACAATCCCAAGTTGTTGACAAATTGTATTCGGCTTAGTCCTGGTCAGAACTGCCACCATAGTAGACAACATACCAAACAGCCCACTGCAAAACGCAGAAGAATGCAGAAGAACTCTTTGCCAGGTCCCTGCAAGCTTGTAAGTTTTTGGCAATGAAATGAAACTTACATTTGTCTCA
The DNA here is from genome assembly GCA_964035585.1 of Polytrichum formosum. NCBI lineage: Eukaryota > Viridiplantae > Streptophyta > Polytrichopsida > Polytrichales > Polytrichaceae > Polytrichum > Polytrichum formosum. The sequence goes on along the minus strand of OZ037940.1, from coordinate 1,427,557 downwards.
AACCAAATTACTTCAAAAACAAGGACAAAGAAAGAAAAGGGTCTCTTCTTATCAGGTGAATACAACACTACTTATGTAGGACTCATGAGAAAAGTATTCTATGGGTCATGTGAAGATTGAAGGAGCAACCTGTGCTACAAATTGGAACTCAGGTAGTAGACACAAAATAGTATATATACTACTCGTTGACAAAAAAATATTTAAATTTCACCATTTCCTAGAGGTCTATCTAGTCACACAAAGCTGCTCCACTTCCTCAAACTGATGTGCCCTAGAGGATTCATTATGTGTCCCTTTCATGTGAGAGCATCGAGAGCTTTTGAGAGGTATGGAGGTGTATGCATTGCTCTGGCATCGATCTCCAAGTAATGTGTTTTTTTGCCTTCCTAACCGAGTGAATATGTTAAGTACACTTTCTGGGATTGGATCCAAGCTAGGTGTGCTTGGCAATGGGCCACTTTCATCATGCATGACCACTATGGGGTTAGGACCAACAATTATGATAGTTTTCATTGGAAACAAGCCCTCTTTGGTGACAGGATCCCTAAAAAGTTTGCCAAAAAAACAAAGATTTGGCACTTCCTATGTGGCATCATGCTCTGCACGATTTGAATTGAGCGTAATGATAGGGTGTTCAACCAAGAACAATGGCATGAGTCCAAGGTTAAACACATTATTTGGGATGACCTCATTATGTACGCCAAGGTGCCATGGACTAGGGTGGTTAAATATGTTAAGATTAGCGGCTTCTTAGTCGAAGCCCTCTTGAAAAAGTTTTCGATTGAATTTGGAGTAATTGACATGCCCTTTGTAGACAACATAGGATGAAAATTAATTGGAATTGGAAAAGACAATGGATGTAGGTAGTTCGGCACTTCAATTACTTTTTTTCTTAACCCTAAGCATCCTGGAGCATATCGTGGTTTCATTAAATCATCTAAAAAGGAAGCTTTCTAGAGCTCAATTTTTTTTTATTGTGTCTAATAGAAAGTTGTTGCTAATGATTTTAGATCACATCAATATGGTAACAATATTTAGTAATTTTCATGGTTTTTATAACCAATTTTAGAGTCATCAAAATTCAAGAAATTATGATAAATATATGCAATAAAATTGTAGTCCAAAAATTCCATAATATATTAAGCAAGAAACACACTTTGAGGTAAGCAAAAGAGTCCATAGAAAGCTGACAATTTCTAGTGTGTGTGTGTGTGTGTATATATATATATATATATATAAACAAAGGAAAATGTTAGTTCAACCTTGACTTTTAAAAATTCATGTGAACAATCATCTATTTGTATTGGAATGGGGTCATCGCCAATGACAAGAAGATTTCATGAGGAACACAATGACACCTATTGTGACATTCCTAGCACCTTCCTCTTGGATGAATTTGCCTTCAAAAGTTAGTCATAAGCCCAAAACATGCCTCTTAGGAAGTTAAGGGTTAATGTATTTGACGTTGTTTGGTTGGCCTACTCTCTAAAATTTGTTTTCTTTTAAGAAAAAAGACTTTGAGAGGTTTTGTAGTAGAGCTTACCTTGCAATGAATTCCACCAACTCAAGGTGCCCATTTCTCCATGTGTTGCATCACTACACTAAATATTGTGTTTAGTGTCAATAACTATTTGAAATTATTCCATGCTATATCTATTCATTGTAGATCTCATTTTTTTGCAAACATAGGTCAAATTGGTTGTTTGGACATTATAGAGCACTAACATCTTTACTTGATACAAATCTACATTAATAATGAAAAATATACCATTGTGTACCTGGGGGGTGGACTCTTCATTGAAAACCTAAATGATGTGAGTGGGAGACCATGAAATAAAACCCCCCATATACGAGATTTTCATAGAGGGAAAAAAAAACATATACGTACTAGCTGTAGGCTAGAAAATGGACTCATGTGTTTATACTAAGGTTTTCCATTTAATGTGATAAATGCCTCCACTACATCCACAAAAAATATAAATCAAAACATAAATAGGCCTTTATTACATATATAATGCACTTTCATTTGCCAATGAGAAAGTCATTGAATTGATATTCATTCATAAGATATAACTCATAATAACTTTACCCTAGAACATACATCATTTGGATGAAACTAGCACATCTATTGTCAAATTTTTCTTTAAACTTTAAGGCCCCTTTTCGTACATCCACCCTTACTTTATAACTCTTAATAGCCATTTTAAATGTACACACTATAGAAACACAACACCTCTCTCGTATGTATACTATGTACGCTAATGCCCCAAACAAATCCCCTTTCTACACTCATGCTAGTTCGTACGTGGTATGAAGAGTCCACCCCCCCCCCACACACACATGGTTGTGTAACTTTAAATAGTATGTGACACTAAATATGATATTTAGTGTAGCACCTTCCTGAAGCCTTAAAAAAAGGATGCCCAATCTGCTTTTGGAATGCACGTTATTTTTAGTACTAAGGTAGATGTGCCTACATTAATCACAACAAAACTTGGACACCTATACATGAGTTGGTATGTGGATCTAAGAACTAACACCAAGAAAAAAAATGTTTAAATGAGATTGGACTACATGCTCAAATATGCTAATCACCGTAGGTTCAACATTCAACATGATTGGGGAGACCTATATAACCACTTATTGAGCAAGAAATCTTCACGCTGATGTTGAATAAGATATTCATATGAGTTGGGTATGAGCTCCAAAATCTACGAGGCAAATGATTATGAGCACGATTTGGATAATTTGCTAATCACATTGCATGGATTGCGTGTTTCATATTCAACGAGATGTTGGTGCAAAGACAAACGTATCCATCTAAGGCACGTCTACCTTAGAAAATTAGTGTGGTCCAAGATATTTACTTTATATGTCAAATAATGTGGATACATAAATGGTTTGCAATGACAATATCCTCCCCTATGAGGTTGGTGTAGATACTTACTAAATAATGTGTCTCACGATATTACCCTCTTTAGCGATGTCAACCAGCTTTGGAGCATGGACAACAAATTATGCAATCATCAACAATCTCTATGAATCTATGAACTTCATCATACATTTCATTTTATAACACCTATCATCAATGGTCCAATCAAATTTTGCCCCTATAGGTTTATTGTTGATTCATAGTAAATTGAATTCAGAAGACTAATTGGGGTCTCTAACCTCAAATTACATGTTAAAGCTCCTGACAAGGGTAGTCTTTGGGTTGTACACGTATCCTCGTCAGTTGCCGTGGATTATTCGAGTTACAGTGCAAGCACGGTAAAGTGGACAGCTCTTGATCCTTGCTCATGTTTAAGTGAAAGTGATCCAAAACAATATACTAACTTTGAATTTTATGAAATAAGAATTCATAAACATTTAGAAAACATATGAATCTACAAAGCCAAGTAATTTATGTTCACAAAAAACAATTTCAAACAACGTATATATATTTTAGAAGACAGTGCAAGTGGTGGTGCAAGTGGGTGTCATTGAAAAGATAATTGTCAAAAACTTGTTTAAAATAAAATTACATTACATTAAATTGATGAATTTTTGAAAAAAAATTTATGATGACCTCAAGTTTATAATGATTTCAAGGATTATGAAAAGAAATTCCAAGTTCAAAATATTTAAGGTCATGAAATTTACGTTCAAAATTATATTTAGTCAGTTGCTTTTACGCGTCACTTTTGATGATAGGTTTTGAAGATCTCATATTGATATTCTATATTTGAGTACCTAACTTAACAATAGAGGTCATCATAAAAAATAATATATTTTAAACAACATTTTGCTACTACTTATAGGCGTTTGACCAAGAAAATCATGGCTTTCATATACCGGAGCACTTTTTTGGTCCACTTTACTATGCTTGCACAAGGTATTGTTTGTGCTACCCTAGCTATTGTTGATGATTCATGTTGTTGCAAGCCAATCGTGACTTTAACTTGACATTGGGTGTTAACTATCTATTGCATAAGCCATACTTGAATGTTGGTAAATAATGAATAAACAATTTTCTTGTATTGAAATTAACATTGACCAACTAATGAAGAAACATTTGATGTGATTTGAAGATGCATTGGCCAAAGGTTACAAAGGCCATTCTTTCGCTTAAGATCATTGTTAACAAAAGACTATGGTTTTACTTTAGCATTAGGAAATTAATATTTATAGGCCATAGCCAAACTTATAGGTATCTAAGCAAAAAAATGTATCTAGTGCAGTTCAATAATGAATGAGTGTAGATGGCCAATTTAAATATGGTGGAATCCTTATAAGTGGTATTACATCCTTGCAATTACAATGGCACCCAACACCCATCATAAACCAACCCAACAACACTCACTACCTGCCAAACCTCCACTAAAAAAAACACCCATTAGTCACCCAACACCCACAAGCACCTCACAATACCCACCCAACCCTCAACACCCACTAAACACCCATTGACTCCCACTTGACCCCCTCCTAGCCCACACCCAATAGCACACACTCACATAAACAACGCACTGACATACTCTCACACGGTGGCTACCCTCAGTGTCACCCCATCATGGGTAACCAATGCCACCTTTCATGCCAACTAGGCAAGTGATGTGGCAAATGTGGACATGCCAATGGCTAGGCCGATCCGGATATGGTGGTTAAATGGGTAAGGACACACCCCAACACCGCCCTCTTGTGCACCATAAACTTGAACCCTTATCCAACCAAGGTTCGCATGGGCTCCACTGTGGCACCCATAGTCTCCAACCTCAATCAATATGTCCAGTGAATGGTATGCACCATCCACAATGATGGTGATCACCCTCAAAGCATTGGAGGTCACCAAAACAACCGACACCACCCTCTCACCAAGCATTTCACTTGGCCAACTTCACTACCACCAAACTTTATACCAAACAACTACCGAGGCCGGTTTGCACTGCAAAAATAGATACCGTGAAAGGTTCATTTAGACAGAATTTCTTCTAGTGCTATGAACCAATGACAACTTGCCAAGCTTTTAAGCTTCAAAATTGGCTTAGAGCTTGACAATAGAGTGATAGGAGTCCATATGTAGGATTGAATCACACTTGATGGAAGAAACTCAAATGAACCATGAAGAGGGTGACTTGCATTGATAAAGAAGGAGTGAAGAACCATAGATAGTTCTTAGAAACCTTAATCCAATGTGACTTTAGATCCTTATAGACATTAGATCAATTTTTTTAAGACTAAGTAACATGTGTTTATTTTTTGGTTGTTCTAAGTGAAAACAAAAACCAACTGTAGGGTGCATGGCCGTTGACGTAGTTTCCATTCAAAAGTTCCTGATTGACCAATCATCGACAATGAACATGTTGAGTGGACACCTGATGAAATTGGTTGTTTGGACATTGAAGAGCATTAACATCTTTACTTGGTAAAGAATCACATTGATAGTAAGAAATATAGGAATGTGTAACTCCAAATGTTGAGTGACACTAAATATCATCTTTAGTGTAGTGGATAGATAAAGTTACAATTATCTAATTGTCGCAGTTGCACCATGCTATAACTTATTACTTCAAATGTAACCTCTTACCAAGTAAAGGCATATTGTTCTTCAATGTCTAAACAATATATTTGACCTTTCTTGTAGAAAGAATATGTAATTCCAAATAGTAAGTGACACTAAATACTATAAATGGTTTACATACATGTGTGAACCCACTCTTGATTGGGCAACTCTTGCCAGGTAGGAAAAATGTAAGGATAGACATAAACGGATGATTTCTACTGCATAAAGTGGATGAAAATATTCCTCTCTTTCTCTCCGAGGCTCATCAAAGAGCTCAGCATCGCACTTTGGAAGGGTTTTAGGGTTTCACTCCAACAAGCCCTCGAAGTCGCCATCGCCATAGCCACAGTCATGGCGGAACCCCAAGCAAACGGGTCCAAGCTCCACGAGGACCTCGACTCCCTGCATCTCGAGGATGATGAAGAAAAATCCGCGCACGTCAATGGATCCACGGTAAAATTAATAAAATCTCGCGTCCTCTCTCTCTACCCCCCAATCCAGTTTTAAGTCCAATTTGATCTCAATTACAGAAATTCGGACGTGGAAGTGATGTGTGAGATTGTGGTGCCCAGGACGGCGTAGAAGCGAAGAAGAAGAAGAAAAAAAATAAGAAGAAGGGAGGTAGTGCTGCAGCGGTTGTTGTTGATGAGGCTGTTGCTTCTAACGGAACTGCCAATGAAAGTCAGGAGGCCGGAGTTGGCGCTGTTGATGAGGACGACGAGGATGGAGAACCTGGAGGCGATAGTGAAGGTAAGGTTGCAGGAAGGAAGTTCATGTGTGATGGAAAGTTTTGTGATTGAGGATGATGTGCTCGTATAGGTCTGTCCTTGGGGAATTGAAATTCATCAGTATTGTGCATTGTGATCCATAACGCGTTGCTTATTGAAGTGGAGATCACTTCCAGTAACCCCCTTGTGCTTTTCTATCCGCTCAAATTACATTCAATGCATAACCTGCGGTGTGTGTTCATGAGCAGAGCCGTTACCCACTCTCCTCTCGCCGGTTATGTAGTCCTCAATTGTAGCAGTAGTATCTGTCGTTATCGATAGACTGGATCGAGATGTTCGAGCATTTTGTAGTTTTCTGACTGTGGTGTTGTTGTATTCTGTGTCTATGCAGAGGCGGCAAAGAAGAAGAAGAAGAAGCCGAAGAGCAAGTAAGTGCTGGATTCTGCTGATGCTAAAATTTGCTGGTATTGTCAGCATAATATAGTTTGTGTGGCACCGGCATCACTGAGCCTTTATAGGGTTTTGTACATGTAATTAACTGAATTTTTCAATAATTCAGGAAAAAGAAGGCTGGACTGGAGCAAACTGATCCACCATCAATTCCTGTGAAGGATCTCTTCCCTTCCGGCGAATTTCCAGAGGGCGAGATTCAGCAGTACAAAGACGAGTGAGTTGAATCCCCAGGTTGTGGAGACTTAAGTTTCTGTCAACCTTCTCTTTATATGTTGCATATTACACTCTGCATTTTTAGCTTAATTTAGACCTGCAAATATGTGACTCTTTATTGCTGTGTAAACCTTATTGGTATGCAACTTAGGGGACTCCAATGATTTGGGTTCTGGCCCTTCCAATTTTTGTTCCATGGGAGTTCATTATACTTATTGATGAATGTGTTGCATCTATGTATTTTGAACCGCTGCAGTAATTTATGGAGGACAACATCAGAGGAGAAGAGAGCACAAGAGAGATTGGAGAAACCTATGTATAATGCTGTACGACAGGCTGCGGAAGTTCACCGACAGGTAACAAATCATGCCCAACTGTTTCAAGTATCAACCAGGTTCGTAGAACCAAAAGACATTGTTCTCAAAGTTACTAAGATTTCAATTTCCTATGTAGTTTATGCATTTGTGGTTGAACATGAATTGTGGTTTGGTGGTACTTTGCTTATGGGAGTGAACACACCTGAGCACAAGTACCTTGGCTGGTGATGTGGGCATAGAGAACTGTCTGTCCATCACAATGTTTCCACAGCCATGCCCCAGACTGACAATGCTAGATCTATGGTTGATGTGCAGTTTTAGAAAAAGTTGTGTTGGTGTGTCTACTACTTATCCTGTTTTGCAGGTACGGAAGTATATGCGGACCTATGCCAAACCAGGAGTAGCTATGGTAGACATATGCGAGACTTTAGAGAACATGGTGCGCAAGCTTATTTCAGAGAATGGATTAAAGGCAGGCATTGCCTTTCCCACGGGTTGCTCTTTGAATTGGTAAGCGAAGAGGGATCTGTGTGGTACAGGCTACAGCACACTGCAATGGTTTTGTGGAGTATGTTCCAAGTAGATCGTTTTACATCTCTTTGCATCTCTCATTTAATGGAGTCAGTTGAGAGTGATAACTCTTAGGTCACTGCAACTTGTATTGGAGGTTTTGCGTGGGATATTGTGAGTAGTAGTCACTCACATTGTTGTCATGTAGGTTCTATGTGGCCTTGTAAGCTAGTACACTGAACATGTGAATTATTTCTCTCCAATTGCATGAGGCACGGAAAGATGTTGCCATTAGCAAAATATTTGAGCTGATTTTTAACCAATTGGTGTTTACCATTGAATAGGGTAGCAGCACATTGGACTCCTAATACCGGAGACAAAACAGTGCTCCAGTATGACGATGTAATGAAACTGGACTTTGGAACACAAATTGAAGGTCAGTTGTATGTTCTCAAAGACTCCACTAAAATGTAGGTAGGGTGCAACTGTTAGGAGAATTTGCATTCAAGTTGAAGCTTCTAGTTTTTAGAGAGATTCTTTTGCTTGGAGTGAGGAACTTTATTGCCATGTCGTGAGAAGATGCTTAGATATTTCAGATTGTGGACAGATTTAATCTCAATATTCTGTGTAGTAATTTGCAACTCTACCTATTAAGGGGAGTCCTTGAAGACCGGTTGTTTTATTGTTGTGTGACACAGGACGTATAATAGATTGCGCATTTACTATGGCCTTCAACCCACAGTTTGATCCACTTCTTGAGGCTTCACGTGAAGCTACAAATACTGGCATCCGGGTTTGACCCTTTCTTTCTCGATCTGTTCATTAATGTAACGCTTATTGCCAAGCATTGACAAAGTTCTATTGAAATTCTATTAAATGCCAACTTTTGCAAGGTTCTATCTACATGGTCTTGGAACTACTCTGTTGACTCCAAGAAAATGTGGCTCTACTTATTTCAATGATGCTACTTGGCTGATACCTGAACATAATCGAAGGAGAACATTCTGATAATCACTGAAAGGGACGTTGGAATTACAGGAGGCAGGCATTGATGTCAGGCTTGGTGATATTGGAGCTGCAATCCAGGAAACTCTGGAGTCTTATGAAGTGGAGATTGGAGGGAAGACATTCCAGAGTAAGTCTTCCATTTATAAAAAACAAAGGTTGGCATTGTGGTTTTAGTTATAGGCAAAGCCCTTTTAGTCTACTGACATGAGAAATTTGGACTATTTAATCTATAGTTGTGACCTGAGTTTGTAGCGTTGTTAGTCCTTGCCCACCTGTTTTGTCAAATATTATATTGGCTTTTGGTTCTGGAAATAATTTAGGCTTTACTTCTTCTAAATGGTCATTTTGGGTTCTTTTTGTGTATATACAACAGTCAAGAGCGTCAGGAACTTGAATGGCCACAGTATTGGACCATACCAGATCCATGGTGGCAAATCAGTCCCTATTGTGAAAGGAGGGGAGCAGACCAAGATGGAGGAAGGAGAGTTTTTTGCAATCGAAACTTTTGCCTCCACTGGTAAATTTCGAGTCCTTCAAATTTTTTTCTGGTGAAATATTCTTTGACTGCACTATAACTGTTTCCCCAGGTCTGTACCGAGTATTGTTCATTCTTAAACTTTTGAGCAGGCTGTTTGTAGATAATCACTCAACTAAGAAAGTGAATTTCATGAAATCTTGTCAGGTGTTTTAAGAATCTATTAGGTTGTGCGCTTAGATTTTAGATCCTGATGTGGTATAGTTGTAGAAATGTAGAAATTGAAGAGGTATTGCGTGCAGTAAGTTTATGTACATGAATATCTATGTGTATCATTTTTCCACAGATTCATCTCACCAGATGTTCATCACCAATGTATATTCACATGAAATTTTCCAACTGACCCTCAAAAAATTTCTTTGCTAGAAAATTTACTAATCTGGGAAACACTGTGATGTTCTTTACACGATCACGTTTTCTAGATTTGACCATGTTTTGCAACTCATAATTTTAGCCCAGCAAACTAAAGCCCAAGTGAATTCAATTCATATTTGAATATTGGTCAGGATGCTTACAAATGATTTTGGAGGGATTATTCAAAAAAAATTCTATTCCAACCATTCAGATGTTGTTACATGCTCCTTTGTAAGGCACCCTCAAATTGGATCTTCAATTCATACCTTATAATAGAGGTCAACCTACGTTTTTCAGAGGTGAATACTACCAAAGTAATAATTTTCTTGTCTGGCTGGGAAGGGTAAGGGACATACATGAGTACTCATGGTGGACGTTGGGTGAGCAGGTAAGGGTTACATAAGGGAAGACTTGGAATGCAGTCACTACATGAAGAATTTTGATGTGGGTCATGTACCTTTACGGTTGCCTCGGGCAAAGCAGCTGCTTGCAACTATAGATAAAAACTTCTCTACTCTTGCATTCTGCCGGCGATATCTGGACCGATTGGGAGAGACGAAATACTTGATGGCCTTGAAGAACCTCTGTGATCAAGGAGTTGTCCAGGTTGGTATCGAACTATTGAAAGTTTTCTACTGTCTCATTGCAGCTGTTTCTCTTTGCTGTCTGGTGTTAACCCACACAGTTGGGTTTTGTTCATGTGTCTCTGAAATCTGTGAATAAAACTAACAGATTTTTTTCTTCTTCTATGCAGCCGTACCCTCCACTTTGTGATGTGAAGGGAAGCTTTGTGTCCCAACATGAGCATACTATATATCTGCGGCCAACTTGCAAGGAAGTAATGTCACGGGGTGATGACTTCTGATTGATTTTCCAGTCGAGGTCCTCTAGATTTCGTGCTGTATCACTTATTAGCAGTGTTCTTGAATTCTGCTGAGTGGAATCTTTGGAGTAGAGTGTTGTCTGACCAAGGTCCTGTTGCAACACCGTCCAATATTTCAAAGAAGAGTTGTTCGGTGCAAAATATGCTGGAGTGTCACTTGGGATTTGTACATTGGGGAGTTTGCAATGAGAAGTCAAATTATCCAACTTGGCTACCTGCTTCATATTTAGAGATTTTCCTGATGATAGTCAAGGTCCGATGTTAGAGACTCTGCTACAGTAGGTGTAGTACTGCTGTATATTTATGGCTTTAGCACAGCGTTTGGCTTTGACATTATTGGCATTCTGTACAGGAATTCTATCTGAGCTCGTTTGTATGTATTTAAGCTCATATTTTCTTTTACATGTTTTGTTGTTATTTTCTGGTGGTAGGTGTTCCTGAGATTCACTTTCAGCAATTGAGCAAAATATAATAACATATTGGCAATAGAAGGCATGCCACTTTGAGACCCTTAGGCATCTATTTCATAGAGCCATCATAGAGCCCAAAGTATCACCTGTTTCAACCATCAAACATGTCAACAAGATAGTTAAAACTCAAATTGCATACAATATAATGGCCATTTATGTACTTCATTGATGAAATTATCAAATGAAATGAAACTACGCATACAAAATAATGGTATTTGTTGTACTCTTAAAATCGCAATTCATTGACCATGACAAAATCTTGTTACTTCATATAAAAAATCCTTCCTATCATGGTGATATGAATCAAAATGAGATTGAAGGATTATTAATTTACGTAGATCTTAAAGGGAATATTCCTCCAAACCGTGTGCTGCTTTTGGGCTACAATTGTTGACTTGGCATGACTTTGGAACCTGGATAGGATGACTGCAAGTTAATTTTAGCCCCATTCCCATCCCTTAAATTTTTTATTTTCTTATTACAAAAAACGACCTGAGAGGACCTATCCCATTGTTTTATAGTTCCCATGGTTCTCCCTTAAGTTATTGTTTATTGATCTAAGTCATAACCAACTGACAGGTGAAATCCTTACTGGTCCACTGAAAGTCATTAGTAGGCATTTCTCAGGACTTTGTGTCCTTTCCCTAGCCCACAACAATGTAAGTGGAATCCTTGCTTTAAAGATTGACAAGCCTTCAAGTGTTAGATTTATCCCACAATTGTTTGTAAGGTTCTATCCATGAAGACCTCCATAATTTGGACGGATCAAAGGGTGTCCATTCATATTCAAGGTTTCTTTTGGATCAAGTTATAGATCTCAACTTCAGAAGGAACACATTAACTTACACATACATTCTTGAAACCAACAGTCATATCCTCGAATGTTCTTTTAGGGTTCATAACAAATGGTTTGGGAGAATTGATTGGTTTGAAATACTTATATTTGTAACAACATTTATGATAATATTTCCTCGAATGTAGGAAACCTTTTACAATTAGAATTGATAGATTTGTCTTGCAACAACCTAAACAAAGTCATTCCTTCTAGTTTGGAATATTTGTTGGCTCTAACTTATTTTGATGTTTCTTTCAACAACCTTACGATCCCATCCCAACCGGTGCCCATCAATTTGAAACATTTATTGATCTATCATTTCTACCAGGGAATGATGGTCTTTGTGGGGAGGTCATTCAATGATCATGTCTTATAAATACTAGTAATCTTTCATCACAACTAGACCCAAACATTCTCAAGATATACATGATGCCATGGTATCGATGCCAAGATTTCTCATTGGATTTGGAGCCGGATGTAGCTTTGTGATGTTCCTTTTGTTATTATGGGATTTGCCTCGATGTGCTTAATCTCATAAGTGAAGGGTAACCAACAATATGGAGCTCTCATATAAGGCCAAATATGTTCAACAAGTGGATGATGGAGACTAGAGATGAAACCTCAACAAAAACATGTGTATATGTGGGAAGATCCATGCAACAATCCCATGTAGGCTATGCACAAGGGCGAAGCCATGGTTTTGACTTAGGGGGGGTTGACCTTAGAATATGGAAATATCCAATGTATATTTTATTTTCAAATTTTAATAGGTGGTTGAATTTGATTATTTAATGAGAGATTTGGACTCATCAAGCTGACATCCCCATATTTTTTTGAGATTATTGTTAATATCCAAAGCTTTGGTAATGATCTTTTTCATATAGATGATCATCACATCAACCATCCAATCATCGCCAATAGACATCACCAATTGTAACCATATGCCCGACTTCCCTTCAATGCACTAGTATAAAACATTGCGAAAAAGAACCGTAGTCATATCCCAATTACGGTTCTTTTGACAAGCCTGCTCTGCATTTGCTAAACATTTGCAGATTTCTTTTTGGGTTTTACCAACTAAAATTTTAAGAATTTGGGGGCTTGTAATATACAGTTGGGAAGGTCTTGAAAACACCTTTCCAATAGTGTATTACACGCCCCAAAAATAATTTAAATTGCAGTTGCAAAATGAAAAGGAAAAATACGTGGTCGTTTTGGCATAGTTTTCTACTAGTGATGTCAAGGGGGACCTAGCACCCCCCCCCGGCTCTGCCCTTGGCTATGAACACCAATATTGAACAGGGTGAGCCTAGAATATTGGACCCCAGACTATCAACAACGTGACACCGGAATCATTTGTAGGTGACGTCCAACAAACTTTGAAATCCACATGAATTGTAAGTGTATTGGAGGGGAGGGGAGGGACACATGGATGAGTTCTCTTAAAATAGAGAGGGGCAATCCATGGGGCTCTCACAATGTAGCTCTACACAATATGTGTAAGTTGTATACAATTATATACACGAAAAAAATGAAAGAACTTCATAGGGTTTTGTTATTGTTATGTGTTATAAGCATGATGTATGAAATTATGTTTTTTGTTGGACCCACATGTGGTCATGACCATACTCCCTTAGGCCTAGCTAATATTCTTGATTATCAACAATATCTCATTGATACCAAACACTTGAGTGATAAGAGTGACCATAAGACCATTGGCCAAAGAAGTGTTTGAGTAATTGTTCAAGAATGTAGAACTGAGTTAAACTCTAGTTGGTCAGCCAAGACTGAAGTAAAACACAACTAGATCACATTGAGAATCTAGAAAAATATTGACAACCAAGATGATGATTTACATTAAAAAAAATAAGTTTGGGAAAATTACCCTGATAGAAGAGGAATATGTGGAGTTGAGAGGAATGTTAAGGATTAGTCTATGAGAAAGGTTGTAGTCAGATTTTTGGATACGACAAAAACCAAGGAAATACTCAAGGAAGACTTGAAAGATGATTTGTACAATATTTAGGTGTCAAACATAAGTTTTATTAGGACAATTAAAAGAATATTTCAAGTTATTCTAGGTGCTGTGTTTATCATTGATCCATGTTGACATGAAGATTATAGAATCACCCACTGATAGTACATACGATTGTGGCAATCACTAAACTCACATTATTTACTTGGGCAATAATATGGCAGTGAGTTCATTTTATTAGGACCAAGTGTGGTGTGCAAGCATTCGCATAGCCATCGGCAATAGTTTTGTGGAAGTATCCAATTTGAGTCTTGCTTACCAAAGCCAAGGGCACTTTGGTATATGCAACAGTCTTGAATTTTTTATTTTTTTTGGTATAACTTGAGAAGACAATCAAGTGCTCCTCCCAGGATTAACTACCATTCCTTGTTAATCCTTAGTGTAATCATGCGGTCAGGCTATGGTCTTTATCCATCCTTAATCATTTTGTATGGTAAGAGAACTTCAGGCGATGGCTAGCACCTTTTGCTAATCCAATTTTATACCATTTCAGGTTGTAAGTATTGTAAGTATTGTAAGTCTTCAGTGTCTTTTGAGCTCTTCCAGCAACTCTTCAGATGACAAGGGCCTTTACAGTGTAACCTTTCGATTTACCCAAGTGATTGACCTCTCAATTTCCTGTTTTTCTTCCAAACTTCCCTACAACAGACAATCCATAGCTTGCAATATACTACCATGGCATGCAACCTTTGCTATTGCTTGGCTAACAATTACACTGAGACTGTGGCCTTCCTCATTACCAATACAATTTTGGATGAAGTCATTCTTTTTATAATATCAATGAAAGACTTAAAGATACTTCATCAATTTAAATAATATTTTGGAATCACAATCTTTTATAGAGCCAAGATAATCTATCTCTTTCTAATTAATTATGTGTACTAATTTCAGGCAATCATTCTCAATTTATTTAACTTTATTTTATATAATCCTCAAATGATTATTCGATATTCAATTGGATCACTTGTACAAGCATCACACTTTCTACTAAGATCTCCCAATAATTACGTCTCAAATCATTTTGAGAATATCATTAGTTTGCCAATCTCGTTCCTCATCCTCTCTTTCGTGTTTTGGATTAAATATATCGCCTCACATACCATTGTATTTAGTGTCACGCACACTAGTATTTGTCCAAAGGTTCTAAGCTAGTTGCTTTAAGGCCTTTAAAATATCACGTATATTGATTATCAACATGACATTATATTATGTAACTTTTCAAACTGAATGTTTTCCAGTATGACATTTAGCAGAGCTCACAATGGAGTACTTGAGTTCATAGTTTTAGTGTGCAAGACAACGATGTAGGTGTATAGAGTGAGCATACTAACACCAAGTGTCATATGTTTACACTTATGGTCAACTTGTTGACCATTATGTGGCTTGTGCAAAGATCTCATAACATTATTAAGCATGCTAATGCCAAGATATTAGTGTCATGTAATGACACTAATGGTCAAGTTGTTTGTCATTAGCGTAACTTACACATAGACCTCATAATAAGATGAGTGACACTATTAGGCTTGTGACCGCAAATATTGTAAATGATTAGATAATCTTTGTATACATGTGTTACTATTTGAGTCTATACCATCCAAATACCAAATTGATACCAGGGTAATTTTTCTTTGCATGTGTATGAAGGTTCTTGCATTCTACTATGCAAACCTAAATGGTATTTTAAGAAATTAAAAAAATCTAAAAAGTCTTGAAATTCATAACATCATACTCTACCAGTATTAGAAAAACATAAACTCCTCATTATTTATGCACGACCAGTACCCCAAAAAGGTGATTCTAGTCTAACATTTTTTTTCCTTTTTTAAAACATTTTTTTGAGACAGAAGGCCAACAAAGCCAATGCCAAATGCATTAAGAACCAAGAAAACGTGCCCACATCGAGGGGAGGCAGGGCCCCTCGGACGTGAAACACCGCCATGTGAAAAGTAAAAACCACAGGGCCCCACCATGGACAACCCATGGGACCCACCAAGCCAAGGACCACCCCTACCCTACTTGCCAAGGACAAACCCCACGTCACCAAGATTTCAGTCTAAGGGCCACTTCACAAACAAGATTGAAGGCCCGTGACCATTGCAATCTAAGAGCTTGCATCAGTCGAAAAGATGGAGACCATCCAAGTTCACTTCACACACGAAGGTGACGGCCTTAAGGCCCAAAGAAGACTTCATGGATGAAAAGTCTACATGGAGTCCTACATGGCAGACTATGGATAAGGTTTCATGGTCTCCTGAAATTTTTGTTAGGCCCACCTCCGGGAATTCTGGAGGCTTGACTAACGTAAATTCCTGGAGACCATGACTTTTTCTCTTAAAATGACACCACCAAGTAATTCTCTTAAATTGACAGAGATTGAGACATGTTATATTAAACCAAATCCTCCCCTCTTTTTCCGCCAACAAAATATGCAATGGTCCCGCAACATGGTCCATTCTCACTTCACACTATGCTTGAGGGCCCGTGACTACATAAAACGGCTTTCCCAACACCCATGGTACGGCCTTTGGATGAGAGTCAAGGGTCCTCACCATTACAAGGTCACGGCCCTTGGCTCATGTGTGAAGTGGCCCTAAGGGCCGCTTTACACCTAGAGGCCGGGCGAATTCATTGTGTAAGAGGCTTGAAATCCTCACTTGTGATTGGCCAAAAGGTTGAAATCGGCCCCAACCCCTTTACACCTAGAGGCCGGGCCGATTCGGTGGTATGATTTTTTTTAATCAAAAAATGCATGAAATGACACGGCCTGAGCTCGTTGAATTGGGTGCACCCAAAATGGAGGCCCAATTCTTGGCCTCGGGGCCAAATGCCACATCTCAATATCAAATTTTATTTATAATAAAATATGATTTGTTCAACGAACTATATCTATTGGATTATGTGGAAATATGAACGTCTCTATGTTAGATTATGCTAGATCCGTTGGATTATGCTAAATTTATTGAATCGGCCTAGCTTCTTGGCCCTAAGACCTTTACATATGGAAAAATTGGTCCCCATTATAATCTTATTATAATTTGTAGTTGAGGCCGGCCTCCAACCCAAAAGAGGCTGAAATTTCATGCAATCGGCTTCAAGGGGAATTGGCCCGGCCTCTAGGTGTAAAGTGGCCCTAACAATAGTCTTTACAACACTCTCAGCACGACTGACAAGCACGTGCTGCCTCAGCCTGACTAAAATGCAATAAGAAATTTCCGGAGCAAATCCATGCACCAATGACTAAGCTATAGCAAACTTCAACCTCGTGCATATGAAGCCACATGAGTTTTGAGGTAATTAGTAACACCTCGAGAAGCTACATGGTGTTGAAATGAACACCCTAAATTTTTGCACAATAAGTACAAATTGATTCTAAAAAATCCACCGAATCTGAACATCAGATTCATGTGTCGATTTTGGGTCACGTATCACTAGAATTTTGAATCCTTATGACAACTTTTGCATATAGAAGTCGCATAAAACATATTTTGGTGTGTTGGAATCCTAAATCCCAACTGCTTGGGAGACGAATGATATTACACAATCATGTCCCAATCTCAATGAGTAATCATTATTCCTGGCTTTGGATAGTCGAATTTTAGGTTTGACATACAACATACCATGCTTGCTTCTTGGTGAACCTATCATTGGACAGCGTGGGATTTCCATTCAGCTTGTATAGTGGATGAAATATTCATTTGGACCTCTTGTAGATTACCCACTTCATTACCATTAATTATGGGTCTAAAGGTAGAAACACAACTAGGATTATGTAAATACTACGCCTAGTATATTCACACAACTAGAATAAAGAACACGCACACCTTATGTACATTTTGTAAGCCCTGTGCATAATTAATACCCCTTTTGTGCACCCATATGGGTCCGTACGGGCCACATTGAGTGCACCCCACGTGGGAGAAGGGCCCAAATTTGCACCCAACTTTCAAAATAGGTTCCAATACATGACAAGCTAACGAACTTTTGATAGAAAGTTTTCTCCAAGAAGGATCAAACCCATGGTTTTGTCTCGCTTTGAGGAACTTTATGAATAACTCTATTGAGTTAATTGTTTTGTGTGCATTCATATGTTGAGTTGAAGATTTTGATGCTCAAATTAAGAAAGTTCAAAATAAAAGCATGATAATTATTCAAAGGAGTGCCAATGACTGTGAAAAAATGTTGACACGTGACACAATTTTGGTACACCTTGTCGTGGTTGGACCCTCCTAGTAAACACCTATATTGAAGTTAAAAAATGGCTTGATCTTAGCTTATGAAGTTTCACGTGAGGATGGTTTGTCAATCCACCTAGAATCTATGGTCTGCTTCCACACTACTCCAACACAAATCCATGGGGACATCACTTTGTTAGTCAAGTTCAAGACCACATGTGGCAAAAATAAAACTAATACTTCTAAGACATATCACCAAAAGAGGACAATTTTTTCTTCCCTTGAGTAGATGTGTATGGTATCTATTACATAGGAAAAACGGTTACCAAATTTGGTGACCTCTTCCTTGTATAACACATACCATTTTCTAACTAGACTGATGTAGAATTAAACTAAAACATTTATTAGAAAATTTGATGAAAAAATAAAGATTTTAAAAAGATAATGTTTTTTTTCAATATTATTATATCTCTAGTAAAAAAAATTATGATTTTTGAAATTCTTTATAGCATTTAACATATGGATAACAAACTTTGACTACACATAGTGTCCTAATATGCACGAAGTGACCACCCCGGGCAAAAGTCACAATATTCTTAACTTTCTCACACCTAGCTTTGAAGTTTTCTACGCTTCCTTACACGTGAGGATGGCTTGTCAACCTTTGCACACTTCTGGAGACCATGGTCCACTTCACATATTTCCTTTTAAACAAGTCATCACAAAATGGTTGAACTATTCACACCTAGCTTCAAAGCTTTGTAGGATTTCTTACACATGGGGATGGCTAGTCAATATGCCTTGGAATTACTTGTGCCAATGTATGATTAATTCTCGTGCTATTATTGTATTGTTCATTGAATCATGTTTTATATTGCTACATGAATATGCTTATGAAGGACAAAGTAGTAGTCAAAGTAACTTGCAAAATACATTGAATCTAAATATAATATTTGAAACACTTGAACCCCTCACCAACCCCCTCTAGCAACACTTCCATTCCACCAAGCTTGGGACCTCATTCTTGATGGGCCTTCACCCTCCCCTCCAAAGCACGTTATCTCATTTTTAAGAAGTGACAAAGTTTTCATTATTCTTTTCTCTTTATTCTTTTCTGCCCTCAAGACTTGAGGCCTCGGATCTCATCTCTCGATGGCCCTTCCACCCCCCCCCCCCTTTCCTTTTGTGTGGTATGGGATTTCTCAAATGGCCTCGGTTGCTAGATTAAGGTGTATGTTTGATATATATGTCATGTGTAGGGTTGTTGGATTCAAGTGACATATGGTTTGAGTATGTGTTACATCTAGGGTTATTGGATTCAAGTCTATAGTCCAGTACTACCAAATGATCTTGTAAAAAAAAAGATCAAAAATTTATATTTCTAACAAACATAGTGCGTAATAAATTATGTCTCCTACATCATCCAAATAATGATAGGGTCAAAGTCATGATTACCAAGGGGAACAATGAGCCTAGTAGGGGAAGAACCTCAAGACGGGCACTTGGTACATTTTGTGGTATACCTGGTAACCCCTCTTACTTTGATAGTAATAAGATGTTTATACAATCTCCAAAATGATAAGGAAAATATCTAGTATAAAACTTGATTTGGATTTGCCAATCATCTTGTACTAATCGAGTGTTTGGTACCCTAGGAGAAGTGGGCTAATTTTTTTTTAAGTAATCATTTAAGACATGTCCAATACCTTATGCGATGGAGGGCCACAAACTTATGATGGTCACGTAAATCAAAGATGTAAAAATTAAGAATCCCTTATACTTTGGAATTTATTTACTTATTTATTTATTTTATAAATTCTGCTTCTTTGGATCTAACCACAATTATCAACATCAAAGACCACAAATTAATCTAATAAGCAAGTTGATACTAATTATGAACATGCATGTTGGATCCTTTATAAACCCATGCACGGCGACTTGGGATTTTTGGCAGTCATGACGACTCAGTTGTCGTTGAGGGTTTTATAAGTAAGTGATCCAACACGTCGTGTGTGAAAGGTTGTGTGTCAAAGCCATCAAATGAGGGAGGTGGACCTCCAACCATCAATAAAGGAGCACTACCAACATATGAGTCCTAGGCAATTGACCTGCGAGTGTGAGCTTTCTCCAAGGGAAAATTTATGGAAACATTGAGTCTTTATCCAAGTAATTTCATTCTAGAGGTTTCTAAGGCAATCGTCAATACTTAGTTGCAAGCATCATTCACAATAAGTGAGAGGCAATAGTCTCAACACAATATTTCATTGATTTGTACTTATCTAGATCGAAGTTACCTCAAACCATAGACTAAATAACTTCCAATGTCTTATATATAATTGCATAAGAGTACAAAACTCATTTAGCAGGTTATATCATGTCAGAAGATTACAAACTCACAACTTATGCCCATCATTTCATAGACAATAGTCTCAGTAAAAAATATATATCCTTACTTGCCTTCCAATTAGTCCTATGGATCAAGACAAAAGTGTTACGAAGACAATGGTCTCACTTTTGATGTGATTTGAAGATGCATTGGCCAATGGTTACAAAGATCATTCCTCCACTCAAAATCATTGTTACCAAAGACTATGGTTTTACTTCAAAATTAAGAAATGAAAACTTATAGGCCATAGCCAAAGGACAAAACATAATGAGATATTGAAGTTAATATCTTGATAGGAATTATTGAGAGAAAGAAGAGGAAAAGACATGTCGATTGCATTTCCAAATTGAAATTACTACAATTTTGTCTAATCAATGAACTATAATGTGACAAATTCATGTATGAGACACTAGTTAAGCCTTCCTTGAGAGTACGTATTCTATGTTTTGTTAATTTTTGGGAGATGGCGAAAACCTAGCTACACCATGTGAGAATGTTGATTTGCAACCATTCCCCACACCAAAAGAGGGCACCAAAAAGTTGTCCATCAAGGAGTGACATGGCAAACAAAGTTGGAACTCTTATCATTTCTAATTCCATCCCAACCTTGGTGAGTTTGAAGGTCAGAGGTCTGGTGTCATTGTTGCATTCACAAAAGTACCTACAATGGCGCAATCATGGAATTTGTTTGGACCATGGAAGATGCTCCAAAGGGTGTGCATTGATGGTAACCGATATGCATCCCATGTATTGCCTACTAGGAGGATGGGTAGAAGAATATTTCCACAAAGGACAAGAGGGGGCTCAAATCGGAGACCATTGGAACAAGTGGAGCTAAAAGCATGGATGGGTGTGAAGATCGTGATGGGATTGAAAGGTCATCCTAACTACAAATGCTATTGGAGCAAGAAACATAAGCCACTTTGGTGTCCAATCATAAGTGGAGTGATAGGCCGTGATAGAGATGGAGCAATTTTGAGGTGCCCAAACGTGATGGAACAACGAGTGCAAACTTCTTTGAAAACGAATACGAACATTGACAAAATCCATAAGATACAATCGTTTCTTGAGGACGTGAGAGATAGGTGTGCAACCTTCAATCTTGGGAAGTTTGTGACTGTAGATGAGACAATGGTGCCTCAAAAGGCACCTTTTGCAATATCTACCAATACATTCCCAACAAACCATTCAAATGGGGAGTAAAGCTATGGTGTTTGGCGGATTTTTCCACCCAATATGTTTGGAACTTCTATGTGTATTTTGTGAGGGGGCATGATACTATTAGAAGTATACAAGTACGCTTTGGAGTTATTATTATGTAGATTGAGGTTTTTTAAGGTGCATGCAATGTAATATAAATGCACCACAGAAATTGCAATGATATGAGCCATTATATATAAGATCTATTGACCTAAGAGGCAATAAGAGGTCAAAGAGTGATTTTTTTGAGATTATGCAAGTACGACAAAGGTACATTATCTCATAATCAAATCATTATCATCTAGTTGATGGATAGGTTACATGGATAGGTTGCCCAATGACACCAAACGTGAAGTGCATTTTTTGTAGGTGAATAAGTCTCCCACATTGACTTCCATGATGGGCCATCACTCTCCAACCTGTATGACAATGCCGAAGATGGCCACAACCTAGACTCTGATGTCCATGTTTGGATGTGGGTTGGACGCATGGGGCCCAACACCAAAAAACCGCAATCCCTCCAAGATTAGCCCTTGCCAGTCATTCTCTTCTGGTTGCTACACATTGAAAAATTCCTTATAAAACACCTTCCTCATTGTGTTGTGCATTGTTGGATTCAACACAACTTCATATTAGTTTCTCCAAGCAGTTATTTCTTAAACTCTACTGGTTCTTCTGTAACTAGCAGTTGGTTCTTCGTGTTCATTCTTCATGTGTATACAAGAGTATCTACAAGATTATTCTTGCAACTTAGTTGTTGGTATGAACAGATTTTAGATAGTTCTAGAATACGAGTGCGCTAGATTTTTCGTCCAGAAAGTGGAGGCTGAAAAACGTCTGAGTTACTTCTCCAGATCAACACTAGCCCAGATCAGATCATTTCGATTTCTAGAACAGATCACCATACATAGCTTAGAGAGATCAACCACATATATACTCTCTAGAACAGATTACCACAGGTTTAGAACAAAACATGAAGAAGATGCTGCAAATACTTCGGCGATATGGCTTTCTGAAACTTGTAAATACTTGTTCTTTGTGAGAGTAAAATACTTTCAACATGTTGCATGCCATGCATACTTAGAGCAACGAGCTTGTCAAGTCTAGGTTAAATGGTTCAGTCAGTTATTTTGTTAATACTTGCAACTCGGTTGGACTTATTGCAACCATCCAGAAGGCCTCTGCAGCTTCAAATTACAAACGTTAAGATGTGCGGGTGTTATTTGATTTGTTTTTCATGTTCTTGAACTTCTACCAAATCATTTACACAACAAACTTGTGTTGCATTACCAAATCTATGATGAAATGTTAACAAAAACCGGATTGAAAATTGGACCTCCCCTAATTTAGTTGTAATGATCGGAAGTGCGTGTTCGTTGATTTCTTAATTGGATACATATGTCCTCCCAATTGTAAGTACTATTGAGTGTAGATTAGTTATTAATATTTGGAGACATAGTCCGATTTATTTTGAACATGTGTCTTCATGATGTTTGCTTTGTGATCCTCAATGAATCCCATACCAATCAAATCTAAGGGTCCAATTAAGAAAAATACCCATTTAAGATCCATCTACCTTAGTAGTTATAAAGTAAGTACCATAGTCATACACAAAACAAACTTGTGACTTGTTATAAATATATTTTACAGGATGACGATATCAAATTTAGATGCAACCGAATCAAGTTCTATAGGACATGCCACCCATTGGTTATGTCGCGTACCTCTCCATGAGGAGTGCCTGAAACACCATGGGCACAAAGGGGACCCCGGAGTGACACCCGGGACTTGTGGCGCCGTTGGTGAGAGGGCCCAAGTGATCCTAGTGTGGGTGAGGGCCCCGGGCGTTGGGAATGCCTCCCACCCATGGACACTAGGAGGCACGAGGGTAAAGCCACAAGCTATGCGTAGCGTATGGCATGCCAATTCTAGAATGCTCAAGAACACCTCAATCGGAGATGTGAGTTAGGAGATATGGCAATTTGAATGGGGCGATGTCCTGGGACAGCGCCCTGGTATAGCAGTGGCCTGGGAGTGGCTCTCGGGACTGCGAAGCTTTGAACAAGCATAACTTCCTCAATACTTGTCCAAATGAGGCAAGTGAGTAGTCCATCGGCATCTACGTGAAATGTAGATGATGATAGAGTGGTTGATTGTTAGCATCACAGATCATATGAAGAAATTATAGGGTTCTGAAGCTGCTCGGGGTTCCAGCCCCAACGGCTAAGGGAAAAAATATCCACTTGGCCCCAAGTGTTGGGAGAGAGACAAAAGGTTACTTGACGATGGGGTAGAGGCCCTGCCTAGAGTCCTAGAGGCTTATATGGGTAAGGTGGTGTGGCCGAACCCACCCGAGGCCGAACGGTACGGCCTTCATGGGCATTGGCCCAATGTGAGGGCATAGTTGCCTAGTATGGTTCGGGTTGTTATAGTGTTGCACCGGCAACGCGATGATCAATATAAGATTGGGCTTCCATGGGTGGAAGTCCACATCTTAGCAATGGTTACCAATTAAGGGGTGTGTCCCGAATGAAAGAGTAGGAGGGTTGGTTCTCCTCCTATGGACCAAGGAGGTCCGCGGTATGGGGATCTAACCATTCGCATGACGGAATGCGAAGGGTTAGCGCTCGTAATCCTTGTTAAAGTTGGAAAAATAACCAAGATAGTTAAGGGGAGCTAGCAAGGGTTATGACAAATTAGATGTGTAAAATATAATTTTATTGTCTCTTTCCGGAACCAATATTTTCATTTAAGATGAGGCAATGCAAAAGATCATCATTGGGATAAACTAATTGCTTCGTTTAATGGAGAGGCATGGACTTAATTGGCAAAATAAACACTCAAAAATTAAATTAATTATTTTTTTGAAAAATGCAAAGGTTATCAAAACTTCAAGCGAGACATCTTCAACTTGGGTTTGGTATGGGCATACGATCAAATGTGAGCTACTATACCAAAATGCTATGGTCTATGTGGATCATAAGATCGAGGTGAAGTGCTTTACACAAGCACAAATATTGATTTAGATCAATATGACATATTGGATTTAAACAAGGACATTGCTACAAATCCAATGCACATGACACCAACAAGTCATGAAGTAATGGTTATTGATACCACACATTTTATGGTAACTACAAAATCTACACGGAATAGAACTTGCAAATTATCCAATGTGGAAGGTAATTTGAATTCCAAGCATAATGATACTCCTAGCAAACCTATTGTAAATTCTTTGAATAGTTTTGTAGATATTTATAAGTCTTTAGAAGAAACCAAAATATTAATAGCCAAAAAAATACTTAGCATTAGTTGTCTAAATGTATCATGAGAATCAAACATTTCAACCACGGATACACAAGCTAGATGCACAAGCCAAAGAACGAGATGAAAATTTAAAAATCCAATTGTTCTGCATGAAAATGGTGGTTAATAGTTGCACCAAACGCAAAGGTAAAAAAGAACACAATGTTTTTTATGTTTAAGTTGGTGTAGTAGATTATATATATATTATATTATATGTAATATATATAACAAAATTGATTGATGATATCAAATTTTTATATGTAATATATATTTTTATAGTTAAATAACGATGATTTAAATAAGTGTTTGGACTATGATTATGAACATTAATAAATACTCTACATTGAATAGTAAACACAATTGGAAGGACCTATGTCTCCAATTAAGAAATCAACAAACATGCACTTCTGATAGTCAGAACTAAATCAAGGGAGGTCCAATTTTCAATCCGGTTCATGTATATGTATTAGCGTAGATTTGCTAATGAAACGCGACTATTTGTGAAACACCCAAATACCTTAAGTGTTTAATATCCTAGTGTATCTAAGTCGAACCGGTTACATGTTCACATATTTTCGTTATTATGTTGCCAATTCTTTTTGTTTAGTGATCACAATCTCATCCCTTTAGAGCATTTTTAAATCACCCACAAGTAGTGCATCTCCTTATAAATATGTTACCATATAGATATAAAAAGTAACAAAAAAATAAAGTTGACATATTCACATATGTATTAAATAAAATATGTGAATTTCAAAATTCATGTTATAATATAATAAAATGAACCACAAAATATGTTTAGTCATGTAAAATAAAATCTAACCATTTCTCAAAAATAGCATGTCGAATGGCAATTGCAGCAAGTCTAGACGCTCTCTCAGTAGTTGGTCTTCTTGGAACCCTCAAATCATTAAGGTTTGGATGAACGTCCACTAATTTTCCACTTGCAAGTCATTCATTGTTCATCCTACATACATTGTGTAGTACACAACACATAATAATGATTTGGCATGCCTATGGAACAGTGAAATTAAGACACTTAAGAATTTTCCAACTATTCTTGAAATGAGCAAAATAATTTTCATTTTTATCCCTACCCTTTCTAAATGCCTTGTGAAAAGCATCTTCATATATATCACCATTGCCTGAATCAGAAAATGTCTTTATAATGTGGATCATCAAAGGATAGGCAGAATCACCCACAATGTAAGGTCGAACTAGTTGAGAGCCTAGTTGAATAATTGGTTCTTGCAAAATAGATTTCTCCAAAAAATCTTTGTACAAAAAATGAATCCTGAAAATGAGTAGCATCAGGAGTTCCTCCAAATGCCCTTACACACACATCCCAAAACATAAGATGAACATCACAAACACCTTGTAATAATATTGAGTGATGATCATGCCAATGCCAATAATAAGTAGGAATTAAGTTCATAGGAGGTTTTTCAACTAATCTGATGTGGGTGCCAGCAATGGCCCCACACATACTTTCTAACCCAGTCAAATTCTTAAAGTGTGCTATAATCAATACCAATCTTTCACTTTGAGGAACACTACTGAAATGAGAATATATATTTTTTGATTTAGCCAATACCTTCATAACAATATAAGTATATTTCCAAACTATACTTTGTCCAACACAATAAATGTTGGCAACATGTCTATTGGAATATCCAAATGCTAACTTATGCAAGACCATAGTTATAACACGATCAACCTCAATAGCTGCTCTATAATTGGTAGTTTCATGTTCTACATGGGGTATCATGAACTTGTGAGTCAAAATTCCAAACATCTTTTTGTAAAACCCTCCACATATGACTCAAATGTGGAAATTTCCACCACTTATGGTAAAGTGTTTTTTGGATAACCTCACTCACATTAATCATAATAAATAACAAAAATAATAATGCTACACCTATCTCCATCATTTTGGAACAAATGGGACATCATAAGAAACTCTAATGAATCCATTATAGCATAAACTACGTTTTTGACAACTTTGTGCCCGACACAAATGATGAATTGAACACTTGAAGGGAGTCTTAAGTATGACGAAGGACTTGAGACAGAAGTTATGGTGTTGAAAGTCAAGGTGGGTTCATTATAGCAGGAAGAATAATTATCCCCCAAAAGTCTACGCCAACTCGTTTACCCGGTCATGATACTGGCCAACAACCACCAAAATGTTGAGCAAACCGAGATGTTGGTGTGAACAACTTGGCATCCAGCCGTAGTGACATCCCCAACTATTTCGCATCTAGAAATTGACGGAAAGTTGGTGTGATCATGGCATGAAGGACGCAACAATTTATCCTAAAGTAATGGACTTAGAATGGAACAATGTAGACACCAAGTGCTTACAAATGTCATACTAGATATTCAAAGTGATATTGGGTTATGTAACCCTTTGGAGAGAGTCATATTCAATATGTAGTGACTCCAATTTGTTGATAGATTTGATTATGTTGAGTTTGTGTGATGTTGACTCCATTTTGCATAGGTTATGTTGGTATCACTGATTTTGTTGCTTTCTATTGCAAATGGACTACATCAACACATCTCATCCTAACTTTATAGGAGGGAGCAAAGCAATGGAGTTTGTTCTGAACTCACAGTTGGGTCCCAAGAAAATACTTCACAAGGTTGCACCTTTTTAGCAGTCTCAAATATTAAAGTTCTTTTGGACCTAGATGTTGTGATTGTATTTTCACAACCCTCAACATATGTGCCCAATATCATTTTTTTTCTTTAGTAAAATCATATTCTACTTGCAAGATCCCTTCCTTGCCTATTTGTGTTGGCTGGAGCGAACCAACCCGTATATTGGTACCTTACCGGGGAGGGCGAACGGCTGGGAATTCGTGGCACTCACTTAAAATCATCCATCCTAGATATCGTGGATGAAGTGGCTTCAATAAAAAAAAAACCCCTATGGGGTTGAGGGCCGATTCATTCGAATGTGACATCACTAGACATCCGGTAAGGTACCAATGTACGGGTTGGTTCGCCCTGGCCATTTGTGTTTTGGCTGGACTTGTTGTTGGTTGACTGGTGGATTTGGGAGTCCCCATCCCAAGTGGGATATTTGTTCATTTGAAATTGGTAATTAATTGGAAGCAAGTGACTACCTGAGCAAAAAAATATATATAGTGTAGTTCAACAATGAATGAGTGTAGATGGCCAAATTTGAATGTGATAGAAGCCTTTGTTGGTATAAGTGGTATTACATCCTTGCAATTAGAACAACACCCAACACCCACCGTCAACCAACCCAACAACACTCACTACCTACCAAACCACCACCTATAAACACCCATTAGTCACCCAACACCCAGAAACACCTCACAATAACCACCCAACCCCCACTAAACACCAACCGACCCCACTCCACCCCCACCTAGCCCACACCCAATAGCAACCCACATAAACGATGCATTGATGCACCCTCATGTGGTGGCTACCCTCAATGTCTCCCTGTCATGGGTAACCAATGCCACCTTCCATGCCAACCAAGCAAGCGATGTAGCTAATGTGTATATGCCAATGGCTAGGCCAACCCGGATATGGTGACCATATGGGTAAGCACACACCCCAACACCACCCTCTTGCGCACCCCAAACTTGAACCATTATCCAACCAAGGTTCACATGGGCTCCACTGTGGCACCTATAGTATCCACCCTCAATTAGTATGTCCGGTGAATGGTATGCACCACCCATAAGGGTCATGATCACCCTCAAAACATTGGAGGTCGCTAAAACAAGCAACACCACCCTTTCACCGAGCATTTCACTTGGCCAGCTCCACTACCATCAAACTTTATACCAAATAGCTACTGAGGCCGGTATGTAATGAGAAAGCAATTACCATGCATGGTTCATTTAGACAAAATTTCTTCTAGTGCTTTGAGCCAATGACAACTTGCCAAGCTATTAAGCTTCACGATTGGTGTAAAGCTTGACAATAGAGTGATAGGAGTCCATATGTAGGATTGGATCACACTTGATGGAAGAAACTCAAACAATCCACCAGGAGGGTGACTTATGTTGGTAACGAAGGAGTGAAGAACCATGGATAGTACTTAGAAACCTTAATCCAATGTGACAAGAGATCCTTATAGACATTGGATCAATTCTTTTTTTAGACTAAGTAACATGTGTTAATTTTTTGGTTGTTTTTTAAGTGATAGCAAAAACCCAACTATAGGGTGCATGGTTGTTGACGTAGTTTCCATTCCAAATTTCCCGATTGACCAGTCATCGACAATGAACATGTTGAGTGGACACCTTGGGGGGTGGACTCTTCATACAACACACAAACTAATGTGAGTGTAAGGAGGGGTATTATACGAGGCATTAACGTACATAGTATACATGAGAGAGAAGTATTATTTTTCTCTAGTGTGTACATTTACAAAGGCTATTAAGATGTTTGAAGTGAATGTAAATGTACAAAAGGGGGTCCTAAGGCTTAGAAAAAAAATTCACATTATATGTGTTAGTTTCATCCAATTCACACTTTCATCTATTGTTGTCATATGGTGATAATCCTCAATGAATATCTTGTACATTCTTGTTAAGGTTTGTATTTGGGTTCTAGGTTTTACGAACTAGAGGTTCTTGGAGCGCTCACAGGCTACGTTGAGATTTTCTCTTTGGATTGTGGCTAAGTTATTATGCTCTTGTTTTGTTTGTTTGTTTGATACAATTGTTGAGCTACATGCTATGGATGAAAAAACGTTCAATCACTTTTTCATTGGAAAGTCTAGGTGGGTTTTATTAGTAATGAAGGCCTATTTGGTTCACAATATTTATTTTGTATATGTAGTGGAGGCATTTATAACATTATATTGAAAAACTCGGTATAAATACATGAGTCCATTTTCTACCATACAATTAGTACATATACATTTGTTTTTCTCTATAAACTTCTCGTATACATGGGGTTTAATTTCATAGTGACCCATGCACATCATTTAGGTTTCCAATGAAGAGTTCATCCCTAGGAGTGGACAACGCAAGAATGGCTCCACTACTAGCATATGTGTCCTGTGGCAACGGACCTCGCAACTACCACATGACATTGCAACTGCCATGGTGCATTGCAACTAAGAAAATGCCATGTATCGTTTGCAAGGAACAATTACCTTCTCAAAGGGGGGCCATGTAGTTGCATTGGACATGTGAACATACATGTCTCTCTACAATTAGTTGCAGCCTCCATCTATGTTTCCATTACAAATTATGTATGAACCATTAGTGTGTCCGTTATGTGGACTAAGAATTCCAAAATGAAGCGGACTTCGTGAACACATTTCTAGTTAACTTAGAAAGAACCCCATTGCAGACACATTTAGAGAGCACAATATCAAGATGATGGACATGATGTAAGAGGACTGCTTCCACGTACATATTATGGGCGTGGGTGGAGTATGCAGTTCATGAAATTAATTATAACTATGAAGTTGCACTACATAATGCCATCTTCTTGTGACCAAACAATGCTGAAGGCATCCACAAAATCATGCAATGCAATATCATTTGGTGTGCATCCACATACACATATTACATTCGCACCGGCTGATTCAATAAATGCAAGCTGAATTTCATTCAAGGAAGAGCTTATACAACTTTGTGTCGCACTAACCAAATATGCGATGTCCTCTATGCATGATATCTACACTATAAACTGTACCCTGCACTTCCCACTGCAATATTCTTACACTACCAATTCAAGCAGAGGATTGCAAAAATGCATAAGTTGGCCTCACAACCAAAATTGCTCGGGCAAATTGGGTTTGTCATCATCTCCCATTTGTCCATCAAGATCTGATGCACTGGAAGACTCGCCCGAAGACCAAGCTCCACCCCAAGCGGTTTCCCTCCGTAAAGCTCGGGCCACTCGTGCACCACTTGCCGTGGCTCCGGCTACCACCTCGGCACCGTGGCTTGCAACCATGTCTGCTCCCATGGCCCCCACTACATGCTTGTGAGCCTCCAACTCCTCGTTCACAGGTGCTGCTCCTAGCACAACCCCATCGCCTGGCCAATCCACACGGCTGCTCCGACTACCCTTCTGGAGAACCACCTTCCACCATGCATCAATTGCATCCTCAGAGAAAAATACTTGTCTCACTTGGTGGGGGAACGCATATGGTTGCTCAGTAGCACGTTGCCTACGGTTGAAGTTGGCGAGCCAAAAGCCATATTTGTCCCGCTTTATTGAAGCATTCCCATTCTCTTGTGGAGGAACCCAACTTCCCCTAAATAAAATAACAGGCATCTGGTCATACAACACTTGAATGATTTCGCGAAGTACTCCGACATACGAAAGCACTGCCTCTTTCACGTTTGTATCCGCAGTACTGGTCCGTGAACCTTGCTCTGCAATTAAGGCGATGCCACTGTCAAATGTACTGTGCCCGGTGTCCTCGTCACCTGCCACTACTCTGAAGTGGTTCCCGTATGCTTTGCAGCTGCGGAAACTCAAAATCTGCCTAGATGGTGGAAATGCAAATGTTGTGACCTCCGAAGGAAGTTCACCACCTCTTGCCATTTCCTCCCGTACTTTCCTTTGTAGCCAATCTGGGAAGTTGCCTATAGCAGCTAGCGCTGCAGGGTAGATTGTTCGGGATCGGCCTCGCCTTCGATTACGTGCCCGGTATGTAGCCCTACTTGCCTCCAATTCTTCCCGTATGCGCATGAACTCCCTGCCAAACATAACCCACATGTATGACATGCCGACCATTCATCCAGAAATTGTATTGAATAAGAGACTCCGACATTTGCATCCGATGCCATTCCACAAATTTGCAGAAATGAGCAATGCCAAACATACCAACATAGAAACAATAATATCAACATGAGACACACTTGCATCACCAAGTTCGAAGGGAGAAAAAAATACTTGTAATACGAATCGGTTGCAGGGGAGTTTGTTATGACATGCAAATGGACAGCCTTCAGCTCGACATCCAGTAGATGTCGTGCGCTCCCGCGACCTTCTAGCTCCACTCCACTAACTCCTGGCTCCTCATCTGCATCCCACACCCTTGTTCGCGTATGGCGGTAACCCTGCAAAAACTCTGTGCACAACCCTAGTGCCTCCTCAATGATGTAACCCTCCGCCATTGATCCCTCTGGGAGAGAGCGATTCCGCACATACTTCTTCAAAACTCCCATGTACCTCTCCATGGGGTACATCCACCTACACGCAACGGGCCCACATATGGCTAGTTCGTCAACCAAATGAATGACAAGGTGAGACATTATATCCCAAAACGAAGGAGGAAACCAAGCCTCCAATATGCATAGCATCTCTACCGCATACTCCTTAAGCCACGGAATTTCCCCTGGTACAACAACCTTCGCACAAATCTTTTGGAAAACAACACTTAGCCTTATAATTCCTGCCCGTGCTGCAGGGTGAAGAACATGTCGTACTGCCATTGGCAATATTTGTTGTGAAAGAATGTGCATGTCGTGGGACTTTAGGTTTTGAATTTTCCCCTTCACAACATGTTTCCGCAAAGAACCTGCATACCCCGACGGTACTTTCAACTTTGCAATTCCTGCCAAAAACTTCATGCGGCTCGCACGATCAAGGACATATGGTGCGGAAGGTTTTAACTTCGTGCCTTCTGGGATATCATCCCGTTCTTGCAACCACAAACCAGGCCGGATTGCCATCTCTTGCATATCTTCCCTCACAGCTGTAGTGTCTTTTTCACCTAACATGGTCCTCAATATATTGTCCATCACGTTACGCTCTATATGCATAACGTCCAATGTGTGCCGCACTAGAAGATGCTGCAATCAATTTGAACACCACCACAATTTCTCAATCACGTCCACATGCCAATCACATCATCATAAGGCATGGAATTCCAAACGCACAATTTGTTCATGACATATGCCATATTTCCCCTTCAGAGGCATTGACCCAAACCACTACCACTAAGAAAATAACATCTACACTCGCTCCAATGACACATGCACAACAAACAACATCCACCACTGCGTTATACCAATCACCTCTAAGTGAAACCGAATTGCAAGAAAATGTCCAAGTTTGTTGCGATACATCGTACCTCCCAGTAAGGTAAATCATACAACGCGCTCCTCCTCTTTATTCCAGTCACTCGAGCAGGGTCCTCTCGCATAGGCCGTGTACCATCCAACATGAACCTCTCCCTCGCACTGGCCCATTCCAATACTTGAGTAGAAGTAACTTTTGGTGGAGCAGTTCGCCACTCAGGTTCGAAGTCAAATGCCTCTCCGCCGTGTCGGAAGTTATGCAACATATTCAACCACTTCCTGTGTTGACCACCATACACTGTCTTCCGCAAATGTTTCGAATACCTGCCGGAAGTTCCTGGTCCACAATGCGGGCAACCAACGTAGCCCTTTGTTGCGCACCCACTTATTAGTCCCAACCCTGGAAAGTCTGTGACAGTGTACAAGCACACTGCGCGCATCAGAAACCTGCTAGCATTTCCCCGTCTCATCGCATCAGCCACCCATACGCCAACATTCCATAATTCCTTCAACTCGTCAACCACGGGAGCAAAATACACGTCAAAATTCTTCGAGCTCGGTGCATGGGGCCCTGGAATGAGAAGCGTGAGAAGTATGAAAAACTTCTTGCACATGACCCACGGAGGTAAATTCAAAATGACTACTAGCACCGGCCAAATGGACCAACTGCTACTTTTGAATGAAAACGGGTTTAATCCATCGGTGCTAATGACAAGCCTAGGATTTCTCACCTCCCCGCCAAATTCCGGGTACATGACATCTACATGCTTCCAAGCAGGTGCATCCGCAGGGTTTCTCATCAGTCCATCGTGTGAGGGGTTTTCAGCCCACCATGTCATCATTTTTGACAAATATTCGGTCCCGTACATTCTTTTCAATCTAGGAGTGATAGGAAAGTGTCGTACCACCTTCACTGGTTTCTTGTCTTTTCCACGGCGATAAAATCTTGGGGTCAAACATTCCGGGCAACGATTCAACAACGCATGCTCACCCCTAAAAAGTATACACCCCTTCAAGCATGCATGAATCACCCTGTACCCTAATCCAAGTGCTTTCAGAAGTTTTGTTGCTTGTTTTTCTGTCTTTGGAAGACAATTTGGTTGTGGGAGGATTTCATTGCTCAAGGCCCGAAGAAGCTCATCTACACATGTATTCGGCACACCATGAGCTTTGCATATGGTAAGGATAACAAGAAGTGCACCCAATACAGAAACAGTGGAGCTCGCATATAGGGGGATCCTATCTGCTTCTCCTAGTCGACGCAGAAGTTCATCCTCCATGTCCACTGCAACCTCCTCTCCATGTGCCCTTGGAAAATCCCATGGCCCCGGGTCTTTTTCATACTCACCTCCATTATCAACATCGTCGAAGTACGTGTCATCTACCCCCTCATCGTCCATGGATACTTCACCATTGTCATCCACAGGTGACCTCGCAATATCGTCCTCGACATCAGGTTCTTGGGGACCCGCAATATCAGTATCCGCACCGTTGCCCCTCAAAATTGGAGGTTCATCACTCCTACAGAAAGCTGCAGCTACAAGTTCACTCATCTCAATTTGAGTGTCCAGTGCAATGGGCTCTGGTTCCATGACGTCGGGTGGGAGACCGTCCATGCCTCCAAATTCAGCATAGTTGTCTCGGAGGGCACGTTCATGGCACACCCACTCCTCATCGCTCGAATCCTCTGCTTCATCCTGCAATAATCCATTGCTCCTTAGTGCAGACCTTAGACATGACATGCTACCTAATCTAGTACTAATTAATCAATTACCAGAAACTAAGCCTGCCACAATTCATAACCTCCTGGCTCTGGAGAGACGGAGGTGCAGAGACTTGCATGTTCTCTCCTGCCTTTCCCTATCCCTTCTTTGGGCCATCAGAATCCACATTATCATGACAACCTTACAATTACAACCAAGATTATCATGACGACCTTGGATGAGCTAGGTTTAAATGTTCTTTTCAAGCCATCAGCCCTACACTTGTTCCCCACTTCACATGACGCCACCTTTTTAATACTACTTGCAATAACAAATATTTCAATGCTTCTGATTACATGTCCTGGGATCAATGTGAAATCAATGTTCGCATTTGACTTTACAATTTATGTGATGTGGCTTGCAAAGAATAAATGACCCACTTCATTACGTGGCTCATATGGGTTAGTACGTGGGTCTGGCATGGAAGTTCTTATTCCAGTAAACAACTCCAATCAACCTACTACTGCATGTGAGATTCAATATGCCATAAACTAACATCAGAAGTTGTAAAGCTGTCAAAGGTAAGAAGTGCACATATCAAAATGCAAGTCCAAATGAATATGGCTTAAAAACAGGATATGAAGGTTTTGAATGGTTTGACCCTGACCGGTGGAGAGAGGGAATTATCGTATACGAGCGTACCTCTCATTCATCCAACATAAATGCCCTGAAATAGTATGCAGCCCGGAGGTTGTTTTTTTAAGTTGATTTGACACCGGAACTAGTTTTGAAGACCCCGAATTAGTCTACTGGAGGTCATTAGAGATGAATCGGCAACAAACCTATAAGAGGTCAAGTTTTCATGTTGGATGGAAACTTTCATATAAGAGGCCAATTCTTCTTCACAAAAAGGTTCTAAAAACTCTATTCATTGGGAATCTTGATGATATGCATATAGTATAACTCGAACAAGTCAACTTTCCTATTGCTAATGCATTGTGTAACTTCGATCTTGATGGATTACAGTAATTACATGTGGATATTTGCCAATCTAAAACACAAAGAGCTTGAAAATATGTGGTTTGCATAGTAAATCATGTTCGATTCCTTCACTTTCCTCTAACATGATGTAGTTGAAGGTTATCAAGACATTCTGCAGTATATTACAATAGACTTTTTAGTAGAAATGCAACGAGCTACAGCATACAAAACTCCTGTTTTCATGGCAATTTTTGGGCATCCAAAAGGTGGGAGACCTCGAAGTACTCTACTACAAGTCTTTGAAGATGAATTAGCCACATACTTTTTAGGTTGGGTGGACAATAACTACCGTCATATTACAGAGGAGTAATATGACACTTCCTACAACATGACAAATCCCTAGGGGATTCTCCTCCTAAGATGGGGTTTAGGATCACAATTTTTTTGGGCAGAGCTACATAGATGTCACCACCCAAACAATGAGGCTTCACGTTTGCAAATGGATCTAAGTTTTCCAGGCCACAATATGGTACCCAACCCTGAAAGTGAAGCATAACAAAAAAATTGCATAGAAGAGAGAATGGGAAAAGGCTAGAAGGCACAAAACCCAGAAGGCAGCCCTGCACCGAGGATGCCTCTTGAAGGTGCGCAGGTGCTCCGCAACTGTCTTCCTCCTAAGTGAAACCGTCCTACCGCAAATGCAGCAAGGACACCACATGCTACAAACCCCTGTCTCGTCGGCATGGTCCTCCTCTCTTCGCCTGAGTTTTTCATCCCGAGCTGCAATGCGGGCGGGATCGGCAAGGGGTAGACGTCGAGGCAGGTCGTCATCTCCTTCCATGCTCCTAAAATTTTGGTGGAGTTTAAAGCCCACCTACTGTCCTGCTCGTACAAGTGGATCCAAAATTCAATACTCAGGGTTTCATTAAATGGTGGTCACAATGACCCTTCCATGGCATTCACAATGACCCTACAATCAGTCCTCCAACTTCTGCCATCTTCCTTCGTGCCCAGGTAGGCTGAGGGTTCAGCCGACGCCGTCCTCCCACTCGACGATGGAGTCAGTGACAACTGAAGAGGATGTCAACACAAACGAGTACGAGGCCCTCAGAGCTGCTAAAATCGCTCGGAACATTTCCATCCTCAGGGCATTGGGCTTGGGATCTCCAAAAAGGTTTGTATGTCCACATTAGAGAGGTCATTTCGCAATACAAATGTTGGATCCATGATGCACTTCAGCACATCGAGGGCTTCGAAAGTGGTTTCCTCCGTAGTATTTTCCCGTTAGTGTTCTTGGTTTAGGGTTTTAGGAAAGAAGGGGGAGGGTCCAGCGATACAATGCCTTCATACCCGCTTATACTACTCGATCAAGACCCGCTCATGTGAGGTCCATACCCGCTTCTCCAGGACATGGGTTATGAGTTAACTGCCCCCCACGGTGGTTGGTGTGCCTAAGTGCCACGTGAGGGTGTTGGGTGTTGCCATCTAATGATGGGGATGCCACTAGGTGGACATATGTAGGGGTCCATCCTCTCATAATGGCCCATTTGTGCATGATGTGGCATAATCAGCTGTCCACCATGGCTGCCATAATTATAACAATTATGCCTCCCTTATCATTGCAGACCTACGTTGTAGAGTTTCATGGGCGAGGAGAATGGAGGAAGGCGGCTGGGTTGTGCAGATTTCGGCCATCTGCATGGTCATTTCAGTCCTTGCATGGCACTTAGGTTTTAATTGGATCGGTGAATGCAGGTTCATTGAATCGTCCAAGGACCAACTGGGAGTAGCTAAGGAGGAAAGCATTGTGTTTTTGGGTTCGGAGCTGCGGAGGAGCTCCCGAATTGCAAGAATGACTCCGAATACGTATGAGGAAGAAGGCGGGGAGGGAGAGTGGAACACAGTTGTTGACGAATACTTCGATCCCAACGGAGAGGATCACACTGCTGCAGAGTCTCCTATCGCGCAAGGGGGAAGAGGGCGAGGTGGGCATGGGAGGCGTGGCAGGGGCCGCGGTGCATCTTGTGTGGGCCGAGGATTTCACCCTGAAGGCACCCTTGTTCAAAGTGGTGGACGCAGCAGAGGGGCGGTAAGTTTTCTTTTCTCAGATTGTGATGATATCATGTCCTCTGGGTCATGCCATCTAGGTCCCCACTTCCTCTTCCATTGGACGTTGCCATGAAATTATGCGTTTGTTTCCTGGTACTATGATTGTGTCATTCTTCGACTCCATGATGAGTATGGCATGTTGGGTCTTTCTCATTTGGTGCGGGAAATCGTGTTGGTGTTGCTTGTGGGAGCAAGGGACGGCATTCGAAGCCTCCGACGAAGTCAAGGACCTCGCCGAGCTTGGCTGCCTCACATACTTCAGAGGGTGTCATGGGGTTGATGGGAAGTCCCTTCCCACAACTGCAGCCTCAATTTAATCCCTACGTGGTTCATGGAGGGAGCGGGGGCATGTTCATGATGTCGCAAGGTGGGGCATCGCCGCAGGTTGCCCACGGCGAGGCTGGACCGTCGAATGTGGTCCATTCGCATCCGAATCCTTTCATGCAGCGGCATGGGACATATATTCCTCCCACAATGCAACATATGCAGGCGGATGCGCATACAGAAGGAGTGTATACATATATGCCACAAGGGGGAATGCCTTACCACTCGGCTTATACAGCACTGCAGGGTGCGCCATCACCTGCAACGCAAGGTCCTGGTGTCTTCAAGGTGCCTGCTACCCCTGGCAGGAGGAGTATGCAGAGGAAGGACGCCGAGGAAGTGGTGAACCTTGAGGTGAGCAGGAAGGATAATCAGAAAGCCAGGAGAGCACACAATAGGAACCTACACAAGGAATTTGAGGCCCAAGTGAGATCTTTTCAGGAAAGGGGTTCGCTGGGAATCATTCGTTTGAAAACCAATTCTGATGGTGTAGTATGCGAGCTCAAATCCAAATGGCATGCCGCCATCAAATCATTATGCCATAGATACTTGCGGTATAGCATCCGAGAGTTTGACAGACAAGATAAAAAGCTAGTGAGGTGCATTATTGACACTATCACAAACAAAATGTTCAGATACGAGCCATATCCACTTGCGGAAGATGCGGTGAAGGAGTTTATCCAATCCCACCTGAATGTCTCTCGCTCTAGATTCAGGAAATATTGGATTGATAATGGGTGCGATGATATGAGACCCCACCCGAGCATGTGTCCCGATGACTGGCGTGAATGTGCAAGGTTTTGGAAGAGTGAGGAGGGAAATGCACTTTCTAAGCGCATGACTCATGTACGTGCGTGTGTCGGGAACGGGAAAAATTCAGTTAACGAAGAGGAGGATCCTGTACTGCCAGATGCGACCCGGGTTTGTGCTTGATTTAGACTTCTTCTTTCTGTGCATTATGTGCATTGGGTAGCCGCTAATCGCAGTGGTCATTGATTGGGGGGGCTTGGGATTGTGTTGCAGAAAACCCAAATTGGGCTTCCAGGAAGTGATTCCGATGTTCCTCCATCAACTCCACGTGGACGAGGTCGTGGCAAAGGAGATTATGCTCGTGTAGCAAAGCCCATGGAATTCGGTACCGGGCTGGCGACCATTACAGAGAAGGTAAGACAAATTCGGTGTTATGTAATACCACGCGTTGGCGCAACTAAGCTTTCAGAATGTGAGTGTGGCACTGGAACTCCACATGTGTACACACCCAATGGAATTCCTTACATTTGAACATGTGGCATGAGCATGTGAGTTGTGGATGAAGATGCAGTGGTTACTACGTGAGTCCAAGAAGTATTGCATGGCTTTTTTTGATATTGTGTGGAAATTTGCATTTACCCATTTGGAGATTGTCACACGTGCTATGACAACCTCATTCATGAAGACGCTTTGTGTTGATCCCATGTAGCAATTGACAACATTTATGAGAGGGTAGTATACACTTTACGATGAATTCTCTTTTTGGAGAGGCGAATGCAGAAACGACTGCCGGAAGCTGCGTGAGAAGCTATTGGCTTTGGAAGAGACAGTGGATGATCTACGATGCCTTGTGCTGAAGGCTTCTCCGGCAGCGACCCCTATTCGCATTTTGGAAAATGGGTACTCTCCCGATATTCAAAATCGTGCAACTAAACCTTCAGAGTGGTTGGCGTCTGTGCTGTGTGGGCACGTACCAAGCCTGAGGAAACTCCCTTGCAAGGACTTGACTGATGTTTTTGCCGACTGTGATGACGTGGAGGAGACACAATTAATGGCAACCCATGAAGGTGAAATCCCCGTGCAGGTCAAGTCACCAAGCTCGCGCGGGAGGGGACCCAAAGGTGACCGAAGCAACGCTGTTCCCGCAAGGGATTGCGCGACAACTCCCTCTTCATCCCAAGGGAATGTTAAGAGGTCAAAGGCAGTTTGTGCGCCTATAGGTTTGTGTAATGTGCCTATATCTTGTCATGTATTCATAATGGGTACATCTTGCTTTATAGTTTCATTTTGTATGTATGTTGAACTATTTAAAGCGGTTGGGTTCAGTATAGGTGCAGTTGTTGGAGCTGAGCATTTCTTGCATCACATAGATGGAAGTGAAGGCTGGTTCCCAAGTACGGGAGGGGGGGGGCTCTTCTGGGGGAAGGTCAAAAGGTCAAGTGGTTGGCAAACAAGGAAAAGGGAAGGTATGCTTGCAGGTTTGTTTAAATGGGTGTTGTGTGGGTTTATAACGTGAGATTTGGCTAGCCTACATTTAATTGGTTTACAATAGTGTTGGTATTGTATCATTTTATTTTCGTAGCACTCGGCCATTATCTGTAATGAGGATGTCACATTTTCTGATACCAGTATTGGTCGGGATTTCGCATGGTAAATTTGTTGTCGATATCTTTTGGGTTTGTATACCATGGAAGAACCTTCATACCAGCTAGGTAAAATCGCATTGGTATCAATACGGTTTAGAATGGCATTTACCCAAATAATAATTCAGGTCCCAACAGAGAATGTCTCACCTTGAGACACCCACCAAATATAAATTTGTGACTGGTATTACAATTTTGTGCCCCCACGGGCAGAGAGTTTGACACCATTGTTGTCAATCTGTTGATTATGGATAGCATGCAGTCACCCAATATGTGGCAGGCCATTAGTGGTGCGCAGTGTGGGTTGAGTGCGTCATTGGTGACTTCGACAATTTGTTGGGGTGTAGTGGTTGCCGGTCCTCAATGTAATACTGACAATTGAAGTGGGTGTGGGGTAGTAGATGCCTATGTGGGACAAATTTTTGGCTGGCAGATGTGGTGGCGCTCCTGCCCGGCTTGTGGAGAATGCAACGACCGTGGAGGATTGCCCGCCCGGCGTAGATGATGATTGTGAAGATGTTACCGAGCAGGTAAGTTTTCCAGACGTTTGACCATGATGTTAGTCTCATGTCCTGTGAAGGTGATCCAGCACGGAGTTCATTGGTGGACGACATACAGTTTTACATTGAATGTAAGAGTAGAGCACCCAAGCGGGCACCAGTTATTTGCATGCATTGTTCAAACCCGACGGATTCCTAGAATAGATCAAAGCATTTACTGGGAATATGACTTCGTCAATGATATCTTGTACATGTGGCTATAAATGTGTGCAGGTCACCAAATCAACAACTTCATCGGTCATACAATCTGCATATCCAAGGGGTTCTTTTGTGGAGCTATTGCATCCAGAGTATGACACCGAGATTGTGGGGAAGGGGCGAGCTGGACGGCATTGTGTCCTGGAAGGGGAGGACGCATTGAATTATCATGAGGGAGCTCAGTTTGTG
Source organism: Polytrichum formosum (assembly GCA_964035585.1). Taxonomy (NCBI): domain Eukaryota; kingdom Viridiplantae; phylum Streptophyta; class Polytrichopsida; order Polytrichales; family Polytrichaceae; genus Polytrichum; species Polytrichum formosum. Next base: position 1,386,117 of record OZ037940.1, on the reverse strand, counting down.
GTCGTGACGGAGTCCAGAAAGGAAGGTGTGAGTCCATTGCTAGCTGTGAATATTAAACCCACTCTAGAGTTTTTGGAAGGCACTGTGGGATACGAGATAATGTGGCCAGTGGAATTCTTGCAAATGTTGCGGAAGCCAAAGCATTGAGAAGGTCGACGGTCATGTTCGATGCACGTTGAAGACCGGAGGAAGCATGCGCGACATCTATTGACTAGGCTAGCTCTGTTTAATGGGTTGTGGCAGATCTAGCACAATGGTAGATTTGTATCCCATGGGAGCGGAATTATGAGTAATATGGGGAACTGCACTTGGGCACTTTTCTGTATGGGACCGAGCAGTTTTGGCAAGCCTTACAGTTTGTGCCTTGTGGCAGCATTTGGTAGGGATTTGTCTGCAGCATACTGTGGAAGGGCATAGCGTGGCACTCTTTGGCAGCAACCTGTTTTTTTCACCTTTTCTGCCTATGCCAAGTTTGTTATTGGCCCAGATATGGAATATGTGTTTTTTGAAGTAAAAGAAGGATTGGATTAATCCAGGTCATTGGGAAATGTTGTGACTTTACATATTCTGAATTAGTTGGAATGCATGTGCATGACGACATATATGTCATATATTGATGACAAATGTTGTTGGTGTCTTTTGGGTATGTGGAGTCCAGCATGGTCATAACCCTACTTGCATGTTACGGCCGGGCCTGAACTATGACTGCAATTATTCTTTTTTGTTGGGAGCTTGCACATAGCAGACAATTCCAATTGAAATTTGCCAATATGGGAGCTCTTAATTATGCCCCACTAAAATGATGGAAATGATATGCGGATCCCTCACACAAAGGTTGAGATCGACCTGTGCTCTATGTATCGAACTATCAATCGGTGTATAATATTAATGGTAGCTGCAGAAGTGTGCCTCTAGTTACACCGGTGTCACATACTACGTAGGGCCGCAATCACTGTGTCAATACATGCACACTCAATTTCAGATGTATCACTTGCTGATCAATATCATTAATTTATTAGCATACCAATTTCTTTGAGTTCAGCCACAGTTGCATTGGTCATTGCATTCAATGCAACTTTGTTGAATATGATTTTTTGTAACTAAGGGTATGGTTTAATGTATGTCGTCCCTCGTCGGTCCTGCCAGTTGCAGCATGTCCACTGCAACTATGAGTTACATGTGTCCTACGTAACACAAATGCAAGCTATTTTGTCTGTGACGAAAACCACATATGCTAGTAGTGCTCGGAAGCTTAATTCATTATGCATAGGGCCAACGAGCTTGGACAACATGGTGCCCAAACTAGATAATTGTGTATCTTAGAGCTTCGGAACAATGAACCTGCACATGGGCGTTGATGCAATGGCCATTCAACTTATATTGCTAACATTCCTTGAATCGTTCATTCATTTATGTATTGACATCCTCAAAGGCTCAAGTCGCATTACTTGGGTCTGGTTCACACATGTGGGTATCTTTGCTCAAGGGTTTCCACTTGTGTTGCAGTTTATGTAACATAATGTTACGTTACCACATCAAAATTAAGTAACGCACGATTATGACAAAACGATGTCTATTTTTGTGGTTAAGTTACCATGTGCCTTTGAGGGGTTTAAGGCCCCATTAAGGTTGTGGTTAGCTTAATTTTATAGTTAATCTACCCACACGTGTGGACACAAATGTGGTTAACTTACCTCTCCACCATTTGGAGAAACAATATAGATGCAACAAGATGCAGTAGGATTCATGCCGATATGTGTTCACAAAGAAAAGAAAGACAACTCCAATGTTTCTACCAACGTGAATTACTGTGTTGCTTCGTGTTTGAGTTGATCTAAGTCTATATGTAATTGGAAACGAACATTACGAGAATTAGAGCCCCCAAAGAAGCCTCCTTTTGAAGTTACCTCCTTTTGAAGGTGAACACCTAAGTTGAATGTCATAGACAAGCTGGCTGACACCTATCTCCGCCAAGGGCAAAAGTGCCCACATGGTTGGTTGAAATATCCAGTTCACATGGATACTCCAAGTATGATTGAGTGGACCATAAGTGATAAGGTGCATTGGAAATGAAGTGTGTTGTAAAAGTAATTACCTTACAACCCCTTTTAATTTCAAAGCCGCATTAGTTAGTTAGATAGGGTGATCTATAAGCAATGTACCTAGACATGTGGGCATACTTAAAATTACCTACATAAATAATTTACTACACTAATTGTAGTGTCACTTATTATTTGCATACGCAATGCTATAACTATTTTACTATACATCTCATTTTTTTGCAGACAAAGGTCAAATTGGTTGTTTGGATGTTAAAGAACATTAACATCTTTACTTGGTAAAATAATTACATCAATAGTAAAAAAATAGGAATGTGTAACTCCAAATAGTAAGTGACATCAAATACCATCTTTAGTGTGCTAGGTAGATAAAGTTACAATTGTCTAATTGTCGCAGTTACGCCATGCTATAACTTAGGGCCGGTTCACACTATGGCCGTCCAAGTCGAGAGGCCGTGGGATTGAGTGGCCAAACTTTGTTGAGAGTCCAAAGAAATGGATTGAAAATAGCCAATAAAATATAGTAAGTGGAGCCTTCGGCCGGGCATAGTGTGAAGCCTCCAAAGGCCAAGCCCAAAGTCCAAACCGTTGGCCATGAACTCCCATGGCCTCTCAACTTGGATGGCCCTAGTGTGAAGCTTCCAAAGGCAAGCCCAAAGTCCAAACCCAAAGGAGCATTCCACTTTATTCCTTGCTCAAAATAACCCTTCCAATCTAACGGCCAAGATCTTGTCAATGATTGATTTTTTAATGAAAAAAAAGTTCGGCCTCTCGACGGAAGTTTGGGTTGAGCATTTTGCTCGACTCAAACTTTGCTCGAGAGGCCGAACTCTTGGCGCCAAAACTTCCTAAAAGTGCGCCACTTAGGCTCTTTTGGAGGCGACGTCCTTTGGACTTCGGCCTCTAGTGTGAAGGCCGAGAGGACGGCCTTTGGACATTCCTGCATTTTCATTGGTCCAAACGCTTCTCCTCTCGAAGTTTGGCCATAGTGTGAACCGGCCCTTAGAACTTCAAATGTAACCAAGTAACCAAGTCAAGACATATATGTTCTCCAATGTCTAAGCAATAAATTTGACCTTTATTCATAGAAGATAATATCCATTCAAAATGTTTATAACATTGTGTAATTCCAAATAGTAAGTGATACTAAATACTCTAAACCCACCCTTGATTGGGTCACTCTTGCCAGATAGGAAAAATGTAAGGGTAGACATAAACGGATGAATTCTACTGCATGAAGTACGTATGAACAGTGGATGAAAATATCCCTCTCCTCTTCTCCGAGGCTCATCGAAGTGCTCGGCATCGCACTGTGGAAGGGTTTTAGACGCCCACAAGCCCTCCAAGTCGCCATCGCGATCGCCATAGCCACAGTCATGGCGAAGCCCCAAGCCAACGGAGCCAAGCTCCACGACGACCTCGACTCCCTGAACCTAGAGGATGATGAAGAAAAATCCGCGCACGTTAACGGATCCACGGCGGTAAAATAAATAAAATCTCGCGTCCTCTCTCTCCTCCCCCCCCCCAATCCAGTTTTAAGTCCAATTTGATCTCAATTACAGAAATTCGGACGTGGAAGTGATGTGTGAGGTTTGTGGTGCCCAGGACGGCGTAGAAGCGAAGAAGAAGAAGAAAAAAAATAAGAATAAGGGAGGTAGTGCTGCAGCGGTTGTTGTTGATGAGGCTGTTGCTCCTAACAGAACTGCCAATGAAAGTCAGGAGGCCGGAGTTGGCGCTGTTGATGAGGACGATGAGGATGGAGAACCTGGAGGCGATAGTGAAGGTGAGGTTGCAGGAAGGAAGTTCATGTGTGATGGGAAAGTTTTGTGATTGAGGATGATGTGCTCATTTAGGTCTGTCCTTGGGAATTGAAATTCATCAATATTGTGCATTGTAATCCATAACGCGTTGCTTATTGAAGTGGAGATCACTTCCAGTAACCCCCTTGTGCTTTTCTATCCGTTCAAATTACATTCAATGCATAACCTGCGGTGTGTGTTCATGAGCAGAGCCGTTACCCACTCTCCTCTCGCCGGTTATGTAGTCCTCAGTTGTAGGAGTAGTATGTGTCGTTGTCGATAGACTGGATCGAGAAGTTCGAGCATTTTGTAGTTTTCTGACTGTGGTGTTGTTGTATTCTGTGTCTATGCAGAGGCGGCAAAGAAGAAGAAGAAGAAGCCGAAGAGCAAGTAAGTGCTGGATTCCGCTCATGTGTAAAATCTGCTGGTATTGTCAGCATAATTAGATTGTGTGGCACCGGCATCACTGAGCCTGTATAAGGTTTCGTGCATGTAATTAATTGAATTTTTGAATAATTCAGGAAAAAGAAGGCTGGACTGGAGCAAACTGATCCACCATCAATTCCTGTGAAGGATCTCTTCCCTTCAGGCGAGTTTCCAGAGGGCGAGATTCAGCAGTACAAAGACGAGTGAGTTGAATCTCCAGGTTGTGGAGACTTAAGTTTCTGTCAAACTTCTCTTTATATGTTGCATATTGCCCTCAGCCATTTTAGCTTAATTTGGACCGCAAATATGTGACTCTTTATTGCTGCATAAACCTCATTGGTATGCAACTTAGGGGACTCCAATGATTTGGGTTCTGGCCCTTCCAATTTTTGTTCTATGGGAGTTCATTATACTTATCGATAAATATGTTGCATCTATGTATATTGAACCGCTGCAGTAATTTATGGAGGACAACATCAGAGGAGAAGAGAGCACAAGAGAGATTGGAGAAACCTCTGTACAATGCTGTACGACAGGCTGCGGAAGTTCACCGACAGGTAACAAATCATGCCCAACTGTTTCAAGTATCAACCAGGTTCATAGAATCAAAAGACATTGTTATCAAAGTTACTAAGATTTCAATTTCCTATGTGGTTTATGCATTTGTGGTTCAACATGAACTGTGGTTTGGTGGTACTTTGCTTATGGGAGTGAACACACGTGAGCACAAGTACCTTGGCTGATGATGTTGGCATAGAGAACCGTCTGTCCATCACAATGTTTCCGCAGCCATGCCCCAGACTGACAATGCTAGATCTATGGTTGATGTGCAGTTTTAGAAAAAGTTGTGTTGGTGTGTCTACTACTTATCCTGTTTTGCAGGTACGGAAGTATATGCGGACCTATGCCAAACCAGGAGTAGCTATGGTAGACATATGCGAGACTTTAGAGAACATGGTGCGCAAGCTTATTTCAGAGAATGGATTAAAGGCAGGCATTGCCTTTCCCACGGGTTGCTCTTTGAATTGGTAAGCAAAGAGGATCTGTAGGGTACAATATTTTGGTCAATCAAGCTACAGCACACTGCAATGGTTTTGTGGAATCTGTTCCAAGAAGTTCGTTTTACATCTCTTTGCATCTCTCATTTAATGGAGTGAGTTGAGAGTAATAACTCACAAGTCACTGCAACTTGGAGTGGAGGTTGTGCGTGGGATATTGTGAGTAGTAGTCACTCACATTGTTGTCATGCAGGTTCTATGTGGCCTTGTAAGCTAGTACACTGAACATGTGAATTATTTTTCTCCAATTGCATGAGGCACGGAAAGATGTTGCCATCAGCAAAAAATTTGAGCTGATTTTTGACCAATTGGAGTTTACCATTGAATAGGGTAGCAGCACATTGGACTCCTAATACTGGAGACAAAACAGTGCTCCAGTACGATGATGTAATGAAACTGGACTTTGGAACACACATTGAAGGTCAGTTGTATGTTCTGAAAGAGTCCACTAGAATGTAGGTAGGGTGGAATTGTTGGAAGAATTTGCATTGAAGTTGAAGCTTCTGGTTTTTAGAAAGAGTCTTCTGGTAGGAGTGAGGAGCTTTATTGCCATGTTGTGAGAAGTTGCTTAGATATTTCTGATTGTAGACAGTTCCAATCTCAATATCTTGTGGTAAATTGCTACTTCTTCTATTAAGGGGAGTCCTTGAAGACCGGTTGTTTTATTGTTGTGTGACACAGGACGTATAATAGATTGTGCATTTACTATGGCCTTCAACCCACAGTTCGATCCACTTCTTGAGGCTTCACGTGAAGCTACAAATACTGGCATCCGGGTTCGACCCTTTCTTTCTCGATCTGGTCATTAGTGTAACCCTTATTGCCAAGCATCTACAAAGGTCTATTGAAATTCTTAAAATGCCAACTTTTGCAAGGTTCTATCTACATGGTCTTGGAACTACTCCGTTGACTTCAAGAGAATGTGGCTCTATTTAGATTGATGACACTACTTGGCTGATACCTGAACATAATCGAAGGAGAACATTCTGATAATCACGGAAAGGGATGTTGGAATTACAGGAGGCAGGCATTGATGTGAGGCTTGGTGATATTGGAGCTGCAATCCAGGAAACTCTGGAGTCTTATGAAGTGGAGATTGGAGGGAAGACATTCCAGAGTAAGTCTTGAATTTGTAATGAAAGAAAAGTTGGCATTGTGGTTTTAGTTATAGGAAAAGCCCTTTTACTCTACTGACATGAGTGACTTCGACTATCGAATTTATAGTTGTGACCTGAGTTTGTAGTGTTGTTAGTCCTTGCCCACCTGTTTTGTCAAATATTCTATTAGCTTTTGGTCCTGGAAATAATTTAGTTTACTTCTGAATGGCCATTTTGGGTTTTTTTGGTGCATGTACAACAGTCAAGAGTGTCAGGCACTTGAATGGCCACAGTATTGGACCATACCAGATCCATGGTGGCAAATCAGTCCCTATTGTGAAAGGAGGGGAGCAGACCAAGATGGAGGAAGGAGAGTTTTTTGCAATCGAAACTTTTGCCTCCACTGGTAAATTTGAAGTCCTTCATATTTTTTCTGGTGAAATTTTCTTTGACTAGACAGTAACTCTTTCCCCAGGTTTGTAGTGAGTATGGTTCGTTTTTAAACTTTGGAGCAGGCTGTTTGTAGATAATCACTCAACTAAGAAAGTCCAGTTCATCAAATTTTGTCATGTGTTTAAGAATCTATTAGGTTGTGTGCTTAGACAATAGATCCTGATGGGGTATAGTAGTAGAACTGTAGGAATTGAAGAGGTCTTGCGTGCAGTAAGTTTTTGTACATGATGTTTGCTTAATTCCTGACAAATTTGCATTCTTCCAAGATAGTCCGTTTTGTTGTATACGACTTCAGAGATTGCCTTGTATTTCTTCATTTTGTTTCTTCATTATGTTGCTTTTAATTTCTCCATTTGCGTTTCCACCACTTGTGCCCCTAGATGCAAAGAGACAGCTTCTGCTTTTTGAAAATCTAAAGGATTCAGTGGCCTAAAACTGGCTCCAGATTTTTTTGATAGGTTTTCAATGTAGAGGATCTACTCTTTTCTGTTATTATTTATTGAAATTTCTGTTATTATTTGAAATTCTGTGTATCATTTCTACACAGTTTCATCTCACCTGATGTTCATCACCAATCCATATTTATTCAGATGAAATTTCCCAACTGACCCTCAAACAATTCTTTGCTAGAAATTTACTAATCTGGGAAAGTTATGATGTTCTTTACGCGATCATGTTTTCTAGCTTAACCATGTTTTGCAACTCATAATTTTAGCCAAGCAAACTAAGCCCAAGTGAATTCAATTCATATTTGAATATTGGTTAGAATGCTTACAAATGATTTTGGAGGGATTATCCAAAACAAATTCTATTCCAAGCATTCAGATGTTGTTACATGCTCCTTTGTAAGGCAACCCCAAATTGGATCTTCAGTTCATATGTTATGATTGATCTTTGATTTGAGGCCAACCCACGTTTTTCAGAGGTGAATACTACCAAAGTAATAGTTTCCTTGTCTATCCGCGAAGGGTAAGGGACATACATGAGTACTCATGGTGGACGTTGGTTGAGCAGGTAAGGGTTACATAAGGGAAGACTTGGAATGCAGTCACTATATGAAGAATTTTGATGTGGGTCATGTACCTTTACGGTTGCCTCGGGCAAAGCAGCTGCTTGCGACTATAGATAAAAACTTCTCTACTCTTGCATTCTGCCGGCGATATCTGGACCGATTGGGAGAGACGAAATACTTGATGGCCTTGAAGAACCTTTGTGATCAAGGAGTTGTCCAGGTTGGTGCCAAAGTATTGACAGTTTTCTACTGTCTCCTTGTAGCTGTTTCTGTTGGCTGTCTGGTGTTAACCTACACAATTGGGTTTTGTTCATGTGTCTCTGATATCTGTGAATCAAACTAACAGAGTATTTTCTTCTATGCAGCCGTGTCCTCCACTTTGTGATGTGAAGGGAAGCTTTGTGTCCCAACATGAGCATACAATATATCTGCGGCCAACTTGCAAGGAAGTAATGTCACGGGGTGATGACTTCTGATTGATTTTCCAATCAAGGTCCCTTTGATTTCCTGCTGTATCACTTATTAGCAGTGTTCTTGAATTCTGCTGAGCGGAAACTTTGGAGTAGAGTGTTGTCTGACCAAAGTCCTGTTGCAACACCGTCCAATATTTCAAAGAAGAGTTGTTTGGAGCAAAATATGCTCCAGTGTGACTTGGCATTTGTACATTGGAGAGTTGGCAATGAGAGATCAAATTATCCAACCTGGCTACCTGCTTGATAATTAGAGACTTTCCTGATGGTAGTCAAGGTGCAATGTTAGAGATTCTCCTACAGTAGGTTTAGTACTGATGTATATTTATGGCTTTAGCACAGCGTTTGGCTTTGTCATTATTTGTATTCTGTACAGGAATCTATCTGAGCTCGTTTGTATGTATTTAAGCCCATGTTTTCTCTACATGCTTTGTTGTTATTGTGTGGTGGTAGGTGGTCCTGAAATCCACTTTCAGCAATTGTGCCCCAGGAAAAATTTAGTGTATTTTTTTTCTGATCTCAGTTGCTATGTTTTCTAAATAATTTTATATATGTGAATGGACATTTTATTTTATGAGAGTGTTCACAGTATGTTCATGATATGTTCACAGTATTGCTATAAATTGTCCAATTGTAACATATTGAATCACTAAAAATATGTTGAGATGTGTCACTAAAAATATGTTGAGATGTGTCACTGTTTGTTGCAGTCCTTGTGTTCCGGACCAAGGAGTTTTGTGAGTTTGAGTTTTACACAATTCTGAAGCTGTAGGTTTAAAGAGATATCCAGTGGCAGTATCCAGGGGTGGAGCCAGGATTTTGACCCAGGAGGGCTGACTTCAGAATATGGAAATATCCAATGTACATTTTATTTTTAAATTTCAATAGGTGGTCGAATTTGATTATTTATTGAGAGATTTGAACTCATTGAGCTAACATCCCCATAAAAAATTTGATAATGTCGTTAATAACCAAAGCTTTGGCAATGGTCTTTTCGATATAGATGATCATTAGATTGACCATCCAATCATCGCCAATAGACATTGCCAATAGTAAGCAGATGCCCAACTTTCCTTCAATGCACTCGTAGAAAACATTACGAAAAAGAATCGCTGTCAATTTCCCATTGCGGTTCTTTTGACCAGCCTGCTATGCAGTCGCTAAACGACTGCAAATTTTTTTTGGTTTTACCAACTGAAATTTTAGGAATTTGGGGGCTTGTAATATATCGTTAGAAAGGTCTTGCAAACACCTTTCCAACGGTGTATTACACGTCCCGAAATTTTTAACATTGCAGTCGCAAAACAAAAAAGAAAAATCTGTAGTTGTTTTGGCATAGTTTTTTACTACTGATGTCAGGGGGGCTGAGCCCCCCCAGCCCCCCCCCCCCCCGGCTCCGCCCCTGGCAGTATCCACTTGTCATTATGGCATGGCTGCACTGTAAGTATCAAGGCTGGAAGTGCAGGCAATGCAGTATCCAACTAGCCATGACTTTTGCAAAATTTGTTTACTGCTCACATTGAAGGTCTGGCCTCTGGAGCTGCTTGACAAAACAGTAACCCTAAGTGACGTAGGCCTTTCATGATGTCGTTAGACACTCTTGGAATTGCTGCCTTATCAAAGGCGGTCGTGACCTCAGAGCTAACTGAGTCTATTGGCAATAGTTTAGAGGAGTTCTCTGAAGCCTGGGGTTGTAACCTACTCCACACCAATATCAGGGATCTGGTTAGCACTTGAATCTTTACTAGCTAGTGACCATAGCATTGGGTCTGCGGCTCTTAACAATTCTTCAGCTTCATGCGCACAACAGATGCTGTCAACGAGCACAGGCCAGGCTGCATATAAGGTATGTGGGTGTATTCGGGTCGTTTTTTCATTTTCTTCAACTTCTACCAATTAGATTTATGCAACAAAAGTTGTGTTGCATGAGCAAATCTACAGTGAAACATCTGCAAAAACTAGATTGAAAATCGAACCTCCCTTGATTTAGTTATGGTTCTAGGAAGTGCATGTTTGTTGATTTCTTAGCTGGGTACCTAGGTCCTCCCAATTGTGTTCACTATTGAATGTAGAGTAGTTATTTATATTTGAAGACGTAGTCCAATCTCTTTTAAAACATGTGTCTTTATGATGTTTTCTCTTTGATCCTCACCTAACCAAATACCAATCAAATCTAGAATTAAGAAAGCGAGCCACTTAAGACCCATCTATGTTATATCCAACAGTCATTTCCCACACAACTCCAAAACTATACATGTCGGATTCCATCGTGGCTTTTCCCATTGGGGGACATTTCCGGTTGCTGTGTATCCGATAGTGCCAACCATCATAGTGGTCATGGTCTACCAAGTGTGTATGCCCAAGCATTGAAATTGGTGTCCAACAACACGATGTCCCTGTACTGAACACATTGGTGCCATTCTTTATGTAGGAATGTGAGCGCCACGGCCACTCCTGTAAGGATGTGGAGTCATAGTTTTCAAGGAAGTGCGGATTTCAAGCGTTGGACTTGATTACAGGACACATGAAGGTCCATTCATCTAGTCTTCTGTTGGGTGTGTATTCCCAAACGAGCAACGAGTATCCATCTTCATGGCAACATCCTTGCAGTTGAAGTAGGTTTCAGTGACAAATCTGGCTGATGCTGCTCATATCTGCTATAAAACCGTGCTCAATGTGTTCTGTATTTATGCTTATTTATGTATTTATTTTGTATTCATAAATAAGCATGAGTAAATGGTAATCAATGTTCTGTATTTATACTCATGTAATATATATTTATTTAATGGTAGGGGGGCGGGGACTTACCCCTCTTAATTTTGGATTGTTAGCTCGGCCTTTCAAAATCGGGGCATGAGCCTCATTGGGTTGGTTTGAGTTTATGCCAAATTCAATTGGCATGAAAAGAGGTGCATATGTAACCATTTTCACTGAACATCGCAGATAAAATTCCGTTCACACCATGTTTCAACAATGCCTCGTATATAGAGTGGTATTTTGGCAATCACGATTTGCTTCTTATGTGTTTTTCTATACATGGTTGCAACAGTTCAGAGAAGCTCCTAAATAATTTCCTAGCTATCTTGATGGGCTGTCTGATGCTGAAACCACAGAGATGTGCAGATGGACAGGGTGCTCCAGAACTAATGCGAATGCAGATTCTAGAGCAGCAGCATGCTCCGGCTGCTGAAACTTCCTCACAAATAATATTGATGCTCCCATAGACACATGAATTGCACCCTTTTCTTGTCTGATTGAAACAAGGGAACCCTGCAATCACAAAGTGTGTTATTTCACCTCTCACTACTTGGTAACAAGGACATAATAAACCAGAGTTTGTGAAGTAAGAATATTAGAGTTGCACAAGAGGTCCAGGTGCACCTACCAAACTTGGGACATCTCGTAAACTTTTCAAGGATACTGTCTAGATCATTACACGTCCTACATTATGTTTCATGTTAAGACCTGAAGTTTTGATTGTGCTATCAAATCCACCTATCTGAATTTCCAGAATAAAAAGCTATGGGAAAGATCTGAAAGGGAGAAAATTTAGTTCTGGACTCTAAGGCTTAGTGTAACTCTACATCAGTTAGAACCTGTGTTGAAATAAATTTATCATGTCAAGAACAGCTTTCCGAGGAGGGTTAATTGACTTATCAACATAAGGCATAGAGATAGAAAGCTCAGGTGAGGATGTCAACCTTCTGCTTTGAAAGGGCCTGCGTAGCAGGCTGGTTCTGCAAGGCCACACACACATGCTCCCATACTTCATCCAGTTGCAACCTTGTGCTCCACTGGTCTTCGGAATGCCCAGGTCCATCAACACGTGATTCCACGTCCATTCCAGAACCTGCTTCTGTCAGAGCTGAAATATCCATATGGCCAGCATCTGGGTCCTCCTGTCCTTTTGAGAAATTTTCTTCCACGATGATTGTGCAAGAGCTTTCCTGAATCATTTCATTAAATTGGTCGTTGATTTCTAAGACAACCGCTTCCTCAGTTGCCACAACACCCTCATCTAGAGATACGTCTTTTATCTCTTCCCGTGCACCCATCTGGGCTGACGACCCCTCAAATGCCTCTGCTAAAGTGTGTCCAGCTTCTTTGGATGATTCACTACTTCCCTCAACCAAGTGATTAACACCCTGTTCCTCACCTCCACTACCAGGCATCACATCAAAATCCTCAGAAGCTATATCCTGTTGCACCTGGTCGCTAAGAAATACACCTAATTGGACTGAATCTCCCTCCAGGGCAAGAAGTTCATCTGCTCTGTTGCAAACCCAATCTGGTAACCCAGCACCTCTGCCTATAGCAATTGCATGGGACTTAACAGCAAACCCAGGCATTACTGAATGGTCAAATATAACTTCACCATTTTCAAGTTCTGTTGCTTGGAAGTAGTAGTTAGCAATGTTTGGGAACTCTTGATCCAACACATGGAGGCTATGGTAGTGAGTTGAGAAAATGGTCCTTGCTCTCACTTTTTGTGATAAATACTCAATGATTGCTCGAGCAATAACACCTCCTTCTTGGGAGCTGGTCCCTCTGCCAACTTCATCAAGAAGAACTAAAGAATGTGCAGTTGCTCGATTCAAAATATTTGCAGACTCCACCATTTCAACTTTGAAAGTACTCTGTCCTGCTGCCAAATCATCCACTGCACCCACACGAGTATACAAGCCATCTGCTACAGATAACTGACAGAGTTTGGCAGGAACAAAGCAGCCGGCTTGAGCAAGAAGTTGTATTAGCCCTAACTGCCTCAAATAACAGCTCTTCCCACTGGCATTTGGGCCAGTTAAAATGACAAGGTCTGCACGTGGCCACCACTTCTCACATTCACCTGTTAGTGCCTCCCTCAGATCTTCCTCAGTGGATTCCTTGTCTAAGTAGCCAGGTTCTGAGGATCTCGTAGCTGAAGCTTTTTCAAGAGCAGACTCGTAACCCAAGTATGCAGAATTAGGCACAAACGATGAATCTTCTGGTAGGGACAACTCTACCACAGGATGCCGCCCTCCAATGATGGTTATCTCACGGCCATTTTCTAGCATGTGTGGACGGCAATAGTCCCTCCTCACAGCCAGATCTGCAAAGTAACCAGTTGCATTACAAAATGGAAAATGATAGCATGTGCATTTACATCATCATGCTTCCATATCCAAGCTATTCTTGGTGGGGCCACATGTATGGAGTTTATTGCACAGCCTTGCTTTACTTAATGTCCACTCTAAAGTAGGCCCACTCATCAACATGTACTCTAATCATCCTTCCGATACTCCCTTCATATTAGGGTCTCGGCAATAGGCTGGGAGAGTTACATACAAGCAACCTCAAATAGTAAGAGAAGAATATCACACAACTGGTAACAAGAACCATAACAAACCTGCAAATGTAGAGAGCACATCAAGGGCAGCCAATGCTTGAGTAAACTCTCTCACGGTATCCAACAAGGACACTATCTCTTCCTTCAGCAATTTTAGGAGCTCTTCCTCACGTTCAGAAACTTTCACTTCTGCAGCCAGTCTTCGTGTCTCACACTGCAACAGAGATGGAGTGACAAAGCGCTCCTCTGCTTTCAAACTCTGAAGTCTTTGATATTCTTTTGGAATGGCATCTTCCTTCAGCTTACTCTTGCGTATGCTGATATAGTGGCCTATGTTCTTGTTATGACCAACCTGGAGCACATAGTGTTAATGATACTAGTCAATAGATGATGTGCAACATACATGACTTGGATAAGATAATCTTATCCAACTAAAAGGCACCAAAAAAGAACTAGCATTGGGGCATAAGAGTTCGGGATACCAATGAGTGCTGGTATATTTAAATCATGGACTTCAAGGATAGTCATTTCTTTGTACTATGTGAACTATAATTTTCAATTTGTTTGTGCCCTCAGTGTCACTCGTTAAAGTGAAAATCCTCTACAAAACAGAATCACTTATTCAACACAACTTGTCAAACACCATAATCAGCCAAAGAGGTCTCTAGTTGCATATCACAGCATAACTGCAAGAAAAACCTACGTATGTTGCTTACATAGTCTGAAAGATATATTATTGTCCTAGTATCCCTTGCCATGTGTAGAGTCGAGGGTTAAGCCAGTGACGCCCGCATTCATTACTACTCAAGAGCAACCATTAATAACCCAATAGCACATAAGGGCCTCTCACCAGTATTACACAATGTATTTAAAAAATGGTGATAACTAACACAAAGTCAAACCTCTAATGATGGGATGCCAGTGCGTTTGCGCTCTTGCTTTTCAAATTCCTCCAACCAGCTCATGGTTTCATCCAGTTCTTGTTGAAGTTTGTCTAAAATCACATCCACCCCCTCTTTGACCACTCTCCCTGGTTGTACACCGATTCCTTGTTCCTCCTTGACCATCTCCTGCAATATCAACAACTCACATTGGCTCAAACAGTTAAAAGCTCAGCAGATCCCAACTTATCACCTCTCGTACACTGTGACTACAGTTAGTAAAACATCGTGTTGTTCTCTGTTTCATATGACATGAATGGAGCCCCTTAATCAATGTGGAAAAAAAGGAAAGATTTATTTGCCATTAATAATTATGCCCACCTCCACTTTGTTGGCCCACTCCACAGCCAATATAGGGCTGTCAGAAGCAGCAAGAAAGTAAGAGTTTGATGATGCTCCCTTTGATATTTCCGCCAAATCTGGCAAAGTTTGAATTGACTGAGCCAAATCTAACAAATCCCTGAAATAAAACCAGTACACCCAGTATGTGCTTATTAACACCAATAACAATACTGACTTTACACAGATAGGGAACTAACATCTTCAGGTTCCAAAAGGAAATGCCAAGTTTATCCCTAAAGTATTTGGATTGACCTGTGAATATTAACTGACATCCACTTAAATCTGCTGTAATTTGATACTATACTTTACATCAACAAGATGCTACTGTAGTCCACCTATTGCAGCCAAATTTGCAATTACCTTGCATCAGCTCGCTTCCAAGCAATGCGGGCAGCTACGCGCTCAATGTCGCATACACATGAAAGTTCATTGCGGAACTTTGAACGCAGGTCATGGTCGTGCACAAATACCTGAAACAAAAAAGGAAATCACCTTAGCATATAAAAAATACAAGGTATTATATAATCAGCAAGAAAAGATACTGGCACAACTGCCATTCCTAGTCATAAATTTCTTCTTGTTAAGAAAAGCAGCACACTCTGAGCATTAGAGAGCTTCAAACCCTAAACCCTATGTGATCCACACAGTGAGAGGTCCAAGTGTACTACACTCTCTAAAGAATTCTAGAAATATATGATAAGGATAGTACATTGAAGGACAACACAAAACTACAACTTTTACACCTATTACTGTGGCCCACTTCAATTTTGACATATCACAATAATTTGGTCGAAGTAACTTTTCTTGACACACGCCAATTTTGAGCCCACAGTATCATAAGTTCAAAATAGGAATATGGAACCATTGTTATTTCTAAAAACATGTATAACTGTGGGTTGAATAATACAATATCAATGTTTTTATCATTTTATCATTTTATATTTGAATACTAATACTTTATTGATTTATAAAACACCCTAATTTTCAACCCAGGCATAAAATACAATGGAATGCAGTATTTTCTAGTCACATTAACTTTCAACCCACAGTAATGGGTGTAAATGATGTAACTGAAGCAATATGTCAACATTATTTGGTCATCAGTCCCAAGA
Organism: Polytrichum formosum; assembly: GCA_964035585.1. Taxonomy (NCBI): domain Eukaryota; kingdom Viridiplantae; phylum Streptophyta; class Polytrichopsida; order Polytrichales; family Polytrichaceae; genus Polytrichum; species Polytrichum formosum. The sequence goes on along the minus strand of OZ037940.1, from coordinate 1,370,021 downwards.
TAGAAAGCCTGCAACTTCCTGGTAAGCTACATTTCCAAGAGCAAAATACAACAAGTGCGAATAAGAGAGGAAGGTTACTTCAACAGCATCTTGCCGTGTACAAATTTGGTCATAATCAATGAGAGGCCATAGCAGCCAGCGGCGGAGTAAGCGACCCCCCATGGCTGTCTGAGTGTCATCTAAAGCCCACACCACAGACCCCTCCACTTTGCCCCATCGTGATGTCTTGAGCAGCTGTGACAACCAGATATTGACACGCACATTAGTTCAAAGAACCACTGGAACCAACTATGGCTTCTATTCATACGAATACTAGACAAAGTCTCATTGGTAACTCCAAACATTGATTGCACTAGAATTGCTGTTTGAAAATTGACCTTGGAGTTACCTCTAAATGGCTCCTAACAGTGTCATCCATGTGCATAGTATCCATGATGGAGTAATAGCTTGGTTTCTGAAGAGGAATCTCCTCATTAACCAGCTTCTGTGTCTCTTGGACATACCTGACACAGACATGTTGAAATGCACAATAACTTCAATGGTTTAACAGAGAGAAAGAGACAAACTCCATACACTCATTTAAAATGTTCAGAGACATCATATTCTTGCAGATTAGTTCTCACGTCCAGACAACTAGTAAACACTGAGTAAACAAGTAAAATAAGCCAGAATGTGGACTTAAAGTGAATAAAAGAGTTGTGCTGGAAACATCAGGGATTAGGAGACTTGAGGAGGTTCACATATGCATAACATGCGATGACAAGAATGGGTAGATCCTAGGACTTCCTGAAAGTTTGTTCTGTTGACACCCCAACTGTCCTGTTAAATTTTTCAAAAATGATATCTGAATGAAAGGCTCAGATTCACATTGGAAACCAATATTGAGGCACAAAGGAAATGCTCAGGACCAAAGGATGGAGGACAATGTATATAGGATGGGAGCAAGCAGCATACAAAGCTCACCCCAACAGACCGCCTGCTGCCCTGATGGCACGAGATGATCGGAGCAGCCCAAAGGCCTCCAAGGACTCCTCACCAAAGCTGGACTGTAACTTCTGCACCCAAATGAAATATGTTCAAGCTGAGAAAATCTATTCCAGAGAATAGTAAAAAGAACATCGGTCAATAGATAGACATGTTTAACATCAAGTGATTAGCCAACAATCACTACCAATGCAAGCCACCAATTTCCATATACATGACCATACTCTAGAAGGTAGGGCGAATTGATTAACACTCTTACCCCACCCCTTCCTTTCAAGGTGCCTAAGAGGTGACATGCCATCTCAACCTAGTAAGAGTTAGGCACAAAGCACCTGACAACAATGAAACTTTTACTTGCCTTTGATTTCCTTAGAGCTTATTCAACAGGTATTCATACCTTCTCCGCAGCTCCTGGGAAGAATTCTGAAGTAGGTCGACTTGAATAGCACAGACCATTTGGCATTCCAAAAGGTTGCAGAACTCCAGTCTCCTTGTCTTCAACACAAACCACCTGCAGTCATACAGGAGAACTTAAAACAACAAATTGAATGCTTCAGTGAATCCTGTACACATGAATGTTGAGCCCATTGTACACTATCATGCATTATCGGAGTTATGGATATCTATTACACACAGCAACTACAACAAGTTGGACCCAAAGAGATTATTGCAGAGAAAGGTGCAGTAAATAAGCATTTGTGCTAGTTAAGATGGTAGCCAAAACAGCCACTCTACTCTAAACCGCTGCAAACAGGGCTTCCAGATGAGGGACGTGCTTACATTCGCAGGGAAGATAACCTCAGATGGCTGCAAACGGAGGAGCTCGTGCAACAAGGCAGATCTCCCCTGCCCTTGCGTGGCCTGGAACTCTCCTGCCACATTTACAGTTTCTCAGATTCTTGATCAACATGTTCTAGTTATTCATGTGGATTGGTGCTCAAAGAACTCTAGTTTAAATATATCGACTTGTCATCACATTTTCGGACTTTCACATACATTTATAAATGTGATATGGTCAAAGACCCAGTAGATACAATAAAGCCTTCAAAAGCCTAAAGTATAGACTACCTTGTACTGTTAGTATGATCTAGGATACCCAAACTAAAAATATATATATGACGTCATTCACATGTTGCTAAAATCATTGACTTCTAATTTCAGCTTCATACTCTGGTGGAGGTCATGAGAACTTGTCAACAAACAAACAAGGTTGTCAACTTCAGGCCTCAGCCTGAGGACTCGTATGTGATTGTAAAATTGAAGGGTGATAGCAGATAGAAAATACTGAAGATTAGAATACAAAAACATTACTGATCAAATTCATGTACCTGTTGAAATATCAGAGAAGGCTAAACCCCAGGTTCCATTCTCATCCGAGTGGGGAAAAATGGCCACCAAGAAGTTATTGCAAGACCCTTCCAGCATGCCCTCATCCAGGAGAGTACCGGGAGTGAGCACTGCCGCTACTTGCCGTTCGATTGTTGTCCCTCCTTTAGCATCTGTTCCCACTACCTGCAAGAAAGCAACAGTTGAAGTCAGCTCCTCCTCAAATACCAAACCACAAGCATGGTCTACAACCCCTCCACTGCACATAGTAATGCATTTCAGACAAATAGGAATTCACCAAGTAATCTTACGCACTCTATATGACAGATGGTCCAAAGGGAAGGGCCCACAAATGATATCAATATGTTCTCACAGTTTATAGAAACCGAGACAAGATGGTCAACTTCTGCTCCTTACTTTTCATGAGAAAAAACGAATGGCCTTAGCAGGAAGAGTGCACCTCCTTTGGGAGGAGCTCCCAGTCCTGGCAAAAGAATCTCTTCCAACTCCAGTAGGGTTGGATGTGATTTGAATATCAACTACCAAATTATCAAGACACATCATTCTCAACAATTACAAATAAAGCATGCCTGATCTTGTTTGACAACAGCAATGCCTTTGCTGAGAAGAGTACGTAGGTAGACATCAACTTTGTGGTAAGGGACTCCTGCCATGGGCACCTTGCGCTCCAACAGCTGTCACACCAGAAGAAAGAATCAACTCACTGATTTTCAGACCACTACAAAACTTCTCCACTTAGTTGGGGTTCTCTGCTGATGTCTACATGCATTTCAGGCTTACACTTTCAAAATCCGTGTTACAGCATGGATACACTCACACAACTCTCGATAATCTCAACAACTACACACTAATGTGCATCAGATCACAGAACAATCCCATCACATACAAGTGTTTGTGCCGCCTCTATCCTTGAACTTCAGAACAAACCATATGTGATGCAGCCTTAATGCAGACATTTCATTCTCTTATCAATCTTCAACTATTATACTTGATCTGATAATGAATTCTTCAGTTACATTGAGGTAACAACACTCAGACAATGAAACTGTTAAGGTCTCATTTTCACCTTGCCTCCATCCACTGCTGCTAGTCTTATGTTGCATGCATGCGCCAGTCTTTCTGCATCCTCAAAAAACGCCTGTAGAAAACACCTCATATAAAGGTCAAAAATTGAATGCATCCGTTCCATGTTGACATAATAAACAAAAATTTCTACTAAGCATGAATTTTCTCGCCAGAAAAAGCACATACCTCGTAGAAATCCCCCACCCTTGAGAGCAGGAGGTACTTGGGTCGTTGTCGCTTTGTCTCCACATATTGTTTCATCATGGGGCTTAGGAGAGACATATTTACCGAACTTGTGTGCAGATTTTCCTCTTCACGTTTATGATTCTCTCCAAGAATGGCATGTTGGGACTCACTGACCTCTTGGTCTAATGCCGGTTGGACTGCATTTAAATCTTGCATCTCCAAGACAGCAGATTCAGCTAAAGGTACCTGTTCTTCACAATCTGCTACCGTGTGGGCAATATTCCTAATGGCAGTTGTTTGAACATCACCGGTGCTTCGTCGCTTCCCTTTTTTCTTTTTCAACAAAGTGCCACCTAGGTTTAAAGGCTGAAGTGTTCCATCTCCTGCCTGAGACAAGGGCCTGACCTCATCAGCCAATTCTAATCGATACAATCTCACAGTTGAGTCAGTACTTGACTTGTCTAATGGGCGAACTGCCACATGTACATCATTTGATGTTGGGTTTTCTTCTAGATGTACAGCTCCACCTTCATCAAAACTTCTTGATACGTCACAGTTCTGTAATGACACCCCAGCTACAGTCTCATCATTGCCTAATTTTAAACCAAGTGCAGCCTCATACTCCTCGCTGACATTCTCCTGCAAGGTTACAGAAGCAAACAGACCTTCTGATGGGCACACTGCCCCATCTATGGCAGCAGTGCCCCTTCTTAATCCTAGTTGCTCTTCATCTGGGGAATCAAGTAAGGATCCTACAGAAATGTGGTCATCCTTCGCATTCACCTGGTTCCTAGGATGTGACACATACTCCTCAGCAGCCTCCGAAACCTCTTTGACACAGTCAGTGCCCAAAGTGGTCCCTAATAATTCTTCCCCAGGATCTAAACCAGGAATAAATGCCTCTGAAATGTTCTCTTTAACTTCCAACTGATACACCCCCTGTGAGATTGCCTCTACACCTTCACTCATCAAGTTGCCTCTCCCAACTATCCCTTTTGAAGAGGATTCTAGAAACTCATCACTTTGAGAATTTCCAGTAGTCACATGTGCTGCAGCTTTAATGTCATGTGAATGCACATGCGATTTGGTTGATATGCCTATTTTATCTCCCAGAGAAAAATCTACAAAGTTTTCATCAAAGCCCTGTCCAGCTATAGCAGTAGAGATATCAGCCTCCTTTGAAAAAACTTTTGCTGTAATAACAAAAGAGTCCTCAAGCTCAGCAGGATCCATCATAGATTGCTCAAAGAGGGCCACATCTATTTCTTTTGCTGGAGCTGTATACCTATCGTTACTGATCCCAAGTAATAAGTCTGGCTTCAGCTCTATGTCTCCTGCTCTAAAGGCCTGGTCCAAAAGCTTGGAAACAGGCAACTGAAGGTCAATCAACATTAATCCAAACACACTCGCCAGCATGTCCACATCCACACCAGCACGGTGCGCATCTTTGAGCCGAGGAAGCTTGTAGCATTCATAGTACAGAAAGTTTAGATTATAGAGCTTTATCTTTCCTGCAGATCATATAATACGTGAGGACATGCAACACCACAAAGATGTGAGGTTTAGCAATACAGTCAAAAAGGACAAAGTAAGCTTGGAAATATTTGTGAAGCATTCCAAATCCTTACTTTTCAATTAGCTGTAGCAATCAACAGTGTAAACTCAATTCTGAACTCTCCAACAAGGCGAAATGAAGTATGTAAGTACCAAATCGTTTCTTCAGCATCGTCTTTGCAATGTCCATACTGTCCACAAAGTACCAATGAGAAGGGATTTCCATGGAGCATCTATGACACTCCTTCATAATGAAAGGCACGTCAAATCTCCTTCCATTATGTGCAATCAGGATAACATCCGCGTTACCTTTCCGCCGACCCTCAACAAAGTCAATGAATGCTGTCATAACTTCTGTCCAACTGCCATATCAGTATGAACTGTAAGTATACTTTTATTTAACAAAACTTAAGGTTCTCTTGGTGATTCCTGAAAATGAAAAACAACTGTAGCAGGGGGCGTTCAAAAAACCATGATGCCCCACAAACATCCAAGTAGCCAAGTGAAACTTCACCTAACTTAAGGAAAGATACTCAATCCAAATGTTTCTCCAAGGCTCATGACACCTTAATGTTGACAAAAGGAACACACCTTGGTATGTCAATCCGATTTACCATCTCTGAAGTGATTTTATGGATCGCCGTTGCTTCTGCCGGTACAATCTGACCTGGATTCACTAGAGTCTCCAGAGTGCTGCACTCTCCACCAGCCAGGTCGCGACAAGCAAGCTCTACAATTTTAGTCCCTGGCTTCAAGAACCCAGTTGTCTCTATGTCAAACACTATCACTGTTGGTTCAAAATGAGGCTCTCTAGATTGCTGATCTACTCCCATGTTGGAAGACCTCTCCTCCAGTGTTGTCCGGGTGGCTTCTTGGGCAGTATTTTGTTCACGAGTATGTCCAACCCCATCAACTGATCCCATCCTAAAACTATTCGGCCGCTTCAATGAAACCTCATTCACAGAACTGGACATTGACGGTGCTGTGTAGGAGCCTTTATCATCAATGGAAGCCTCCTCACATGATGCTGATGTACATGATTCACCTGACATTGAATTTACTATGGTCCTTATACATCTGGAATCACCCCATAGTGGTAAATAACAATTGGCTAAATTTGACAAGCCCCCCGCAAAATTTGGTTGCAAACTATTATTTTGCATCTGCCGAAAATTGATTACATATCTCAACCCTAGATTGCACATAACACCTTTTCTATTCTTCAATAATGGATCCAAGTGCAACTTGTTGTACTTGTCTCCATTCCTCCAACACCTGCAGTCAATGTGGACACTTAAGAAACAAGTACCACAAAATTTCAAGTCAATTTCTGAACTTGACAAGTATGTAAACCTGCCACAACAATTTAAAAGAGTAGTGCGCTAGCTTGCCTGAGGTGGTATCTCCTGCCCAAGGATGACCCAGGTGAAAGCCAATCACCATTTTCTGTTTTGACAGACGAGAATCCCAACCCTGTGCCAGGTCCAAGGGTTGAAGCATGTCCAAAGTGCCTTAAGCAGCAAGGCATTGTGTAAATATCACAAACAAACATTGAAGCACGGGCTTCTTTGCTTGCTGATGTCCTCAATATACTAGCTTCAACTTCGGCCCCAATATGGTTCCAATCCACCTTGCAGTTGTGCTTCCCAGCACCATGACGGAACCCAGAATGTCTGAGAGCTGCCATGCTCTCCAGACCTGAAGCTCGTCGATGCCGAATGGGCCATCTCTGGCTCATTCTTCTGACTCATCATCAATCCTCATTGCCTCAAAAATCCCATACCTCCAAAACCAAGTTTGCATATCAGTTGATTAGCACTTGAGAGACCCAAACAAAATGCCACGGGCTCACCACAAGCCACAAAGCAGCAACTCAGAAAAAAGAGCCGGAGAAATGCACGCAAGGAGGAAAAGGAAGAAGGTGTAGTAACAAGAAAGAGAAAGAATTTACAATGACATCAAAAGTTTTTGGCCACCCTAGTAAAGATAGCTCTAGTATTCTGAACCATTAATACAACCGAGTCTCAAACCTCAAGCATGCAGGAAACTTTGATTGGTATAAACCCTCCAGTATGTCCTTCTATCGTCAATCTGATCATGGTGTCGGAAATTGGATTTAAACCAATCCACTAGAGACAAACCAGTCATACTAGTGCAGCACATAAAGGTTTGAACTACATATAGCATTATAATTCAGTGTAATGCTTCCACTAGAATTGCAAAGTCGTAATGAGCTCCCAGAATTGCATGGAACTGTAGCACTGATGCTCAAATTTATCGAACAATGTAAACCTTCGACTTCCACTAGAACAATGCTAGCTCACTTTTTGAATTACAGTGATCACTCCCACCACCGGACCCGCTGCGTGCTGAATGCGAGTAAAATTAAAACTAACGAAATGTAAACGAACCAAAACATACTAAATGAGCTCAATTTGTTCAACTTCTTGAAAGAGTATGATCAGTGTCGAGACCACAACTGCTACATACAAGCTGGACGCGCCTCAAAATTCAAATCTACCAAGACAAAAATAAAACAACGTGTCGGAATTAGGATAGCAAAGCACATTTGTAACGAAAGAAAATTACTAGTAAGATCAATGCCAAAACTAGAACCCCTGAGGCTCTAAAGCTCATAAGATTATCGTCATATTTCAGCTCAGAATGCAAGGGCCTTCCAAATGCGTACCCAGGGCAACCAAAATTATGCCAAGTTAGGTTACTTCGTTCAAACTTTCACAACACCAAAACCAATAACAAAAATAAAAACTATAGCAAGCTGAATGCAGCAAAACTTATAATCTACAGCTACAAAGTTAAAACAACCACTCCAATTCGCCATTCAAATCACATATCCACAAATAAGAGCGATTTTTTCAGCTCAAAATGCTCATGGCCATGCAAATGCATATCCAGAGGGGGCTTGAAAAACTCACGTAAATTGCCAAGTGAGCTTACTTCTCTCAACCTCTTATAACAGTAAAATCAGTAACAAAAATCACCAACGTCCCGAGCTGAATATGCACCTACATTTAAAATCTACTCGAACAAAATTACCACGACCACTCCAAATTGCCGTTCTCAGTCACATAACCACAAGTCTAGAAGGATATTTGCGCGCGAAACCTCACAAATTCTTGCAACGAGATCCTTGTAACCCCACAGCTCGTAAGATCGCCATTTTCAGCTAAAATTGCTCACGGCTACGTAAATGCACATCCAGAGTCATTAAAAAGATCTTACCAAAAAATTCAAAGGTCGCGGGCTCCGGGCTCCCGCGGTGCGAATCCCGAGAAACAGCAAAGAGCGGTGGTGCAGGGTTTGAAGAGCAAGGGTTTGGTGCACCATGGCCAGGAGGTTGGAACCCTAATTTGGCTGCGCAGCAAGAAAGCCAAATTCGTTTCGTAAATCCCACTCAGGCGGGCATCATCTCTACTACTCTCCAACTCACCTTCTTTACGATTCATCCCCATCCGCAGCTGAGCCGCTATTCATCCATCCACTAACTAACTTCTGTTTCTCCTTAGCCGGTTGTTCGTGATGACGGTGGTTCAATACTTGGTACTGACGTTAGGGTGCGTTCACACGTGTGGTAGCTTTGCCTACAAAATGGTAACTTTACCTACTTAGGGCCCGGCCACACCAAGTGGTAAGGGCCATTTTACATACGTGACCGTTGACCTTCACTAAAACACGATTTGTGATTTATCATGGTCATGGTCAGCCATCCGAAGACCATAACCAAGAGAAATGCACATCCCATTTTAGAAGCCTTGGTCACGTGTCCTAGTGTAAAGTAGATTTAGACTGGGATATAGTGATTCATTTCAAATGTTAAATGACTAAAATTTTATCTTATTATAATTATATGATATCAAAATAGAAATTCCTCTAACATGGTTTCTTTTATCTTTTGCAGAGACAACTTACTTGGGTTCTCTTGCCACAAAATCCAAGTGACCACCAAAACCTGGATTTTTCTACCAGGTTGTTGTGCATGTATTGTTCCGCCCTAACACCTATAATCAAAGGGTACTTACATTTGTTCCAATCCCTTATGGTTGAAGTCGATGGCACAAATCATGCCTTCCTCTCTTCCAGGTCATGCACAAAACCTACATGTATGATTTTCATACTTGCCTTACCATACAAAAACTATGCCTTTTTGCCCTTTTTCTCTACCAAGCCAACCAATTATGTGGTCCATGTTGTCTATATTTGCCAAAGGAGGACTTCGTCATATCAAGACATGTTTATTATGTGCACTACATTATTGTGGTTGATAATGGGGTTTAATTAGAAGTGAATTGCCCACATTGTCCATGACAACTATTATTTTCTCCAAAATACACACACCTACAATATCACTAACACTTCCGTTGTGCAATTTGTGAAACTTAGGCCTAGGAATTGGTGGGAGGCCTTTGTTTGGCCAGGGCTTCCACCTTGAAATGTCGAAGCACCCCACTAGCCCCATGATTCCATCAATGTAGGCTTTGCAGAACACCCATTCAACGAGTCAAGTGAGTGAACTTGCATAAGAAAGCAACACATGTTGCAAACTCCATTGTATTGGAAATCTCATTGGTGCCATGGACATTCTCCGCTTGAAGGTGCAAAACCCGCCACTAGGTGCCTTCCACCGCAACGACTTGCTTTGGAAACGTGACATGTGGCAAACCCAAACTACATCAAGGAAGAGAAGTTGAAACAATTTGCATATACACCTTTGGGATTGAGTCCCCAATTTCATCAAAGGCCAATAAAGGCGTGGGGATATGGAGACAAAATTCCTCCTACGTGATGCGCATGTTAATATTCTCTATGCACTAAAGGAGTCAAATCATCCAATTTCTATGAATGGCGAAGGTAAGTCTCTTCTATTTCTTTTCCCCAGCCATTCTCCTTCTTTCATTCCGAATTATGGTTTCCTTTTAGTGGTTTGCTTGCCATTTTCTTAGGGTTGCAATCTTTTTTGAACACATATTCATTGCCAACAAACCCCAAGGCAACTCTAAAATTTCCCAGGAGGTCACTCATGCCATGTTACAACCAAAGCGCAAATATTACAAGAAACAAAAGTACATGCCTAATTACAAAGGCCACAAAGGTATGAGGACCGGTGAAATCAAGAAAGGTACTTGAACATATAAGGTATGTAGTCCAATGGTGATCTTAAATGGTTTCTAGCATATATGTACATATTCAAGTAAGAAATGTACATATTTGAAAGAAAATTTATAAGCACCATTTCAAGAATTCATAAGATATTCACTTTCATTCCAAAAACAACAAGACCAACTCACATGTTCTTCATTTGGATTTGCTAATGTTTTCATGTAAGTTTTCTTGGATTGTCAACCCCTACATATGTTGGAATGTTGGAAGTGTCCACTTAAGGCACACTTACCTCAATGGAAATTATAATAAAATAAGAATAACATCAGTGTTTTTTATTTGCACCGACATGAATGGGAGCCCATTCTTCCTTACCTTGATCCCATTTTACCAAGTGATTGGGTAGGTGTACTTCCTACCTTTCGGGAGGTGGGCTCCTTCAAATAATAGTTTCAGGGAGGGATGTCATTTGTGAGTTTTTGAAGAATTAGGTTGGGTGCTTGGGTTCATGGGGGCATGTCAATTGGGTTTGGTTGTTGTCAAGCTTTCTTTTATTTAGGACAAGGTATGTGAGGTATTCTATGGCTATTTGATGTATGTGTTTCATTAATTGTTTGGCTTTTCTCGGGGGTGTTTTGAGTTTTTATAGGGCTTCAAGTGATTGTTTGTATACAATTCCTCGTACCCTTGTTGTGACAGTAATCATGGGCTAGTATACATAGTATGTTGGGCCGTGCATGTGCATGTGTTGGGGAGGCATGTGCATTGTATTAACCATTCCGGGATTGTGATGTCTTGGGGTCAATTGTGTTGGTTGCCAACATTTACTAGGGTATAGCACCTTGTGTGTTCGTTGAATTGGAGTGCGAGGCTATCTGGTGAATTGCTTTGTTGTGTTGGGCTATGTTAAGGTTTTTTTTATGTGTGGGTGGGTGCAAGTGGATAGTAGGTGTGACCATGTGTCAATTTTGTGGTTTGGGCAAAGTGTGTAGTTGGGGTTGGGATATGTTAGTGGCCAGAAGATGTTCTTTCGGTGGTTTCCCATGTATTGGGCATATTGGAATTTTATGGTTTGTGTAATTTTTGTATCTAATATGCCTAAGGCTTTCCATAAGTGGTTTGAGAGTTTTTGATTGATTTGCTCATTAGACACCCAGTTGTCGACGTATGTGAATTTGGATTTTGCAATTCGTTGTTCGTGTTCGCGGTGGTATTTGTTTATGTATGTTTGGAGGTTGTGGATTTCTCCATGATATTCGCTTATTGGGATTTTGTTGAGCCAATAAGGTATGGTGTGTGCAATGTGTATGTGGGGTTTGGGGGTTGGTTTATTATGGGTGGTTCCTTCATTTGCTAGTTGGTATGCAATTTTGTTGCCCAAGATCTAGGTGTGTGCTCTAACTTTTTGTCTTGTTATGTGCCCAAATAAGTTGTCTTGGCAGAAAAGGAAGGCTACCATATCATGAAAATTTGTTCTTAATATTATACAATTTTAGCAAGATCTTCATTTTAGTGATTTGAATTTTTTATTTTCATTAAAAACACCACATCATGGTCTAAGTCCACTTTACACTATGTCCATGACCAAGGCTTTTCGAATTGTGATGTGAAGATCTCTCGGTCATGGTCATTGGACTACCGACCATGACAACAAGAAATCTTAAATCATTTTGTCTTATGACCCTTGGTCACATGTGTTAAACGACCCTCAACCATTGCCTAAATCTCACTCCGTTTTCATCCTCAACTCACTTTCTTTATCCTTCATCCTCATTTGCAACTTGGCGATCATGAATGCATTGATATGTGCAATTAGGCTGCCCCCCATTCTAATTTATCGACATTCCATACTAGCATGAATACTTATTACCACAATACCAAATACAATATTTTATTCTTATTATGAATGCCATAGGAATGATAGACAAAGTCATATTTTTTTGTAATACGATTTTGACCCAAAATAATTTGCATGAGTAAAGAGGCAACCTATTTGCAAAGGTAACCTAATTGCACATATCATTGTGGCTTATGTCACTTTGTGGTTCAATATAAAAATTATTACTTTCTCAAACATGCCACCACCACACCGGTTCTGACCCCATAAACTCACACAATGATGAAGCAGTCATCATCCATCCATTATGCAAATAAGGTTTACATTTTCAACTTGCGTCTCCATGATTGTTGTGATTAGGCCCTAGTTACCGTAGTACTTTGTCAATTTCGGCACAAATAAGTATATCATCAAATGAAGATGCCACGTGTCACCCAGTGGTTGGTTGTACATGTGCCAAAGTTGATGTGGCATGATATGATACTCGATTTCGGCAAGCAAAGTGCCTAAATTGACAAGGTCCTACAATAGTGTGAATGAAAAGCTCAACGTCGGTGGGAGTTCTGCATTGTGGATGGACTTTTCATGCCATGACCAAATCCTATCCGAGCAATACCTAACCTATTCGTAGGGTCATTTCGCACACACGATCGAGGGTCGAGAGTAAGAATGATTTAGGATTTCTTGTGGTCATGGTCTGCAGTCCGAAGAACATGACTAAGAGAAATCCACATCACATTTAAAGACCCTTGGTCACATGATATAGTGTAAAGCGAACTTAGACCGGGACATAGTGGTATCAATAAAAACAAAAACAAAAATGATATATTTAATGTAGAATTTACTAAACATATACATGGTAAAATTGATTTTACTAAAATGTACATTTTTTTTAACATGCCTAGTCACCTTCATGTTCTATTGAGATAGTCTATTTGGATTCTCTCGTCCCAAAATCACGGTGATCACCAACATTATCCATTTCGAGATAGGTAGGAGTTCATGTCACTTTCTCAATCATTTTTTGACGTGCTCACTCTTATTTCTAGTGATCTCGTGTAAAACAAAGTGGGACCGCTACTTAATTGTCAGCCAATGAGAGAGTTTAAAAAGTGGTGGTCATGGTCAATAGTCATTAGTGTAAACATGCCCTTACATGTAACATCCGCTTCTTCAAGAAGCAACAAGAATGTAGAGCCTCTTCATGCACAAGCTACCCATTGCCTATGTTCAAAGGTAGGTTGTAAACCCCTGAACACCAATGTATGTTTACTTATTTTATTATGGTTGTCAAAGTGAAGCTCACAATCATAGGAAGATTCCTTTTCCATGACATTACTTGGATAGAATGTGATTGTCATCCATGAATTCCATAATAATAGTAAGATCGGGAATGATTTTATCCATTTAAAATTTCAATTTTGAGAAATTTGGCAAAGAAAACTCCAATTTACTTTGGTCAAAATATTAATAATTTTGAGACATGAGATCTCTATTCTGCCAAATTAACACACACTACTTTGCATGTTCATGGGAGTTTTCTTGGAAATTCATCTCTTTGAAGCTTGGCAGATAAGTTAGTAGTGGAAGGGGTCATGAGGACCAAGTCTATGAGTTCCTTAATATACTCTTGAAAACCTCTCAATGGAGTGATACTATAAGCTTATCCTTAAGTATTTGCACGTGAATCTCACTCCACTATCCTTTTTTGAAGTTTCCTCTTTACGCTTCATCCTCAACCAACAACTCCACTCATTCATCCATCCAATGACTACCGTTCATTCACAACTTGGCCATGGCTACGCTACTGATGATTGAGTGCGGAATATGACTTGGGGGATGTCCAAGACCTTGTGACCAAAGACCATAACGTTGTGACCAAAGACCGTGTCGCCGTGGTCAATAACCATGTGGCCATGGCCAACAATCACAATGTTGTGGCCCAAAATTATGTGACAAAATAGTTTTTATTTTTTAAATGGCACTTGTTTATGTTGCGTTCATTACATGCTTCTAACAGTTCAATGGTCCTTGGTCACTTTCATGATAAAGATAACACAATTTGGTGAATGTCAAGGACCATGTGACTAAAAATCACATGGCCATGGTCAACAACCACCATGCCATGGACAACAACCATGATGCTATGCATGGCATAAGTTGTGGTCATTATGAAGAAATTTGCGTTTTTGATGGCCAAAGACCACAAATTTTCAATGTTGCAGATTTTGTGTTCAACATAGACAAAGACCATAGCCAATATTCTTTTTAAAAATAAAAATGCCAAAGACCATAAGGCCATGACCGCCAACCATATGACCAAGGACCAAACATCTTGGCACTTGTCTAAGTCAAATTTACCCAAAACCAACACCTAGATTTCTTTCACAATATGTTCATATTAAATATGAAACGTTTGGACATCTAATATAGGCATTCTTGGCTTTAGATTGCCGATAACTTAACTTTCAACCCTTGTAACTTTTGCATACAATATCCATTGTTCTTTAGTGCATTGGAATCCTTTTGATCTTGATAGATAGATAGATAGTCTGCTCATCGCTTATTATGTTGGTTTAAGTTTGCAAGTCTTACCTTATGTTATGCTCATTTACATGTTTCTATCAATCCAATGGTATTTGGTATCATCTTAGTAAATATATGATTTTGAGAATGAACATTGTCATAGGCCAAACTTGAGACCACGATGTCGTGGTTAAAATTATAATGTTGTTTTTCTTGGAATATCAACCACCAATCCACAAACAAAAATTTACACAAGCAAATAATGATACGAGGCGTCTCCCACGGTTACATTGCCTCAAATTTTGATGAATATAAAATTCATGTTGAATATCCAAATGCATGTTTATAATACACGAATGAAATAGTAAATCGTAGCCACAAGTTTAGAGGAAATTTTAGCTCATTTTAATTAACTTCATTCTTATGTGGCATAAAATGTGCATATACCATGCCTTAAGCATCAAAGAAATTAACATATAGATTTTAAATTCTCCAACTAAATTACAACTACCACATGTCCATGTCTCCAAAATCATTGGTCAACTTATACTTTTACTTGAATATTCCCAAGAAACCCTTCCATCGATCGCCCATATATCAACATGCGCCTACGATTTCAAGAACCTTCTTGACACATTGCTCCCAAAAGCGATTGTGCAATCGTAGCCCTCCTAGGTTGGTTGACGGTGCTTGCTAATAGGTCTAAATATGGCAATAATCTTTTGGCATACCATTGTCAACTCTATAGTGTGACCCACAAAATTCAATATCATCCAAGTAACTACCTAGTAGTTGACCCTAATTGCAAGCATCATGCCCCTGTAATGTACCCACATCCTTACCCTAGTTTAGAAGTCTTTCAAATGCACATCATTATCAATCTAATAGAAAAATATATATAACCTACAACTTGGAACTTTTGATGTTAAATATTGTAAGGTGGTAATTCTTGTGCAACGATAATAGTTCAAAATTGTTTTTAGTGTGAAAATAAGCTCCATAGTGTGACCCAATTCTTTTTTTTATCATAATCAATCTAGTGAATTGAACTCACTAAGGCTATGAGCCAAGGGCTAACTACTAAAGGGGGCGCAATAACATGCCTTAATGCATTTACCAACAATCATATTTATGTTGTGAAACTTGTGTTGGATTAACAAATTTATGATGAAGCAAAAGCAAAAATAAGATTGAGGATTGGACCTCCCCTTGCATTGCTTATGATTATTAAATATGCATGCATGTTGATTCTTTAAACAGGCAAATTACCCCTCCCCCCCAATTGTGTCGACTATTGAATCTAGAGCAATTGATAAATTTTGAGCACATGGTCCAATATCTTTTAAACACATGTCTTGTTGGTATCCTTTTTTGGATGTGGCCTAACCACAAACAACTCAAATGTAGGTGTCCAATTAAGATTAAAAAAACAAAACAAAATGAGGCCCCTATAGCTTAATATGAAAAATGTGGTCCTTGCCCATCCAAAACCCTTTATTTTCATACCATACTTTTCAAAACTCTATAATATGGTACTTGCAAAAATGTCACATGTCATGTAAAAATGTCATACATGTCATTTTTTTGAATGTCGGCTTGAATCGGTCTTTGGAGCATTGTTCAAGATTGAAGCCCTCGTATGAGTTTCATTTTGAAGGGCTCTCAAATTTCAGCCCTTCAGTTGAAATGTTGGTTCAAATCCAAGACGTCAATCTAAGAATATAGAAATGAAATACAAAACTCATATTAAACTTGTGCATGAATTTTATATGGTATATGTTTCCAATACAATGTGAAGAATTAAGGATCAACCATCTAACTCCACTTCTTGTAGTGACAATGCCCTATGCTTGTTGGCTCTTGTGGTGGGCAAATTATATCGAGGACTTCAAGTGACGTCTTCGTTTTCAATTTGGGGTTGCGTTTGAAGGGCATTGAAGACTTCAATCTTGAACACTACTTTGGAGGTAGCTTTTGCCAACTACACAAGTTTTTGCCAACTACGAGGTTTTCCAAAGTTCAAGTGCATTTCACAAGACTAGAAATCGAGTCGGGCTTGAAAACCTAAACCATTGTGGTTGTTGCCAATGACATCGTGGTCTTGGGTCATGTGGTATTTGGTATCAACCTATTTCATATCATCTTCTCATGAAGATGACTAGGGACCATTGAATTCTTAGGAACATGTAAGCTAGTGCAACATAGACAAATGCCAAAATATTCTAGTAATAGATAACTTCATTTTTGGCCACAACATTGTGGTCTTTGGTCACAATTTCATGGTTGTTGGCCACCCCTTGGCCACGCCATTATGATATGTGACCATGGCAATATGGTCTTTGGTTTTTTGGTTTTTGGCATCCATTGTTTTGTACTCTTGGCTATATATTTTGTTCATGTTACATACAAAACCCACAACATGTAAAACTTTGTGATCTTTGGCCATCAAAAGATTTTAATTTTTTTATTTAATTTTTTTTTAACAAAGAGCACAATGTATGTTATGGATGGCATCATGGTTGTTGGTTACGACGTTGCATTCATTGCCATAGCCACATGGTCCTTGGCATCTACCAAATTGTATTCCACAATTGAGTATGGCCGCATTGTAGCACTTCTAAGGGCCGCTTTACATACACACCAAATGCCATGACCATGAGAATCTTGAAATCATCCAAAGGCCATAATGTGGGAAATAAAAATTCAATTTGACAAATCCTCCATTGCAGTTGGAAATTGATGCCTTGATCTTCCAAATTACACATCAGACAAACAATGCATGCCATGTGAAAATAGGTTAAAAGAAGCTCAACATTTAATTAACATATACCAAATTTGGGCCATAGCCTAGGAGATAGAGAAGAAAGATCTCATGAGACTATAATATGATAGGAGGGATTATCACCTTAAAAATAAACATACATAAGGGGATTGAAAAACATTGAGAAGGGGGACTATTTTGGAGGGCAACTCAAACCATTTTCTCCTAGAGAAAAGATTGATTTTTTTGGTTGGGAGGGCCAATATCTTGTTAAGAACGTGAAGATTGAAGATTGATCCTAATACTTTGATCTTACCCTAGATGTGAGAACTAGTGGTTATTTGCTAAGAGTAAATTCATCAAGCCATTAACTGCATAACAATTTATGTATGTGATTGTAAGATTAATTTGCAATGACTCTATGTTGATCAATCTCTATATGTGGGACTATGGTATGTGTACCAATTGGTAAAATTATGTGGTTGCAATCTTGAGAGAGGAACTTTGTAATGTTTGTGTCAGTGCACTGGAGTCACTCAGACAATTATTTGTGAGTGATTGTATGTAATTGTTAGCATCTAGAATGGTGGTATTAGCCATATCATCATCTTGGAAGCAAAGTGAGCATTTCACAAAGAATAATATGTTAAGTTGATTGATTATGTGATTGAGTCATTGTGTTAGCAACCTGAAAGGGAAATATATGATGTGTATAATTGAACACACAAATTATTATTTGTGCACAATCTAATTCCAAATAATTGTGAGAATTAAAACTACGATGGTCCGAAATTATTAACTTATTGTGAAATTACATTGACCCATGAAAAGAGGCAATGTTGTGAAATTACATTGACCGATGAAGAGAGGCAATCGTCTGATATGAGAGTGAATAAATGATTACAAACATAAAATTACTTTGAGTATCCAAACTTCAATGTCATCACAAGAATAATTGATTAGAGAATTTACTTGAATCCTTCATCAATGTCATGGAAGGACAATATTGAATGAGCCAAGGAGTAGTCCTAATGGGGACTAATGTCTTGTAATAATCCTATATTGAATAGCATTATCAATAATAATTCTTAAATTATAGTAGATGTCATCATAGTATATGGCATATTCTAATTTGATTGTTATCATGAAATTGTTTGGAGAAGAAGAACGTTGAAAGGTCAATAGTCTGCGACAACTAGAAGGTTAACTTGTAAAGGCCATGGACTACAAAAAGTCACTAAAGAACTCAAGAGATAGAGAAAACTATATCCAAGAGAAATGAAATGATGAAGACTTGGTAAAAAAAACCCCATTGCATGACTATGTAATTAAATCAAGAACTCATGAAGAAAATGAAGAATCTTGGAAGGATGATTCAATTTGCATTGCTTTTTTAAGTTATATTAAAATGGTTTAATGAACACAAGACTATTGAACACACCAAAGTGCCCTTGGCTTTGGTAACGATACTCAAATGAAATACTATTGCCAAGGGTTGCGCCTATGCTTGTGCACCGCACTTGGTCCATTTATAATAAACTCATTGCCACACTATTGCCAGGGGAAATAGTGTGAGGTTGAGTGACTGTCACAATTGCATGTACTGTGATCAAGTGATTTTGAATTTTATGTTTCAAGGAACAACCTGTAACTCCAAATCCTTAACTACCCTGAACTGATCATGTGCTTGTCCTAATCAAACTTATATGAGAAACCTAGATGATATATGAATCACCTTTTAAGTCTTCCATGATCGTTTCCTTGGTTTTTTGTTATATTAGAAAACTAACTACATCAAGCAAGAAAAATGCACATACCTAGCTACACATACAAAGGTACTAACTATTATTAAAAACAAACTCATCCGGAAAATTTGCATGTATATCATTTAATGTGTAGATTTTGCTACTTGATTCATCTTATAGAGACATAAATGATATGATTCCATCCACATTAACCCACACACAATCACAATCATTTCCTGTGATTTGTGGTCCAATCTCTCTCACAACAAAGAGATGAAGGGGTTTCAACATTGAAGATTAGGTGAATGGGGCGATAGGGGCCCAACTCCCTTGAAATATAATTGACATCCATGAATACTTGATCCAAAATCCATTGTGGATATTCATTTCATGAGTGATTTTATCCATCTTTTAATTCTTCGAAAAAAATCAACAATCATCCATCCATTCTTCATAATTGAAGTACATGGTATATGATTTTGGTGTTGTTAGCTAGCCCTTTATTTCCATTATATTTTTTATATACCACTTAGTTAAATTTATAATATTATGTCAAATTTTACATTACATATAAAAATATCTCACACACATAGTACACCCTATAATATATGTAATTATTTAAAAAATACATAATTAATAAATTAAACCCTATATTTTATTGCAAATAATTTTTAGGTTTTTGGCCGATGCTCTCCCTAAGAGTATGACAACTAAGGTGTAATATTGAGAGAGAGGAAAATAATGGTTATGTAAGGACGTTCAGTTCTTACAAAGAATAGAAATAAAAGATTTTTTAACAATGATATTTCAATGGCAAAGTGGCATAAATACATATATGTAGTTGAGAAGGAGTTCCCAACTTGTAGAATTTTTTTGCCTCTAAGAGGGCCAGAAATTCGTGACACTCAAATAAAATCATTAATGATAGCTCATTCATATCATTGGATGACATTAACCACTTTAGTATGACCCTTATGGTATCGGCTCCTTGTCTTAAGGTGACCGAAAATACTTAACTTTGGTATTTTAAGTCATCCCAACCTAATATAAAGGGTGTCAATAAATACAAAGTTTAGTGCATCTAAAAATGAGTGCCTAATATAGAGCGAGTGGGTGCATCATGGGTTGCCAACCGATCAATACTAATCTAAATATTTTTAAGAGACTAACATGCAATTTTATTAAACCATTTAAAGCTCTTTACCCTCTCACCCAACCATCTATGTGTGAACCATTTGCGGATATTTCGGTCTTCTCATCTTTTACCTCGGCTCTTCTCCAACCTTTCAAATTATTTTCTCCCTCTTAAATTTGTTCTTAGATTTGATGGTTGAATTTTGTTGATAAAATTTCTACTCTCGGATCTCAAATATAAAATATTGGAAAAAAATTATTTGTTTTTTTATTATTAATTTTATCAAATTTTTATCAAGAGAGTTGGTTGATTCAGACGATCTCGTATAGAACATTTGTATATTGTTTACTATTAGTTCTTTGGAGTTGTATAATCATATATTTGCCTCAATTTATGAATTGTTTTGGTCTCTTCGAATTCTACACATACCAATTGCAATTGTGTGAAGTTCTACTTATTAAGGTTTCTTTAAAATGGACCTTAATGAACTTCCCGCCGACGGGGTCGCTAAAATAGATGTGCATTGGGCCATTCAGAGAAGAGGTGCCTGTAAAATTTTTCATTGTTTTTGGGTACAATGTAAAAAAATTACGTAAATATTTTTTATAATAAATGATAAATTTTTTATTGGTGTTGAAGGCGGTGGCAAAAGAGGTAGACCGTAGATGGCTAGCCATACAAAAATACATTCAATTATTGTGGAGGAGAATCGAAGGATTAGTCTTTGCGCTTTGTCCAATCCGGTTACGCGGCTAAAACGACAAAATACGAAGGTGAAATCAAGTTGGGCCATTGCCACCAAACGACAATGAAATATTATGCTTCATGATACGGCGGAAAATTCTTTGCCAGAAGAATTGTCCCTCTTGTTTTGTTTTTCATGCGGTCCGTCAAAAATAATTTTGACTTTACGGCGTGGATGATGTAATTTTTAATCCAACCACATGCCTTCAAGCGGAGCAAACCAATTCGGAACCGGATAACGAAATCGAGGTTGCCCTATATCTAACCCCCTTGTATTATTGCCTTAAGTATTAGATTAAACTTGGATTTTTTAGAACTACTAAAGCTTGGTATTTTCGAAACCCTTGAAACAAAGAACCGACGACGTAAGGTAGTACCTAAAGTAGTTTTTGTCATCCGTAAAGATGAAAGAACTCTCGCTAATGAGAATATTTGAGTGTCACGAATTCCCAACCGGTTGGACTAATCTGTGCGAGATTGTGTGAGCTATGTGTATTCGTGGTACCAAAGTAATGGGATTTTTAAGGGTGTCATTATTTACGAGTCTATGTATTTTTTTATTACCTTGGATTTCCGTGTGTATTCAATTTTTTTGTATGGTTATTTTATATCGGAACCATATGATATGATGTACTATGGAGGCTATAAGGAATTTATCAGGATGATTGTGTTGAGTGAAAGGGTGTCTAATGTGGTTGTGTATGACGTATATATTGTTAACGTTTGTCGGTGAATATGTGGATGGCATGGGGGATGTTGGGGGTGTTGGCGAAGGCTAGCCATATGGCATAGTGTTCCGCACGCATAATATTTTGAAAGCCGGGTAGTCGTTCTGCTAGTTGTAGGTTGTTAATTGGGTTGTATACCCAAAATCTTGTTAAGTTTCCATTTATTTTTCCCATCTAGTGGGATGAAGGATTTGTTTGTGTATATACTTTGTAGTGGGTTGTGCTTGAAGGAGTTTTGTTTGTGAAATATTGGTGGAAGGGAGAAGGGGGTTATTTTGTGCATTGGTATGTTGAGGGGGGGTTTGATGATTGGGGAGTTGGACCATTTTATTGAGGTGTTGACTTTGTATGGTTTAGTGGTGATGGCTATGTTGTGCACTACTATATTTAAATTATGTAGTTTATGTATGTTTAATTTAATGTAGTTGTGGCGAGAATGTGTGGTGGGCAGGTCGGGGGTCTCGACTATGTTCACAAATGATTGTTGTACGGGTTAGTTTCTAGTTGATTGTAGTATTATAGCCATTGTGGGACTTGTTGGTATAGGGAAGTGTTTGGGGGGGGGGGGCTGTAACGATGGTATGTATGTGTTGGTGCTTTTTCTCATGATAATTTCTAAAGTGTCCAATCTTTGTGGTTTAAGACCACTATGGTGAGGTTGTGGGGGTCACCTTTGGCTGCCATTCAGGCCCAATGTATGGATTAAGTGATGGTTTAATGATTTGTGAGGTGTGCATAGCCTATGCCATTCCATTTTGATGATAATGAGGTGCCTTGTGAGCCAAATTTAATATCTCAGAGGTGGGGTGAGTTATATCTTGTAGGGGCATATGAGAGGTGAGGAGAAATATGAGTGTGTGAGCTAGGAGGAGTAGATGAAGAGGTTGGTTATTGTGGGGTGTAGGATATGATGTTAGTTGATGAGGAGGAGGTGTTTGAATTCTTCTTGGATTAGAATGGTGGCGCATATATTTAGAAGTCCAACCAACTCAGTTTCAAAGATTTGTGATGGTGGATGTAGTGTGGTTAGTAGGGTTTGTTTGCATTTTTTAAGTGTCCCTCCCAAAGCCATTTTAGTCGTTTTGTGGTGATGGTGGTGATATAGGTTCCATTGTGGTCAAATATTAGTACATTTGTTGGCTTGTATCTATATGGCAAATTGAGTGGCTTGGATGTCTTTGTGGAGGTTGCATTCTTGAATGACAAGGGCAAGTTTTGGTTCTGTAAGGGTGGGCATATCTTGTTTTGATAGGTTGCAAGGTGTTGAAGTCCTTTGGAATTTCATTTATTTTCTTGGTGTTGTATTGATTATGGAGGATTTACTAATGAGAGGTTGTGGTTGTATGTGATGGTCTTTGTTGAGAATGTATTGTTCGTCGACCCATTTTACCGTGTTTCCGTTAGTGGTGGTCCAAGTGCATGATAATTGTTGGTGGTGGGCCATTGCTTCCCAATTGTCTTTTCGCTTTCTATTTCTTTCGTCTATAATGTCTTGTATGGGGATTCCATTTGTTGTTAGTGCTTGATTTTGTTGATTATTTGTGTTTATTGGGTTCGTTTGGGCTTGTGGGTGTTGGGGCGTTGAAAGGGGGGGGGGTGTTGGCTTGCTTGAGGGCGTCTTTGATTGTGAAGGGCAATTCTTTATATTTTGGTGTGAATATTGTAGGCGAGATGATTGTTGTATTGTTTTGGTTTTGGATTTGGTCAAGGGTGGTTATGTTGTATTGGTATAGTTGATTGAGGCATTTTTGCATGTGGGTCTTCACTTCTATGGAATTCTAGATAGTTGTTGTTGGTGAGCCATTGGTTTTCTAGTGGTGTTTTTTGTATGGAAAAGGAGATATCTCGTGTATCTACGTGGATTTCAAATTCCCGTCCCAGTAGCTAGGAAGCAATGTTCAAGATTGAAGCCCTCATACAAGTTTCATTTTGAAGGGTTCTCAAATTTCAGCCCTTCAGTTGAAGGGCTAGTTCAAATCCAAGACATCAATCCAAGAGTATAGAAATGAAATACAAAACTCATATTAAACTTGTGCATGAATTATATGGTACATGTTTCCAATACCATGTGAAGAATTAAGAATCAACCATCTAACTCTACTTCTTGTAGTGATAATGCCCTTCACTTGTTGGTTCTTGTGGCGGGCATATTAGATTGAGGACTTCAAGTGACATCTTCATTTTCAATTTGGGGTTGCGTTTTGAAGGGTTGTTTTGAGAGAGGTATATTTTGGAGGGCCAAATTGCGTTTGAAGGGCATTGAAGACTTCAATCTTGAATACTGGTAGGAAGAGGGTTCGGGTGGTGGGGGATATGGTGCATGCATGATGGGTAGGTTTTGGACAATTGAGGGAGCCGCCATATTTGGTTACAACGTACTCCGTGAGTCCTTGGTAGACTTTCCTTGGTTGTCATTGGTCATTGAGGGCTTGGATGAGTTGTTTGCCCATGCATGTGAGGTAGTCAGATAGGATAGATGTAGTGTTTATGTAGAAGTCTTCTATGTAAAGATGTGTATTGATGGTTGTTGTGTTGTTCGGGGTTTTGCATGTAATGTTGCGTGAGTTTACTTAAGATTTTGTCAACTTTGTGTGTATTTGGTTTGTATAGTCTAGTCCGTAGTATGTATAGTCTATGCCTGGTTCAATGACTATGTTTGGAATCTTGGGTTTAAATTTGGCCTTGTCAGGGCTTCCAATGATGGCGCATTTGGGTAGATTTAAGTCCATGCGTGTTGAGTTGGCAAATTGTTGTAGTTTGGTTATTTGGGGTTGTAGATTTTGGATATTGTCGGAATTTAAGGCTAAGTCATTTGCGTATGTTGTTATGGTGCATGTGTTGTGGGAGGTTTTGAAGTGGTACCCTAGTGTTCCCAACCTCCAACCAACATAGGAGGGGTTCGAGAAATATGATGAAGAGGTAGAGTTTGAGGGTGTCTCCATGTATGGTGTTTGGCTGATGTTTATTTGGGCGGAGAGGGGTTCCAAAGTAATTGCCATGGAATGATGTAGTGGAGTTGGTGTATATGTCGCCTACTATTTTGATGGTGTCACGTGGAAAACCGAGGTCATCCATGATGTCTAGGAGTCTAGCATGGTCTATGGTCTATAGTCTATGCTAGTTTCTACACATTTGTAATTTGTAGAGAATCCAACTTGCACCCAACCTATTGTATGGCTGGGGCGAACCAACCTGTATATTGGTACCTTACCGGGGAGGGCGAACGGCTAGGGATTCGTGGCATTCACTTAAAATCATCCATCCTGGATATCGTGGATGAAGTGGCTTCAATAAAAAAAGCCCCCCTATCGGGTTGAGGGCCGATTCATTTGAATGTGACATCACTAGACATCCGGTAAGGTACCAATGTACGGGTTGGTTCGCCCTAGCCCCTATTGTACCCATGCATATGAATTATTGTCATGGCAACCACCATTTTAACTCCCCCCCCGCCCGTCATGCCATACCCATCACCTCCCTTTCCAAATTGGTCACTCAGCATTAGAGCCCTACATTGGGTGCCCATACCCATGCCCATGGGTTTTGGGTGGGCATGGGTTCGATATTATTGTTCATGGGTGGGCATGGGTGGGCATTGTTTCCCTGCATTGTTTCCCTGCATCCCTGCATCCAACTCCAAATCGGAGTCAAACTTCTCGGATGCAGGGAATACGCTAACCAATAAGCGCTCCGGGTTGAAGCTAGCGACAATGAACGACCTTTTATTTGTCCGATCCAACCAAGACTTGGTGTAGGCGGGTAGCACACATTACACAATTTTTGAATACATTGGCGCAATTTTAATAGCATGGGTGGGCACAAGTCATGCTATGGGTGGCATGGGTGGGCATAGGTTGTTGCTGATGGTTATGGTCTGGGTATGGGTACAAATTTGAAGGAAAATGTCGGGCTCTACTTAGCATGTTTTCATGCACACACCCGCGTTTAAAGGGTAATTAAATTGGGGGGGGGGGGTAGTATGGTGTGCATGGTAGTATTTTTTGGACCCCTTCAATTATAAAAAATAATTGGTTTTGAATATGATGCTACCGTATTCTTATTAGAAAAAAATTGTGCACCAAATTAATGTTTGTTAAAAAAATTCCCTACCGTGAAAGCCCCATTCAAAGTCCAAAATAGACCTCCTAACCGATGGCACAATCAACCTATACAAACATTTATACATGCGGAAATCATAGCATTACAATAGTAGTAGGAGCAAAATGTACCATACTAAGCAAAGAACAAATGAAGCAACATTAACACACAAACAACAAAAGACCAAATGACATACATGAGAACACATGCTATGAGTTGCTACTTGGAGGGTACAACTATGGTTCAATGCTTTACGATAGTGTGTGTAATGCTTTTGCAACAAATGTGTTATGTAACATAGTGTCACATATAGATATGGTTTTCCTGCTTTTTTCTTCCATGCCCTTTGTTATTTAAATTTAAAAAAAAACTTTGAGAAAGAATCAAACCACTATGTTTTTTACACACATGACTTTTACAATTTATTAGGGATTTGTTTTCCCAAAATTTGTTTAGGCAATTATCTAAAAAGAACAAAAGGTGGCCTATGTTTAGTCTCACATTGTCTACTAACTTTTCTAAGTGACTGATAGGGCCTCCCTTGGGATTTCCCCCACCATACCAACCTTTTGCACTTGTAGTTCTCTCATTTTTCCATAATCCAATCGTCTTTCTTTGTCACATCCATGTTTGGCGCCCAGGTTCGCAACTCCCGTATTATATGGCCCTAATTATAATCACTTATAATGCATTTTAGTCCAATCTCAAGTGATATAATTTGTTTTCATGTAGGAAATTCTTGTAGCCCTTCTAACAAGGAATCCAAAAATGTAATTATATATAGGAAATGAATATTTCTTGAAGCATAAAATTGCATTAAAAACCTAATTATATGAGTTTTTTTAATACATGTACCATAGGTCAAACTACCCAAATTTTTGGGCGTTTTAATAAAAAATTAAGATTTTTTTATTATAAATAAAACATTGCCAATGACTTTTAATTTTAATTGGAGGCAACTACTCGTGAGGATCTTTTAGAATTATGCATATGCATAGGTTAAAAAATAGGTGTTTCAATTCTTTATATACATTGTGGAGTTTTTAATAAATTAATTAATATGCAACTCAACTTTTTCTATATCTTATTTAATTTAATTTGATCTTCACCCAACTTTTTGGTCCTTTTAATTTTTTATAATTTGATATAATTTTACAAAAGCCATCCTTTGAAGTTGTTTTTAATCCGATGCCCCCTGCATATAATATGGGAGTTGCGTACCCAGGGTTTGGAGCCTGGGGGGGAGACCTTTGGCAAGTGGCCCTTTTTGGTTGAATTTTATTTTTGTTTTCTAGGCAAGAATAGTGGGAACTGCAAAGTGACGACTACCACCACCACCACCATGCAACAATTTTTGTTTCAAATTTTCAAGAGAGGAGCATTGGCTACAACCATCAGGAGTGACAAAGCCACATGTGGATGACTATACAAACTTTCATGCAAATTTCTATACCTTAATCCAAAAGTTGGTGATTTCATCCATTTTCATGATTTTTGAGGTTTATTTAATACTATTTCATCCATGGAGAATCATAGAATAATAAAACACATTTTTTACTCCCAAAATCACAAATCAACGATAGATAGCTAGATAATAAATCCACTACAAGAAAAACGGTCCTTTACAACTTGTCCATAGTGACTTAAATGGTCCAGAACGACTTATTTCCGCAAGAATTGAGTCGTTCTGGACCATTTAAGTCACTATGGACAAGTTGTAAAGGACCGTTTTTCTTGTTGTGATCGTTGCCACCACGTCTTCCATTGTATATGAATTGTAAACAATCAAAACATTGAAGTCTATTTTGCAAATGTGTCCTTAAGCATTTGTTTTTCTCCACTATATTTCAAATACCAAATAGTGACCGCATACAAGTTAGTTGCATGTGACATTCCAACCTCAAAATTCATTGAAAATGCTAGTCGCAAGACCACACAATCTCCTTAGTGAATATACACTATTTACATGACAACATATATATTAAATATGCAAGATACATAAATAGATACACTAGAGTGTCCACATATACATTGCTTCAACAAGTCTGATTTTGTGTGCTCATCAAATAGAGTGTTGAAATAAAATATCAAATTTTAAGAATGAGCCTAGTTTTTGAATAGAGCAAATGATATATTATAGGTAATAGCATACATTGATACATTTTCGATACAAGAATTTAACTACTTTGCTTTTCGGAAGGATGAGCCTCAATACGCGGAGAAATAACAAACCAATTCCTATTACACAAAAAAATCCACATACTAATGCCGGATAAAAAGAAAGACCTAAATGATGCCACGAATAGGCAGTTGTCATTCCTGCATTTGAGGCTGCTGCAAAAGAAACAAGAACACCTAGTACCGACATTAAGAGGAAAGTAATGGCTATAGCTACTGTCCTTTGTGTGTGCCTCCATTCATCATATAATCCTTCTTGTGACATGGGAAGAGAAGGCATTACTGCAAACATGAGTGATGCAATTGCAAGATAAAATGAAACATTGTTACTTACCACAAATATTCTAATAGATAGTTTTGTAACTTGCACCTCGTCCAAAATAGGATCATAACCAAGAGGTGGTTGTAGTGGACCAACATAAGAAGCAGTTGCAACAAGACCCGCAACCACAAATATTGCATTTGCAGCTGCATTTAGATTTCTTTTGGCTTCGGATACTTCATTTGTAACCTTCTCATGCCACCAGAGGAAAACTCCATCAGGAGCCTCCAACCCAGGTTCCGCAATATCCCCATCATCATCTTTTTGCCAAACGTCAACTCCAGCTTGAAGCAACATGCTCATACACCCTTTTTTCCCGGTGTAGATTTTTCCTTTGATGGAATCAAGATCCTTTTCTATCTTTGATAATGACTCCAATTTAGATATTGTACAAATGTCTTCAAGGAGAATAAATCGCCAACTGATGTCTATGCCTTCATTGTTGCTCAAACAATATGGCATAGTGTCATCTACAGCAAAGTGTAGTGTTGTACATCCACGTACACTTATCATTTGATTGAAATGTGGATTGTCTAGAAACAACCTCAACACCTCCATGTTGCCAGATGATGCAGCCAAGTGCAAAGCAGGCACACAATGATCACCATAGTAATCGGGTTTTGATCGCTTGTTATTCCATTTCCCAACATCGTAAATTTCATCTATCTGTAACCAAAAAAAAAAATTCGATTCAGAATTAGTTATTGTAAGACAACCATATGATTAAGAGCCAATACACCAAGATAAAATTTAGATAGTTGACATAAAAGTTTCAAAGCACTGTTGGTTCTCTTGTATAGCTTGGTGATGTTCTTGTGGCTTCCAAGGAAGAGTAATCTGACGGCCACATTTTCATAGCCAACAGTAAAAAATGAACAGCTGAAGATTGAGATCCTAGTCTACAAGCACACCTTTTTTAAGAGCAACTTCGTTATAGTCGGTTGGCCCATGACTGCAGCAAGTTGCAATGGACTCCACCATGAGCCTCTTCTTTGCTTTTCCTCATGTCCATACACAATAGCTCTATTGAGCATTGCGTTCAAGTTTGTTTTTGGGTCGCAGAGAAGCTCATGTACAGCCTTCGGACAATTATGGAGAATTGCCAAATGCAGGGCACTGGGGCCCCAATGTGTTCCTGTCCTTAAGTTCACACTTGCGTCTTTGTAGAAAGGCTCAAACCATGTGCTTAATACGCGAAGAGTTCCACAAGGTGACTCCATTGAAGCTGCAACATGAAAGAGGGTTCTGCCAATCGCATCCCGCGCATTCACGCAATCCTTTGCATATTGTACCAATTTCTTGTCTCCCTTATTATTTCTTGTCTCCCCCTTCTCCCTCTCTAGCAATTTCTCTTTTAACCACTTCAACACTGTATCCATTGCACAGCGAATGCCATCATCCTTGTCACTTACATTAGATGTGAGTATCACATGCAAAGGTGGCCTGCCTTGTGCATTACGACAGTTGAAAAGGAACCTCAAAACCTCACCACGTTGCAAGACTTCCCCTGATTCCATGCAAGCATCCATGACTGCTCTTACAAAGTCCAACTCATACCTCGTGTCCTCAACACCAAATTTGCAAGCATGGTGGAACAACAACTCTGTGCGTTCCATATCAAAATTGTAATCCTCATCTTTAGCAAACGATGTCCTTAAGTCTTTGAAATGCTCCAGCTCCAGACACTTATCTATTATGCCCCGCACAAACTGCAAAATTTCTTGGTGCCTGGAAGAATGTAATCGTGTTTTAGGATCGGAGGCGGTAGATGACGTGGTCACATGCACAAATGGATTGGGAAGCACAACCATATCAATGGTTGATGTATCTGCAGCGACAGTTCTTAATGCGTCACCTGCACAAGCATCTTGTTCCTTATTCTCCAACTCTTTGATGTACAACAACGAAGGCCCAAACAATAAGCATTCATTGACTTCTTTGATTCCAACAAACTCTGTAGCTAGCTGCCAAGCTGTCACACCCCCACACCTCCAATCCTTTGCTGTCAAGAGCACTGAGTAACGACGATGGAACTCATCCTGTTCTAGGCCACATCCAAATAGTGTCAAAATCTGCACCATCAGTTGCAAACATCCTTGAATGACAGCCACATGCAATACAGTCCGCCCCTGAAGAGCTGTTTGTGTCACTAGAGAAGAGTTTTCCTTCAGAAGATGCATTAGCTTTTTGCAGTCTCTGCTCTCCAAAGCCTCAACCCACTCTGAATCTGCGTCAGCTTCAACCAATTTGTGGCCTCGGCTTGGACTCCGAAGGTCCCTCGCAACGACACGAGCTTCATAAGATGTCCCATTTGTCATCCTACGAAAGCCATGAAAGGTTTAACGTAATTTAGGTGAGTAATCAACTCTCAAATTTGCTGTCTAATCTATAGATTCAATTCAAAATTTTACTAGAATCTCTAGTGCATTTAGCAAGTCAAGAATCGTTCCTGCTCCCAGTCTCAGGGCTATGGAACTTTTATATCCATGTGGAAGAGCATCGGAGCTGGGAGTTCATTTTGCTAAACAAGCCAGACTCGAGACATTTCCAACATTATGTCACATTTGAGAATTTTGAACAATGTGGGAAAATGACACGAGCTTCAAATATGCGCATTTCTTTCTAGATTCTAATCATCGCTCTTGCCCTCATTAACTATGCGTGGCCTACTCAGATGCTACCCTTATGTAAGATAAAAATTGAACATTTCTGGACATCGTAAAATTGACATTGATTGGAATGCAGCACAGTTGTCGAAGAGTGGAAAGACACTAGCTAAAGATCATCGAGGTGTACCTTGAGGTTTGGTCGCAGGAGATTATAACGCAGCGCTCACTTCGAAACAACCACCAGGATCGAGCTGCTCTTCAAATGTTTCTAGATGATCCAAAACTCAGCATCTGATGCAGACGAATGATGCCAGATGCCCAAAGGTGTGAGAAACATCAGGATTTGTTTTGTTTGCTGTGGAGATTCGAAGTTCTGCACATGTAGCAATCGAGACTATGCGTTGCTTTGTTACATCGAGTGCAACAAGCTGTTCTCCTGTGATGGAAAAGGAAAGTGAGAATTTCTCCTTCCTCTGTAGCACAGATTCCTCTTATGCATTCAACTTGTTGTTTTGAGGAGGAAATGTGACCCAACCCTTTTCCTTGAAGGAAACACTCCAAATCCTCCTTGTCATGATCACTACAAAACGAGACTTACATACTTGACCTTCGTAACCTCCTCCTCGAGAGAGCGTTAACACTATGCATGCAGCAGACATCAAGATGAGAATTGGGACTGAATCACTCACCGAATTGGAGCTGAAAGACCAAACTAATTGTGACAGAAGGAGTGGATCTGATTGAAGTACTGTGTAGGAAGTAGCAAGGCAAGTGAGCCCACATTCATTTTCTGGAAATCCGTGTGACAGTCCTGTCGGTAAAGAGTGGAAGGGTCCCGGTAGCTCCTTTGTGGGGTGCAACGCGTATCAATTCTCCTGTGAGAACTAAATGCAATCTATTTAGATTATTAGCTTAGGGCCAGTTTACCATGGACCATGAAGTTGGACCAAAGATGGCTTTTTTCCACGATCTGACTAGATGGTCCAACTTCAGTGGTCTGATTTCTTTAAAAATCAATTTACAAAGCCTTTGGGCCCCTCACTAGGTGTAAACCGAATGTGGACCAAGTGGAATGACCGTGCACCAAAAAGTGAATGCGTTGATTTTTTAATATATGCTCAAAAAGGACAATTTTGAAAAAAATTCAAGTTTGACCATTTTCTTGTCTTGTCTTTTCTTCTCTTATCTTCTTGTTTTCACTTGTTTTCACAGTGGTCAATAACTTTGTATGCTTTGATATCAATATAAGGTAGACAAGTATTAAGTGGCTCATGTTCTTAATCGGACCCTTGTGTTTGATTGGTAAATGGTTTGGTGAGGGTCAAAGAGCAAACATTATAAAATACACATGTTTAAAAGAGATTGGGACTACCTCTTCAAACATTAATAATTGCTCTACACTCAATAGTGAACAAAATTGGGAGGACCTGTGTACCCAGTTAAGAAATCAACAAACCTACACTTTCCTTGTATATGCTTCATATGCTTCATTGTAGAATTGCTAGTGCAACATGAGTTTTGTTGTGTAAATCTGATCGGTTGAAGTTGGAGAACATGAAACATGAACCAAACAACACCCACATACCTTAGAGCATAGACTGTCAGATAGCTACTGTGTGTTGTCCTTTGTCCTATTTTAGACCAAAACGTATTCTATGTCCACATGCAAAACTCACATCACCACTCCTACTGAGGGCCGCTTCACACTATGGCCGTCCAAGTCGAGAGGCCATGGGATTGAGTGGCCAAACTTTGTCGAGAGTCCAAAGAAATGGGCTGAAAATAGCCAATAAAATATAGTATGTGGAACCTTCGGCCGGGCATAGTGTGAAGCCTCCAAAGGCCAAACCCAAAGTCCAAACCGTTGGCCATGAACTCCCACGGCCTCTCGACTTGGACGGCCATAGTGTGAAGCCTCCGAAGGCCAAGCCCAAAGTCCGAACCCAAAGGAGCATTCCACTTTATTCCTTGCTCAAAATAACCCCACCAATCTAACGGCCAAGATCTTGTCAATGATTGATTTTTTAATGCAAACAAACCGACGGCCTCTCGACCATAGTTTGGGTTTCTATTCCCGTCCGACCCAAACTTCCTTCGAGAGTCCGTCGCCTACCTCAAAAAGTAATCATTTTAAATTGCGACGGCCTTTGGACTTTGGCCACAGTGTGAAGGGTCGAGAGGCCGAACTCTTGCTTTCCTGCAATTTGATTGGTGGAAATCGACGGCCTCTCGACCTTCGGCCATAGTGTGAAGCGCCCCTGAGAATATGTTTCAACGCAGCAGCTCAATTGAGGACTATAGTGCAAAATAAGGATGCAACACCTTATACGTCACTCCTCGAGAAAAAACCTCACGCCTTCATATGCAAACATCTCTTGCCATAGCAGTACCTGAGACCTTGTTTAGAACAGGATGAGGGCTACGTTACAAAGTTTCATTTGACGCAAGTATCGACTTCAGTCAAATCCCGATGTAAGTTATTGTACAAAGGCCTGGATTCCAGACTTCCTTTCATGTTATAACATGATAATTATCATCACTCTCAATATCTCAACCTGGGCTCAACACACAGACTTCGTATGAATTTTGAACATAAAAAAGAAAGAGTACTACTAGAGTTACATGCTCTGAAGAGATAGAAGTGCCACTGCACCAAGCAAGGCAATATGTATTCATAACTCCACAGCCGCCTCGAAGTTCCTTTTGTGAAGACCTTGTGTGGAGCCAATGTTTGGGGAGATTTTTGGGCATAACTTAGTTGGTCAAGATCCTAGCTAGTGTTTCCAAATCCAACAGGTTACATCTTGTGATCTTTCGGTTTTTCTTTATTAATTCGAAGTATATTCCATAGATTCTTCTAAAACGACCGGTAACCTTCCTGAAGCCTTGAACTTCAACCGGTTATTTCTCAAACTCAACCGGTTCATATGTAAGTAGTGGGTGGTTCTCCCCATCTGTTGTGTGGAGCATCAATCTGTCCCTTTTTATCAAACAAAAGACTTCTACAGAGGTGCTTGATTCATGGAAGCATAAAGCCTTTGGTTTGCTGTTTGAGATTCGTGGCGACCCATGTTTGGTTCCTTGTGCCATGTCGAGCTATACTTTTAAATCAGCAATTGTTTACCCAACCATATTGGGGTTTTCTAGGCAAATGAATTCCCTAACTAGATAAGGGTCCATCCACACCACCTACTTAAGAGGATTAGCTAACTTATGAGTTAGTAAAGATTAGCTAACCAAAATGCTAGTAAACTAATACCATGGTCAAATCGCTTGCATCACATAGTTAGGAGAATGGGCTAATAATATGAGTTAGTGAGAATCAACTAACTCATATGCTAGCCATTCGAACTCACACCTGCACCCCCCGGTTATGACTAATCAAAGGTTGACTAATTTCATACATGAGTTAAGGTTGATGTGCCAAAGTTTCACTCAACTTACCCAAATTTTGAACACGACACTATCATTTTTGTGACCTACACCATTTGTGTTTCGCAATAATTAATAAGTAATTGATAATAATACTAATTTTCCTAAACTTGAACATCTATAATGGTATTATAATATTATTTATCATTGTAATAGTTTATAGTTTAATATGTATGGTAATTTAAAAAGCAATGTTGGTCCATCTCATAGCGGAATGGAGAAGAAATGGTTAAGTTTTCTCCGCAAAAGCAAGGTTCCAAAAAGAGCCAGCTTCTAGTTTGATAGCTTTTATTTAAACCGAAAAATTAACTAGGTGGTTCGGGCATGAGATTAATTAGCTTTGATATAGGTTAGCTACCTAATATGTTAGCTTATTCTCTTCACCATGTAGTGCACGCACAATATTACTACACTAAATATGATATTTAGTGTCATATGGTATTTAATGTTACTATGGTAGCTTTTTGGATGACACTTCTTATGAATAAGTGAACAAATATTGTCATGGATGATGGATGAGTTCATCCATTGGCCAAAACCCTACCTTCTCTTGTCAGCAACTTGTGATGAAATATTGCCATGGATGAATGAACTCTGGATGAAAAATCACTTGGAGAGGTGTCAGTAATTGCAACACTGTAAATCTACAATCCACAAAAACTACAAGGAATGACAAATAATGTTGGTTAACATTTAGTGTTGGTGACACTATACTGCAGTTTGCAATTAGTATTAAGGAAGACAATTCAGAACTAGTGACACTAAATATCATACTTAGTGTAGTTTTAGTAGTTACTTACTCTAAACCGAAGCCTTAACCAGGAAGTGCGGGTAGACCCTAACCATGTGTGGATTTAAAAGCTTGTCTGTACAAGAAGTTGGGAGAATAAGTCCTAAAATGATGACGTTTGCCTCCCTAGCAAGAGAATGGAGGAAATTTGGGTCAGCTAGTAGGAGTGCCATACAAGTGAACTTCCAACAAACACCTGATACATGCCCGTGCTTGAAGATTGGAGTTATTCTCCTCTCTTTTTTCTTGCTTGATTCATGGTAACCAAGGGTAGATGAAGATATTTGAAAGTGATGCTTTCACATGTTGCACCTTCACAATGAAGTTGCTTTTAGATTTTCTACAAAGAAATAAGGTAGTCAACTCAATCATGATTAGTTAAGCAATTTAGCATATTTGTAGTTTAGGTACAATCACGGGAAAAAAATTCTTCATAGAATTAGAAATAAGAAGCAATTCATATATATTTTAGAAGGTTTTTCGCAAATAACCATATTATTTTGAATTTCTTAAGTGGGTATTGTCTATAGTCATGATACAACTTACTCTCTTTCTAATCACCGATCGGTTATAAAACAAAGAATGCTTGATTCCCGTAATTGATGATTGTAACACCTAACTACGTTTGCAATCTCAACCTGTTGTCAACTAGCCACTGACATTTGGCTAAGTTGGATTTGGACCATGATATGTTAGCATTAATCGAAGATTGATATTGTGTTGTGCACAAAAATAAGTTGGCCTAAGCTATAAAAAGGGATTGGTGGTCGGGAGTGGGTCAACTACCTTACCTCATCTCCTTCAGTTCCTAAACTCCAAAAGTTGACATAGGTGCAATCATAAAAAAAACTTATTTTGTGCAACTATATTGTACATGCAAACCTCCACAAGGACCTTCATAAGATTTTTTACACTAAGAAAGACCCTAGCCAATATTTTTATCAACACTATGTGCAACTAGGTTGGGGTTTTGTGGCACTCAAGTAAAGTCATCCATTACTAAAAACCAAATGAGTTCATCAAGAAGCTTGGAGGGAATTTAGTTTTGCTAAGCACCTTCAAGTTGGCACGTAAGACACCTTTGTCCCCTCGCAGCTATTGTGAAGAATTTGTTACTTTGTACATGGGAAAAAGTGAGAAGGGGCCATGATGTGGCTTCGGATGCTTTAGGCATGTATTCTAACCTCCTAGGAGTTGTCACCAAGGCCAAATGCGGCATTGGATTCCACGTAACTATTTTTATTGATAACATAGGTGTTCACATGTATGATATGTGACAAATCACTGTAATGTATTGTCAAAACTAAATTAATTTTTAATTAGTTGTTCATTTATTTTGCACGAACAAGTTTTTAACATATTCGTAATATATATATATATATAGAGAGAGAGAGAGAGAGAGAGAGAGAGAGAGAGAGAGAGAGAGGTTGATATAAATTAATATAAACATATCATATATTATTTAGGTTTACATTGTGTAAGCATATTGATATGACATACAATATGATTCATTTTAAAATTTTAACTTGTATATTTGATCTCATGATTTGCATCATGATCATCCATCAAACACCTTAAGTAATTCAATATGGTGGATCATCAAAGGTCCATGGATAGGAAATTTTATAAATTTTAAACCAACCCATGATATCTTATCATTTATATAAGATATAAATGTTATTATGCTTATGATAGGCTATAGGCAAGAAAATTTGCCAAAAAATCATCTTTGTTACTAAAGCATAAGAGTATTGTATGGAGTATACAAGAATACATTCTTAAAAATAATAAGGGAGTTTTGTAGAGTTGTTAGGAAGCATCTTCAACCAATTTTTGTAAAAATTCCAAATGAATCGCAGTTTAGGCTATTAGCTTCAAGGTTTGAGCAGTTGCATGATATACCTTGCATCATAAGGGCAATAAATGAGTCACATATTCATGTTTTAGCTGTACTAATTGGCAAACGAAACTACTAGCATAAAAAATATTTTCATTCAATAATTCTATAAGGAATTGTCAAACCAAACTATATATTTTGGAATTAGGAGTTTAGCTGGTTAGGAAGTCTTCAAAATTGGGTTGTTTTTCATGTTATAATAACTAGACATGCATACATAGAAGATAAATTTGAGCCATATAAACTTATAGGAGATGTTGCATATTCGGTGACCCTTGGATGTATTGTCTATTTGAAGGTAGTATTGTTACATTATCCAGAAAGGAGGAAAAATATAATGTTATTCAATCTTCAACTAGAATGTGTGTTGAAAGGGCGTTTGGAATTTTTAAGGGTAGGTGGAGGATGATAATGAAGCACTCTAAAGTACCTTTGGGGAACATGCCCGATATTATAGCAACTTCCATATTATTGTACAATTTGTATATTATAAACAACAAAGGGATTAAAAGTAAATGGACTATTGAAGCATAAAATAAATTAGCTAGAAGAGTATGTGAGGAAGAAAGAGTTGGACCTGCTAAAGTAAAAATAATGATTCTAGCTAAGAAAGATGTTCCAATTGTAGATGAAGTTTATGATGTAGAAGTAGATTTATTTTTGTTCATAGAAAATGAGAAGACAAATTATTTTTTTCCATAAAGGTACAATAATGCATGAATTACCAGCCGAAAGTTAGAGATAATATAAACTACGAAATAAATCCAACGTCTCATAGATAAACAGTGATAGTAAGACAAATACGATAGAAAAATAACTAGAATTTATCTAGGAGAGTAGTAAAGTTTTTATCCATGCTCTTCAACAAATTTATGGATTCTTGGAATAATATAAGAAAAACCCCATAATAACCAACAACTTGTTGTAGTAGAATTTGAATGTTTTTTTAAATTTTTTTTCCTTGTATCGTAGTAGTTGATGGTGTGATAGTTGGTGGTGTAGCATAGTTGTTTGACACGAAGTAAGTGTAGATGGAATAACATCTTCTTCCCATGATTTTGTAGCATTAGCAGGAATTTGGTTGTGCACACTTGTTTTGTTGCCATTTATTTATTTATTGAAAATACCTATATTTTTGTTTCCTATTAGTTCTTGAAATCCCATTAGCCCACTTATCATTCATGTATTCTTTGAGAATAGTTTGTTTTTGTTTTTGGCATGATAATCGAGAACAATTGAAACCTTTAATTGCAGCCATTAATCAAATATGTAATTTGATCCAAAAGTTAACACCTATAGAAAAAAATAGAATGAAAACTCAAAAAACAACCAAGAAGGGTTGAAATTGGTAAATATAAAAACAATTCAACATAATAAAAATTAAGAACATGTTGTACAAAAGAGTAATCTGAGTAGGTGGGGACATAAATATAAGATGGGTTAATGGATAGAAGAAGGAGAAGGAAAGGTTTTGAATGGAAAAGAGATGGGTTCAAAGCCTCTCTAGCACGGAAACAACTAAATATAATAAGTAAACTGCGAAGCCCTTGCGGTAGCGGCCGACGTGGTTCTTGGGGGAGGGGGGATAAAGGAACTTATGGCTAAGGCCAAGGCTTCTACGTCCCCATCATACCGCCAACATGCAATCGCATACATCCTCACTTTCATAAAAATATATAAAATTTAATTAAAAAAATTGAGTAACATTTTAAATTTTTGCCTTATTTTTTGTTGTTTTCTAGAAATTCTTGTCCATCTCGCCTTAAATAGTAATTAAGTGTTTTACTTGATTTTTGCCATGTCCTCTTCTTTTTCATCAGAAGAAATGAGAAGCATATTAAAACCATGTAACATTTGAGAAATCAATGTTCGGTTACTCTTCAATATTGAAGTTGCCATTACTTGCATCCACTGTGATTTTGTGACCACTCTCCTTGTGACTCTCTACATAGTTCATCAATAGCAATATATCCCTTCATGTTTTGAAAAAATAAACTTGACACACTACTATCCAAACCATGCCAAAATAAAGATGCAAGATAAATGAGAGAATGTTGCAAACAACAACATTTTCTATTGTAGTTTCAAAAATTTAATGCTAGTATGTAATAAAAGGACATCACCCTTGTATCTACAACCCAACAAAAAATTTCATTAAAAATAGATTATTACATCATATCTTTGCCATCAGCCCCTACATTTTTCTACCAAAGCACCTCTTTTGCCTCTCTCACCGTAAAACCCGTTGGACCATGTCAATGGATAATATAGGCCTACAAATATGTATTTTGGAGACCTCAATCTTCATGGCCACTCTAGCATTTTTAAAAAACCGAAGTGGTCTCAGGACGAGTTCAACAACCAATCATAGATTTTTCAGGGCCTTGGGATAACATGAACCGTGGTGTAAACAATTCCTTACATTATGAAGTAGTTCTATTTCTTTGAAATGCTATAAAGAAACAAAAATGATGCAGAATGTTTAGGAACCTAAGCTAGATGGGTCTTAAGTGGCTTGTTTTCTTAATTGGACCCTTATATTTGATAGGTATATGGTTCGGTAAGGATGGAAGAACAAACACCATAAAGATGCATGTTTATAAGAAATTAAATTACATCTTCAAATGTTAATAGCTACTCTACACTTGATAGTGAACACAATTGGGAGAACCTATGTATCAGGTTGAGAAATCAACAAACGTGCATTTTCAATGACTATAACTAAATAAGGGGAAATCCGATTTTCAAACTAGTTTTTGCATATGTTTCATCGCAGATTTATTGATGCAGCAAAATTTTGATTGTGTAAATCTAATCAATAGAAGTTGGAAAACATGAAAAATGAACTAAAGAACACCCACATTTCTTAGGAACATCATCCTTTGGTCCTTGGCCTCTTGACTCTAAGTTATGCTCCTAGAAGAAGACCTCCTCCTCCCGCAGACCTTTGAAGATTTGCATGGAATACTAACTGTGTTCATTCAATGATATTATAAAGTACATTAAACATTCCCATCAATGTGAAGCTAATTAATGTGGACCACTTTGATTGTCTATGTACACTATTTATGGTGAATATTGTGGGCATATTTAATATAGTGTGACTTATTCTTCAAAGTAAGTTTGATGCACTATAGTGCAGTCCAAACATTCACCGTTACACATCAACGTAGTGTAGAACCTTACACTAGAGGGAAATTGTTTTGCAGTAACCTCTCCAAATACCCATCCTATGCATGCCGCTTTGATGGAAACTATATTGTTTTGTAAAGTACCAATTTTTTTTGGAAGTCTTATTTTTAAAAGATAGCATTAACCATGAACCTTTTTGGAAAATGGTTTTGTTGAAGTATATTTTTGGAAATATGTTTAATATTCTAATGTAAGGTACAAAACCGCTAACTTAGTAGGATGTGTATGAATTGAACCTCACTTTGTTGGAAATCTCTCAAACGCACACTATTTTCCATTCAATATAAATATTTTAACCTACATTGTAGACCTCTGATGTTATATATAGTGGACCCTTGGAATATAATGTGCATCCACAATGACATCCCCAACATTTTTGGTGTTGATTTCTTCATTTGTAGTGTGGCCCACAATATTTACCACAAATAGTGTGAAGAGGGTGGAGATAATGTGGGCTCAAGACCCCATGTCTTCCCTGACTTAGACGTGCCTAATACGATTACTTACCTTAATCATAGACCTATATTTGAGTGATATCTAGTATGGTGTGGCTCCGAAAATGGATACCACAAAGACTTATGTTTAAAAGAGTTTGAATCGTGTGCTCATGATATGGTAACCTGTGAGCCCAATATGGTGCCCACATTTGCTGTTAGTATCAAAGACCCACTAAACCTAGCACTTTTGCATTTCCTCAAATTGCTTAAAAACATAAAAAGATTGAGGTTCTTAGGTTTTGGTTCAAATTAAGATTGAATACTCAAGTGGTGGTGGTGTTGGAATTTAGGCTGGAAGGCCCAGGTGGATGGTTAGGTTGGTGGTTAGGTAGAATTTGGAGTTGCTTTGTTTGGTTTTTGTGCGAATTGAGAGTTGTAGCTGGAAGTTAATGTTTGTTTAGGACCAGTAGGGGGTTGGTTTAAGGAGGGGGGGACAGCCTCTTCGGAGGGGGAAAACCCTAGATTTCCGGGATCAGGTGACCAGCGGAAGAGGACTCCGAAGGCCAGAGGAGAAGGGGGGCCCCGATCTCGGTTTTCAAGCAGCATGGTTAGTGCAGGATTAGATTCAGGTTACTCAAAGTTGATTTTAGATTCAGGTTACTCAAAGTTGACTTTAGATTCAAGCACTCAGAGTTTATTTCAGATTAGTCACTCCGAATACGATTTCAGGTTCAGCGATTCAAAGTGTGATTTTGGATTCGGCAACTAAAGTTTGATTTCAGGCAGCAATTCAGAATGTGATTTTCGGATTAGGCACTCAAAATGCGATCTCAGACCAGGCACCCCAACTGCCATCTCAGGGGAGGCAACTCAAGGTATGATTTCGGATTCAACGATTAAGAGCCTGATTTCAAGCAGCAACAGAATGTGGGCCAGGAGCGTGGGCCAGGAGCGACTACTCAGATGGGCAGGTTCTGAGGCTGCGGAGTGAATGCCACATCAGCGGATGGCCTACATGACTCCGAGGCTCAACTGCAGAGCTGGGCGAATGTTGAGGCTGGGTCAACAGCTGCTTGCCGAAGGCAGCCAACCGTAGACAACAGGGGCTTGGGCACTTAGCACAGAGGGCCAGAATGTTGAAGTGAATGTTTGAAGGGTGTGGGTGCTGACCCATTGTGCAAGGGCAAGGTCCCAACCACGTGGCAATATAGGAAGGGGGATTAGCGGGTGGTAGGCTAATCAGATGTTAATTAAACCCTAATGATTAAGGAGGCACCTTAGGGCACGGGAAGTGTGATTAGAGTGTGGAGTAGGACACCCATTGTGTAGGAGATTAGAGGAGGAAGAAGGGGTTAGTGTGGTGGCATGTAATAGTCATCATAGGTGCATAAGTGTTTTTCAACACTACTGCCATGTGAGATAAATAATAGAGTGTGTGTTGTATTTAAATTCATTGGAGCATGAGTGTGGAGTTGCCCAGGCTAAGGATCAACAAAAACATGTGAGCCATAAACTTCCACTCGGACTACATACGCAAAGGGTGGGGGTTTATGGCTGACATAAATGGTGCGTCCGCCGGGAGCGAAGCGGAATTAGGAGATTAAGACTTGGAGGCGCGAACTTGAGGGAGAGGAAGGAGCACATGGTGCATGGTAAGCATCTCGCTTGGTTTTGATTTTTGTCATTTGGTTAGGTTAGTTGAATTCCATTTCTTTTTCTTGGAATGGATTGTATTTTTCATTTATGCATTTTGTTTTGAGGAAGGAGCGTGGCTTGAGGTGATGTCCTAAACCTTCTTGGGATGGCATAAGGACATAACATTAATGGCGCGATCACTACCTCACTAAATCTTAGAGGGATAATTAATTTTAGAAAGAGTCAACTTTGACACTCACCTTTGGGTGAGTCTCCAAGTTGGGGTGTTGTGAATTCAATGTGCTAGAGTTAGAATTGTTAATTTTAGAATTGTTAGGGTTAAAGTCAAGTTGAGTCACGGTCGAGTGTGAGGGCTAACTTGCAGGGGAAGGACGAATTGCTTGAGGTATGACATTCTTCAAAGTGAATTCATTAATTAAGTAAGGAAAGATTTTAGTAGTTGTTTTTGTCGTTATCCGTTGTAGAGGGTAATTCCCTAGTCATTGCATTGTGTTGGAGACGA
Source organism: Polytrichum formosum (assembly GCA_964035585.1). Taxonomy (NCBI): domain Eukaryota; kingdom Viridiplantae; phylum Streptophyta; class Polytrichopsida; order Polytrichales; family Polytrichaceae; genus Polytrichum; species Polytrichum formosum. The sequence continues at coordinate 1,327,178 of OZ037940.1, read as the reverse complement.
GAGGGTAATGCCTCGGTCTTTGATGCGGTGCATGGCGAAGGTCAGCCCCTCACTCTCGGTATTGTGGTGAGTGTCAATTCGAGGGAAGAGTTCGGAGGTGATTCTCCGGCTTGACTGAGAATTGACATGAACATGCCTATCCCCTATTTGGAAATTTTCACCTAAGTTGGCATGCAGGTTCTCTTTCCTCACCTCCTCAATTTTAAATACACATCCAGAAAAGTGAAAACATTAAGGAGTGAAGGTAGCAAGGGGTATGTGTGGTCAAGTGAGGGTTGATCGAATGTGTATGAATGCAAGGTAAGACTCGATCTCACAAACCTAAATTGGAGTTAGGATTAGGAAAGAGTACACGTAGAAAAAGATTGTCTAAGATTAGTGAAGTTATAAAAGAGGTGGAAGTTGGTATAGAAAGTTGCTTGAATGTGAGTCTTATTGTTAGTCCAGTGTTAGAAAATTTAGAGGTAGATACTCAACGTGAGGAGGAGGCTACTCCCTCTAGGTTGACTGGAGAGACATTGACGGAGACTGATTCAGCTAGGAAAAAAATTCATGTAGAAGTTGATAGTGGAATAGGAGTGAACACACCTGTCACCATGGCTCAGGAGGGAGAGGGTCCACCTCCCTTTCCACCCATTGATCCATTAGTTAGACCGAGGGGGTTACCCATTCTGGTTCTACAAAACTTGGCGGCGGTGGATATGCCATCCCACCTCCCTAAGTTTTATGGAACTAAGGATGAGGATCCTTCCAGGCACATGGAGAGGTACATTGAGAGGTTGGCTAGTTCTCTTGTCACCAACCCGGGATATTGGTTGGTGTCGTTTCCTACCACTCTAGAAGGTGAAGCCTATGAGTGGTATAGAGATCATGCAGAGGGTCATTTCATAGGATGGGAGCAGATGTAGAAGGAGTTTTTAAATGAATTTAGGCCGGAGGTTAGTCTGAGCACGGCTCTTCGAGCGTTAGCATCCTTAAAGCAAGGAAGGAAAGAGGAGATTTCGACACACATTAGAAGGTTTGATTTAGTGTGTACACGCTTTGTGGGCACAATGCTCAACGATGACACCCTTAAACAATTCTTCATCCAAGGATTTTTTTAAGGCGGGTACCACTAGAGGTGTGTTGGAAAGGAATCCTCAAACTTTGGCGGATGCCAAAGCGGCGGCTAGGGAGATGGAACGCATGGACAGAGATTATGAGAGGTTGTGGCGAAGGGAGGATGAATCAATACCACAATTCATCCCCATTCGTCCGAGAGAAGTGGAGGGACAGCCAGGTAGGCAAGGGAGTCAGGTTCAGTATGCTCTCATTGACACATGTCCATGTCCTCTAGCGGCTAGGGAGCCGACACCACTCTTAGTATTGCCCGCTCCTAAGGTTGATGCACACATTGAGGAGGTGGAGAAAATGTTAGGTGCTAGTCAGTTAGGATTTCAGGAGGCTATGATTAAACAAATGCAGAGTCTTACGGATCAGATGTCATTGATGATTAGGAGTCAGCAGCCGGGTCCTCCTTGCAGATGGATGCAGACGGATTGTCTCGCAATCCAAGTCCTTCAGATGAGGATTTAACTGGAGCCAGGTGGCATGGAGATTGTGATCGTGAGGCGGTGCCGGGTTGGCATGCTGCCACATATATCACAATTATGTCAGGATTGACTGTTGAGATTTTTGTGGAACACCAAAATGAGGAGATCGATAAATCTCTCATTGTTAGTGATGTGTGGGAAGACCATGCGGTCTTGCACAAACTTCAACAAGGGACATATCCCCTTGGACTATCCGCTATGAAGCGAGATAGAGTTAGTCACCGAATAACAAGGTTTCGTTGGACAAATGGCTTGTTATTTCGTGTGTGGCCGGACGGAACGAGGCGCATCGTTCCAAGGCCAGATCAAAGAGCTTCTTTAGTACGGCAAGTGCACGAGGAGCTTGGACATTTTGAAGTGCGAAGGACACACTCTATGTTACGCAACCAATATTGGTGGACTGGTATGTATCAACATGTTGCCACTTATGTTTCCCGGTGTGCAGTATGTAACCGAGTCAGGTCAAGTTTTAATATTTTATCACCTCAACTTCAGCCTTTACCTATTATGGGCTTGGGATATCGTTGGTCTTTGGATTTTGCCGGACCGCTTACTGTCACTCCACGTGGGGCAAAGTATGTACTTGTGATGGTGGAGCATTTTAGTAAGTGGATTGAATTCGTGGCTCTTCCCCAAAATTCCTCAGAATTGACAGCTATGGTATTTCTTGATCGAGTTTTGGCATGGTTTTGGAGCACCTGCAGAGGTCTTCACGGATCAAGGGAGATAATTTCTTGGATCTTTCGAGGCTTTGTGTACCAAGGCTTTGATTGATCATCAAACAACCTCCAGAGATCACCCTGAGGCAGATGGCTTAGCTGAACGAGTTGTTCAGACTGTCAAGCGCGGTTTACGTAAGTATAGATTGCTTCATGGCAACCATCGCAATTGGGAATGTTATCATGGATAGCAATGGATTACCGTTTCAGCAGGCAAACATCTTTGACATCTTATAGTCCTTACCAGCTATTGTATGGTCGGGAACCAATTTTACCTAGCTCTGTGCGAGAGAAATTGGCTCCTATGGTAAATTTGGATGATCCAAATGTTTGGGCTCAATGTCTTCATGATCGAGCAAAGTTCTTTCAGAAGGCCATGCCTATGGCCATAGAATACTTAAATATAGCTCAACATCGTGATACATTACGGTATGTCCGGATCCGCAGTGGAGCTTATCGACCTCAGGTTCGTAGATTTTCCAAAGGGAATTATGTTTACTTGCAACGGGAGGCGCCTACGACATTGCATGTCAAGGCTGGGCGCACAATTTTGCGGGTATAAGATGTTTTACCAAGTGGTATATTATTGCTTGAAGACAAGGATGGACGGGAATGTCGTGAGCATTTAAAGAATTGTGCTCCATGTCACCTTCTCATCGACGGCTCTATGCATCCCGAGTTGGCGGTTGTACCACAGGGTCTGCCTTGTTATGTGTGTGGAGAAAAGAAAAGAGCTGCAACAATGTTATTGTACGACCAATGTCAACGTGGATGGCACATGGCATGTTTAACACCTTCCCTTTTTACTCTTCCTTTTGGCAATTGGGTTTGTCCTCGTTGTCGGAAATCCTCCCATTCCATGGCCGTTAATGATCATGATTGAGGATTTTGTGGATGTTTGCCACATGTCTTAGTGGTAAAGTTGTTATGTAGTTGGTCGGTAGTTTTATGGGATTCAAAATCACATTGGGAGAGTTATCAAAGAATTCAACATAAATTATTGAAGGCGATTAAGGATGGGGCTCACATTGTACCCAGCCTATAGTTCTTGGGTTACTTTCTCAACCATGAGTTTAATTCCTTAGATTACCACTACACCAACGGGTGCAGTTCTGGTTTAATGAGCCAAAGGACGTGTTGACAGTCCTTAAAAACTGTACCACCTTGACTTTGAAATTACATTACAAAATAAAATGAATAGCAATTCACGTTCTTTCTTCGCCAAAAGTTTGTCTATATCATATATTCAATATCTAATTAGGTTTATTTCATGTAAGTAGTCTATAACTAATTTATTTTGATGCTTACAACAATCTTAAGTAGCTGTTGACAGCTGCTTAAAAATTTCAAACGTGCTTAAGGCAATCTAAATCTTCATAATTTGTATTGAAATGTTGACAATGTTGTATTAACAACTTGGTCAAGGGCAACATAACTTCAAACACCTCACAAGTTATGCCATGTTTTGTGAAACTGCATCTAAAATTTTGTGTTTCAAACGCATTTTTCAACCTTTAAATGAATTCTTTTGAAAATGGTGCCTAAAAAGAAGTTGTTTGTTTTATTGCATATGAGGGCATGGATGTGTTTTCCATGATAATATGCTTCATATGTATAATATTTAATTTTTTAAGATAATATATTGCCTGAAAAAATGAAAAAAGTCCTAGTAAGTGGCCCTAGTAAGTGGCCCAAATAAGTGGCGGGGTTGGCTCATTAAACCAAAACCATACCCCAACATGGATAAATACAGATGTAGCAACAACTTCATCATGTTCAACACCTCTACCGATGAGTGTGTTTGTTCCTAGCTGATTGGAGGGGCTCCTTATCTGCTAGGAGGGGCACTTGAAGAGGTGGTTGTTTAGCATATTAGTTTGCTATATTTATTTTGCTAATTGATGTTGATGACGACACTCGATCTGTTGTGTTTAACGATCTTAGTTTACACGACAACCCGGTGTAGTAGCTTTCTCATACAATCGCCTCAAATATGTGGAAAGCATGCTCGTGGCGAAATATCTCGCCTTTGATGTGTAGTCGGAGGTTACGGGATTTTGTCACTAATTCGTATTCTTTTTCTATCTTTCCTATCACTTTCTCGCCATCTTCCATCTCTATGGCGAATTCTCGGCTACCTTGAAGGAGTACGATTCCGTCTCGTTGGGGGTGTTGAAGGTGTACCTTGATGAAGCCTGCCCAATTCTTGGTGACGGCGTTGAAACCAATGTCAAGGGGGTTGGAGTATGTCGTGCCGAAGGGAATGCCCATTTGTCGGAGTCACTCTAAGCATGCTCCTCTCGCCTCTTGTCTACTCATGCCCTTGAAGCCATAGTCATTTCGGATGGTGATGTGGAAGCCTTCGGATAGGCTGGTTGTGGGGTCAATCTTCTCTTGCCTCGGGAGTTGGGTGAAGTGGAGACGGTTGTCGGGTACCGCATCCGGCCTCTCATTTGGGTAGTATGCTTGTGGCACTCGCGGCTCGGGGAGATCACTCCATTGTAGAGTTGAACAACCACGTGCGATCATTTTAGATGTAAAAAATGTAAAAAATGTAAAAATCATCACCAAAATGGGTCACAATTTTATCAATTCTTTTTCATGAGTAGATATAAATGGTACATGTTACATAGTAAAAAATGGTGACTAAATTTGATGATTTGTTTTTTTAATAAAACATACCGTTTCTAACTAGAATGACGCAGAATTGAACTAAAAAAATTGCTACAATTAATGAATATGACTAAAAATTTCAAAAAATATATACAAAAGATACCATCAATGGTTGTGTATATGTAGAAAAAATATCGTAAAATTTAAAATTATTTATGACATGTAATATAGGGGTAGCAAACTTTGTTCGCACGTGGTGTTCAACTCTACAATGGAGTGATCTCCCCGAGACTCGCGGGAAAAACTCTTCGGAATGTCTTGAAGTCGATGATCTCTCTTGAAGGGGTCCTTAGTCTTACGAATTCTTCGTGGGTGCGGTGTTCGTGTATGATTTCCTTGCCCTTTTGTGTTGTGATGGCTTCGTGGATGGGAAAACCTAAACACATGTGTGAGACTATATCTATGTTTGGAATGTCTTCTTTGGTCCTCATGCTTTGGGGTTTGCTTGCACTGGAGGGGGTCACGTGTCCTCCCGTTTTGCTCCTCCGCCTTTTAGCACTTTGTGTGTCAATTGTAATTTCTTTCCTTGGGCTCTTGTGTGAGTTTGGGGGTGTCGCTTCGGCTAGGTTGATGGTGTCTAGTCGAGTTGTTGAAATGGCGGCTTGATTGGGGACGGCGGTGTATTCGTCATGTGACGATGAGAGCTGGAGTGAGCTTCCCCCATGCTCGGGGGAGACGTCCTCTAGCTGCATGTCAATGTCGTAGTCATTAGAGGGGGGCCTTCCCCTTTATGACCGTTGGCTGGCTTGCTTGGGGGTCAGTTGTCCTTCTTTCGTCCTCATCACTGTATTCGGGATGAGGGAACGTCTCCTTCCGCTGCTTCTAGTTCTGGTGCCGACCTGCTCTTGGTTTCGGTGCTGGTCCGCTCCTTCGTCCCCTCCCACGCTCACTGCTGGCCCCCCAGCCCTGCCACCGCTCCGTGTTGTGCCACCGGTGCCGCTCCTGCTTGGGGCTCTTGTTCCTGTCTCCGGGCTATGTGTGCGGCCGCTGTTGCCCTTCGTCCTGGTCTTGTGATTTTCTTCTATTCCTGAGTTGGCTAGTGATTGACGAGTGCGGTGAGTGGTAGGAGGGTCGGCATTGTTGGGTGCCATTGTAGTGTGGGTTGAGTTTGGAAAGAAGATGAGGAGCTGAGTGATGAAGAGTGTGGGGCGTGGGGGTATTTGAAGGAATGGAAGTGGGTGTGGGTTTCTTTGTGGATCTTGGGTGGCCCATTGTATGCGTGTGTAGTTGGTGGCAGGCTGGGGCATCGAGTTTGGTGGGTGGCGGTTTGTCCTTGTTGGGGTTGTGTTCTATCGATTGTTGTGTTCGTGGTCTTTGCTTCGGCGTTGTGCTCGTGTCGGATGCGAAATTTTGTGGCGAGTGTGTGGGCAGCAGGTTGGTACTAGGGTGGGGATGTGCTGGCGTGCTAGGGTGGGGCTGTCCTGGGAGGTTCGCGCGCGGCGGTTGCTGCTGTGATTTAGGTTTGTGTTGATGCGTTTTCGGCGCTTGAGACAGAGATCTTGAGATTCTGTGTGGTATTGCGGTGCAGGTGTCGAGTTTGGGGTGTGCAAGTGTACTGTGCTTAGTCTGAACTGATGTGTGGACAAATGTTGTGTTGGGTGGCGGTTTTCTTTTTTTGGGTTTGCTTGGTGTGGGTATTGGCGTTTTGTGGGGTTTCGATGTGTAGTCTTTAGCAAGGGTTGTGATTTTTTGCGGTTTTTATGGTGTTTTTTGTGGGTTTTAGTATGGATCTGATATGGATGCGGCTGGCTCTTGGCCGTGTAGAGGGGCAAGGGGCGTCCATGTTGCTTTTGATAAGGTAAGCTTATACATGTTGTGTTGGTTTGTTGTCTCCTTTTGGTGTAAGTATTTGCTTGTTGGTAGGTGCCATTATTTTTGCTTACCTTTGTGTGTGTGCCTTTGTGGTTTGTGGGTGGCGATGGCGATATCCTTATGTATGGAGCGCATTTCAATCGTGGAGGTGGTGCTAGGTGGTGGCTTGGTGTATAAGTTGTAGGGGTGGGCATTGATGAGTGGTAGATTGTAGCTAGGATTGATGAGTGGCAGCTTAGTGGGTATATTGTGGGAGTTGGCATTGGTGGGAAGATTATGGAGGGTGGCTTTGATGGGTGAGCATTGTGGTGTGTGCAAGCACACATTGTGTTGGTGCTTATGAGCACCCATAATATGAATAGCAACACAACTTTGGTGTTGAGGGCGTATGTTGATGTTGATGCTCCTTTTTTTCTCTCCTCCTTCAGATCTGAATCTGCTCGTCTGCCCCAGTGTTTGTGTTTGTTTGTTGCCTTGTTAGGGTTTGTGGGTGTAGATCTAGGGTTTGTCTCTCCTCTTGTTCTCCAACTTGCGCTTTCTGCTGGCTGGGGTGGGGTTGTCTGTGGCCTTCATCTCCGGTTACTTGCGCGGCTTTGGCGACGGCGTCTACTGTTGTCGAGTTTTTGTGTTGGTTTCTTCGTGCCTCCTGTGTTGCTAGTTCTTGATCTGTCTCTGTGTGTGTGTGGTCGCGTACTCTGCTGGTGCGACAGCAGAGACGGCTTCCATCTTTTCCCCTAACTTCAAATTTTCACATAAAGAATATATGGTAGTTTACTTCACATCCGTACCGTTGGATTTCGAGACTATGTTTTGCTACATAACAAAAAAATTCAGCACTTGGTGCTGGAAATGCCCGAAATGAAATGTGAAGGCTTGAGCGTTTAGGGGTTAAGCATTTAAGGGTTAAGTTCCATAATAAATGGGTCCATGCACATAGCCCAATATCACTAGAACACATGTATTCTTCATGTCGATTCTTAAGCCTCTCAAATATACACCACTCAAATATAGGCACATAATGAAGAAGAAGGATGTACTAATGCCTAATAAATGTCTGCCAAGGGAGCAAGCACGGTCAAGTATATCGAAAAAGTGCTCCGGATTACTAAAACCATCAAGTTTTTGGTCAACGCCTAAAAAGAAGTAGCAAAAAGTTGTTTAAATTGGATTTTTTTTCATGGTGCCCTCTATTGTTGTGTTAGGTACTCACAAATAAAATATCAAGATGAGATCTCTAAATTTTATCTTTAAAAGTATTGCTCGAAAGGTAATAGCTAATTCTATTTTTTGATGTAGATTTCATGACTTTAAATATTTTGAAGTTGGATTTTTTTATATTCCTTGAATTCATTATAAACTCGAGGGCACCATTACAAGAGTTTCTAAAACGAACATCAATTTAATGTAATTTATCATGTTTTAAACAAATTTCAAACAATTACATGTTCAATATATCTACTTGCACCATCTTCTAAAATATGTAGAGTTTTCTTGAAAAAAATTCAATCAACATAAATTGCTTGGCTTTGTAGATCAATGTGTTTTTTCAAATGTTTATGATTTTTTCCTTCGCAAAATTCAAAGTTGGTATATATTTTTGAATCACTTTCACTTAAACCTATGCATGGGTAATGGAATTATGTACTTGACCATGCTTGCGCCCTCAATGTAGATTTCAAATTCCGGAAAAGCACGTGGCCATTTTGCATATTTATTTTACATACGAGGACTGGAGTTTACAAGAATATAAAATGGAGTTCCAATTGTGGATAATTTTCTAACATATATTTCTTTGGCATAAAGAGCAAGTGCAAAACATACCCCCCTTTCCTTAATGCCGAAGACTAAAAAACTGGATGATAGTGGAGAGGTACCCAAAACCAAATAGAGTTGTTGACAATTCAATTCCTAGTTGTGAAATCTTCTCTCTACTTGATGGAAAAACTAGCTAGATGATGACGCACCTCATGTGTTCCCCCCCAAAAAAACAGAACCCCCTTTCCTCCTAGGGTTTCCTATTACTGAACGTTCACTTGTTGCAAGTTGCACTAGGACTTCAGAGTTGGATAATAAGCTCTTGCAAGCTGTGTTGCGGATGGGGCATTTCTAACAAATCTGTAGTTGCTTTCTCAGCTTCTTGGTTACTCATGGATTCTAAGTCTGGGCAAGGATGGAACAAAATTTCAAGTTACAGAAGCCGTTCCTGGAGGCTGACTGCATTAGTTTGCTGCCGCAAACAATTTAGGTCATCAGAATCTCTGATCAAATCATCACTACTATATTCATCTTAGAGGTAATAATTACCTCGCCACTTGCAACCACTTATTCGTATCCAAAACATTGACAATTTTATGATTTCTGTGCAGATATACATTGACAGATTCACAGTATTCATAGACAGTTCTAATTCACAAATATCATACATCTGTACTCAACATCAACATGATACAAACTACTTAGGTGGCGCCACTGAGTAAGTGATTATTCTAGAAAGTTCTATCTAACTACACTAAATATACCAATTAGTGAGGATGGTAATAATTCAAGTCGCACGCACAATCAAGTCAAATCACAAACTTACCAAAAGCTAAAGTTGCTACTGAATGACACTAAATTTATGACTACAGTAAATTCTATGCTCATTTATCATAAATTTCAAGAAAATTAGTGCGTGCTTGTTGATGAGTCTGTGCCACATGCTTGTCTGTGAATAGTGCCAAGTGCCAATACATGTAGTGATTAGTGCCAAGTGCCGGTACTTAAGTGAAAATGCCAAGTGCCGAATAGAACAATGCTTCCTAGTCTTAGATCTAAGATCTTTTGGTGGCACTAATTCATAGCATAAAGGAATTCAGTATCACCTTCACTAATTTCCCACTCAATAATTGGTACATTTAGTGTAGTTACTACTTCAACTAACTAAACAGTTCCCTAAGCTAAACTGAGCTAACTAGAATATGTTCTTACGATAGACATGCCATAGAAACTCAGGGACGTTCAAACAATTGGACCATACATATTAAACATCAGAGGTAAGTAAATGAAGTATTCTCGTCCTGCTTCTGGAAGACTCTAGAGAAATGTTATGTAACCAAAAGTCTCACAACTTAAACAAGGCAAGCCGGGATGCAATACGAGGGTTTTATTTTCTCAGGTGAAACAACTCCAGGAATCTTGACAAAAAGCTTTTTGCCGGAGTTCCGGAAAAATTTCGTGATATACATTTCATCTTGAGCTCCCCGTCCTTGCAAAAGAATGTAATGACTTTAAAGTCTACAATGTCATCTGATGTAAATATCAAGCTACCGATGGTGGCCGATGCAATTAAATATTCTCGGTATGTAGCATTTGGATCAATGCTACAAGTGAAAGACTCCCCATGACTTATTTCGGCTACTTTGGTATACACTCCGGCATTGCCTTCGGAGAGTGTGAGAGGATAATGTGAATCATTAACAATCTTTGTTGCCAACATTTTCCGCCACAGCCTGAAATCTGCAAATGAGCAAATAGATGAAAAAAACACTTAAGATCGAGATGGATTAATCAAAGCTGTTAGATAAACTAGAACGCAGACCCAATAGAAACATTCCATAGCATCGGACAAGAAATATATCTGTACCTTAAAGAATCTTCTCACACATTCTGTTAAGCGCTCACAGGTACTTCCTCCTTTTCTAAGTGATGAATATTTGGATGGAATGAGAGCTTCCGCATAATGTGTGCCTCATTCACAAGATTACATTAGCAAAGTTGTATGTATTTCATTCCTTTGTATACCTCTTGCTCTGCTTTGTGATGTGCTTCTCTAGTGACCAAATCCTACAGCCTTAAGTTTCATGTGAGGTAAACATAGCACCTGCTAATCATAACTTGAAAGAAGTATCATGCTGAAGAAAAGATCAAGACAGAGGGTCGATCGTAAGACGTAGCAAATCTGGTGTATGAACTCAACACACTTTAAACTGATGTAACTATCTAGAGGATTAGTCTCTTAATTGAGGATAGGTTACATACATAGGAAGCAACCTTAACGTAGAAATACAAATCTAGGACATCCTATCGAAATCCTATCTTTATGCACTTTGATCTGCGGATAAGTAAAAACCACTCCTATTGCATGATAACGACAGAAATTGTAAGAAGTCTGCAAAGACATCGGAAGAGCATATCCTACATATATTAATTTCTATTTTCCTATCAAAGTGCGTGCACAACAATTCCTGCCATGAGTTTGCTTTAGGGAAGGCCCTAGAAGTTATGGCATCTCGAAGTCATCCTTCAGTATCTGCCATCTAAAACTACAATTTTTTCATATTAAGGTAAGGAAGAAGTACTGGAAATGGTGTGTGTGGCCAAACCTCGCTTTTCTTCTTGCAAGTAAGATGGTTGTGCAGAGCATCTTCTGTCTTTTGAAAAACCAAAGCCCTACGACTGCATACTGTAACAAGCACAGAGAGATGAGTCTTGAGTGGAAGTTATGTAGTACAAATCCCTACTTACCCCACCTTAAGTCTCTAAGATTGAAGGAGCTGACTCCGGCTCTCGGGTGGCGACTCTAATTCATCTTGACATGGCCTGAAGTTGACATCATCTTCCCCAAACCCCACAAACTTCAGACTAATTAAAGCACGGTGGAGAGAGAGAGAGAAATCGAACTCTTCGGTATGTGGCGCAAAATGCAACAGAATGGTTGGCCCGATCTGGCGGTAGAACTCTTAGTACCCTCACCGCAAACAACAAGACGGAATTTCAACTCACTGGAGAAAAGTCTGTGGCTGATTTAACTCCTCGAAGCACAACCCCGCCTTCTCTTCCTTCCTCAACTTCGTCGCCTTCCTCAAGCCTGACAGATAGTGGAGGAGAAGCGCAAGATGCGGCTCCTTCAATAAGTTGTTTCCTCGTTGACAGATCGCACCCGGCTTTGCCACGTTCCTCTGGCTTCCTTCGATCGTCTAAAGGCCGCTTCACACTATGGCCGTCCAAGTGGAGAGCCCGCGGGATTGAATGGCCAAACTTTGTTGAGAGTCCAAAGAAATGGGCTGAAAATAGCCAATAAAATATAGGAATTGGAGCCTTTGGCCGGGCATAGTGTGAAGTCTCCAAAGGCCAATCCCAAAGTCCAAATCTTTGGCCATGAACTCCCATGGCCCCTTGACTTTTTGTGAAGCCTCCGAAGGCCAAGCCCAAAGTCCAAACCCATACCATTTGTCTCTAGAGAGAGAGAGAGAGAGAGAGAGAGAGAAGGGGAACGTTAAACACCCCCCCCCACGCAAACTTTTCGGAGGAGGTAGATTCGGGCAAGGGCAACTGCCCAAAGAGAAATCCAAATTTTCTAGACCTAACCGAAAACTTATGCCCGGCTTTGAAAAAACCATTGCCCTTGCATTCTTGAAGGCCACTTATCCACAAATCCCATATTGAGTGCACTTCACCTTCAAGCTCCAAATTTCAATATATATGTTCACTTCCATTGAGTAAATAAGCAATTGACTGGGATTTCATTATCAAAGTGAAACCGTCAATAAAGCATGTAATTCACTTAGAAGTCAAAATTATTACAAAACCCTCACTAGCACTGAGGTTATAATTTTTGTGACTTACCATTTAAAGGGTCTTTGTCATTTTAAACTAGAACTAAATTTTATTGTTTTATTTTTAGTATGTTAAATATTATAGCCTAGTTAATACCTTCTACTTTCGTAAAGTATTCATAAGCATTTAAACTAATTAAGTGTGATTGAATGTAATTAAGTCTAATTAATCCTAATTAAGCCCAATTAAATCAGAAAGTATGCTTACCAAATTAATCAAGCCTAATTAATTATAAAATACACTTATTGGATTAATCATGACTATAATATTAAATATAATATAATATTTAACATACTAAAAATAAAAGTTTGAAATTTAATTCCGTTTTAAGAATGACAAAGACCCTTTCAATGATAAGTCACAAAAATTATAACCTCAGTGCTAGTGAGGGTTTTAACACTTTTGACTTCCAAGTTATTTACATGATTTATTGATGGTTTCACTTTGATAATGAAATCCTAGTCAATTGCCCATTTACTCAATGGAAGTGAACATATATATTGGATTTTGGACCTTGAAGGTGAAGTGCACTCAATATGGGATTTGTAGATAAGTGGCCGTCAAGAATGCAAGGGCAATGGTTTTTTCGAAGTTGGGCAGGCGGACAAAAGTTTTCGGTCGGGTCCAAACAATTTGGATTTCTCTCTAGGCAGCTACCCTTGCCCGAATCTACCTCCCCCGAAAAGTCGTGGGTGGGGTGCTTAATGTCCCCCATAGAGAAGGAGATGGAGCAACCCACTTTATTCTCTGTCCAAAACAACCCATCCAATCTAACGGTCAAGATCTTGTCAGTTTTTTATTTTTTTATGAAAAAAATCGAAGACCTCTCGACCATAGTTTGGGTTTCCATTCCTGTCCGACCCAAACTTCCTTCGAGAGTCAAAAAGTACTGCCATGTAGACATTTTGGAGAGTGACGGCCTTTGGACTTCGGCCTCTTGTGTGAAGGGTCGAGAGGCCGAATTCTTGGTTTCTTGCACTTTGATTGGTGGAAATCGACGGCCTCTCGACCTTTGGCCATAGTGTGAAGCGGCCCTATGTTGTAGGAACTCTTTCTCGTTTATTTGTAAGTTAATAGAAACTTTGGCCAACTCAAACTCTTTTCACTTGAATACATAAGAATAAAGCTTGGAGAGATGCTTCTGCACTAGACTACTGTACCACAACATAAATCATCGCCGAGTTGGGGGGCTCTACCTATCTCACACACACAAAGCGAGGGTTGTATTCACATTGGCATCAGAAGAGGATCTTATTACTGTAGGAAAGCCTCTCGTAAGGAACTAGCGATGCAGGGCAAGGCCGTACAAGGTGTGCGAAAACAAGAGACGCCCAACGGGGCGATCATGGGTTCGAATCCCCTCCCCCCAGGTGCGGATTTGTTCTGCCCCCTTAAGGTAGGTGGGTCTTAAATGGTTACGTTTCCCAACTAGCCCTCTTCTCCTTGGACATGAGACACACGATTGGCAAATCCAAATCGAGACCGTACCCACTTTCCTCATGATTTTTGGAGCTCATATGAATATTTTATTCATCATCAAAGTGAAGATTCGTGTGCTCATTGAATGGTCATATAGGTTCCCTCAATTATGTTGACTATTGAAGTCTAGAATGGTTATGTCAGCCATAAACCCCCACCCTTTGCGTATGTAGTCCGAGTGGAAGTTTATGGCTCACATGTTTTTGTTGATCCTTAGCCTGGGCAACTCCACACTCATGCTCCAATGAATTTAAATACAACACACACTCTATTATTTATCTCACATGGCAGTAGTGTTGAAAAACACTTATGCACCTATGATGACTATTACATGCCACCACACTAACCCCTTCTTCCTCCTCTAATCTCCTACACAATGGGTGTCCTACTCCACACTCTAATCACACTTCCCGTGCCCTAAGGTGCCTCCTTAATCATTAGGGTTTAATTAACATCTGATTAGCCTACCACCCGCTAATCCCCCTTCTTATATTGCCACGTGGTTGGGACCTTGCCCTTGCACAATGGGTCAGCACCCACACCCTTCAAACATTCACTTCAACATTCTGGCCCTCTGTGCTAAGTGCCCAAGCCCCTGTTGTCTGCGGTTGGCTGCCTTCGGCAAGCAGCTGTTGACCCAGCCTCAACATTCGCCCAGCTCTGCAGTTGAGCCTCGGAGTCATGTAGGCCATCCGCTGATGTGGCATTCACTCCGCAGCCTCAGAACCTGCCCATCTGAGTAGTCGCTCCTGGCCCACGCTCCTGGCCCACATTCTGTTGCTGCTTGAAATCAGGCTCTTAATCGTTGAATCCGAAATCATACCTTGAGTTGCCTCCCCTGAGATGGCAGTTGGGGTGCCTGGTCTGAGATCGCATTTTGAGTGCCTAATCCGAAAATCACATTCTGAATTGCTGCCTGAAATCAAACTTTAGTTGCCGAATCCAAAATCACACTTTGAATCGCTGAACCTGAAATCGTATTCGGAGTGACTAATCTGAAATAAACTCTGAGTGCTTGAATCTAAAGTCAACTTTGAGTAACCTGAATCTAAAATCAACTTTGAGTAACCTGAATCTAATCCTGCACTAACCATGCTGCTTGAAAACCGAGATCGGGGCCCCCCTTCTCCTCTGGCCTTCGGAGTCCTCTTCCGCTGGTCACCTGATCCCGGAAATCTAGGGTTTTCCCCCTCCGAAGAGGCTGTCCCCCCCTCCTTAAACCAACCCCCTACTGGTCCTAAACAAACATTAACTTCCAGCTACAACTCTCAATTCGCACAAAAACCAAACAAAGCAACTCCAAATTCTACCTAACCACCAACCTAACCATCCACCTGGGCCTTCCAGCCTAAATTCCAACACCACCACCACTTGAGTATTCAATCTTAATTTGAACCAAAACCTAAGAACCTCAATCTTTTTATGTTTTTAAGCAATTTGAGGAAATGCAAAAGTGCTAGGTTTAGTGGGTCTTTGATACTAACAGCAAATGTGGGCACCATATTGGGCTCACATAACTGGCGACCATCGGGGGATGGATCCAGTATTTCTTGCTTCGAAGGCAAGTAGTCACGTCAAGCCCTGTACTCCTTGCACCGACTGCCAGATGTGCGAGTTGGGAAGCTCTCGCCATTTAATGTCTCCAATTGCAACGAGTTGTTTGGGAATGCTTCCCTAACGAGATATGGGCCCAACCACACGGCATCAAACTTACCCGGGAATTCGAGCTTCCTGGCGTCTTGAATCAACACCATTATACCTGGCCGTAGGACCCTCTTCTTGTGATGTTTGTCGAAGGTGATCTTCCTTCGCCTTTGAATGGCTTCGAGGTGCTGAGCCTCCGTACGTCTCCTCTCATCAAGTTCCTCAAGAGTTGTCAATCTATTCCTTAAGGACTGGCTATCTGTGAGACGAGAATTAACTGCCACCCGCAATGATGCGACCTCGAACTCAATGGGAAGAGTGGCCTCCAATCCGTATACCAATGAAAACGGGGTTGCTTGAGTTGTCACTTTGAAGGTCGTTCGATACGCCTATAATGTCGCGGTCAACTTGACATCCCAATCCCTCTTCGAATCAAAAATCGTCTTGCGAAGGATACTCACCAATATCCCGTTGACACGCTCTGTCTGACCATTAGTCTGCGGATGGTAAGGAATGCTCTTCCTATGGTCGATTTGGAACTTGTCGGTCATTTCTTGAATTAAGGAATTCAAGAAATGAGTTCCCCGATCACTCACTAGAATCTTCGGGCATCCGAACCTCGAGATGATGTTCTCATACATGAATGTGGCTGCGTGTGCAGCTGTGTCTGTCTTGACAGCTTTGGCTTCCGCCCATTTGGTCAAGTACTCAATAGCGACAACAATGTAAGCCATTCCCTTTAAGGAATGGGGATGAACCTCGCCGACATAATCAATTCCCCATTTCTCAAAGGGGACTAAGGGTAAGGATACATGGAGTGGCATCTCCATGCGGAGGTCATTCCTCGCATACCTCTGGCAAGTATCACAATGCTTAACATAATCATGTGCATCCTTAAACAAGGTCGGCCAAAAGTAACTTGCTCTAAGAATCTTTTGACTTGTAAGTTGTCCAGAGAAATGCCCCCCACACGCACTATCGTGACATGCAGTTAAGATGGAGGGCACTTCTGCCTCTGACACACATCTCCTCAACAATCCATCAGCTCCCCTCCTAAACAACCTATGGCCTATTACTGCAAAGTGCCTACTATTAACTCTAACTTTTCTTCTATCCTCCTTGGTCCACTCCACTGGCAACTACTGAGTTGTCAAAAACTCTACTATACCGACATACCACTCGGGTTGTGTGGTAACAACCAAAAGATTGTCATCAACTAACCTATCATCAACTGGACTAATGCCTATATCCTCTGACAACCTAGATAAGTGGTCAGCTTGTAAATGCATACGACCGGGTTTGTATTCAACCGTGTAGTCAAACTCCTCTAGCAACAAAACCCACCTAGCTAGTCTTCCACTTAGCTCCGCTTTGTTGACCAAGTATTTTATAGCCATGTGATCCACAAAGAAAACAACCGGATTGCACATGAGGTAATGCCTAAACTTCTTGACCGAGAACACCATAGCTAGACACTCCCTCTCCGTGGTAGAATAGTTTCTCTCAGCCGGTGTCAATTGCTCACTAGCATAGGCAATGGATTGATTTTTACCCTTCTCCCCCGTGGATTGATAAAGTGCACTACCCACCGCTACATTGCTAGCATCACAAAACACATGGAAAGGTTTATCCCAATCGGGTGGCCTTAAAACCGGATAAGTGTTCAACTTATCCCTCAACTCCTCAAATGCCCTTTGGCATGCCTCAGTCTACTCAAACCTACAATCTTTCCTAAGCAACTGAGTGATAGGAACCTCAATCTTAGCGTAATCCGGGATCAAGTCCCGGTACCACCCCACATGGCCTAGCAACTTAGCAATCCCCTTGGCATTGGTTGGAGTTGATAACCCACTTATGACCTCAATCTTTTCCGGATCTGGTTCCCTTCCTTTCTCACTAACCACATACCCAAGTAACACTCCCCGACTCACACCCAAGAAAGTCTTATCCGGGTTCAAGGC
Source organism: Polytrichum formosum (assembly GCA_964035585.1). Taxonomy (NCBI): domain Eukaryota; kingdom Viridiplantae; phylum Streptophyta; class Polytrichopsida; order Polytrichales; family Polytrichaceae; genus Polytrichum; species Polytrichum formosum. Next base: position 1,309,703 of record OZ037940.1, on the reverse strand, counting down.
TAGCTTCATCTTCCTACATCTAATCAAAGCATCCCTAACACACTATAAATGGTCGCTAGCATTACTCTGAGTGCTAAAATCATCCATAAAGACGGTCATGGACTTGAACAATAAGTCGGTGAAGATGTACATGACCAATCTTTGAAATGTGGCCGGAGCATTACATAATCCAAATGGCATAACTACCCAAACAAAAGTCCCCCAAGGAGTAGTGAAAGCCGTCTTGTGGATGTCTTGAAGGGCAATAGAAATTTGGTTGCAGCCCGCATATCCATCCATGAATGTGTACCTCGCGTGACCACTTACCTCCTCTAACAACAGTGTGATGAATGGCAACGGAAAATGATCATTTTGGGTGCACGCATTTAACTTCCTATAATCCACGCACACCCTCAACTTCCCATTCTTTTTCTTCACCAAAACCATTGGAGAGACCCAATCCGTAATTTCCACCGGCTTAATAAACCCGGCCTTCAACAATCTCTCCAACTCCGCCTTAACCAACAATTGTAATTGTGGGTTCATTCTTCTATCATTTTGTCTAATTGGCCTAGCGCCCGGAATCAAAGGAATGCGGTGCTCCATCATCTCTCTTGGAATACCTCTAAGCTCATCATACGACCAAGCAAAGGTGTCACTAAACTCATCCACCAAATCGCCATATTCCTTTATTTCTTTCTCCCCCAACTTAGACCCCATCTTCATTTGTCTAACCTTTCCATTCTTCGTTCTTACATCCACATACTTCCAATCCGCCTTCGACACATGTGTTTGCTCATCTTTGTTTCTATACCAATCCGGAGGCACCTTGGGATAATCCTTGACATCTTGACCTGCTACTATGCCTGTTGACGTGGTCTTGAAGTGTAAAGGTTCCTCCAACCTTGCGGCCTCAATGACAACCTCCTCATCTTGAGTCTCATCCACATGCACAACATTCACATCGCTCTCATCCGCGCTATCTACCTAAGGTGTCAATCCTCCTCTAATCCACTCTTCCTCGGTAAGCACCTCCCATGGCTCCAATAAGAAATATTCCTCCACCCTTGAATTAAACTTATTATCACTCAAACATGCATGATGGGACATCATCATGATATCATACTCTGACTCGGAGTAGTCTCTCAACCACTGTGCATACTTTCCATTATCGCCCAAATAATAGAAGCTAGGGCCCAAACTACTTGACCCTGAATCTATAATGGTCCCTCGTCCGCATGAATGGACAACTCCCACCAATATCTCATTCTCCTTGTCAACATCTTCACCTTCCTCTTTGCCTTTCTCTTCATCATCCGATGATGAAGAGATTTGTTCCCCAACCCAACCTCCTAGTGCTCCAATGGAAACCTTGACACTATTATCCTTAGGACCATAAGTAATGGACGGTTTGACTCCTCCCCAATCTACTACCGCATCCGACATTCTCAACCAAGGCCTACCCAACAAGATGGGAAATGTATCTTTGTTAGAATGCATTTTGATGACATGAAAAGTGACCACATACTCCTCCCCTCCGGTGCTAATCCTACAATCCTTAATCATTCCTAAAGGCACTGCCGAGGTTTGATTCGCCATGTTGATGATGAAAGGTGATGGACCCGTAAGGCTAAGACCCAACCTCTTCATGGTGTGCTCCGGCAAGACATTTAACCCACTACCTCCATCAACTAGCACATTGGGGACCACCTTGTCCACTACCATAACTTCTATCTCTATTGCTTTGACATCACGCCCTCCTCCTTGTAATTGAACCCTAGCGGCCACCCTAGTCTTAACCTTCCTAGTCCTCCTAGTCACCGGCATTCCTTCCTTAAGAGTCTTCCGAGCCATGGGTGATATCTCCAACAATTGACCAAAAGTAATATCCGCCTTAAGTGAGCTAAGATCAGCCCACAGATCATACCCTTCCGGCTTCTCAACCTTAGTTTTTCGTACTCTATTAAATTCATCCAAAGGAATGCTAGGTCCTTCCCATTCTCCTATTTCACTACCATGTAAATCATGAATGATATTTGACCTCTCCCTATCCTGAACAATCTCATTTTCCTTCTCCAATTCCCTAGTGGCTCTCCTAGCTACTCTAACTACTCTATCCAAGTCCGAAAGGTTAGGACCTTCATCGGAGGAGTACTCCTCTTGACCCTCTACATCCTTATCCGCTTGAACGTTTCTCTGCATGGCCCTAGTGGTGACCGCTAATGCCGGGGCCTCATGAGTGACCTCATCATCCAAACTCCTCAACTCATAGGTAATGGCGTTGGTGTGTGGAGGCCATTGACCTTGCTCGTCTCCCACACCCATTTGGTAAGTAATAGATTCATCATGTTGCGGCTCCGTGTCACCAAAAATCCTCCACCCTTCGATTTCGTCCTAGCCCGAGTGGAAAAGTTTATAATGACATGTAGAGACTTCTCTCTTTGTAACCCAATATATAATTCCAATCTACCCTTGGAATATACACAACTTGATTAACACCACACTATGTAGTTTTACATTCTTTAATGTCGGGCAAGGTTATATCCTTAGTCTTTTCTAATGTCCACCCGGCCGCTTTGGCCACGCATGCCTTCAAAGATATCCCTCTTGTGAATCGAGTCCTTGCCGTCGACTCCACACTACTACATGAGTTCTCGCTTATTGATTCCGTGCTATCACATGTCATCGTGGTTGATTCCGTATTGATACATGACACTTCGCTTGTGGATTCCATGAGCACATAGGCTTTAAATACAAGTATTAAAAAATACTTATATACTTATCCTTGCCCTTCTTTCTCTAAGTTCTTCTTGATGTAAATCTCTATCAATGTCTTCCTACTAAACTTCAGAATAGTATAACTCCCACCCAACTTATGTTCTTCAAGTGAAATTTGCTACACTTGTTAAGTACCTTATCAAAAATCTCCACACCAAATTTTGGCACAAACAGAGTTCATATGCAAAAGTTATGCATGAAATTCTAACTCTAACTACTTAGTATGAATGCTGTGATAAAGCATCCGGTCATTAAAACTCTAATAACTTCCAACTCCTACGTCCAATCAATCTAAAATTTTGACACAAGATAGATATATAAGTTCAAAAGGTAGTGTCAAATTTTGGTATCCATATCTATAACCCTCTAAGAGATACATATTTTCAAACCTTGCTGCTTTGTTCCTAGACACCCTCCCCTTCAACTTTTAATAACTCTTTCATCCCAATGACTGAAGCTCTCAAATTTTTACCACAACTCCCATACTTTATAATAAACAATCCCTCAAATTTTCATACCCATTGAACACTTTGATCATCCATAATTGACAAATCTCTCACTATAAAGTTCTGCTCAAGTTCATAACTAATAAAACACTACAAGTAATGCACCTAGTACAATCTAGTCACTCTAAATGCCACAAGTTTAAACAAGTTTGAACTCTCTCACTTCAATATGAATCTCAATGCAACAAGTTGAAGTTTACAATCAAACTTCAAATTCCTTAAACCCAATCTACTTCTAACAAGAGGTCAATCCCTCTTCAAGGCTAATTAGCCTTGGCTCTTCTCCTAAGAACTAAACACACACATGTGCTCCTATCTTGCTTTCCACACACCCACACTTATAACCCGTGGGGTGCTTAAGGAGCACGAAGGAAAGAGAGGATGAGTGAGGGAAGAATGAGGGATTATATAGTGAGTTGAGAGGGAGAGAGGGCATGAGGTAAGGATAGGGTGAGAGGATTAGAGCCTCCAATCACAACCCCCTAACCTTCTCCTTCTAAGTAGGGACTCATCCCACCCACAAGGCTCACGATAAGCCCTCGAACTCTCCTCCTACTTTGTAGGCTCTCATCTTATCTCCTAAGTCTTCCTTCCTCAAATGATCAACAAAGATCCTAATTCAAACATTTAACTAACCTTGGCTTTCTACCTACCACACTTTACCAAGGTATGTCCTCATACTACTTAAATCCACTCCACACAAGCCTAATGCTTCAAACTTAGCTTTCTTCAAGCTTCACTCTTTTTATATTTTTGTGAATAATCATAAATCAACAAAACACCACTTGTAATGTTTTACAAGTGTTAACAACACATGTGAGCATCAATTTGGGCTCACACTCCGTGACACCATCCATGAATCTGACATCCTAAGAATTAGACGGATCCGGATCGGTGGGAGGAACTGGCCTCCTATTGTCGAATTGTTGTGGGCCACCTGGCCTATTCTGAATAGAAATGTAACCATTCGCCGTCTGCAATCTCGTAGGGGGGTGAAATGTCTGCTTCGCATTTCCATGGTCATAATATAAATTAGGTGGCCTAAGCTCATTAGGAGGCCCACCCTGTGGCCTAGCCCCTCTCATGTTGTCTCTAGCTTGTTATTGTGGGTTGGGCATGCTAATGACTTTATCTGGTTGACGACACTCGTCCGAAGGATGATTTCCCCCACAATTACTACAACCATAACCTTGTCCTTCGGACCAACACTGACCCGGTGTATGCCATCTTCCACAAAAAGGATGAAACTCCCATCTCTCCACATTTTGACCACCTTGTCCTCTAGGGGGAGGTCCCCTATAATTACCCTGACCATATTGATTATGACCCTGGCCTCTCTGATTCTGTGGAGGTGGACCACCGTTGTTTCTTGTTAAAAAGGGTTTGCCTTCGTTCTCTCTTTCTAGTACTACCCTATCTCCGGTAGTACCTTACCGGTACACAAGGTGTCTTAGTCCAGTCTTCCAGACGGCATCCTAAGGCCTTGCCTACTACCGGTTTAGGTATGAACTATCCTTCCATACCTCTGGTTTCTCTCCTACCTCTCTAGGGTCCGTACTACCATTACCCTGTCTTACTGGTAAGACTGTTCACATGCCAGTTGAATCAACCAGTACCCCTACCGGTTTCTCTACCGGGTTTCCCGGGGGACCTACCGGTTATCTCCCGCCTACTGGTTTTAAGTTTCATGCACCGGTTCTGACTGTACTACCTTAATAGGGTGACTTAGACGAGTTCTAACCACTTGCCGTGAGGCCTGCTCTACCCCCTTTCTTACACACCAACCGTAATTATATTTCTTATACCTTTAACACTGAAGTTACTATTGTTAAGGTATCACTTCACTTATTATTTGTTATCTATCATAACACTTTATAAATCTCTTTTATTGATACTTTAGTCTAATGCTCTCTTCTATTATCACTCTCAAAGTTAGTTCACCCTCTACTCTTTCTACAAGTACTTAACACTTCTTGTAGAAGACTCAACGAATATACGTGCATTCAACTCATATTGTTATACGTCTGACACTACAAAATGCTAGGTGATCATTGATATGCATTCTACCACCATTTCCTTAGTCACTTTGCAAATACTCTTTTTTCTAAATATCAAAGGGAGCAACGCTTAACTTCCATTCCATACAACTAATACTTATAAGAAACAATGCAACTATACTTATAATATCACACACACTCCACACCTTCATGTTTAGCTAGTAACTTACTCATAAAAAACCCAACACTCTATTAATTGAATACTAATACACATTCTGAGAATGAGAGAGAGAGAGCCCTCCTCTCTTTCTTAAGTACCTTCTCTTTATCTCTTTCTATCAATACTAACCACTCACTGGATTACCTTATCCTTTACTAACCACTCCTTATCTGCAACTACAGCTCACTCTTATCCCTAATTGCTACTTTCTGATACTACTCCAAAAAGTAACTTGAAAACCTCTTTAACTTGATACTACTAAAAGTTACTGTCTACCAATCCTCTTTAACATTTCTTTGCTCACGATTCTGCCCAACTCGACAAAACTGCCTGGTATGTCCAGGTTGGCCACACTGAACACACCACAATCCCGAAGCATGCTTACCCGACTCAACTGGAGGAGGAGGACCCGACTGCTGACTCCTAATCATCAACGACATCTGATCCGTAAGACTCTGCATTTGTTTAATCATAGCCTCCTGAAATCCCAACTGACTAGCACTTAACATTTTCTCCACCTTCTCAATGTGTGCATCGACTTTAGGAGCGGGCAAGGCTAAGAGTGGTGCCGGCTCCCTAGCTGCTAGTGGACGTGGACATGTGTCAATGAGAGCATACTGAACCTGACTCCCTTGCCTATCCAACTGTCCCTCCACTTCTCTCGGACGAATGGAGATGAATTGGGGTATTGATTCATCCTCCCTTCGGCACAACCTCTCATAATCTTTGTCCATGCATTCCATCTCCCTAGCCGCCGCTTTGGCATCCACCAACGTCTGAGGATTCCTCTCTAATGGTACCCGCCTTAAAAAATCCTTGGATGAAGAATTGTTTAAGGGTGTCATCGTTGAGCATTGTACCCACAAAGCGTGTACACTCCAAATTAAACCTTCTAATATACGCCGAAATCTCCTCTTCCCTTCCTTGCTTCAACGATGCTAATGCTCGAAGAGCCGTACTCTGATCAACCTCGGGCCTAAACTCATTCAAAAACTCTCTCTGCATCTGTTCCCATCCCATGAAATGACCCTCTGCATGATCTCTATACCACTCATAGGCTTCACCTTCTAGAGTGGTAGGAAACCACACCAACCAATATCCCGGGTTGGTTACAAGAGAACTAGCCAACCTCTCAATGTACCTCTCCATGTGCCTAGAAGGATCCTCATCCTTAGTTCCATAAAACTTAGGGAGGTGGGATGGCATATCCACCGCCGCCAAGTTTCGTGGAACCACAATGGGTAAACCCCTCGGCCTAACTAATGGATCAATGGGTGGAAAGGGAGGTGGACCTCCTCCCGACTGCGCCATGGTGACCGGTGTGCCCACTCCTATTCCACTATCAACTTCTACAGGAATTTCTTCCCTAACTGTATCAGCCTCCGTCAATGTTTCGCCACTCAACTTAGAGGGAGTAGCCTCCTCCTCAAGTTGAGTGTCTACCTCTAATTATTCTAACATTGGACTAACAATAGGTTCCACATTCAAGCAACTCTCTCTTCTAACTTCTACCTCTTCTACAACTTCACTAATCTTAGATAGTCTTTTCCTACGTGCAACCTTCTCTAATCCTAATTTCAATTTAGGTTTGTGCGATCAAGTCTTACCTCGCATTCCTTGAAAAATTGATCAACCCTCACTTGACCACACATACCCCTTGCTACCTTCACTCCTTAATGTTTTCACTTTTCTGGATGTGTATTCAAAATTTGAGGAGGTGAGGAAAGAGAACCTGCACGCCAACTTAGGTGAAAAATCCCAAACAAGGAATGGGCATGCTCATGTCAATCTTCAGTAAAGCCGGAGAATCACCTCCGAACTCTTCCATCAAATTGACACTCACCATAATACCGAGAGTGAGGGGCTGACCTTCGCCATGCATCACATTGAAGACCGAGGCATCACCCTCTCGCCTCCAACACAATGCAATGACTAGGGAATTACCCTCTACAACGGATAACGACAAAAACAAGTACTAAAATCCTTCCTTAATTAATTAATGAATTCACTTTGAAGAATGTCATACCTCAAGCAATTCGCTTCCCCCTGCAAGTTAGCACTCACACTCGATCATGACCCAATGTGATATTGACCACAATAATTCTCAACTAACAATTATAGTCTAAACATCAAATTCAAAATCCCTTAACTTGGATACTCACCCCAAGGTGAGTGTCCAAGTCAACTCTTCCTAAAATTAATTATCCCTCTAAGATTTAGTGAGCTAATGATCGCACTATTAATGTTATGTCCTTATGCCATCCCAAGAAGGTTTAGGACATCACCTCAAGCCGCGCTCCTTCCTCAAAACAAAATGCATAAATGAAAATACAATTCATTCCAAGGAAAAGAAATGAGATTCAACTAACCTAACCAAATGACAACAACCAAAACAAGGTGAGATGCTTATCACACACCATGTGCTCCTTCTTCACTCTCAAGTTTGTGCCTCCAAGTCTTGGTCTCCTAATCCCGCTTCACTCCCGGCGGACGCACCATTTATATCAGCCATAAACCTCCACCTTTAGCGTCTGAAGTCCGAGTGGAAGTCTATGGCTCACATGTCTTTGTTAACTCTTAGCCTAGGAAACTCCATACTCATACTCCAATGAATTCAAATATAAAACACACTCTTTTTATTAAACCTCATGGGCACGAGTATTGACAAATACTCATGCACCTTTGATGGTTTTTACATCATCATTGCTCTAACATTACCTTCCTATCTTAATTCTCCATATAATCTAAGTAACCCGCAACTAATGAGCCTAACCCCTAGTTTTCTAATGTACCTCTTCACACTTAAAGGTCAATTGAAAATCCCTCAACTAAACCCCCTGGCTTTGTCCCAACCCCGGTCCAGCATCCAACTCGCCTCAACCCAGAGTCTGTTTTTGAATTCAATTTGAAGCTCCGTTTCGAACTCTGAACTCAGCTCGGACCTGAATCAACAGCTCAGAGCCGAACTCACATTTCGGAATTGGCTAAAAGCCCGCATTTGAATCCTCAATCCAACTTCGAACTCACATTTCAGAGTGAAATCAAAACCAAATCTGAATCCTCAATCCAACTTCGAACTCACATTTCAGAGTCGAAATCAAAACCAAATTTGAATCTTCAATCCAGAGCCAACATCGCCTGTTGGAGTCGAATTCAACCTCAAACCTGAATCTTCGATCCAGAGCCGAACTCACATTTTTGAGTCGGCTCCCGAGAGCCAGCCTCTGAGCTCTACTCGGCTGCCCACACAAAAAAAAACCCTCTGGCTCTGTCCAGAAATCCAGCCCTTACCATGTCATGGGTAGCGAACTCACACCCTTCATGAACCCAGTCAAGGCCTAAAATGAACACCCCCCACACTTTAAATTACACTTGAACTAAATTCAAACCACACCCTACCTAGCGTTAACCCTTACCCAATCGACATGGCTCACTTGTCTTTGTTTTTGTTTTTGTTTTCTTTTCCTTTTCCAAAACTAAATACCCCACTCCAATCACGGCCACACAAGTTCGATGCAACTTAACTCCCATCTACACTTTAATTAACCCAACCTCTATCAATTCTAAGTTCTTCAAGTGATTTTGGGCTAACAAGAAATGTGAACACAAAATTGGGCTCACACCCGCCAACAATGTTAGGATTGCGGAGAGACTCCTAGGTCTCCAAAACATCCTCAGAGCCGAACTAAACGCTATCCTAATAGCAATCCCAGGGTTGTCTATTGTGTCGTGACGAAGGCTAATCTCGGCATAATGTCGTACCATCACGACATTATGCCGGATGTTGTCTTTATCCTGACGGACTTGAATTTTACCGAATTTTGTGTGTAATTACATTACCCCATTTCGGACACGTAGGATGTAAGATGTCCACGTGTGATGACATGTCAACAAAGTAGAGGTAAAGTGGGGAAAAATTTACTAGCCCTCGTCCGCCCCCCCGTCCGCCCCGCCGTTCCCAGCGTCCGGCCCCCGTTCCCCGTCGTGCGGCCCCGGTTCTCTACCGTCCGCCCCCGTTTCCCCCCGTCCGCCCCGCCGTTCCCAACCATCGGGAACTTGTTCCCCGTCATCCGCCCCAATTTGACCCCTTCACCTTTGAAGGGCCCTATCAGCCTCATTTTTCATCCGTTTGTTGCGTTTGAGGACATTTTTGGCATCTACATTTCATGAGGATGTCCAAAATGTCCTCAAATCAACATTTGGATCCAAAATAAGGCTGCTAGAGCCTCCCAAACCTGCCATCTGCCCCCCGGTCCGCCCCCATCCGCCTCCAAGTTTGGGAGGCTCTAGCAGCCTCATTTTGGATCCAAATGTTGATTGTGAGGACATTTTGGACATCCTCATGAAATGTAGATGCCAAAAATGTCCTCAAATGCAATAAATAGATGAAAATGAGGCTGCTAGAGCCTCCCAAACTTGGAGGCGGACGGGGGCGGACCGGGGGGGGGGGGCGGACCGGGGGGGGGGGCGGACCGGGGGGGGGGGCGGGCGGATGGCAGGTTTGGGAGGATCTAGCAGCCTCATTTTGGATCTAAATGTTGATTTTGAGGACATTTTGGACATCCTCATGAAATGTAGATGCCGAAAATGTCCTCAAACGCAACAAACAGATGAAAAATGAGGTTGATAGGGCCCTTCAAAGGTGAAGGGGTCAAATTGGGGCGGACGACGGGGAACAAGTTCCCGATGGTTGGGAACGGCGGGGCGGACGGCGGGGCGGACAGGGGGGAAGGGGGGCGGACGAGGGCTAGTAATTGTTTCCCCACATTCCCCGTCCGCCCCAGCCACCCTCATCCCCCATCCGCCCCACACCCTCCTTACTCAAATTTTACTACTTTGATTTTAACAGAATGATAAACAAAATGGTAAAATGGTTTACCTGGCGCTAGGCATATCCACATCCACGTCGGCCTTTTCTGCCACATAGGACGCCACCTTGGCAAGAAGGTAAGTATTTTACCCACCCTACTAGCTTCCCCCTAGGTTGACCCTACGCGGACCCTATTGTGTCGTGACGGAGGGGTCCGTCACAACACGACACGTCATGACGGCACGACACCGTCATGACGTCAGGATAGACAACCCTGAGCAATCCAAAGTACACAACACCACACGCGAGACTTCCACATCTTTACAGACAACCTCAATAGTATATATCTAATAAATAACCACATATGACACCCATCATCCCAACACAACCACCCGGATAAACTACTCATATCAACCATAGTCAACCACATAACATGGTCCACCCATAAAATCAGAATCCATAAAGTTAGAGCACATACAAGAATAATAGGCAATGAAATAGCATATCAATTAGCAAATGATGGAGCCCTCCTAAATAAGCCAACCAACACACCCAGGATACATATGGCCCATACCACACCATACTGGCTCAATGGGGTACCAATAGGTACCCACACGGGTGCCATACGAAACCTACAAACATACATCAACAAAGGACATAGGAACCAAGAGTTGAGAGTAGCACAATCCAAATTCACATACATAGACAAATGGACGTCCAAGGACCAAATAAACCACAAACTCTCCAATCAATTATGGAAAAACCCCGGGACCACAGACGCCCAAATCACACAAACTCTAAAATTCCGTTACGCCCAATACATGGGCAACCATCGTAAACATATTATCTGGCCCAATTTATATCCAAACCCGAACTGCACGTTATGCCCCAATAATACCATAGATACATGGCCGCACCTACTGTCTACATGCTCACACCCACACATAAAAGGTTTACGCATAGCACACCACAATAAAGCAGTCCACCAAATTGTACACACGCTCCAATCAAATAAACACACAAGATACTATACACTTCAAAATGCAGGCCACCAAGACTCTAGACCACAAGACAACACAATCCCATAATGGCTACTCCAATGCACATGTACCACCGCATCATGCACATGCCCAGCTAGGCTGAGACCATACATACTATGCGTAATAGGTGCTCCCACAGATAGCCAACCCCCCCCCCTTAGGCCTACCCCATCACATACCATACAATTCATTGAATTCACTTACTGTCGTGACAGATTCCCAAATAATGCACGTAATGAAAAAGCCACTAAATATAATACACTCACACACTCCCTTAGAAGAATCAGCTAGCAAGTTAACCCCCTCATCATCATCACAGCAAGTGTTAGAGGGGCCATACATGAACAACCAATCCAAGAACTAGAAAAACTAAAAATACCCAAAACAGAGATAAAAACACTTATGAAGCACCTACATCAAATTGCCATCAAATACCTTACATATTTAATACTCAACAAACGAAAACTCGATAAAAAACAACCCCCAATAGACCCCCCCTAGGTCCTCCCTAGACTTCAGCCATACCCTTATACCCTCACACACACTATTAGGTGATAGGAACTACACTCCCCGAAAACTATTGGAGCCCACCTCCCGAGAGAGAGAGGAAGTACTCCTACGGTGAAGCTTGGTTAAACATGACCACGGTAGTGAGGAACGGGCTCCCATTCACGTCAGAGTAAAACCCAAACTCCGATGTTACTTTTATTTATTTATGAAAATTTTAAGTCAATTGGACCACATTTGCTAGGTCAGTTTAACTTATAAACATGGCCTTTAACCGAGAGGTAGAAATACCATAACCCGTAAAAATAAGGTGATTCGCATTGAATATATGGTCTTACAATCATGAAATAACTTTCCAAGATAGACGAGAAGGATTCATGAAGAATGCAAGTTGTTTCATATTTTTCTGCCACGTACAAAAAAATTCTACAATTTTTCAAAGTGGAAAGTTGTCAAACCCCCTACTCGTTCACTAGATTCTCCCTACACCGAACACGGTAATCCGCATTTCCAAACATAACATCACCTAAACCGGTTAACTCATGAGTACATTAAACTTGACTCCCATTGGCGACACTAAGTGTACATGCATTGAAGTTGTTGCCTCACCATGATTGGTTTCATAAATGGCACTTCACTATTATGATGGCGGTCTAGTGCACGGGTAGAGGGTCGTTACCTGGTTTGGGTATTTCTACCTTAGAGAAAACTTCCAAAAAATTCGTTTGATGACCATTTCGGTCATGCCAATAATTTTGGAAAGCTGGCAACTTTCCCGTAATATGTTATGTGGATGACAAATGAGCTACAGTCAAGACTCTATAAATGTTATAGGTTGGGAGTAGCAAAAAAATAACATATATAGAATTATAACAAGTAACACTTATAGAATTCATACCGATGATTAATAACATTTATAGAAATAACACTTAAAATTTCCAAAAATGAAGAACATAACCTTTTATAAAAATAAAAATGAAAGTACAAATGATAATACATAATTCAACTAAACCAATTGAAAGAAATAATCTATATAGTAGTAACTTGACGAGATTCTTCCAACTAAACTAACCGAAAGAAAGATTCTATAGTAGTCTGATGAGAAGCTTCCAAATGATGAGATGAAACTTCCTTCTAGAGTCTTTGAATGCTCTTGATGTGTGATAGGGCATCATTTGGTCTTTGTTCAAAGTATTTCTTCAAAGTCTCTAGAGAATGCTTGGCAACACTCAATCCTACAACTTCTTCTGCCACATCAACCATAACCTTATCACACATCAATTTCTTGATGTTATGAGGAAATACATATCCAAAAACTCCTCATCGGTAGGTTCATAGGGGTTGTTTAAATCAAACTCCATCTCATAATTGAGGTATTCATGAGCATTCATCACGTCACCCACCTCATTATCAGATGACAACAACGTCGGTTGATGAAGTAGAGTAGCAACTTCATCAACCTCTACCAAGCGTCTAAGTTAGCTTCCTCTATCTCCCTCTCAACTATTGTAAGGCCCAACTAGCAAACTAGCACCCAACAAGCACCCCAACTCCCAAACCTTCTCTGTCTGCCATCTCCTCTCCCAAATTGCTTGAAAGTGCACAAGGACGAAGGATCTCTAAATAAGAGAGAATATTCGACTTGTTCGCAAATATTATGGAATAAATGTGATTACATGTTTAAAATGTATGCTCTCATATATTATTACCTTGATTTTCTCAAAATTAACACTTATAGAGGTGCAATTAACAAAGAAGGGAGTAGAGCATGTTATAACACTTAACACATAACACTCACTACAGTAGTCTTACCAATTGTGTTTTTGTAGGGGAGTAAAATTTTCTTAACATATATGAAATTATAACGCTTCTAGGGGTAACACTTATAGAGTCTTGATTGTACTCCCAAAATTGTGCGTTTCTTAGAGCAAATTTAGGTGAAGTCCGGTGACCCTCAAAATTAGAGAGGCCACATGAGGTCATTTTAGGATATTTCCCCTTTTTCATGGAGCAAGCAACATGTGCACTAATTTTATATTATATTATATTATATGTTTTCAAATCCATTGGGTCAAGTTGTGCACAACCATCACCTTGTCCTAATTGGAAAAACCCCACCCAAATTGGGCATCACATGTGAAAGATATGGGATCCTAAATTTAGATCCTAACTTTGGCTCCTACATATGGGCAGCTCATGGGTCCACCTCCCCAAAACAAGTAAAGGCCAACCTAACAAAAAATCCTACATGCTTGGAGTATGAGTTTTAATATGTTATTTTGGCCCACATGGTAGTGGGCACCACCCTATACTATAGATACTTTGCATCCATGTAGATTGCCACCTAGTGGGTTAAACGTCTAAGAAGCCTAGATTGGGCCTCTCTATGCAAAAACAAGCATATTTGAGCTAAATACTTTCAATTTTCTCTAATTGTGTCAAAAGTGACCCTATCTAAAATAAACTTGTTCTTCAAGTGCATTAAGTTTCAAATCGGTTAAATACCTTGATGTTATTGAAGATTTAAGTCCAAACACGCAACTTGGATGTCCTTGAATGCAAATACATATGTTGTATTTTGATCACCACTATCAAAGTATGAAAAGATTCTTATTTTGTCCTTGACATAAAACATTGTATATAATAAGGTTCCAAACCCATAAATATATAACACAAGATTTTTTAACTTGATGAGACCCATATAAATTGTGTATTTGGTTGTACATTGAGACCCTACGTCCTTTAACGGTTAAGGTAAGCACTCAATAACTGTATTCTAAACGAGGCCCCCATCTTTGCATTATAGACTTTGAAAAGATATGAGCCTTCTCATTGGTTGGGAGTCTCTTGTACATGCTTGTTCACTAAAGTCAACTTTACTCATGAGCATTGAACGTAGGAGCTTATCGGGTTTACAACATTCGGATGGGGCTTGGTTAGGACCAAGGTGGATGGGTCTTAAATGGTTACTTTCCCAAGCCCACTTTTCCTAGGATATGAAAATGTGATTAATACGAGATGGTTTAGCAAATCCAAATTGAGGTTGTAGCCACTATCCTCATAATTTTTGGAGATCATATGATTATCTTGGAGATCACATGTCTTCTTTTTTATTGTTTTGAGCACATAGTCCAATCTTCACATTGTCTTCATGTCAAGCAGTGGCAGCCTCAAGGCATGACAAGTCGTCGCAAGATTATTAAACATACTTTTCACTTTGATACTAGATTAAATATTGTATTTATTCTCATACGGTATTTTATATCATTATGGTGACTATTTCCATGACATATCTTATGAATAACTTTACAGTATTGTCATGGGTGATTGAAATTAAGATGAAAACCATGTCAATTATTGAAACAAAGTTTGGTATATTCCACATCCTAACATTTTTGTAATGGGATATTGTCATGGAGGATTGTCACTTGGATGAAAATCACTTAGTAAGTGACAACAATTGCAACATCGTAAATTAGTATAATGCCCAAAACTTCCTACAAGGAATGACAAATAATGTTAGGTTTACATCTAGTGTTAGTGACACTATCTGGTAGTTTACAATTCATATTGAGCAAGACAAATAAATTTGGTGACACTAAATACAATATTTAGTGTAGTGGTGATTATATGCAAAGAGTGATGACCATTTGCAAGAAGTGGTGGCTATAACAATGACGATGGAAGCCCCCACAATGACTCATGTGGGCAACAATTATTTTATTGAAACCCTTTATTTCATAATGCAAAACTTCAATTAAAGTGGGTCATCCTAACATGATGGCAAATTATTTAGGAGACCACATAACATTATTCAGCTGCTATTAGTTGTTTGATTCAAATAATATTTAGTGATAGTGCTTCACCTGAATCGCACTCACTTTTAAGGATGAATCTATTTACCAACAAACATTTGTAAGGTATAATTCTAGCACCCAGCCCCACCCAACATGTTCACTCAAAGGAATGATGTTAAGCACAATAGATGGAATTTATTTAGTTGGTATGATGGTACTTAGGCCAGTGAATTCTCACCCTCCATTTCTAGGCTTGAATCCTGTCACGATTGCCTAAATCTGTCATGTGAATTAGGTAAGGTAAAAACATGTGCAACATTAATTTTTATTGTGTTGATATTGATAATTGACATAACATTACTCAACTGCCTAGGAAGGTTGGGTGGGGCCGGGAATATGTTACATTATGTTCTTTGATAATACCTTGGAGATGCCTCAAACTTCAAATTGCTTGAATTACTTCAATGTTGTATGGTGAAAATGACCATTGGCAAGTAGCATGCATGGCCCCATGCATGTGGTCTACCAACATTGCCCAGTTTTGTAGCCCTTATGACATGGAAAAATGGCCCAAGACATGACCTAGGCCCATAGCTGCCCAATCAATTGGTGTAGACATGCTGCTTCAAGCTTGCCATGGTTGACATATCTTTCCCATATACAGGGCGTTGTTAGGGTACTATAGCATAACATTATTCAGATCCATAACAATGTTTTGTGGGACTGACATTATTTGGAGGAATATTTCCCATATTCATACTAAATATGGGGAATATTCCACATAATAATGTCAGTCCCATAGATCATTGTTATGGATCTGAACAATGTTATGAGATTGGGTCAATAGAGTTTAACTTTGGAGAGTTTCCGACTTGCATCAGTAGAAGAAATCATGTCCAAATCAACCTTGTAGGGTAGTTGTGTTCTCACTGCACACCGGCCCCAATAATTGTGAAAATGGAGTTGGCCAAGTGAAGCACTCAGTGAGAAGGTGGTATCACTTGTTTTGGTGATCTCCATGTTTAAGAGGGTGATCTCCACCCTTGTGGTGTTGCATACCACTCAGTGGACATACCCATGGAGGGTGGACATAATTGGTTGCCATAGTGCATTATTGTCAACCTAGTTGGGTACCGGTTCTAGTACATGGTGCATACGAGGGTGGTAGTCGGGTATATGCTTACCCACATCCTAACCAAGGCCAGTTTGGGATGCCCATTGCCGAACCCACATATGCCACATCAGTTGCTTGGTGGTGGCAAAGGGTGCCATTTGTTACCCATGGGTGGGTGGCATTGAGGGTGGGCATCATGTGAGGGTGGGTAAATATTTAGTTGGGGTGGAGTGTAGTGAGGTTGTAGTCCCATGTGGCTATTTTCAGTGGCATGGTCATCATTGGGTAATTGATTTTGGTGCATGGGTTGCCCAATGGGTGATGTTGGGTGACCTTGAGTGGCAATGGGTGACTTCGGATGATGTTGGGCCACCTCTAGTGATGTTGTGTGACCTTGGGTGGTGTTTGGTGGCATTGGGTGGTGTTGGGGGTCTGTGGGTGACCTTGGGTGGCCTTAGGTGGCCTTGGATTACACAATGATGGGAGCAATGACAAAGGCCTCTATGTATGGTTTTGAGATAGGACAAGAAATGGCAATAAGAACATTGATCCTAAATGGATTATTTTGGGTGAAATGCCATGCATTTGCTGATCTTTCACATGCAATATTAGGTGTGTAAATCATGAAGCCCAAGCATGCATGTCTTCACATGCATTCATGTTGTTCAAAACATGCCTCCTACAATAATGTTCACAAACTCCCCCCCATGACCCATTAACCTCTTCCATGCATCGATGCCATAATGTGATCACATGTCCATTCCATATATTATCACAATACTTTGTTACTATGAACGTATTTCAATTTGTGCACTTGCATATTGCCAATCATACAAAAACAACATCCCTCCATATGTGTTGAATTTATTATAGTGGTTTTCCCATGCTCGCATTGCGAATGAGCGAGTCTTCGGCATTAGTTGTCTCGGCCCCTACATGAGCCAAATATTTTGCCACACTCTGAACTTCAATATGGGGTGTGTGGGATAATGCATACTATGAATTGATGGTCAAGTCTTCTACGTTGTTCACACCTTCATGGATGTCCCTTGTACATATACCACCACTACCCCCTTCCCAACCTCCCATTTTGGTTTTGATTTTTGCTCTCATGTATCAATTCTCTCTTTCCTTCCCCCCTTGTCTCTTTTCCATCATCTTTTTTCGTTTAGGTTTTGGCCATGGGTGTGTCATGTAGACGTCCTACTGCTCAAGAGGGCAACATGGTTGGGGATGAGGCTCCACCCACATTAGAGGCATAACTTCATGCACCACCATTGGATTTTGTGAACTCTGCCCACTCCGGGGGCCTCACAATGTCTACAATAGTTGGCATGTGTGTCCAAGTGCCCATTGTTTTTGTTGGCACCATTAGAAGGGGTCCAAGGAGGAAGCAAACTCCTAAAGGGGAACGGATTCCACCTATCAATCAATTCTCATCAAAGAAAGGGGCCACACAACAATTGATGTGCACATGGCAGAGCCCAACAATCTCAACATCTCACCTTTGCTTTTGGATGGTGTCATCCTCACATTTGGTAGTGCTGAAGAGGATGCATGGACATCTTCAAATCATGTCCAATAGTCTCCCATTTCGGCACTTGGGAGGATTTGTATACATCTTGCAAGTTCACATGCAATAGCATAGATCTTGCAATTTCATCTATTTTGCAATTTCATCAATTTCATAGACTTTACAATATCGGCATGTTTCAAACATTTATAAATAAATTATCCCCGCTCTTTAGTTGAAGTGCATTATATATTATCTTATTTTTAAAGCATTGCTTTATGCACGAAGCGACAACTAGAGTTCGCAAACCTGTCAAGATAGATAATTTTGCCTAGAGTCATTGGCATCTTCATTTTTTTGAGGCTCAACGACGCTCATGGTGTAGAATGCGATGTTCTAGGATTGTAATAAGGAAAATTAAGTAGTTGCTAAGAAATACTTGAATTGCATCTACCGGTTTAACCAACAAAAATTGAATGATAGATACACAATCATAATTGCCTTGATCATAACATATATGCCATCTAATAGATATACCTTTGGTAAGAAGCTTTCATTGTGGACTTCATAAATCTTTGTGCATGCTAGGACCTGTTAATAGCAAAAGCAAATGACAAGTAAACATTTCAAGATTTAGTGTTTAGATTTGTTAAAGCATCATAGTTTGAGTAATCAAATTGGGGCCTCACCTTTCACTAGAAGAAATCGTGTCCATTTCAACCCTAGGCCATCGTGACTCGCACCAAGAAAATGCATAAACAATTCAATTGGTAATTTGGTAGGCAACCGGAAGGTACCCGTGGTGTACCCATGGAAGGTGCCCCCCGATTCCCAACCGAATTGATTTGTTTATGCATTTTCTTGGTGGGAGTCACGATAGCCTAATCACAAGGAGGGTTGAAATGGACAAGACTTCTTCTAGTGTTTGGTGATAAATCATGGGATGCAGCTTCATGCATTGTTGCACGTAATAATCCAATGCCATTTGTGGATGTTAGCTATGCGGATGCGTTTGAAGCTGAATAAAGTGCAAGGCAAATTTATAGGTACATGTAATGGGTTTTTTAATTGTTCTTGTTGCTTTCATTTATGATTCATATGAGATGATGCTATTGTTTCTTTCACAAAGATGGCCTAATATTGGAATTTCTTTGTCTGCAACAATAAAGCGAGGTGCAACACTGCATGCAGAGGTAAATGAATACTCAAAACCGAATGTGAAGGATGGCATTCAATAGAGTTATCCTTTAACTCAACCGGAGTTTTAGTAGGGAGTTGGTTGTTTCGCATGCAAAACTTTCCATGTTCGGTAAGTTTAGGGTGCATGCATGGAATCAATGCGGAGGCTTGAAAGAGGGACATTCCATATTGGTCCATTGGGTACCAAACTCGTTTTGGCATGCCTTGCCTTGCCAAAACGGCGATTAATGTATGTTATGGTAGGCAGACTACAGCCTTGCAAGCCCGAGTCCTAAATGGGCTGACTTGGGTTGTAGCAAAGGCGGTTACAGAGATTTTGCGCCCTGTTGTGCAACAATGCATTTTAAACCAATCTCGCGGGTATTGGCTTTTGAGCGATGTATTGTATGTAGCCTTCTATATAAGCATCCAACTACAAAATGAGTATGATCGGAGGATGCCTGCGGTGCCAACACTTCGATGTGGGCAAATGGATTCGGAGCCGCAACTACTTTATGGCCGCATGACTTTTGAATCAATTGAAGTTATCAAACCATGTTTTGCATTTGCAATTGATTTCACACATGAGAAGACACATAATATGTTGTCGTTGATATTAGACCCAGGTATAAGGGGTTGTAGGTGATTATTGACTACATGGGACACGAGAAGGCCATGCACATTGTGGCAGAATATGATCAACTTATTTTGGTGCCTTTGCTTGTGAATGTGTCACGGTTGCTGAATTCGAGCTTAGAGAATAACTTGGCACCCACATTGGAGGCTACAATTGATTCTTTTTTTGGGCGCACGAGTTCTACAAAAGAGGCTAGTGAGGGCATGATGAAATCGGAGCTCATTTTGTTTCGGAAGCTTTTTGTACCTACAGATAAAGACATTGCTCCACTTGCTTGGTGGAGGGATAATGTCCTTCGATTTCCGCACGTACCATTTCTTGCGAGGCATATTTTAGCAATACCAAGTTCTCAGATCGAGACATAAAGAATTTTTAGTGTTGTTGGACTTTTGTGTGCCTTTCGTTGTTGTAGGTTGGGCATCCAAAATTTAGATGCACTCGTCATGATACTCAAAAATTGGCCCATAGATGCTAGAGATGAGTGCAATTCTTTTGCAAAATCCGATCTCGGTGAATTTTTTGTTGATGAGGTTGAATTAGTAGATGCTCATGAAGATGAATTACAAGTAGCAGGTTGCTTTGAGGAAGATCCTACTTGCTCAGATGACGAATTAGATGAATATAATTAGTATAACGTCTAGTTTAAGATGTTGGATGGCCAAAATGCATTTTTGCTTTTTTTATTAAACAAATGAAACATTTTATTTCATCGCCAATAAACCAAGATGCATTTTTTCACCACTTGTATTTGTATGTTGACATTTATAAACAAAATTTGATGAAGTTTCATTTGTTTTGGTGACATGGGCCAATATATTTGTCTTGAACTTTTAATTCAACAACAATTGGAGCTTGAAAATTTTATTGAACTTCACCACGCATTGAAAAGTAAGACTTAATATCATAACATACCATTGTTTAGCCTTGGATGTTATCAACAAGGTGCTTGAGCTGGTATTTGATACCATTGCAAAGCCATAATTCTTGCATGTTTAATATTATACCAGGCTTTACATTTCATGACCCCCTTAGTACCTTGACAAGGTCTAATAGTGAGCTACAAAGTCATTGCATACCGGACCCCACTGGTATCATAAAATAGTAATACCAGTCCAACACTGGTGGGGACGTTGCTGGGGTAGTGCTTCGAGGCAGGGCTGATTTTTCACAAAGTTTTTACCCATCCACGTCCAAAAACCTCGAATTGAAAGGCAAAAAAATTGCAACCCGTCCCAAAACCGGTAATTTCTAAACCAACCCGTCCATGAAAAGGTTAAAGAAAAAACAAATTGATAAAGATAAACCGAAAGATGTCGGCATGTGGTTGGTTGCACTTGGAAACAATAATATCTTCCTTCAATTCTGTTAGTGTTCTAGCTTTATCTATTTTAGTTGCCACCTGTCCCATTTCATCCACATAGTTTAGAGAAAGTTCTGATTCTCTGAGGCCCAGGTTCCCCCTCCAGCACTGTTCAAGCTCGGCACTTCCCCCTCCAGCAGGTATTCAAGCTCTTCATCTGGGTCGTCAGTATCTTCTCTCTGTATTTTCAACCAAGTTTCGAGATTGTGTTAGAACAATGATCAAGGAGATTTTTGGGCAACATAATCGGTTGAGATTCTAGTGATTGCAAGTCCAACCAGTTTAGGGTTGACAACCTCCGGTTTTCCTTCTCTAAATTTGCGTATATTCTATAAATCCCTCTAAAATTATCAGTACATTTCCTGCAATCTTGAACTTCAACAGGTTTTTTCTCAAACTCAACCGGTTCATTTGTAACTAATTGTCGGTTCTCCGCGATCATTGTTCCAGAAGGTCCAAGATGAAAGGTGTTATGGGCTTGTAGAGTTTGAGTTTTTGAATTCAGTTTTGATTTAGATTGAGCAGGGATTGTTTCAGTGTCGTTCTAAACTACTTCTTCTTTCACCGATATCTATGTATGTTTGTGTGTGCTGAATAATTTTGATTGTGTCCTTCGTAGTCCCAATGATCCAAACTTCAAATGTTTGCTTTCTTTGGATGAAAATTTAGTCTTCAATATAATTTCCTCCCATTGCAATCAGAGTTGCATGCTGAGTTGGGTTACACTAATTCTTATTCAATTACTAAGTTTACCTTCAATTATAATCTTTGACATTATGTTAAAAAGGTTCTAAATTTTGTGGTTGATGAATTAATGTATGCAGGTGAATCAAGCACTTCAAGATTGATATTTTGATTGGGTATTAGTGGTTTGATTGCATTATGCTTATATTCACATGTCATATATGACATAATGTAATTGATATCTGTACCATTTATTTTTTTTGGAATTTTTTTTAAATGTTATTTTTAGAACCCGTCCAAAGTGAATTTGACACGTCCCAAAACCGGTTCATTTTCTAAGAACCCTTCCACTGGAAATGTTTTTTTTATGAACATGTCCCTAGACATGTTAGGGACCTTGTGAAAAATCACCACTGCTTCGAGGGGTTAATCAGCGACACGCTTTTCTCCTGTGAGTAGAGATTCCATCTTGTTGTTAGCGGTGAGGTCTACGGACAACACATTATTCACTCCGACCTCCACAAAGGACATCCATAACATTAAGTAGCAAGCCCGGATTGACCTTCTCAAAAGAGCATCAAACCGGCGCGTGCCGGTTTGATGCTCTTTCAAGAGCAAATGTACTACTAAGTTTGAGTTTTACTTAGGCTATTTTGGATAGTTACTTTCAATGCTTAGAATTAATTATGTCGGTTTCTAGGTCAAAACTAATGTCAAGTGGTGATAAAGGTTCTAATCTAGGCTAAATTATGATCTAAACAAATCTAAATAGCTATAAAGCAACGGAAAAGTTGGTGAGGTCAAAAAGGTGGTTGCACTTTTTGGAAAAGTCTCCCGACACCCGCATTGGAAACCTCTTTGATGCCTTTTTGAAGCTTCTATATTTGATTAATTATCCATTCATTCACCCTTGCTTTGCAAGCTTTTCCCTTCTTGTTGAGGTAAATGTGCGGGTACTCAAAGGGTACCCTCCTAGCATTGCTACTTAATGTTATGTCGGTGTTATTATTATTATTATTACTATTATTATTCTTGTGGTCCTTATAGCCAGATCGTGCAAATCATGTCAAGATGAATAAGACGCGCCACGCGAGAACCGGAGTGAGATCCTTGAATCTTGGAGACTTTAGGTGTCTTGTCCAGTTGTCGGAGATTCGGGTGGAGTAAGTAGGCATGTGTGCTACATGACTTCCACTCAAGACTCATCTCTTTGTGCTTTGTGCTTGTACGCAGTCGGAGGACTTTGTTTTTCTCAAAAGCCAGAAGTCGCTCTGGACAACCACCCTATTGCAAGGAGAAAAGCAAGGTTTGGCCACACACACCATTTCCAGTACTCCTTCCTTACCTTAATATGAAAAAATTGTAGTTTTAGGTGGCAGATACCGAAGGATGACTTCGAGATGCCATAACTTCAAGGGTCTTCTCTATACAAAATTCATGACTGGAATTGTCATGCACGCACTCTGATGAAGAAAATAAAAAGTAATATGCGTAGGATCTGCTCTTCCGATGTCTTTGCAGACTTCTTGCAATTTCTGTTGTTGTCATCATATAGGAGTGGTTTTTTCTTATCCGCAGATCAAAGTGCGTAAAGAGAGGATTTCCTAGATTCGTATTTCTGCGTTAATGTTGCTCCACTTGTTTGTAATCTATCCTCAACTAAGAGACTAATCCTCTACATAGTTACATTAGTTTAAAGTTTGTTGAGTTCATACACCAGATTTGCCACATCTTACAATCGACCCTCTGTCTTGCTCTTTTCTTCACCATCATACTTCAAGATATTATTAGCAGGTGCTACGTTTGCCTCACATGAAACTTAATGCTGTACGATTCTGAGTAGTGAAGCACATCACAAACCAGAGAAAGAGGTGTATGAAGGATCCATATGAAGGAGCGAAATACAGACAACTTTGCTATTGCAATCTTGTGAATGAGGCACACACTATGTGGAAGCTCTCATTCCATCCAATAATCATCACTTACAAAAGAAGGAAGTACCTGTGTGGGAAGATTCAGGTGCGGATACATTTCTCGTCCGATGCTATCGTGTCCTCAATGCCAATGGAATGTCTCAAATGGGTCTGCATTCTAACAGCTTTGATTGATCCATCTCCATCTTAAAGTGTTTTTTTCATCTACTTGCTCATTTGCAGTTTTCAGGTGTGGCGGGAAAATGTTTGCAACAAGGATTGTTTAGGTTATCCTCTCGAGCTCCATGAAGGTAAAAGTGTAAGTTATAGTCTGATCTGTTCCTGGAGACTAACTGCAACATTGGGCGGCCGCAAAACAATCCAGGCACACAGAATCTGCGATCTAATCGTCACTACAACTTTGCTCTCCTCACAACCTTGTCAAAGGCTTTATTGGTTTACGATGTAATCTAGATTCGTGTTCCAGCAACACGACCACGAGTTACATTGTTTGGACTGGAGCCTAGCTGGTCAGGTTCTTCCTAGAGTAATTCTGTGGATGATGGGGAAGGATTTATAGTGCTCTTCAAGTGTGATATTTGGGGAGCTTATTTGGATCTGTGAATAACTGTTCGAAGATGGTTTTCAGTATAGTAGTTGTGACGTCGATTGTCTAGTGGACTAGAGTAGTCAATTAGATCTGTCAATTAGATTTCCCTCAGTATGCACTACTCCATACGAACATCAATTCCATATCTATGAAAACTGATAAGGTTGGCAAAGATTCAACTTTGTTCAGTGGACTTGAGTTTCCAGAGCATACTCAATTAGTTCCGAGTAATATTGTTAATTGAACAAATTTTAGGGTGTTTAGTTGCAGTTGACAAATCTCCAAGTTGTGACTTGTGACATTGGTTGAATGACATCTTTCCTGTTGTGCTTTTCAATTTTGTAGGGTGATAAGTGACATGGACTGAGGTACATTGTGACAGTCTTTGTGCGACTTGTTGCAACGAAGTACTTGCTTATCTATCAGAAATAATACAAGAATTGTCGTGCTTGGTGTACAGAATCCAGCTTCTCAATCACGGTGGATTTTGGTTCCAAAACAGAACCGAGAGCCTCCAAACCCTACCCTCTGTAGGTTTTTGACTGAAGCGTCGACATCAGAATTCACAGGTGCGTGATCTCCTGCATCTGAATTCTAGATGTTTACACCTCTTGCATACATTGCTATTTCTCATTTTTCAATCCTCCCTGCAGTTGTCAAGAACGATTGAGATATTTGGGTGCTACTTCCGCACACATAAATACTACTTACTTAGTTGGTCATGTAATTTCCAAACTTGATTATTCGAACTCATATGTGTGCAGTTTAGCCATTTGTGACGGCTGATTTGCACACATCCATGTCTGTATTAATGCTGAAATCTTTCAAGAGCTCTATCGTTTTATAGGTTTGGCCATGGTTGTAGATTCAAGTTTTGAAAGAATATGTTGTCATTAACCTGTGCATTCTAGCTATTGGGTTTCAACATGTGCGCAATTGCTCGAATCTCTTGAGAGCTTAATGTTGAAGCGGGTGTATCCGGAGTTGGACAACATAGCTTCCATGTGATTTCTCGTACTTAAATCTGCTCATTGTAGCTTTTTGTGCGTGCTCACTGGTACTTTAATGGTGTGTCTGACTCCTTCACGCTCTGAAGAGCGTCATCTTGCAGTGGGTATAGCCATAGTTGCACGCTGAACTTTGGTTGCTAATTTGTTGAACTCATTTATATGTTTAAATTTTGTGTGTTCAGGCTTGAAAAAGTGTTCAATCTTGCTGTGGTCGGTAATGAGCTCATGTTGTGCAAGTGGTTTGAGCTGCCATAAGTGGTAGATTCGGCGGTTATTCCATCATATCATATGATTTGCCAACGATTTTCAATTTTTGAATAAAGTGAAGATTCTCAGGTTCTTTACCTTCCACTGTTGTATGATCATGGCTCAAACTTCTCCTGATTCGAGTCAACTTCACGACCTCGCTCCAAATCTCAAATTGGAGAAAGATCTTGTGGATTCACCGTGGTTTAAAGCTCTGGAAAGTAGAAATTGCAAGACTCTCAAGATCCTGTTGGAAACAGACAAAGACTTGGTAAGAAAAACAAGTTACGAGGGACGCACTGTACTGCATGTGGCCGTCATTCAAGGATGTTTGGATTTGGTGGAGTACATTTTGAGATTATTTGGTGTCGGCTTAGGGTCTGCAACCTTTAAGGCTCGATATAAGGTACTTTTGACAGCAAAGGATGGGAGATGTGGCGGAGTAACAGCTCTCGGAGTGGCCCAAGAATTTCTCGGAATGGAAAAGATCGAACAATGTCTTCACTCTGGGTCTTCCGACAACCAACAAGCAACGCCCAATGCCCAAGATGATCAATCTTTGGAGACAGTTCGGGAAATAATTTCAGGAGTTTTTTCGAACGAGTCGGAGTTTGACATCTTGAAGGCCTCATTTGATGAGGATGTGGATTATAACTTTCACAATATTGACAACAACTTTGAGTTGGTGTTTCATCATGCTTTCAGTAAGATTGGGATGGAAGAATCTCAAGAGGAGAGCAAGTCGATGAAGTTCGTGCTGAAGGTTATGGAAGAGTGCCTCGCACAAGGTGAAGTAGGTGTTACAACATTGAAGTTCCTTTTCAACCTCCCTAATGCTCAAGGAAGGCCACCATTCCATGCATTACTTGCGTCGAGCAAGAATGGTTATTGCCAACTTGTATACATAAAAGTGAATAAGTTGATGAATTGGCTATTAAAGGAACGTGATCCACGTACTGGGCTTGAATCTTGTGTGACAGCTCTTGATGCTATGGGAAGAACCATCTTTCATCGAAATGTGTCCATGAAGCCCCATGACGGCCTTATACATTATGTGTTCGACCATGGGAAGGTCGCCAAATTTGTGAATGTGCAGGTTTGGCTTAATCACAGAATGAAGTCAAGTCGAGAACAGGGTTCGTGGACAGAAGGCATGCGAGAACAGGGAGGGGCAACTGCGCTTCATTTGGCCATTCTACACAATCAGCCTTTGAATGTGGATAAACTACTACAAGACAAGTATGAGGTAGATTTGAATGCTATTTTCTATAGACGCATTCAATATGGACATGGTTGGGCTAGAGAGGGTGCTCGGTGGAGTCCACTACAACTAGCTGCACTCTTGGGTAATCCACGTATTGTGAAATTACTTCTTGCTAAGGTATGTGGACACAGTCCATTCACTGCAATTCTCTTTATAGGTTCCAAACTTGAAGTTTTGGATATTTTCAAATATGGTGTATGCACAAAATGTAGGTACCATACATATGTACAATTTGTTTTAAAAACTAACAATTTCTTGAGGATCTAGGTGTATATAGACATAGTATGGACCTTTTTTACACTATGAGCCTATAGAAAATGGCTGAATTATGCCAAGGACAAGAAATTTGTTCACATACATAGAGGAGCTTCTCCTAGGTCATGGATATCAATATTTTGGTGAGTGTTGATTTGTGTAATGTATATTAATCACACTATGCAAGTACACCCTTGGTGTCAAGAACATTATCAAGTGTTTTGATGTTGTATATTTGCAATTTGTTTTCATTTTAATGTTCTTAGAAAAACATCTCAAGGACAAACTAAAGTTCATTTTTGTGTTGTAGATTGAAAGAATCTATGATGTTGGCAAGTGGAAAAACTCTAAGTTGGCAAAACCTGAATTTTACGATGAAAAGATGCCAGCTTTACATTTGGCTGCAGCATCAGGAAATTCGGAGGTTTTGGGGTTGTTTTTGTATGATCCGCGGTTTCAAGTGAAAGCTATTGAATTGATGAATTCCAAACGAATTCGAGGAAATGGATATCGAACAGCATTACACCTTGCCATTGATGAGACCATACCTTTTTACAGAAGGTTAGGTGTTGATTTTGATCTTCGGCGGATTTTTAAAATGGTTGGAACAACTGTAAGCCTTGTCGATATTGACAATCATCACATGTTACAATCAGGTTCAATGCTTCAAGAGGGTGATACATATGATACATCCAATACAATCCGGAGAAAAGTCTACAATGGAAAAAAACAATGCATGACAATGTTATTAGAGTTTGGTATGGACATGTGGCAAAAAGATGAAGATGGTGAACTGCCTGAACTAAGGTGGGAAGCAACGGATGGAGAAAATTTTTGGTGGCATGAGAAAATAAAAACACAAGTCATTGAAACCAAAAGAAATCTCAATGCAGCTGGAAACGCAATATCTGTGGTTGCAGGTTTGGTTGCGACTGCATCTTATGTTGGTCCATTGCAACCACCACTTGGTTTTGAATCACCTGATTCAGTGGTACAAGTTCGTAGTAATTTGGCCATTCAAATTTTTGTGGTGAGCAATAGTTTCTCATTTTATTTTTCTATTTTGGCACTTATGCTTTCATTGTTGCCATCCCTTCCGCTACCACAAGAAAGTTTGTTTGATGAATGGAGGCATTCACGAGGGACAGTATCTACATCTCTTATGGCCCTTTTGTTGTCTGTATTAAGCATCATCATTTCCTTTGCAGCAGCTTTTTGTGCAGGTATGCCGGACTACAAGTCTGTGCTACAATCATATGCATTCTATCCAGCTGTCATAGGTGGATTGATGTGTTCAATAGTGATAGTTTTGTGCTTCGTTCGTGTCTTGAGGCTTATCAAGCCTAATAACAAGACAATAAAATCTATGCATAAAGCAAGTGTTAGAATATTTGACATCATTCAATAAATAAATGTTGGAGTCATTATGGCAGGCAATAGTGTCATTTAGGAATATATAGTGATTGTTATTAAAAAAATTATTTGATAAACAATATTTAGTTTGAAAAAGTTATGATTCAAGGTCAACATTCATTAAGATGAACTAAAATAAAGACCATGTGGTGTATGGATTCATAAGACACATAATTCTGAACATATCATATGGGTCTAGAATGGATTCCTATTATTGATTTCGTTAGTTGAATTCGTTCATAAACAAAAAATCTAGATTGCTTGTTTGTATTTTGTAAGGGTCAAGTCAAGCTATTTTACAGTCACTATCTACAAAAATGTAAATGTGCAAAACCAACACAATAATACATTTGTACATGATGTTGGTTTCGGGTGTGCCTATCTTAGAGCATCTCCAGCAAAGTAGGCATAACACTTGTCAATGTTGTCCAAAAGTTTTCCTAACCCATGTCAATATTTATGTATTCTAGGAATAGGTTGGGCCGTTGTATTGAGTACCTGCACCGATATTGAAACTTGGCTAAGCTGTCATAATTGTAATATATAGTGAGGCTTTCCTATCTTGATGCTATAATTTGTATTTGAAAGATACTACTACATTTGATGACAGTAGGTAAGGTAAGTGTGCCAATGACCGAACACAACCCAAGGACCGCACACCCACTGTACAAATTTCATTCATGAGAACTCTCGAGGGAACTTCGGTACCATCACTATTAGGTGTTTTATTATAGGTACCACACAGTGTGCGGTGAAGGGCTCAGTAAGCTTTTGAGATCCACATGTGTATGTATGGATTCAATTTGTGATAGCTTTCACAAATCATAATATCTTTTAATTTTATTTTTTGTAGAAGAATCCCAGCTTCACAATTAACAATCCTTCAAAATTTGAAACGATTTAAGCTTATAAATTATTATTTAAAAGGATTTGAAGATTGACCGTGTGGTCATTGGCACACTTACCTTATATGACACTATGATGGGAGGATATCCAACCTCTAGTGGACCTTGATCTTTAATGGTGGAGCCAAGCCACGTGGCGGCTCCCTAACACCAATATTATACATTATAGGCATTAAGGGGGCTTAGTGTTGTTCAATATTTCATAAGTGCTAGAATCTCCTGAGAACTAAGTCTATCCCTTTAGTGCAAAAAATTTGGATACATATACAAAAGCTACATTAGGAACTACATTGAAGATGCAATTAAACATGGTTCACTTAAGGGGGAAAACCATATTCACTGTAAGAAAATGGTGTTGGTAGCATAGATTAGGTTGTTATGAGATAGTACGCATCTATAAAAATAAACCCCCAATCATGCAAAATATAGGACATACAATATTATGCTACAAATATAGGTCAACCTTTCAGGCTTATATGTGAATAGTGACTTGATTAACTTTCATGAAGCCTATCCTTGATTTACATAGACAAATTTGAATCTTTCCAAAATATTCCTTCAATTCTAAATTGTAGAGGCCATATATTTGAAAACTCATTAGCCTAATTCTATTTACAAAATTTGTGAAAACAATAACCACAACTTGAGTATATTATGCACATCAATTGGTCAAATCGTGTGAACTTTTGGGATATAGCCATAATTTTGAACAATCATGTGCATTTATATGAGTCCATTCAGTGACCCCCTCGCCCCCTTTCAGAATGACCAATTTATTATGTCAACACAATCTTCCATGACCAATTGTGACCAATCTTTTGTAGACAAAAGTGACACATAAAAAATAATAGTATGGAGAATCCTAATTACATTGGAAGGCATTGATGAGCTTGCTCTATTGTTGATGATTGTTCTATCATACTCAAGTTTTGCCATCACCATTCACTAAGCCAAACATGTATGTAGATGGTTGGGTAGCAAATTAGCTTGTGTAACTTATTCAGTTGATATTGAACAATTATTAAAACATGATGGCATACAAATTATTGCTATACCATGATTATCACCATAACTATACCAAACATTGATTGTCGTATTTAGTGTAGCAAGGTACACTAAATAATCAAATTATTATGGGCCACAATAATTTTCTAGAGCCCATGCTAATTTTCATTGTAAGAATTAATGTGGGCCACAATAATTGTTTTTTTAAGAAAATGAATGTGGGTGATTATTTATTTTGTGCTACTTTTGTCCTATGAATAATATGTATTGTGTTTGTAGAAATCGTCATGAAGGTTAGGGGAACACCCGGGGTCTTGGACCCACGTTAATTCCACCTTGACTAGCAAATTAGTGTGGCCCACGCTAATTTTCCACCCACATTAATAAGACTATTTAGTGTAGCTATCTCTGATGAAGTTTAAATTGATTGGTCAGAAATTTGAGTGAAATGTCCAAGTTCTCATGCTCTCCGGCATGTGATTATAAGAAGTCACATTTAAAACACATTGAGACTTTGCCTTATTGTAAGTACCCTATTATGGTTAAGTGTGCTAGCATTAAAATTGACATGTCATGTTAGTTCAAGTGATCTGCATGATTAGTAAATTAGTGTTCCCATGTCACCTTCTCTAGTAGTTGCAAAATCTATCACATGAGTTAATCATAAGTATTGTGGCTAGACTAAATCAAATGTAATATAGTTTAGTGGATTGGCTCGGACCCATGCTATCGTAGACCGCAACACCAACACATATGTAATTTGGATATTGAATGGTGTGCAGTTAGGTGAGGATCAAAGAACAAACACCATAAAGGCACATGTTTAAATGAGATTGGACTACGTCTCAAAATTTATTATCTGCTTCACAGTTGGTACACTGTTTTTTGCATTTAGTGTTGTCAACAGTAATTACGAACCACAACACTAAATGCCAGTGACGCCCTTAATGTTTACACTCCACAATTAGTGTTATAATATTTTTTATGTTTTGTATTTTGTTGCCGCATGGTTGCACCACCACCATCTCTACCACCACTACTTGAACACTATTTGTCAAGTGTTTGGTAGATAGTGTTGCAGGTAAATGAATAGTAACAACATTAAATGCCACACAACACTAAATGCAAAAAACAGTGTAGTGAAGACCATCTTCTCAAAAAACTAGCTGGCAAACAACGAGGCAAACAACGAGGCAAACCGTCCAACACATGGTTGAATAGTGATTGTCAAGAGTCCTAGCAAAACTTCCATAGGGTGTTAAACTCTGGTCACTAGAACAATACTTCCATAATGGCTTTCAAAAAGTACCAAATGATGATCCGGTTTAAGAAATGCTTTTACTTGGAGCGCAAACAAAAGGGACCACATCTTCCACTCAGAAGTGACCCAAATTATATTGGAAGTTCTTTGAAGAAAAAAATGATTCGGACCCTCCCATTTACACCACAAGAAGCAGTAGATTATTGCATAAAACTCTGCACCTCAAGACAAAGTATCAATGATCATGTTGTTATGAACATTCAACGTCTTCATGTTTTTACAGTAGTGGGACATATGGGCCCATATGTAATATTTAGCAAATCACAAGGCTAGTGATATCCATGGGTTAAAATTGGAGTTTCTAAAATGGGTTGCAAATGATATGTGTAAACCAATCACATTGCTATTTAATTTGGTAGCTAAAGAGGGTTTCCGGGCTTCATGGACTATCAACATCATTCAAACGATCTTCAAATTTGGTGAGAACCACTCCCCTGGGAACTATAGGACCATACTGCTAGGAGCAATCTTTGGCAATCTTTATGGCTCTATTCTTTTTTAAATAATCAAACGATGGGGGGATTGAAAAGGGTCAAAGCGAGAGGACAAGCATATTTCAGGGAAGGCATATCCATTTTGGACCACATCCTCACATTATGTACTTTAATTGAACAAGAAGTGTTTGTAGGTTGAAGTTTCTAATCTTGTATTGTTGATTTCAAAAAAGTTTTTGACACAGTCCCATGTGACAAAGCTTTGAGCACACCTCGAACAATTAGGTATACCATCTCATTTACAACATGATGTAAAAGTCATGTACACTACAGTCTACGCAAAAGTTCAAATAAATGGCAACACACATGGTGAAGCAATGTCCAACATTGGTGTTAAACAAGGACATCCCCTCTCTCCCATACTATTTGGCTTCTAACACAAGCACAGTCAAGTACACAACTCCATTATTTTTTATAGATTTAAATGAAAGTGATCCAAAACTATATACTAACTTTAAATTTTGTGAAGGAGAAAAACATAAACATTTGATAACACATTGATCTACAAAGCCAAGTAGATTATGTTGACAAAAAAATTCAAGAAAAGTCCTCATATTTTAGAAGACGGTGCAAGTAGTGTGCAAGTAGGTATATTGAACATGCAATTTTCTAAAATTTGTTTAAAATATGATAAAATTACATTAAATGGATTTTTGCAACATATTTTTGTAATGGTACCCTCAAGTTTGTAATGAATTCAAGGATATTAAAAAATCCGACTTTGAAATATTTAAGGTCATGAAATCTATGTCCAAACCAAATTTAGTTGTTACCTTTTAAGTAGCACTTTTAATAATACGTTTTGAAGATCTCATCTTGATATTCTATATTTGAGTACCTAACAAAACAATAGAGGGTGCCATGGAAAAACAATCCAATTTAAACAACACTTTGCTACTACTTTTAGACGTTTGACCAAAAACAATATGGTTTTAGTATACTAGAGCATTTTTTCCGTATATTGGACCGTGCTTGCTCCCTATACATTGATGAACTTGAAATATATTTGGACAAGGTCGACGAGGGTTCTCCGTGTTTATGTAACCATTTTTCTTTGTGCTGACAATGTTGTTCTACTCCCTAAATATGGAGTAGGCCTACAAAGACTTTTGAACAAGCTATATGAATTTTGCACTTCTTCTAGCCTTGAAGCAAATTTATCTAAGACTAAAATCATGATATTTGATCACAACAAAAGGAAATCAAACCAAGAGGCATTTTACATAGAAAAGGACCCGAGTGAGATAACCCATAAATACAAATACCTTGGGGTTGGTTTTTTAGTCACATGGCTACTTCGAGCCATCCAGTAAAAGGCGAAGAATCGTAGGTATGAAAGCGTTGATGAGCATTTTAAGGAAAGAGCAATAATCGGAGTCACATGTTGGGAACTCAAATCCCATCTATATATTTAAGGCTTTGGTACTTCCAACTTTCACATACGACATTGAAATTTGGGGAGGTGACTTGAAAACTCTCATTGGAAGGTTTTCGAGAAAGGCATGAAGATGCATATGATGTCTCACATCAAACTGCATTCTTCGATTACATATCATATCTTATTGGCCAAATTAGGAGAATTTCTTGTAGAATTATACACTCTCAAGCTTACTATGGGCTTTCAACAATAGCTTGCCCACCTATCCCCCTCTTGGTTAGCCAGTAAAAAGCGACCTCATTTTCATAATGTTCACCTAGCCGAAAATGAATTTAACACTTGGCAAAAATTGACAACCATGTGGAAGACATCATGGGGTCTATCTCACTAGGACACCTATGACAACATAACCACATCTAAATGAACATGTGATGATATCAAGGAGGCCTTTCTTGCTAAAGAGTGGAACTCTTTCTATCTCTCAAGGAAGAAACCAGATTATCTTCACCTCAAGGATTTTCTCAAATATGAATATAAATTGTACTTGATGCAACCATTGACACCACCACAATGCAAGATCATTGCCGCTTACTGCACCTCCAACCATAGACTAGCCATTGAAATTGGACGGTGGTCGACTATCCCTATCTCTAGAGATACTAGACTATGCCACTTTTGCTCCTATAATGCAATTGAGAATGAGGCACATTTCGTGTTGGAATGTCCCATGTATAAGCCCATTAGAGATAAGTTTCCATCACTATTTGAGAATGTACTCCTAGGGAGCCTCAAGTCTTTCTTTCAATTGGACCAACAAGTTGACATTAGCCTCTATCTCACAAAGGCCACCGCACTCCTCCGTCACTCTAGAGAATTAGCTAGTTTGAAATCATGACATACTTTCAATCCCAATAACCTTTATGGCTTCCTTGACTTTAAAATCAATTTCATTTCATTGGGAGGACCTATGTATCCAACAAACGTGCACTTCCAATAACCATAACTAAGTCAAGGATTGCCTGATTTTTGGTCCAATTTTTGCTAATGCTTCATCATATGTTCGCTAATGCAACACAAGTTTTCATTGTGTACATCTAATCCATAGAAGTTGGAGAACATGGACACGGAACCAAATAACACCCACATACCTTATAAATATACATTTCAGCATCCGTCATCGATGGCCCATGGTGTTACTTCTAAGGGCCACTTCACACTATGGCCGAAGGTCAAGAGGCCGTCGATTTCCACTAATCAGATTGCAAGAAACCAAGAATTCGGCCTCTCAACCCTTCACACGAGAGGCCAAAGTTCAAAGGCCGTCGCAAATTAAAATGCCTACTTTTTTATCAAGGCGACGGACTCTCGAAGGAAGTTTGGGTCGGACAGGAATGGAAACCCAAACTATGGTCGAGAGGCCGACAATTTTTTTAATAAAAAAATCAATATTTGACAAGATCTTGGCCGTTAGGTTGGAGGGGTTGTTTTGGGCAAGGAATAAAATGGGATGTTCCTTCTTCCTTTGGATTTTGGGCTTGGCCTTTCAAGGCTTCACACTATGTCTGGCTGAAGGCTCCAATTCCTATATTTTATTGACTATTTTCAGCCCGTTTCTTTGGACTCTCAACAAAGTTTGGCCATTCAATCCCACGGCCTCTCGACTTGGATGGCCATAGTGTGAAGCGGCCCTAAGACACCCTAACATGGAGGGTTGGAGTCACTGCACTCATCCCAGGCAATCCATGAATTGGTGGGGTTTGTGAAGTGGGCAGGCTTCTAGCCACATGTCATTTAACCCTAGCCCAGAAAACAAAATTCCCAGTTTAGACATGGTTGACCACATGACATTAGGCATCTCTCTATCTATAGTCACACTCTGTACACATGCAAATTGCCATTCATGCTAAAATGTGATGGCATCGCTATCAGTGTGCATTTTTGACAAAGTTTTTGCAAGTTTTTGACATTTGACATGCAAAAACTTGCACAAAAATAAAATGCACGTCAATTGACACGCATAATATAGATTTTCACATGTAGTGTGACTTGTGGAGGAAAACATCACACTTCAATTGACACTTTAGAAATTTTGAAATGACACGTGCTACTAGGGATGTGACATTGAGGTGATATTTTAGAAGAAAATGTAGATGTCAATTGATATTCATTTTAATTTTTGAAAATGTCACGTGACACTTTGGATTTGAAGTTGAACGTCAAATGGAATTTGTCAAACATACACACTGATCGCTGTTCAGTTGCCGCTTATCCAAGCTCATCAATAAATTATTCCAATGTAGATTCATTAGAGAATGCCCAATGTAAGTATGTATTCTCCGCTGCATTTCAGCAGTCGCTTTTGAAATCCATGATGGGTACAT
This sequence comes from Polytrichum formosum, assembly GCA_964035585.1. NCBI lineage: Eukaryota > Viridiplantae > Streptophyta > Polytrichopsida > Polytrichales > Polytrichaceae > Polytrichum > Polytrichum formosum. Next base: position 1,273,387 of record OZ037940.1, on the reverse strand, counting down.
CCTAGTAATATTTGTCAGCCTTGTAGCTACTTGATCCAAGATCTGTTGCTGTTTTAAAGATAGCTGTTGTGGAGCTGCTAATCAGCTCGAGGAAGTGTTGCTTTGAATTTGAAGTGGATCTCGAAGCTCCGGGTGTGTGATACTCACAAGGGAGTTGTTTGATTGGTGAAGGGTTTAAAATTTGGACTTGTATTCTTTGATGCATCAGACATGCTAACTGACTCCGAAATACTGTTCCTTAATGAAAGTTTGATTCATCCTTGTAAGTGCTCACATGAAGAGCATGTCGAACCAGGCCAAGTGGTCCAAGTTCAAGGTTTGATGGAGCAATAGGGAGCGTGCGGAGGGATATCTGTAGACTTTGGGAAACTGTGGACGGGGCAATTGGTTTTGATGAGGACAAAAACATAGAAACTTGTTAGAGTATCACCGAGCATAATCTACACTAAATCAGGCCATTGTAAAACAGACATCAAGTACTGGTTTTTACTAAAGCCCCGCCAATCTTACAACTAAATCATTGTTCATGTTTAAGTTTGGCTACCTCTGTGATCTGAGGAGCCTTACAAGATTTAAGACTGCATTTCCATTTACAATCGTGATCAATTTGCTAGATTTTAAACTACCTGTGAACAAGCAATCTTTAATGCATCTGATCAAGCATCGATCATAACAAAACTCATGTCTACCATATGCAATCAACTGATCAATCAGCAAATGCTGGATCAGATTCAGGTCAAGGTTAGCTGCTGCACAATCTATCAAATGCATTCTTATACACCACCTTGAAACCTGGAACCTACACTCAATTTCTCGAATATTCTGGCTTATTCTTTCTGGCACGGGCATCACAATCCTTCATAATATTCGTCTGATTCATTAGCTCCAGTCAGCATCTTGCCATGGGCTACTTGTAGAATGCTAACCGTGTCATGTACTTCTGATGTGATAGAATGGCGAATTCATCAGCACAAGCCGTGGTATACTTCCTCTTTTGCTATCACACTCCTTGTGCAAAGATCCCCAACTGTTGCGAGTGCACTTACGACAATTGGGGCGGTCCAATGGCACCGTCTCTTCTGCAAACCTCTGTTGCACGAGGTCCGGTCGTCTGATAGAGCCAAGCATCATCTTCTCCCAACTGCACTTGGCACAATGGCATGCTCTACTGGCACTCAAGGACACAGGGGTTAGGGTTTCGATCGAGGAGGCCGTGGTCGCGTATGCGAGCCACAAGATTTTGGCCAACTACTTCCCCTTCCAGCTGGATTTGGCCATTGATTCTCCGCTTCGAGGGCAGCTCAACGCCCTGCAGTTGTCCGAGTCCTAAGAAAAACTCGGGAAGAGGTTAGGTCAGGCTGTGGCAATCGACCTCCTCCGGAAACGGATACCTGCAAGGGAATTCTCGTGGCGAGCTCTCAAGGCTGCCTTAGACGATGGAGTGAACCATCTGATACCTGGAGTTTACCGGTACCCGAACACCACCCCTGCGGGCCGCGAAGGAGCTCTCTCGTCCTCCACAACGTTGTGACACAACAGCCATACGTGGTGCCGGATCCGGAGGAGTTCATCGCAACGTATTTGAGTGGAATCAAACCTATGAAAGTCCCCTCCAAGGAGTGGAACGAGCAATACGAGATGTCGAAGGTCATCGGCAGGGCAGGGCCAGGGCGTCCCCTCGACTGGAACATCACGGGACAAGTCTGCTCAGCCTGCTCATCATCGTCACAAATTTCTTGCCAAACTGAGACAAGATGGGCAGCCATTACAAGAGCCGTATTGCCCAAGCACACATCCCTCTATGACACCGTCGTCTTGTTTGCGAAGCTCAGTGTCTCAATGCACGATGCGTGGATTGTAAACTCCAATTTACAGTTCGGATTCTGGTTCTGGCGGCCAGAAATGGCATACAAGGCGGGTGACTCTGACCACGCTCCGATTCCCGATTGGACTCCGTTCTTGGCAACACCCCCGCACGCAGAGTGTCCGAGTGGGACTGTTAGCGTTGTCACCGCCGCTGCGACTGTCCTTCAGAACTTTTTTGGTAAGGATGAGGTTGCTTACTCGATGCAAACGGGGGGAGTTGGACCAAACTGCTTCCCGGCCGGCGTTGGCACTCGCCAATACAAATCTTTCTCAGAGCAAGTGAAGGAAGCGCAACTGGCAAGGTTGTATGCGGGCGTCCACTTCAACAAATCGGTGGTGGATGCTGTCACCGTGGGCACAACAATTGGGAATTACATCGAGAAGCACTGGTTGCGAGTGCCACCATCTGGTGTGCTCCCGGACACCCCTTACTTGAATGTGCACGCCAAGCTTCCAGACAAGCAAGGCGACTGGAGTCCCTTCAAACTGGAGTTGATTTAAGGGCCACTTCACACACAAGACTGAAGGCCCGTGACCATTGCAATCTAAGAGCTCTCATTGGTCGAAAGGGCGGAGACCGTCCAAGTTCACTTCACACACCAAGGTGAAGGCCTAAAGGCCCAAAGGAGACTTCATGGATGAAAAGTCTACATGGAGTCCTACATGGCGGATTATGGATAAGGTTTCATGGTCTCCCGGAATTTGCATCAGGCCCACCTTGAAGAGGTGGGCATGGCACAAATTCCGGGAGACCATGATTTAAAATTTTTTTTTTCCAGCATGACAGATTTCAGGACAGATTGCAAGGCAGATCCCATAACAGATTCTAGGGCAAACAAACACCACCAAGTAATTTTCTTGAGTTGATAGAGTTTGAGACATATTATATTAAACCAAATCCTCTTCTCTTTTTCCACCAACAAACTATGCAATGGTCCCGCAACATGGCCCATATTCAATTCACATTATACCTAAGGGCCCGTGACTACATAAAACGGCTTTCCCAACACCCGTGGTACGGCCTTTGGATGAGAGTCAAGGGTCTTCACCATTACAAGGTCACGGCTCTTGGCTCATGTGTGAAGTGGCCCTACAGTAGAGGAGCCTATTGCGGTTACCTCCATGAGTTTTGGCCTCTTCTTAGATTAGTGATTCTTGTACAAATCCAATGTCATAGGAATAAGGTCAATTTGTGACAAATTTTCAAAGAGGATAATTTATGTGATCTTGATTGGTTATGTAGGTGTGCCGATAGTAGTTAGTGTTGAGCACGTTTTGAATATTGACCCAACCAACGAGCCATTTTATTCATGCTAGGAATTTCCTAAAAAGTGTTTCTTTTGGCGAGAATACCTAACCATTCTACATTGGCAAGCATTGGATGCAAGTGCCTCCATATGTGGGTGTGTTGCTAGACACTCTCTACTTGAATGTGCATACCAAGCTTTCGGGCAAGCAATAGGAGAGTGGAGTCCCCTCAAATTGGAGTTGTAAGGTGGACAAGCCTATTACTCTTACTTCAGTGGGGTTTGGCCTAGGCAAGATCTTATGTGCAATAATTCCATGAAAAATGTCTAGTCGATTTGCATATCTTGTACAAATCCAACTTCATAAGAATGAGATCCATTTGTGACAAATTATGTGATCTTCTTAAGTGATTATACAAGCGTACCTAAAGTGGTTAGTGCTAAGAGGGTGTTGAACATTGACATTTTGGCTACCCCAATCAACGAGTTGTTTTATTCATCCTTAATTTGTACTTAATGTGAACTTCATAATTTCCAATAAGAATATTGAATGTTATTGAATATTGACTATTGAGAAGCACTAATTGTGAGTATCTCTATTCGGTGTGTTGATGACACCCCCTACTTGAATGTGTAAGCTAAGCTTCCGCACAAGCAAGGAGACTAGAGTCCCTGCAAATTGGAATGTAAGTTAGACGAACCTATTAAGGATACTTTCAGGAGGATTGGGCTAGGCTTCTTATGTGCAAAAATCAAGGAAAGCAATTTAGTTCATCAACAAATCTTGTACAAATTCAATGTCATAAGAATGAGAATAATCAAACCTCAAATTTTCAAAGATGATGTATGCGATCATCTTAAGTAGTTAATATATAGGTGTATGAAAAGTGGTAAGTTGTTGAGCGGGTATTGAACATGTATTGACTTTCTAGCTATCCCAACCAACAAGTCATGTGTATTAATTTGCAAAAAAAATGCTAGAAATGTTACTCCAATAAGAATATTGGACCCTTTACATCAAGAAGAATTACATGCGAGCTCCTCTATTAGATGAATTGCTAGACACCTCCCTACTTGAATGTGCATGCAAAGCTTTTGGACAAGCAAGGGGACTGAAGTCCCTTCAAATTAGAGTTGTTACAACTTCATTGTGCAATAAACTGGGTAGCTAAGGTATGTGGACCTTGTGTGGTCACTCTTCTTAAAAAGACACCTATATTTGACTACTATGGTATATGACAAGGCTTGTAACTAAGAAGAGATGCCAAAAAGACATCATGTGTTACAATGAGATTGGTTTATGTGCTCAAAATATGGACACTATTTTGAGTTCAATAATTAACACAATTGGGAGGGCTTATATTGTGATGATCACTCAAAGAGAAAAGGAAGCTTCCCTTGCCAAACTCAAAAGGCAGCTATCATATTGAAAAATTTAACTCACTCAATCATCATGTAGATATGACTAGATCCATTTTGATTTACCCCCTTGATAATTGGAAAGTAATTATGAAGTGTAGTTCTAAAGTAATCAGGAAGTGTAAATTGAGGTGAAAATCAGACCTTTGACTTTGACTATTCACATACAAGCATTGGAAGCAAGAAAGCATAGAAAAAAGTAGAAGCTAGAAATAGACTTGTCTTACTGTGTGTAGTTTAATGGACACGATATATATGAACCATGTGGGAGGTGATGGGAAGGAGAATTATCAGCTTTCTCGTTCCGTTTCCCTAGACAAAACTGTACAAAAGCCATGTGATTCGAAGTGTCAGAAAGAATAATTCCTTACTGCAGTGGAATGAGTCCTATTAGACTGTTTGCATTTTGATCAGATACTGGCATGGCCAAATTAGTAGAGACACATTCACACCAGGGTTCGGGAGACATTTGAGCTCAACCAGTATGACTTTTGCATTCCAACTAAGTTACATCTTGAAATGACAATCTAAGCAATTCATCACAATTGTTAACTAAATGAGACAATATGAATCTGATCCAATTGTCAATGGAGTTAGAATAACATGGCCAAACTTTACAAGTATTGAATCATGATGAATTGCTAGTAAGCTTTATTCAAGCAAATCTTGTTCCCCAACATGGGTGGCACATGAAGGGAACTTCCTACAATGCATATGCTTGCCCTTTCGCAAACTCATGTATAACTCGGAGACTACGCGCTTAAATAAGTTATAATGGCCTTGTTCCTTTGGGGGTAATTAGGTTGGGGAGTCCCATAAATACCTAGTAGAAAATAAACTAGTAGCAAACAATGAGAGCAAGGGCAATGAGATTTATGGAAGCTAAGGATAAGGCTCCGAGAATCAGGGTAGGGAGCATTGAAACTAAAGTGAAGATGCATTGGATAATTAATATTGACAATGTAATATTTTTGTGTGGACCTAGTTACAATTGCATGTCTTTCATTTTCCTTGGTTATTTCATCGCTTTTTGGATGCCTCTATTTTTTTCTTGGAACACGGTCATTGGAAGTTGAAAGTTATGTAAGTATATGAAAGCAAGGGACAACCCAATTAATGAATAAGATAGGAAGGAAGGGAGATAGAGAGCTTGAGGAATATATAGAGAATTACAAAGAATATATAGAGAATATGTAGGAAGGAAGGAACAATTACAAGATCGGTATGCTATGTCACACTGTCCATGTAATATGTTTAGATCTAATCTTTTGATCTGCAAATAATCTAGTTCACAATGGGTTCACAAATGACACATAAATTGCAAAGAAAGTTAACCACTAAATTCACACGTCAATGAAAGTGGGCAACTAGCTATGCAATTTCAAGTCAGGACTGCTTGCAGAATTGTTGCGGATGTACGCTTTTGCAATGGGCATGACGGATTCACCATCTACAAGTTTTGGTTTGGAGATCAAGAAATAAATCATTATCATGACTAGAAGGAAGTAAAGGTTGAGGACCATGTCAAAGGCGTTCAGGAGGATGACAGACCATCCTACCTCTGACATCGAGCCAGCTGACACACTCTTGCTGCGGTGTAAATGACTGTATAATGAATGCAACACAGTGTACGCCCCCAAAAAGTTTTGCATCACCACAAAGGCAACGATCAAGAGGGTTTTCTCCTTGACTAGGGCTGAGCTTCTCTTGATGGCAGCCCAGCCATAGATGCCAGGCTCCAACACTGTGATTTGGTTAGCTAGGAATAGATGGTAAGCAACAAATGTGTAGGCAGTGAACCAGACAACGGAATCCGAGAGAGAGTAGAGGACAGAGGCGAGGATGGTTGTGGTTGTATATGGACTGGTGGTCGATCTTAGATAGACGTGAAGAAGAATGGCGAAAGGGACAAAGCTCACTAGGCCGAAGAATAGAACAGACCAAAGCTGCGTGACAAAGAGCTTGAGAAGAGTGTGTGGAAGGGAAACCAGCACTTTCTTCATTATTGACATGTCGTCTTCTGATTCGTTTTCAAGAATATATTGCACGCATTTCGTGAATGCTGCGAGGGCAAGGCTGAGAAACGACCATTGCAAAATCCACCATATCATAGTGACAGAGATAAAGTGCAGTGTTGGAGATGGTATTGAAGGTTCATGACTTGCCCCTGCAGTGCTTGCAATCTGAAAAGCTCATCCCCAACCCTTCAAGTGTTAAGTCCTTGCAATTGTCTATGAACCCCATTGATGGAAATGCAAAGAAAGAAAGAAAGATGACTCCAATGTTGCCACCCACGTGAATTATGGTGTTGCTTCGTTTTTGAGTTCGTCTAAGTCTCTATGTAATCTCAAAATAGCATTACGAGAATTAGAAGGCCCCCAAAGACTAGTGTCCTCTTGTGAAGGTGAACACCTTGAACATGCACATGCAAGCCCCTAGGTTCCCACATGGTTGATTGGAAAACCCAATTCACCTAGATAGCTCCGCTATAATTGGGTGGACCATAGGTGGTAGGGTGTATCATAAATCAAGTGCTAGGAAGGTCACCCATCCGAGTACTATTTTGGCCATTAGCGGGCTTAACCTTGGAGTTCCCAATGGGATCTGGGTTGAGGCCTTGGGTTTGCCACCCTGAAATGCAAATATCTTCTACACAACTGACAAGATACGAATCTGCACACTTGAGCTTCAATTACGCTTAAACTGCAAGATGTTCAAAGTGTGATTTTCTCACTCCAATCCTTGCCAACTGATATGAATGGACGCTCTGCACTCTAGGGATTCTTGAGAATATCCTAATTAGTCCAGTTGATCCACCACCTCATGCGAATGATACAATTTCGCATAGCAAATTCTTGGTTTAAAATTTTCTTAACTATTCAGGATCAAGACTTTATGCAGGAATTTGTGGCCTCTTGAAATCTTTGGCAGAGGAGATGGAAAATTGTTCCATGTTATAGAGAATCTCAAGATCTCTTCGATCAACACAAACCCATCACCTAATTCCTTCTCAACTGACTTAAAAGTGGCTTGCCAAAGCAATGACTGACAAAACTTTTATCAAGCACCCTACTTGATGTGAGCCTGCAAATCGTGTGGATAAGGGATTGTCACATCCACATTGTTTGTTGAACACCCAAACCATAGCCAATGTGCAAAATAGCCATTAATGTCCTCTTTGTGGTAGGAGGAAAACGTAGCAACCTTTGTCCTAAACATGTCCTAAAACTTTTTTCCATAGGTCTCCTAATTTCACATGTTGAATCACATGGTGGGCACAATGTTGTTGCAAAGGGGACCGCGTCTCTCTCTCTGCATTAGTGTCTTGGTGCAATCTATCATGCCAACTTTATCTCTCTCTGCTACATAGGATTTGCCAAAGCCAAACGGCTGGCGTGTTTAGAGGTTCATGCAGGAAACTTTAAGAGTTTACTGCACCTATTCGGCTTTTTGTATTGTAAAAAATGAGAGGGTAGAAGCTTGTGAGCAATAGAGAGAGGTAGTGGATTTAGAAGGTGCAGAGAAAGAGAGAGAGGGATGGGGTCAGCTCTCCAGCCATGGTTCCGATGTCATTAAATCGAACTGAGCAGAAATGAACATCATTGCCACACAGATTTGAAGAAACTGTATCTATCATCACAAATGGAAACATACATGCTCCAGGACTATGTCGAGCAAGGTAATCAATCACCTGCAGCTGTGATGAGTTGAAGCCATTATAGACATTATCCTGAACAAAGTTGTCAGGTGAAATCCACGCAGTCAGTCGCCACTGCAAGAGGAAATACAGCAGGAATCCGGGCAAGTAGAAAGCCAGGATGAAAGGCAGGAAGAGTCGGAATCGAGTTTCCAGAAGCTTGACAGCCAGGTCATCGAAGATCATCGTCCCTTCCCTCACACACCTTCTCCGGTCGCGTGGAATCCTCGAGTCCATTCCATCCAGTGTTGTCTGGAAATACCCCATCGCTGCTCACATCAATCACACCAAGACTTGCAGTACGCTTCATGTGTCTTTTGCAAACCCCATCGTATATACCTACAAGGATGATGCAAATTAAGCGGTCGGAGAAGAGGTTGCTTTGATTTGCAAGCTGTACCTAAAAGAATGGCTTTACAAAAGTCACGGTTAGACTGAAGATTATCATGTGATTCTAGAATCCTAAGAGAAAAGGCATTAAGGAGGTGCTTTGCAAGGCACCCACCCTGCTTTGCTCGGACAAACTGGGCTATGATTTACCGTATGTGCCACGTGTCGTCATATTGTGGGTCGAAACTTGTACCAAGCTGACGTAGAACACGAATTTAGGCAGAGACATGCCCAACTTGCAGACCTGAGAGCATCTCTACCCGTTGGCGCCAACGGGCATGCCAACGGGGTGGTTGCCGGTGCCATATCAGGCTGCCGGTCGCGGGTCCCTTACAATACATTTGAAAGCTGGTGGTATGTACACGTTCATGAGGTAAGTATGTACTATAGCAAGGTGCATCATTTTTGAAGCAACATCTCAAGCATTGTGGGTTGCCATTGTGGATTGTTGATTATAATCTCCCACACACACACAAGGATATTTGGTTTTGACATGCATATGTAACTTAATATGTGCACTTACTTACAATTTCAATCCTACAACTAGAATTTTGTCGTCACGTTTGAAGTGACCATTGTGACTGCTCACAATCGATAACTTAAGCCATGGTCACTTGTTTGACTGATAGCATGCCCACAATTAATGGCATGGGTGACCAACGAATGGCTCCTACCAACAAGGGCCACTTTTAGCTCCAATTTGGCCAGTGAGAGCCACTGCATGTAACCAATGTTGGTAGTACCTGTTCATTGGTGGCCCGCACCAATAGGTATGGATGGTTGTGGGTCATAACTCACATAGACGGACATGGTGTAACTTGTAAGTACAACAATGATCAGAGGAAGGAGTTTCAACTCCCAAGTGGCGATTTGTGTAACTTAAGCTTAACTTTTGAAGAGTGTCTTCAAAAGTCAAAAAGTTTATGACTGAATGTTTTTGGTGTCCTTAGGTTAGTTTCCATGTTGGCCGCTCACCCACCATATTCTAGTGGAAATGTAGATGTCACCATGTGATTTAATTATTCCTAATTAGGAATAATTATCCCTAAACAACCTACATGGAAACTAACCCTTAATCAGACAGAATGTTGAATTGAAAGGCATTGGGAGATACTTGGAAGCAGTGATGACACTAGCGACAAAGAAGTGATGAAGCCACATGTGGATGATAACAGTAAAGGTAGGCTAGAGGCCACCAAATAAGATGGTTATTAGGTACCGATAGGATTCTTAACCCCCGGTCATTCATGAATTTGAGGTGTGGATGAGACACTAACTCGAGCCCCAATTCAATTTCCAATTTTAGTTCAAAACGTGAGCATATTCATCCAAACTTTGGTGATTCCGTCCATTTTTCTGCTTTTTGGGGAGTATACTGGAGATCAATGGCTGCATAATAATGGAGATTCCATTTGTAGTTTTAGCGCCAAATGTGGCGATAAATTGTACATAAGAAATTGTTGCCTGGAATGTAACTCTGGGGACCAACAGTCTATGTCTCTTATGTTTGAGGTATCATAATAAGGTGAGAGGGAATTTTTGCATACGAGGATGCCTCTCATTTGTCTACCCACAAAACCTTGAGATTGCATGTAGTCTAGAGGCTGTTAATTTTTCTAGTAGAGTTAGAAAGAGAGAGCATTATAGCATATAAGCGTACCTCTCATTCATCCAACATTAAAACTTGATTTCTGTAGGTTTGTGGCCGATTCATTTGAATAGACTTGAAATGAACTAATTCATGATCTTTGAAAGCAATTATGGTATCAAATAAACTACTATAAATAATAACCTCCAGATTACATGCTCTCATAACTTTTATGTTGGGTGAATGAGCGAGAGATACACTCGTATGTGATAATGCCCTCCCTCTCCTTGCTTTAGTGCCAAGGTTAGCTTCAAGATTTCAAATCATTTAAACATACATATTTGAAATGAATTAGTCACAAACTTATATGGGTTGAGTTTTTTAGCATGCATGTATGAGAGGTACACTGATGTCCCAAAATTCCTTGTCCACCCATGAAAAGAATATTTATTTATAATTAGCATGTTTGGCTTGGGGTAATTGGGTCCATGTGAGTTGTATTTCTATTCATCTATGGAGTTCACCCCAAAATAAGTAAATAAAATTTGGTTATTTTGAATGGTTTAGTTTGTCATATGTAAAAGAAAGAGAGGAACACTACACTAAAAAAAATTAGTGTTTGATTATATTTAATGTTGTTACCACCCCAGCCTGCTCAACACTAATTTTCAATTCCTTGAAAATTAGTGTTGGACATAAATGTGCCACTACCTTCCCTATTGCCACCTCCCTTCATTGTTTGTTTGTTTTTTTCTTTCATATGGGTGCAAGCATAGTAAAGTGGACCAAAAAAGTGCTCCGGTATATGACAGCCATGATTTTCTTGGTCAAACGCCTATAAGTAGTAGCAAAATGTTGTTTAAAATATATTATTTTTCATGATGACCTCTATTGTTAAGTTAGGTACTCAAATATAGAATACCAATATGAGATCTTCAAAACTTATCATCAAAAGTGGCGCGTAAAAGCAACTGACTAAATATAGTTTTGAATGTAACTTTCATGACCTCAAATATTTTGAACTTGGAATTTCTTTTCATATTCCTTGAATTCATTATAAACTTGAGGCCATCGTAATTTTTTTTTCAAAAATTCATCAATTTAATGTAATGTAAATGTATTTTAAACATGTTTTTGACAATTATCTTTTCAATGACACCCACTTGCACCACCACTTGCACCGTCTTCTAAAATACATATACGTTGTTTGAAATTATTTTTTGTGAACATAAATTGCTTGGCTTTGTAGATTCATATGTTTTCTAGATGTTTATGAATTTTTATTACATAAAATTCAAAGTTAGTATATTGTTTTGGATCACTTTCACTTAAACTTGAGCAAGGATCAAGAGTTGTCCACTTTACCGTGCTTGCACCCATATCCTTACTAACACTAAATTCAAACATGTAACTTCCACATATCACCATAGTTGACATTTAATGTTTGAATTTACATTTAATATTACTTACTTTCATAGGGTTATTGACATTTAGTGTATGCATTCATATTTAGTATATCAAACACTACATATCCTTTTTAGTGTACTGATCGTTCAACAATGTGAAAGGTCTAGTAGCCAAAGACAAGCCCATGGCATCAACTTCAAAAAAGTATGATAACCCTATGAATTCAGCAACACCATGGGAGCTCAGAAAATTCTACAAATTTGTTGCTTAAATCTCAATTCGAATTGTGGATCCAAGAAAATATCTAGCTTTGAAAATCCATGGTGAGATTCATGGCAAACAATAAAAATTGATCATTTAAGACACATTAATCGTAAGTTATTTGTATTTGCAGGATGGTTAACGCCGTTCATAATAAAAATGTTGCTTGATCAAAAGTAGGTGTCATTCTAATATAGGTCAACTTCAAGTTGTAATTTGCATATCTTCTTACATAATACTAGCCCAATTTGTACTAGAAAGTAACACAAGATACAAGAAAACCTATCATTGATTTGAGTCCCAACATAATACATACAACACCTTACGCTGGGTCTACACCAAAGTCCGAGACCAAAGAAACTCCAAAATCAAGCGAGCCTATTGGTCGAGAGTGAACTTTTTAGACTCAAAGAGTTTACACTAGGGTCCAGGTCCAAGGTATGAAAAGATGTAGTGGCACTAATGTGACATTACTTTTCTGGCAAATCTTGGTGGCCCTCACACCGAACATACTCCTTGTTTGAGAAACCAATCTCCAAGCTTGGGTCCAATCTTGAGTCCAAAGGTAAGGTCCATCAAGGGGTGCTTTGGCCTTCGGTCTACACCTCTCGGCCAATAGGATTGCTCCATTTTGTTGGATCCTCTCCTTTGGACTAGTGAAGAGGGAGAACCAACTGCTAGGTATAGATGAACTGGTTGAGTTTAGAAATTATCGGTTGAAGTTCAAGACAACATATAACCGGTTGGACTTGGAAACACCAGAATTTTGACTGATTATGCTCAAAAATATTCTTGGACACTACCTTGGACTCCCATCTAAAGCGCCCCTTAGTATTAGACTTGTAGTCAAATTTTCACATATAGGGCCACGTACTAACCACTGGTTTTTCTTTAAAGCATTGTTCCATTGTAAAACACTTCTAGATTTTTCCCTTTGTTATTATGTGTCTTTTATCTAGCCGAATGTGCATATATTTGAATGCATGCATTATGCCGGGATGGGATGCCCTCACCACCAAAAATGTGTTTTTGCCACCTTGCATAATGCCTCTTATATATATATATATATATATATATATATACATATTCTTTACGCAGCGAAATGCACTCCCCTCAAGGCATTCCCCTATGCATAGGGCACTTTCCCATGGAAACAAAGAAACGAAGAAGTTCAGAAGAAGAAGAAGAAGGTCGCAATGGCTATGGCGATGGCGGAGCTCAGGTTGTGGGTCGCCATCGTGAGCCGCACCTCACCTCTCCGACCATCGCTCACACGATCTCGCCCGCTCTCCACCGCCTCCCACCACAAACCAACCACCACCAGCAATGCCAACGCCAATGCTATCGACGACACTCCTGCTGCCAGCGGTGCCTCTCAGATCGCCTCTCGCGGCTGGCAAATCACCTCCGAGGTTGACAGCGATTGGCGCAGTCACGCCGCTGCTGTCGCCCGCTCTGTCGACCTCATCAAATCCCGTCTTCAGGTACACGTTCTCTGCTTTGGAAGGAATCGCAGTTTGCTGAAATTTGTGGCGTTCAAGTCCCAATCGGGCAATTAGGCACAATGTTCTGTCAAAGACTTATGGTCTAATACAGCCATCGTCAAGGAGATTTACATTGAGTAGGCGAGGATTTCTTGTGCAGTGGTTTAAGGTTTAAGTTTTTGGACCGGGAGGTGTATGAATTGATTCACATTGAATTAGTGTTCCTTGGGGATGCATTTATGGTCAGCGATGAAATAGGGTTTTGTATATTCGCACTTTGAATGCCACCAGGAGGATATACTCGTGTTTGATTCCACATGATGAGTTTCTCAGTGCTGAAATAAGATTGCCTATACATGCCATCTTCGATTTAGTATTCAATTGAGTTGGTGCATTCGTGCACAGCTATTTAGAGTTTGTGTGCTTGGACCCTGAGGTCTATGAATTGGTTCACATTGAATTAGTGTTTCTTGGGGATGCATTTTTGGTCAGTGATGAAATAGGTTTTTATGTATCCAGACTGGAATGCTACCAGGAGGATTCACTCATGTTTAATTCCTCACGATGAGATTGCTGTCTTTGATTGAAGTTTACTGAGTCAGTGCATTTGTGTGCAGTGCATTAGGGTTTGTGTGCTTGGACCCTGAGGTTTATGAAATGATTCAAATTAAATAAATTATTCGTGGTGCCTGCACTTTTTTAAAGTGATGAAATAGGGTTATATGCTACCAGAAGGATACACCAATTTTTAACTCCTCGTCATGGGGTTCTTCCGCACAATCCATGATTTATTTAATGTAGGGCTATGATCCTTGTAAGTGAGAAGTAGAGCTATTGAGCTCTCTACCTTAGAGGTTTCTGTGATGTAATTAGATTGTTACAATCCAGGGTTTAGGGTTTAAGCATATCAAATCCAAATTATAAGAGGCTACACAAGTGAAACACAATCTCTCAAAAGCACCTGTCTCTGAATGACACTTAAAATGCTAATCTACCTACCTTATATTTTGTAGTACCTTTTGTAATCAACACTACCACTATCTGCCTCTTGAGTGTCTATGGTGTCTGGGATTACATGCAGGTGCTTGGGTGAGGTAGATTGATAGCACAGTTGTTCCATTTTCTTGGCAAACATGTACATCAACAGGACTAATGGAGTGGTGCTATATGCAGTGGAAGAAATTAATAGCCAGGCTTGGCGAGTTGGATACCGAATTGGCCAAACCAGATCTATGGGATGATGCAGTCAAAGCTGGCCAATGCAGTCGAGAGAGGGGTTCACTTGCAGGTCAAGTGAAGGCTGTTGTCAGCATGGAGAACGATCTACTGGAACATGTTGGTCTTGCAGAATTGGCACATGAAGAGAATGATGTACAAGTAGCTGCAGTAAGTGAAACCATCCACCCCTGTATCCAATGTTTCTACATTTTGATGGTTGTACTGGATTAGAAAAACAGAGGTTTGATGGGGCATCTGTGTATTTATCCTCCCCCCTCATCCAACGTTCCTTGTGAGGTTGAGAAATGGAGCTTGTGCTTTGGGGTGACTGGAAGCAGCTTAAGACCCAGGAATGCATCCTGGAGAATTAGTTCTATCTCTTCAACAAAATTACATTGATGTTCTGCTTCATATTCAGAAATATAACGTGGTGGAAAGCAAGAAATGTTCCAATCTTGGGTTGCTTATAATCTTGACATGCATGTTTCAATGGTGGCCCATTGTGTACATGCTTATGGGCTGGTCATACTCAAGGGGTCATGGTTAAAAGAAATAGGTTCATGCAATGGTCCTCTTTTGGGTAACATCCTTATTAGTATTGGAGATGTTCATGATAATTCCAAGCAGAGTCAAATTCCCACTGAATTGTGGCGATGCAAGAAGCTCAGCTGAGACCATTTTTCATGCGATCATGGCTGTACCCCTGATGTAGATAATGTTGCAGAAATCATGAGTGCATGTGCAAATGACTTTAGAGCACTTTCTTGTTTAAAATGTCATCTATTGGACCTTGATAGCATATTTGGTTCAAACAGGATGCAATGAGAGCACTAGCAGAACTTCGCAAGGCAGCTAAAGATAAGGAGCTGAATGCATTGCTCTCTGGTGAGCATGACTCACGCTCCTGTTTCTTGGAGGTTAGCCTTTGAAATCTTCCCAAACTTGTCTTTGATGGTGATATATTACATTGATCTTTCTTTAGACTTCCTGTGGATCTGTGCATCTCCTATACCTTTGCCTCATTTCATTTTAAAATTTCTCAATTTGTTCACTACCTTGGTTTCTAGTTGTAGTCACCCCTTTGTAGAGCAAGTGACACTTGACAATTTGAACCTCTTGTGCCTGCATTGATAGATCTTCTATTTACTTTATGAGGTATGTTCTCTGATACTAGTTCTTCTTTACCTTGGAACTCTTTGAAACATGTATAGATAATCTGCATTTTGAGGGTGATGGGAGCAGGTGCAAGCTGGGGCAGGTGGAACTGAGAGTATGGACTGGGCAGCTATGGTTTTGCGCATGTATCGCATGTGGGCCCAGAATCGTAACTATGAAGTTTCAGTGGTAGATGAGATGCCTGGTGAAGAGGCTGGTATTAAGGTAACTTTATTATACAGTCTTTGTGCTAAGACTTGGGTTTGCTGTTTGTGAGGTTTGATTAAGTTGTTGGATTGTCATAAAGAGGGGCTGTATTGGTAGTACATCATGCTACTTTAATCCTGAAACCTCCATTGGGTCATTGTACTTGGATTGCTGTGTGACTAGATTCTTCTCATCATTCTGGGTTGTGAATTAGTTTGACTACCAAGTGTTTTTTTTTCGTTTTAGGTGACTTTTGTGTAACATGTAGGAGATAGTACATATGAGCAATTGTGCTGGTGATGCCAGCTCCTTTGAGCCTAGTGCCCATGTGGGTATCAATAGTGGGGTGATGTGGGTGTGAAAAGATAAGTTATCCTGGGAGTTCTAGTTGACATTTTGTGTATCCTATTACAGCGAGCAACAATCCGAATGGATGGAGAGTATGCATATGGGTATGCCAAAACTGAAGCAGGAGTGCATCGCTTGGTGCGCATATCACCATTTGATGCAGGCAAACGTCGACACACCTCCTTCGCTGCCGTTGCTGTGATGCCTGTACTGGATGAGTCTGAAGTGAGCATTCAAATCAATGAGTCTGACCTACGTATAGAGAGGTACCGAGCTGGTGGGGCAGGAGGCCAACATGTTAACAAAACAGAGAGTGCCGTGCGTATCATACATCTTCCAACGGGCATAGTTGTCCAGTGTCAAGCTGACAGGTGTGCATCCAAGCTCTACTCTGGACAATACATATTTTCATAAGCAAATGTCAGGTACCTATATCGTGTTGTTGAAGAAACGTTTATGAATGTTGTGTATGTTGCTGGATGTTTATTCTCCACCAATAGAGTTCCCATAAGCTGTTAGTTACCTGGGTTTCTCATACACAAGGCCACTGAGATGGTCAGTGGTTCTTCTACTGGTTGAGTGCTTTCTCATCCAAGGTAAAAGTTACTTATGAGAGCATACAACATGGGACATATTTTTGGCCAACCATGTCCCCATCAGTCTGTGATATTGATACATCACATCACTTTTTTGCATTGAAGAAAGCTACATAGAAATCAACCTCCTGTATGTATCTGCATGGAAGCAGGGACTACCACTTGAAGGTAGGTCACTGGAGTTCTAATCAGGCCAGTAGGTGTACTTGAGGCATGAATTGAAGGTTAATGGTAAGTTTATTTGTGCAGGTCACAGCACCGGAACAAGCAGACAGCACTAGGGGTACTCCAATCACGACTCTATCAGATGGAAGTGACTCGCCGAGCAAAGGCCGCTTCTAAACACACACAATCTCTCTCGGATGTCTCATGGGGGAACCAGATTCGCTCATATGTACTTCAGGTTAGCTGATCCAAAATACATGAGTGACAGTAATTTGTGGACCACAAGTGGTAGCTGGCTTTAAGACTGAATTCATCATAGAGTACATAGATAGCAGCATGCTTTATTGCTTATTTAACTTGTACTATTGGTCTTCATGTTGCTAACTATGTTCACATTTCTGCTGTGTGCTGAAATGACAAAGTTACGTGGTATGTGGATCTGCAGCCTTACCAGATGGTGAAGGACTTACGTACCAACTATGAGGTGTCAGATCCTGTCTCTGTGCTGGATGGGGATATTGATGGATTCATTCTTTCTTATTTGGCAAATTCTTCAGCTCCTTAAGCCCCATAACAGTGACCACCTTACACTGCTTGCCAATTTCTGGAATAGCAAGCTATCAATATCCAGCAGAGAGGTAATTTCTGCTTCTTTCAGTTACTGCAACATAAAGCATTCTTGGGAAGCTTTTATAGTGAAGTGTTTGTTTCCCATGACTGGTATTGTTGATGAGTTTGGACGTACAGGGTTGAGTGTCTTGCTGGTTTTTGAACGTGTAGTATCTAAATAGTGCTAAAATTGGGGTCTTGCGGTCTTGTTTATGTGAATAGCTACGCTGTCTTCCTTTGGCACATCAAGGTCAAGAATGAAGCCCATTAGGATGACAATTGGAATTCTGACTTGCAAGTTCCTTTGCAGGTGATTCAGGAAGTGAGTACAATGAATGGTGCGGACAAGAGGACTCACCTGATGGTGGAATGTGGGGATCCCTAGGAAGCACATAGGCACAAATGAGTTAAATCTCAACCAATAGCAAAGAGTCTTAACCCACCCATACTCATCACCAGGGCAATTCAACAGCTTAAATGATCTACCCACCTTTAGCAGCAAGGCCTACTCAAGGCCTCAATCTCTCCAATCTACTCAAGCTCAAGCCTGAGGTTTAAGATGGTTGAGACTCGGACTGAAGGATAATTTCATAGCTACTGCATTAATGGTCCTTGTAAATTGAATCCGTTCATTGGCATCTGTGCTAGCAAATTTTGATCAACATTTGCGAGCCCAATGCCCAGCACCCAATGCACAACGGGAGTCTGGAGATCCTCTTCATTTTGGTCATTTCTTAATTTGGCCTGGCAGGGTGCAGCTTAATTCTGATCAAGTCGAAGTTCTCAATGTATGAATCAAAAAAGGAAGTAAAAGAGGAAGCAAACGCAGCCAAAGGTTAGTGGCTAATGTATCATACTCAACAGTCTTGAAAACATATCTTGGATCTTGGGTTCATTTCTCCTGACTCCAATCATTTGAGATGGCCATATAGTGTTCTGTTAGATAGTAAATTGCCACACAAAGCCTAACAATCTATGAGCATACACCCTTGTAAAAACCAAGATTTATATTAAACCCTTAAGTGTCAACAACATTGTGCAATGTGCTTTCAGAAAGTCTTATGATAATGGCATGAAATTATTATAGTCCATTGTATTTCAACTTCATTATGCTTATACAGTCAAGACTCTATAAATGTTACAAGTCGGGAGTAGCAAAAAAATAACATATATAGAATTATAACAAGTAACACTTATAGAATTCATACCGATGATTAATAACATTTATAGAAATAACACTTAAAATTTCTAAAAATGAAGAACATAACGTTTTATAAAAATAAAAATGAAAGTACAAATGATAATACATATTTCAACTAAACTAATTGAAATAAATAATCTATATAGTAGTAACTTGACGAGATTCTTCCAACTAAACTAACCGAAAGAAAGAGTCTATAGTAGTATGATGAGAAGCTCGGGGAGATCACTCCATTGTCGAGCTGAACACCATGTGTGAACAAAGTTTGCTACCCCTATATTACATGCCATAGATAATTTTAAATTTTATGATATTATTTCTACATTTACATAAGCATTGATGTTATTTTTTGTATATATTTTTTGAAATTTTTAGTCATCTTCATTTTTGTAGTAATTTTTAGTTCAATTCTGCATCATTCTAGTTAGAAACAATATGTTTTATAAAAAAACAAATCATCAAATTTAGTTGCCATTTTTTACTATGTAATAGGTACCGTGTATATCTACTCATGAAACAAAATTCATAAAATTTTGACCAATTTTGGTGATGCTTTATGTGTATTTTTTTACATTTTTTACATGTAAAATGAGCGCACGTGGTTGTTCAACTTTACAATGAAGTGATCTCCCCGTGATGAGAAGCTTCCAAATGATGAGATGAAACTTCCTTCTGGAGTTCTTGAATGCTCGATGTGTGATAGGGCATCATGTGGTCTTTGTTCAAAGTATTTCTTCAAAGTCTCTAGAGAACGCTCAGCAACACTAAATCCTACAACTTCTTCTACCACATCAACCATAACCTCATCAACATCAATTTCTTGATGTTTTGAGGAATACATATCCAAAAACTCCTCACCAGTAGGTTCATAGGGGTTGTTTAAATCACACTCCATCTCATAATTGAGGTATTCAAGAGCATTCATCATGTCACCCACCTTACTATTAGATGACAACAACGTCAGTTGATGAAGTAGAGTAGCAACTTCATCAACCTCTACCAAGCGCCTAGCTTCCTCTATCTCCCTCTCAATAGAGATCGAAAGATCACCCGTGTGCCTCCAATAATTTTGAATTGTTCGCAAAGAATATGGGATAAATGTGATTACATGTTTAAAATGTATGCTCTCATATATTCTTACCTTGATTTTCTCAAAATTAACACTTATAGAGGTGCAATTAACAAAGAAGGGAGTAGAGCATGTTATAACACTTAACACATAACACTCACTAGTCTTACCAATTGTGTTTTTGTAGGGGAGTAAAATTTTCTTAACATATATGAAATTATAACACTTATGGGGGTAACACTTATAGAGTCTTGACTGTACCCGCAACCTATTTCCTTCAAAGTAAATTTTAATGACATTTTCTGGAGAACAAGTAATCATCACATATAGAGTGCAACCTATACTGAAATACAGAAGCCACCTATACTGAGCTTCTGTGCAGGTGATGTTTCATGTTGAACTGGCATCTCTATTTTTTTCAACTTGGTTTGGAATATATCATGGAGATTCTACATTTTGTTTGATACCAGTAGTGTGCATGTACTTAAGAATGTGTTTGCTTTTAATACCACTCGGATCTATATCAATCCAAGGACCGTGATACCCATGTAAAATAACCTTTGCATCAACATGGTAGTGTGACCCTAGACGCATGTCAGTTTTGTACATAATCAATTTTAAATACGAATGTCTAGATTTCCGAGTGCCACGTGTTGTGTTGTCATCGGTTATGAATTGTTATGAATTCTATGTTGGTACCTTGAAATGCAATTATTTTGTCACTGACTGCAATGTATGGTATTGACCCAAATAATGACTAGGATAGTATAATACCCACTGAGTATTAACACATGACTACTAGTTGAAATTTTGATACCGGTTGGGAAGGTTCTTCATACAATTATCAGTGTTATGAATTGATACCATGCATTCACCTATATACCGGTTTAACATTGGTTCATACGCCACGGAAGAGAATCCCTTTGGACATACACCCTAAATTCCATAATATCAACCTCCATAATGTCACTCACTCTCTAATATCCCGAAACCCTAGGGAACGGATGTGTGTAGTTCAAATCTCACTCCTTATTGTCACCTTTCTCTCTCTTATATCATGAATTTCGTCATTAATGCAAATCACCAAAGAAGTCAACCCACACCCTTGCATTGCGCCATGTGTCAATATGTGGAGTGTCACCTTCTTGTTCTTATTCTTCTTCTTCTTATGCCACTTGTTGAATGTTGGTGCATGCATCCGCCACATCGCCCGGGAAGGCGAAGCAGAGTGGACCACACCACACCATTTAATATGTTGCACTTTGTGTTATTCCATAGTGTCACATGCTACACTAATTCACTAGTATCACGCATCCATGTTAACACTATAGAACTCCGTAATATCACATGCACTTTGGTTGCCACAGGTGTGATACTACGGAGTTTAAAGTGTACTTTGCAAAAGAAAATTCCCAAGGTAAGACAATATGCCAACTTTGGTGCAGATGCTCCAGCTCATGTGCTCCTCCAGTCTCGCATGCAGGCAAGAAACAAATCATAGCCTCCATCGATCCACCCAAGCGGCAGACTTATCAGAAGTTGATCCTTATTAACAATAACAAAGATACTTCGCTCTGGTCTCCAGGTAGAGGCTCTGTAGTATACCTACCGCCCAACTAAATGCTCTCGTACACATTTGGCAGGAAGGAACAGGCCAGGCCACTCCATGTTCTATCAAAACTGTTTATTCAATTCTTACTTTTAAGCTGGAGGTACATACTAGGGTACATGTGTATTTGGACTTCTCAGGTACTACTATGACTTTTTCCCCGCAGCAGGTTCTAACTTCTAAGTAGCTCTGTAATCTAGAAAATCCATAGCTTTGTCCCTTGTTGTCAACTGCCTAATTGGTCACATATTGACATTTGGTGAACTTGCTAATGTGCATAAGGTAAATGTCTTGAATGGATATTTTTATGAGATTGAAGCCTTATCGTGGCAGATCTTTCAACCCTCGTGTTTTCGAGGTACTTGCAAATGTGTGGAGGAGAGTTGAAAAAAAAAATCCAATATCAATTCGGAGGTTGTGGGAAATTGTTATGAATTTCTAGACACGAGATTTTTCTCTTCATAAAGTAGTCATGTAGGTCTTGTGAAAAACACTTATGTTGCTTTAAAGTACACTTCATGCCGTTCCCATGTTGAACCACATGTTGCGTATTTTGGGCTCTCGTTCACTTCAAATAGACCAGTTGAAAATCTTCTAAGGTACGTGAACAACATACGAGGAAGGTTTGGTGGGTACATCCACTTCCAAATTGCGTTACATGCCTTCATGAAATTAATTGCATGATGCTAAGTAGAACTAATTCGGTCAAATGTCTAAGTTTAATACAATTTTGGAAGATGAGCAACCACTTAATGATGTTGATCACCACAAATTAACCTTGAAGTAAATATCCCATTATCGCAGGTATTGGATTAGACACATCCATGTTAATCTGATAACTGACATTTTAATGACTTCACATGCTCGTGCCAAGTGGGTGAATTTATATGAATGTTTATGCAACTAAGGTTACGTATATATCAACTTTTAATGGACACCTCTAGCATTCTAGTGCATGTATATAGTGAACCTTAAACGAATTACATAATTAGCACATCGGCATTATGAGTCAAGATGAAAAGCTATTGAAATCTTGAAGTGTTTGGTCATGGATTTCTTTAGTTGGTTTTCTTTTGATATCTATGTTTCCGATTGTGGTATGTCATGCTTATATGTTAGAAACCGTTGAAGGTAAATATCCATTGAGGTTGATACATGTTTGCCAATTCTCTAGTAATCCAACACAAGTGGGGTCATAAAACAAAGTTTCCAAACAAATATTCGGTTGTTTAAATAATTTGTAATGTATTTACATAAGTGACTCATAATGGCAAGCATCAAGAAGATTCTAAATTGCTAACTTTGATCCATTTAAACCAATAAAATTGTGGACTTCTCTTTAGGATATCATCACAAGTGATTGATTATGACCACACTTGTGCTAGACATATTGCAAAAACAAGTCCATAGATTGGAACCTTGTTTGAATTTGGCCCCTCCATTTTACTTCATAGACCAATGATTTAATGTTGGCACAAGTTTATAAACCAACAACTTAAGAACCAAATAGGTTGTTCATTTATAAACCAACAAATTACAAATAAACAATGTCAAGAGGCGGGATCCTACTACAGTCCCACAAAGGTTGGATATTGTAAGGTGGCCAAACCTTTTACCACCCAAACTTTGATGACTAAGATCTTGAAGAAAATATGGATAGTGAACTTGGTTTTGAAATTAACTTCATCATGTGGGGAATAACTTTCCGCATCTTATTTTATTTCTGAATTATTTTTAGGACCATCTTCAACTAATTAGCCAATTTACAATGAGATTTGTCACAAAATGCTATCGAGATCTAATATTCCCTAATTTCTCTCTTATCGATGCAAATGAATGAGTTTTTGATGATCACACTAAGAGCACACCTACCCTTCACGGAGTGGTTTTATGATAATAATCACACAAATGAAGACACTATTCCATCATTTACGAAAACCATTGTTGACAATTCCAACCAATGACATCCAATATGATATCTAGTGCTATTTTTTAGTTGATTTTATTTGACCAAGGGGTTAGTATTGGGTAGGGGTTGCTCAAATTAGGTGCATTTACCTTAGGTAAACTCATCCATCATGGATGAAGGGGCTCTAGTAAAAACAAGTTCCCTATAGGTTGAGGGCCGATTCATTTCAACTAGGTTTCACTGCACTAAGTTTGCCCGGTCTCCGGTGACAATTTCAATGTCAAAGTTGTCTTAAAATATTAAAAAAGGAAGGTTAGTATAGAATCCCTTGCTACATTTTTACCTTCCTAGCTCTAACCTAGTGGCATCCAGGTAAACTCATCCATCATGGATGAAGCGACCCTTGTAAAAACAAGCCCCTACAAATTGAAGGCCAATACCATTCCAACTGAATTATACTAAGTGCACAGGTTTGAAATCTTTGATGTCAATTTTGGAGTCAAGTGGCTTTAAAAATAGCACATTACATGCTATAAAACCCCTCACTACTTTTTCACCTCCCTAGTGTATAACTTTACCAGATACCACAAATTGTCTAGGTAAACTCATCCATTGTGTAAGAGATTATGAAACCAGTCTCCCGGTAGAGTGAAGGCCAGTATCATTTCAACTGGATCAAACTAGACTGATTTGGGGTCTCTAATTCGAGGTCAAATGGGTTAAATTTTAAAACTTACAAGTTAATGAATCCCTCATTCTGTTTTCACCTTCTCAATTATTGAGTTTACGTAGACACCAGCCTTAGCCTTCGAAGGTCAGAATTCGCTTGTCAAAAGTCTCATAACAGAATTGTTTCGTAGCTGTCTTCTCTGATATGACGGACTCCAGTAAGTTAGGTACTGGCTGGCATCTCCAAGTGTGAATGACTGCTGTGCCAGCGGCTTCGTACCAAACAGTTATGACATGTCCTTCACTGCAAGAATTGTTGACATTGATTATACCTAGTCACAGACCTGGACCTGATCCTGCTGTGTTTCTGGCAACTACTAGCTAGCCTTGTCTCCCTCTCTCTCGCTCTCTCAGTCTGCACTGCTCTCTTGAAAAAAGTGATGTTGGGCAGCTGTGCACATGTTTAATGCCTGTCACATAGGGCAAAGGGCAGGGAGAAGATGGCCGGAATGAGGGACGCTTCTGTAATGCAGTCTCATGACAGCCCTGATGTGGAGTTCTTGGTTATATTCTTGACTAATTCATAGCAAATTACAATCCACGGAAGTAGGTCAACTAGGTTCCACGTCAGGTGGTTATTGCTAACTCGGCCGAGGATTGATTCTCAGCGACTAAACAGAATAATGATCAGTTTCCAACTTCCGTAGATGTCACCTCAGATCCATGCCTAACCCCCAACCCCCATATCATGTCCATCACTCTACTGTGAGGCAAAAATATTGGCTGGAGTGAGTGACAGTTTTATATAAATGCGGTTTGTAGCCATTCAGGGGAAGGCGATTTCATCACCTCCAGCAGCAGCAGGGTGGACTTGCTTTCAATGCTGCAGTCAGTCTCATTTCCTGATGTGGAATTCTTTGGCTAAATCCTTGGCTGCGACCTACCTATAAATTACAGTTGACGGAGGCAAGTCAACTAATCAAGCTAGGAGATTCCTACATCAGGTGGGTTATTGCTAACTCGGCCAAGGATTAATTTCTCGGCGACAAAAAAAATGATCATGATGGGTGTCGATGTTGTATGCACATTGAAGGATGTGTATTTTTAAGGACTACGAATCCATACAGCTACAGAAAACCCGGAGATGGCCACACGGCAAGTTTACGCTGCCCCTGCAACCTTCTGCCTAAAAATTGGCGGAGACAACATGGCAAAAAGAACCTCATTCCAAGTGTCCGGGATCCCAGGCAAGCACCAGTGCAGACAGTCTTGGCCATTTTTGCCACCATTGTATTTTGAGATGTGAGTTTCTCCTCGCAACAGAGAGAGAGACGTGATGTTTAAGAGCTTCACGTTGGTGCCCCGGATCGCACTCTCGGCCCTCGGGTCGGTTGGGTCACCCTCTTGCACCTTGACCTCCTTGTCAAACCGGATGCTGTCACACGTGCCACCTGAGTTCCAATCTCCATTCCGGAAGTGTCGGGGAGACAGGGAGCGATAAAACACCTGTTTCTCAGTACCTGCAATCTCCTTGCTCAACCAGCTGACTACCGAGTGTATGGACATGTTGTACGCATTATAAACGTTTGACAGAGGCTCGCCTTTCACCACCGGCTTGCCGCCGTAGTAGAAGTCATATTTGTTGAGCTTCATCTTCCCACCATTCCAGTGATGTCCCGAGTTCAAAATGAGCACGTCCAGCTGCGGGAGGTGGTCCTTGATAAACCTCTCCGGACGGTCAATGTGAAGCGCGTTGCGTGTTGCCGGGTCTGACTTGTTAAGTGGCTCCACGAGCGCCAGGGTAGTCGTCCACACGAAGACGATGGTTGTGTTTGTGTCCATGAAACGGTAGGCATATCCGGTGGGTTTTCGAGCACCATGTGGAGTGTAGAACCCAAACTCGGACCCAACCTCGTTGATGAGCGTCTTGTTCTTGCCGTGTGTGATCATGCACATGAGCGACTGCAATTGCTGGCGACCGAGCGAGTCTCCAACGAATGCCAGCACTTTATTCCGCAACCTATACAAAAAACAGAGTTTAGCAACACGGGACAGCAGCTGACTAACAAACCTGGATGGGTTTCAACAATTCCATGGTCAATAAAGGAAGGGGAGTTTCCTTGAATTCTGAGCGGATTGAATGTATATGTCAATATTGGGTCCCACGAGATAGTGAACAGGATCAACTGTTGCTTTCTTTGATGTATAGCATCCAAGTAAGGTCACTACTGTAGATGTCACTTAACAATATTTTCCATGAACAGTGTGCTAGATTTTCTATGTCCGATTGGTGCCCAGAGCAGGAGAAAAGGTGCACTCCTCTTGCAAAGGGCCAACCATGACCATGTAGATCCTTAAACTCAAATCTACCTCAAGTTTGACAAGACCAAGACACTATTGTCAGAGTTCATACACATATATCTGTCACTCCTTTACGTGTCTGTTCATGTTCATCCGCAAGTGGTGATTCCTCTCCCCATGGTTCATCACGTGGTTAAATGAACCTACAACCAATAAGAGATTGTCTTCGAGTGCCTCATTGAAATTAAAAGATTAAAAATAAATTAAAATGAATAAATAAATTAAAAATAAATTAAAAAACCCCATCTCACATTGGGACCTACTCATGTATGCACACAACCGTCAAGTTCCATCACTCGAGCATCTAAATATTGCGGTGACTAATCTACATGACGGCCACCTTCCATCCTCAAGTGTTTGTACTCTCGTTGGGAGTCATCTTTCGGGCGTAGTCGATACAGACTACTATCCACATGCCAATTCGAAACCACTTGCAAGTGGCGCTTCTTCCAGGTGGTTCATCCATGACATTGTTAAATGAAAAAACAAAACCAATAAGAGTGTCCTCAAGTGCCCCAAACAAGATAAAATAAGTCAATTTCAGATTGGGACCCCTTATGTTTGCACACAAACACCAAATTCCATTTCTCAAGCATCTAAAAGTTGCGGTGACTTAACCTACTCGACAGCCACCTTCCATTCTCAAGTGTTTGTGCATAGTGACTAACCTACTTCGGAGTCAATTTTCCAAAATATAAGAGACTTTTTTCTCTTTCCAAAATATAAGAGACTGTTTTCTCTTTCCAAAATATAAGAGACTGTTTTCTCTTTCCAAAAAAACCCATTTCACATTGGGACCCCTAACCTATTTGGAAAACATCAGATCTCCCATTGGTAATGAAAAAGGAAATAAAAGGTGAGGTGAGGAAGAGAAAATGCTGACCTGTTAAGAAATGCTCGGCCGCTCCACTTTGGCAAATCGCAACCATCCGGTTGCCACCGGTACTTCTCGAACGACAAGTTGGGGTGGTGGTTGAGGCGACACGAGAAGGGAGCGGCCAGCCATAGCTTGCACTCGTTGCCAGAGTAGATCGGCCGGCTGGTATCAGGCACCCATCTTCCCACGGAGTAATCACAAGTTTTGGGTGCTCCAGCACTATTTGCCTCTACCTCTTGCTGGATGGGCCCATCTTCCTCGTCCAGATCACTCTCCATCTCCGAACTGATGTCCGCTTCGTCCGCAGATTTGCTGCTGGCCTGCACACCACCTTCAGACACCTCCAATTTCTTCGTGTTGTTCAACAAGGTGGGTGCTGCAGTTGCAGTAGGTTTGGTTGAGTTTAATGAAGAAGTACTAACTGAAGATCCAGTTGCAGGAGCAAGTTCTTCATTAAATTTCAATGTCTCGGTGGCAATCTCCGACTCTGATGTGTTGACCAACAATCTATCTTTTGTTAAGGTAGGGGCGGCTGCTTCTGATTCATCAGATTCATCTTCGGCCTTCTCCAAAGCTGGACCACTCGAAGCTTCAAGCTCTTCATCCTCTTTGGTGATGTTGGTGGACTCGTCTAACCTAGTGGCTGTGATCTGCAACCCTGCATCTTTCTTTGCCGTGACGAGCTCATCATCTAATGTCTCGGTAGTAGTTTCATCAGGATCCGAATCTTTAGGAGCCACCCTAGCAGTACCCCTAGACTTGGTGGTAGAACCCTCGACGAATTCGGTGTCGGTCTTTACACCGTCGACGGATCGACGAGCTTTCGTAGTAGGCCCTGCTTCTAACTTGGGTCCTCTGGAGACGTCTGAATCTTCTTCCACTTCTGATTTAGTGGTTGCTGATTTTTCTTTCTTCTCCGCGACTGGAGCAGTGCCTTCGATGTCGAGATTTGTCATAGTTTCCTTCGCTGTCCCCACAAGGTCACTTTCACTTGTCTCCGAAACCTCGTCCACGACGAGCTTTGCCTTCCTCGTCTTCACTGGCAGTCGTTGAGTGGAATCATCCTCCGATACATTATCACCACTAGTGGCATTGTCTGTCCCGTCAACCTTAGTTCTTCTTTTCTCTGATTCAACCTTTCCACCACTCCTCTCCCTATGAAGCGTGGAAGGTGAATTTGAGTCGACTTCGCCGCGAACTGAATCGGTTTTGGCCACTTTCCTCTCGTCCAGAGCAATCTCCTCGGCCTCGCTCTCGCCGTCCATATCCCTCACCATAGTTTCTTTCAAAGTTGTGCTTACAGTTTCCTTACTCTCATCGGTTCGTACATCTAAATTGGTCTTGGACTCCAGGCTATCGATTTTGAAAGCACTCAGATCTGGTGGCATCCACGGTAAGTAAGCAAGTTAGTTAGAGATCATGGAGACCAAGTTAAAGTTGATAGCTTTGCTCAACCCTACAACCCATGTTTCAAAACAATTTCTCCCAAAAAATCCAATACCTTCTGAATCAGAGTCTTTTTCAGCAACAGCCTGCTCTCCGCCAGATCTCCGATTTGGTTCCTCGACTGTGTTTCCTGCACAACAGAAGCAGATAGAAAAGTTGAAAAAGGCTTAACAAGTGCGTGTCAAACTTCGACTGTTCCACTCTTGCAAACCCAGACCATCTTACAAAGTCATTTTCCAGTCAGTCGCTGCAACAACCACCCGGTATTCTCGTCTTCTCCGAAACGACATACATTACATCACCAATGGAGGATTTCAGACAAAATCATAAATTTCATGCTCCGAGAAAACCTACCACATACTCTTCAAACGCCAAAAGGGTGTCAGATCAAAAGTAGAAAGAAAACTTACTCTTTTCGGGGTAAGCAGCAGACCCAACCTTGAATTCCTCTTGAATCCTCCTCTCATCCTCCGAAATAGGATCTGAAACAAATACTAACAAATCAGATCTGCCCTTTTCCCCGACAAAAAAACGCAAAAACACGAAAACCTTACAAATGAACACACTACTCATGACTCGGCGGCTGCTCTGCAAAGATCTGGAGTCTAACAAGTCAGTCTCGTAAAACTCCGCACCATCTACACTGCGGGATGTGGAAGTTGAAGTTGGAGATCCATCACGGTACGGTGGATTGTTAATCTCGCTGGTGAAGGGCGTGGACTCCCAGCACAGCACCAAGATCATGCTCCCCACCATAAGCACCATGAACAACAATGTCTGCTGCCCTCGGTTGAGACCACACATCCCCCCGCCTCCCTTGTTGGGACGCCCATAGCCCTCCATCTTCTTCACCCCCACCCTATCAAACTCCTGGAATTCTTCTCCGCACACTTAAATTATCCTCACCAAGCTTCCCCCCACCGCATGTTAGTCCTCTCTACACCCCCAAAAACCCCAGCCCGATCATCAAATAAGCCTTTGATGCAACTTCTACTTCTGTAGCCAAAAAAGCTACACAATCACTGGACTTGTGCACACGACGGACTAGTCTACCCCCTCCCTCCCTCCCTCCCTCTCTCCCTCTCTCCCTCTCTGTCTGTCTGTCCGTCTGTAGGCTGTGTGTGTCCGTGATTCATCGACAGATCCGGCAACTAACCGACAACTTCATGCACTGTCTGATTCGTAAAATAATGCAGAAAGCTCTAAAGCTTCCTTCAATCGTCCCCCGAGGAGCCACCTCGAGTGATGCACTCATCGGCCTAACTTAAGTTACTCCCACCGTACCCCTATCATCATGCCGCCGTTATCATTGCCCTGTTGCTTTCCTTCACTCACTCACTCACTCACTCAGCTTCCACTCATCAAGCAACCGTCCGCGTATTATTACGGTATTCTTGCAACCTCCACCACAGTCTGTCTGTCTTTTCCAAGCTTTTTGGTATGATGACCCTGCTCCCGCGGCACCGAACGAAGCAAGCTGCCTCCCTGCAACTACTCTCTGCAACTGCACAGCTGGGTCCTCAAGTCTCAAGTTTCATCTTCAGCTCTGTCCAGTCTCTAGGATGGGTATAGATGATGCGATTTCACGAAATTGGTACATCTACCAGAACTCCCAGATATTGTTACAGATGTGAGGAACTAAGTTAGGGTCCTGTGCATGTGAACAAGGACTACTTACGCAGTCATCACCTTTGTCCACCCCACTCTTAGATAACTGAACTGTGCAATCTGGTAAGAATGGTAAAATTGGCACATCTACCATTTTCCTAGATGTTGGAACAGAGGCGATGAACTTTAGGGTCTTGAGTCCCTTCCTTCAACTGCACAAGGGATGAGAAAGTCATCACCTTTGTCCACTCCACACTTATCTGTACGACTGGTGAAAGTGGCACAATCTACCATTTTCCTAGATGTGTGGGACAGAGGTGATGAACTTTAAGGTCTTATGTGCCTCCCTCCAAGACCGCACAAGGACTCTCTTGGGGATACTCAATGGGCCGGCAGACCAACTGAGAAGACCGCTCAGCTCGTTGAAGGGTCTCTTAAGTTCTTTATGATCACTGGAGGAGACAACAAACTATGTGGTATAGTTTGCAATGTTTCAGTTTGTTTTTGGATTGAAACATCAGTTGGGCAGAGCTCGGTTAAGTGCCAGTTCATTTTGCATGACTGGCAGTTGAGTCCATGTGCATTTTTGACAAAGATTTTGCAGGATTTTGACATTTGACACACACAGAATGCACATCAATTGACACATTAGAAAATGAAATGACAAATATTACTAGGCACCCGAAATTGAGATGACAGTTTGGAATAAAGTGTAGATCCATTTACCCATTTTCACCACAGATGATATGGGCCTTCTACAATCATCATTCACCTCTGCCCCCCACCCCATTATCTACGAACTTCGTGGATGATGCCATGGTGACAGTGGTACATCTACAGGAGTCAAACATATCAGGACAGAAGTGGGCCTGGCTACTTAACTTACAACCCTGCAACCTATGTAGCTGCAAATGCTGCAGGAGACGGAGGATCTTGAGTAGGCGTGGGTATCTGTAGGCGGCCGGCACGAAAGCACCTACTCCTGGCCACAGGCTTGTGGTATAGTTTAGGCACGGATGAGAGATCTAGGGCTAAGGCTATTTAGGGATGGATTTCAACTTTCAAGGTGGCAACTGGCAGGGGAGAGACACTAGCTAGAGCAGGCTGCCACAGTGCTGGAGGTGGAGCCCAAACATTCATGTCAGCCTTATAGGCCTATCGGGTCATGATCGTGATGTTCATCCTGCGTGCCTAAGGCCCACTTCACACATGAGACTGAGAGCCCGTGACCATTACACTTCAAGCACTCTCATTGGTGGAAAAGGCGGAGCCGGTCCAAATTCGCTTCACACTACGCTTGAGGGACCAACGGAGTACGTGAATGCAAGATGGATGTAAAGTCCACATGGATTCCTACATGGCATAAAATGAATCATGCTTCATGGTCACTTGGACTATTTTCAAAAACCATCTCTTGGAGGTAGGCCTACCACAAAACCAGGAGACTATGACGCTCCGAATGCTCACAACCATTGATTTATTCTATTTTATCATGTGTGAGGACCCGCATGAATAGACATTCATTGAAATAGCATTTGGTTGGGGACCCGGTCACATATGGCTTCACACTACACTTTGAGGATCCATGACCACACTACATGATTTTGGAGGTGTCTTGGGACGGCCTTTGGACACTTTTTTTTGGGCTCTCACAATTTCATGGTCACGGCTCTTGGCTCGTGTGTGAAGTGGTCCTAAGGCCAAGGGCATGTTTGCACCAAAGTCATTAGGCCATGGCTCTTAGATGACCATGGTACCCCGCTTTTTGGATGAGAGCATAGAGAAGAAGTTCATAGATTATAGCCCAAAGAAGTTTGGAGGGCACAAGCCGTTAGTGTAAACAATTTATGTTGCAAATCGCAATAGGTTTACCTTCATGATCCCTCCTGCATGAATTTCCTACGATCTCGGCCAACATTATCCATACCTTGTCATGTGGGATTTCATGTGGATTTTCATCCACTAAATATGTTAGTGGGTTGTGGTCCAAAACTACCCTCGTGTAAACCTAAATTGGGGCATGTGACACTCTCAACCGATGAGAATTCAAGAATTCTCAAGAGCCATGACCTAATCACTTTCGTGTAAACATGCCCTAAAGTTACAACAACTATGTATAAGGTTCCTTCACACACAAGCCAAGGGCCATGACCATGCAATTATGAGGGCCCTTGACTCTTGTCCAAAGGTCGTACTACCAAACAACTAGTTTAACATTTGTTCGTAAAATATGAGATATATAGTAAACATATATAGAATTACGTAATTCCAAATAGTCAGTGACACTAAATATCATATTTAGTGTAGTTGTTTAAGGCCCTTGACTCTGACATGGTAAGTTGGAATTTGTGGTAGACCAACCTCTTGGAGGTGGACCTGGTGCAAATTTTGGCAAACCATGAAACATTATATATAGTCTACCATGTAGACTTTTCATCCATGATAACTTAGTTGAGCCCTTAGGCCCTCACCATCTAGTGTGATTTTGAATTTAAACAATATTGGCCTTTTTGATCAATGAGAAATCTTAAATTGCAATGGTCATAGGCCTTTAGTCTTGTGTGTGAAGTAGCCTTGAGTTAGTGTTGTGTTGGCATTACATTCTTTATTTAAACCACATCGGTCACACCCAAGGTCAACACTAAATATTGTATTTAGTGTCATATGGTATTTTATGTCATCGTGGTAACTTTAGTGACACTTTTTATGAATAGGTTTGCAAGTAGTAGTGTCATCCCAACTTACTTTTTTTAGTTCATTGAAATGTCGATTCTTGAAACATAGTTTGGTATATTTTGCATCCTGACATTTATGTAGTGAAATATTGTCATGGATGATTGAAGTTTGGGTGAGAATTTACTTAGTAAGTGACAACAATTGTAACATTGTGAATCTACAATGCCCAAAAAACTTTATAAGGAATGGCAAGTAATGTTCGGTACACATTTAGTGTTGGTGACATTACATGGGCAATTACAATTAGCATAAAGCAAGATAAATAGAATTGGTGACACTAAATACAATATTTAGTGTAGACACCCATCTCTTTGAGTTGGGCCCCATCTACTATTACCCTGGTAAAGGAGGTCTAGTAAAAATTTCACCCCCGTAGGTTTGTGGTTCATTCATCTCAAGTGGATTCCTTTAGATTGATTTGGGGCACCTAATGTTAATTTCAATGGCAACTCGTCTTCAAAAAGAGAAATACAAACTATTATATAATTGACTGCGTTTTCACCTTGGGTGATAGTGGTGGCACGAGGCCGGCTCAAAAAGGTGGGTGTCTAACCATTGCCAATGGGTCAGATCATATATGTGGGGTTTTTTTGTGTTTTATTTATTTATAAATATATGGGTAGAGTATGCATATTTGAAGATGATTTTGCTATTGATATCATCTGAGTCTCTACACCATGCAAGAACCTTCGTAGCAAAGGTATATAAGCATGATGGCTTTCATGGTCACTTTCTATGATCAAACCATTGTAGTTGAGGAATGCGTGGTTAGGCATGGATGTAAGGATGGACACCAAAAAGACGCGTGTTTGAAAAAGGTGGTTGGATTGGTACCACATTCTTTTAATACCACATAAGACATGCTCATGAGTCATGATCATGATGTTCATGTTGTGAGGATGCTAAAGTTACCTACTACATAAGTTAGTGTTGGATTGGTATCACTTGTTGTTTTAATACCACATGGGTTGTGGTATGTATATTTGCATATGGATAGATTATGGGTATTTGAAGATGATTTTGCTATTGACACCATTTAGGTCTTTCATGGCCATTTTTTTATAATTGGCAGTTATATTTGAGTTGTGTGTGATTAGGCGTGGATGCAAGAATGGACATCAAAAAGACATGCGTTTAAAAGAGGGGGTTGGATTGGTATCCCCTTCTTTAAATACCACACGAGACTCATGTATATTGGGCTCATTGCATGTTTTATGCCGGTAGAGTACGGGTATTTGAAGATGCTTTTGCTATTGATATCATTTGGATTTGTGTACCATGCAAGAACTCCCTTCATAGCAAGTACAATGCGGTTGTTTTCATGGTCATTCTTTTTCTATTCGGATAGCTATATTTGAGTGGTGTTTGGTTAGGCATGAGTGTTAGAATAAAACCAACAAAATAACATGTAGTTTTAAATTGGTTGGATCGTGTGGTCAAAATTATGTTAATCGTTCTAGGCTCAAAAATATAATGCCATTGGGGGGGTGTGAGCCCAAATTGATGTCCACATGTGTTGTTAACACTTGTAAAACATTACAAGTAGTGTTTTGTTGATTTATGATTATTCACAAAAATATAAAAAGAGTGAAGCTTGAAGAAAGCTAAGTTTGAAGCATTAGGCTTGTGTGAAGTGGATTTAAGTAGTATGAGGACATACCTTGGTAAAGTGTGGTAGGTAGAAAGCCAAGGTTAGTTAAATGTTTGAATTAGGATCTTTGCTGATCATTTGAGGGAGGAAGGCTTAGAAGATTAGATGAGAGCCTACAAAGTAGGAGGAGATCTCGAAGGCTTATCGAGAGCCTTGTGGATGGGATGAGTCCCTACTTAGAAGGAGAAGGTTAAGGGGTTGTGATTGGAGGCTCTAATCCTCTCACCCTATCCTTATCTCATGCCCTCTCAACTCACTATATAATCCCTCATTCTTCCCTCACTCTTCCTCTCTTTTCTTCGTGCTCCTTAAGCACCCCACGGGTTATAAGTGTGGGTGTGTGGGAAGCAAGATAGGAGCACATGTGTGTACTTAGTTCTTAGGAGAAGAGCCAAGGCTATTTAGCCTTGAAGAGGGATTGACCTCTTGTTAGAAGTAGATTGGGTTTAAGGAATTTGGAGTTTGATTGTAAACTTCAACTTGTTGCATTGAAATTCATATTGAAGTGAGAGAGTTCAAACTTGTTTAAACTTGTGGCATTTAGAGTGACTAGATTGTACTAGGTGCATTACTTGTAGTGTTTTATTAGTTATGAACTTGAGCAGAACTTTATAGTGAGAGATTTGTCAATTATGGATGATCAGAGTGTTCAATGGGTATGAAAATTTGAGGGATTGTTTATTATAAAGTATGGGAATTGTGGTAAAAACTTGAGAGCTTCAGTCATTGGGATGAAAGAGTTATTAAAAGTTGAAGGGGAGGGTGTCTAGGAACAAAGCAGCAAGGTTTGAAAATATGTATCTCTTAGAGGGTTATAGATATGGATACCAAAATTTGACACTACCTTTTGAACTTATATATCTATCTTGTGTCAAAATTTTAGATTGATTGGACGTAGGAGTTGGAAGTTATTAGAGTTTTAATGACCGGATGCTTTATCACAACATTCATACTAAGTAGTTAGAGTTAGAATTTCATGCATAACTTTTGCATATGAACTCTGTTTGTGCCAAAATTTGGTGTGGAGATTTTTGATAAGGTACTTAACAAGTGTACCAAATTTCACTTGAAGAACATAAGTTGGGTAGGAGTTATACTATTCTGAAGTTTAGTAGGAAGACATTGATAGAGATTTACATCAAGAAGAACTTAGAGAAGGAAGGGCAAAGATAAGTATATAAGTATTTTTTAATACTTGTATTTAAAGCCTATGTGCTCATGGAATCCACAAGCGAAGTGTCATGTACCAATACGGAATCAACCACGATGACATATGATAGCACGAAATCAATAAGCGAGAACTCATGTAGTAGTGTGGAGTCGACGGCAAGGACTCGATTCACAAGAGGGATATCTTTGAAGGCATGCGTGGCCAAAGCGGCCGGGTGGACATTAGAAAAGGCTAAGGATATAACCTTGCCCGACATTAAGGAATGTAAAACTACATAGTGTGGTGTTAATCAAGTTGTGTATATTCCAAGGGTAGATTGGAATTATATATTGGGTTACAAAGAGAGAAGTCTCTACATGTCATTATAAACTTTTCCACTCGGGCTAGGACGAAATCGAAGGGTGGAGGATTTTTGGTGACAGGGGGTCACTTTGACAATGTGTAAGATATTCATATGAGCTCCAAACATTATGAGGAAGAGGTTGTGGCCATGATTTGGAATTAGCAATCATCTCGCACTAATCATGTATTTTCATATTCTATGAGAAGTGGATGCAAAACCAAAACAAATTGTTCATTTAAGACCTCAAATGGCAAAATCATCTTAGTGTCGATATGATATGAAGATGGTGTTGTCCAAATAAATAGGCTAGTGATTCATGGTGTCTATGTAAACTTATCCATTGGGAAGGAGAAATTGTTGAGAACTATTCTATAGCTTCAAAATGACTATATTTTTGATGATTTGACACTAATTCTAACTCTAGAGACCCCAAATTAATATAGAAATATTCCTTTGAAATGATTCGGCCCTCAACTTTTAGGGGACTTTGTTTTACTATAAATTATTCATCCACAATGGATGAGTTTACATAGATGCCATGAACTTCAAACCAAACAATGGCTCGGGTGTACAAACATTTCCTCGTCTTGTTATACCCGCCAAATTTCAATATCTTGCTAGTTTAAGAAATTGATGAGTCTCGAGTACTGACTAGCCATGTAGATTTAGGACCTTAGGTTGAACCCTTAAATGCATGGGCAACCACAAAGTGGTCAATTTCTAGTCAAAGGGCCAAATCATGAGTTTTCATAGCCTGTATGGAGATACTTCTTTCACAAGATGTGTTGAGTTAGGTTAGTATGCATATTTTGACCGTTGGATTGAGCAAAATGCCTAAATTGTAGATTTTGCATTGTTGAGAAAATTGAACTTTGAGTGTCCAAAATGCAAATTGAATTCTAAGGATGCTTCAACCATGTGCTTCTTGTAACTTTTTTCCTTTGTAACCTCTTACCTACTAATGAATACAAAATATGTCTACCATAAAATTCTAAGAAATTTTATGCTTATAACATGTTGATTCTAATTTTATCCTTGTTACATGCAAAAAATCATAACTAATTTCAAATAAGGTTCAATCATGTTGAAATTTTGGTCATAGATTCAATATACATTCCCCTCTTTTTTTGGATATTAATTTAAATTTTGTGCTCCTTGAAATAAACAAAAATTACTCATATGTTGTGCTTTGACTTTTGGAAATAGGCCTAAGGCACATACAGTAGGCCTAATGAATGACACTTTAAGAAACTTTTGCTATTTCAAGAAGGTTAAGTTTTTGGAAGAAAATAATTTAAGATTCTATAGATTAGTAGATGTATACAAAGTCTACAACATTTGTTTCAAAAAATGATAAATTCATATGCAACCTACACAAATTCACAAAGTCTTCTTAAGGAAAAAAACCTTTTACTCCACTAGGGGGGATCTATTGATGTTGGATTGCTAAGTGAGAATCACTACAACATCAACCTTATTACGGGTGAGGATCTTTTATTAAATGCAAGTGTTGTTCCCCTTTTGTGGATCACTTCTTACACCACCTTGTTAAGCAGATAGAACCCCAACTAGCCATTGTGATTGGCCAATGTTGGTGCTATTTTAAAAGTGTTCTTGCATCCTTCTTACACCTCTACTATTACGAATGACCGAACTAGTGTTATTGTATACTTAATGCCACATATGATTAATCGCATTTAACAATGACTTACCCGATAGCACGGTTGCACTCACTTGTTGACGGCTTAAGGATTAAAAACAGGTGTCAGCAAAAGGAAGGTGTTACTTTAAGGCCTCAATACTTTAGGCATCAAGGGGTTCATACCGTGAATCAATGTGTATGTTTGACAAATTTCATTTGACATCCAACTTAAAACCCAGAGTGTCACATGACGTTTTCAAAAACAAAAACGAATGTCCATTGACATCTATATTTTCTTTTGAAATATCACCTCGATGTCACGTGCCTAGTAGTACGCATCATTTCTAATTTCTAGCGTGTCAATTAATGCGTGATATGTTTTCTCCACAAGCCACACTACATGTTGAATTCTAAACCGTGCATGTCAATCAAAGCGCATTATTTTTTGGTGCAAGTTTTGGCATGTCAAATGCAAAAAAACTTGCACAAAAACATACGGTGCCATGAATCCTTGATATTAGCCACGCTACATGTCGAATTCTAAATCGTGCGTGTCAATCGAAGCACGTTCTTTTTTGGGTGCAAGTTTTGGCATGTCAAATGCAAAAAAAAACTTGCACAAAAATATACGGTGCCACGAATCCTTGATATTAGCCACGCTACATGTCGAATTCTAAATCGTGCGTGCCAATCGAAGCGCATTCTTTTTTGGGTGCAAGTTTTGGCATGTCAAATGCAAAAAAACTTGCACAAAAACACACGGTGCCATGAATCCTTGATATTAGCCACGCTACATGTCGAATTCTAAATCGTGCGTGTCAATCAAAGCGCATTCTTTTTCTGGTGCAAGTTTTGGCATGTCAAATGCAAAAAAACTTGCACAAAAACACACGGTGCCATGAATCATTGATATTAGCCACGCTACATGTCGAATTCTAAATCGTGCGTGTCAATCAAAGCGCATTCTTTTTCTGGTGCAAGTTTTGGCATGTCAAATGCAAAAAAACTTGCACAAAAACACACGGTGCCATGAATCATTGATATTAGCCACGCTACATGTCGAATTCTAAATCGTGCGTGTCAATCAAAGCGCATTCTTTTTCTGGTGCAAGTTTTGGCATGTCAAATGCAAAAAAAACTTGCACAAAAATAGATGGTGCCATGAATCCTTGACATTACGCATCGATACATAAGCATGGCCCATGCGTTCACCTGAATATGGGTCCCAACATCGGTTACAATGTTGTTGCTCGCTTGCTTTTCCTGGCTTCACCCATCATTAGCCCTCCGTGCAGATGTTCTCTCATCAGCCTTGCGGGCGTGAAATAGGCTGCTACAGGAGTGCTTACTGAATGTGTCCTTTGTTTTTTTTTTGAGACAACGCAGATAGGCCAACGCCAAAGCACAGGAAGTGAACACATATATTGGATTTTGGACCTTGAAGGTGAAGTGCACTCAATATGGGATTTGTAGAGAAGTGGCCTTCAAGAATGCAAGAGCAATGGTTTTTCCGAAATCAGGCGGGGCGGGCAAAAGTTTTCGGTCGGGTCAAGAAAATCCCGATTTCCTTGTGGGGCAGCTGCCCCTTACCTTCCTGGAAAGGCTCGTAGGGGGTAGGATATCGTCTGCCCTGATAAACATGCTTTGCAGGAAGAGCCTTGGAGATGCCTCCAGGTGGATGCTAGATGTGGTGAGAGTGGGAGTCAAACCAGTTGCGTCAGTCCCACCAGACTCCAGTCCATGTGATTTTACTTCATTTTTGGGAAAGTAACAAAGGAGTCCAGTCCACTGCATGCAGCAGGTGGTCTTACTTTACTCGCAATTCCTTCCCACTTCCTTTCAAACAAGCAACCACAGAAAGAGAGGGAATTGTGTCGCATACGAGCACACTTCTCGGTCTTCCAACATATAAAAAACTTTGACCTCCCTATTATAGCTTTGTTGCCAATTCATCTCAAAATGACCTCGAGTATACGAATTCGTGGTCTTTAACGCAAATCAACTTTGAAGAGTAACCTCTGGGATGCATACTATTTGAAGGGATTTTTGTTACATTGGAGAATGAGAGGTTCGCTTCTATAAGATAGTTCTCTCTCTTTCTGGAGTGTCATAACATTATTCAGACCCATGCAGTGTTCATACTGAATGCGAAAAATTCTAGGAATATTCCCTGGAATACTGTCAGTCCCACAGAACACTGCATGGGTCTGAATAATGTTATGGTCCAATTAGAGAAAAAAGTAGCCAACAACACATGCATATTTGAGTGCAATTTGCAAGCGGCTATTGGAGAGAGGGAATTATCCTATACGAGCGTACCTCTCATCCATCCGACATAAAAACTTGATCCCCCCCCTATGGGTGTGTGGATGATTCATCTCAAATAACCTCGAGCTAGTAGACTAATTCGAGGTCTTTAAAAGCTAATTTCAGTGTCACATCAACTAAAAATGATAACTACGGGATGCATACTATTTTAGCATATTTGCGTTGGATGAATGAGAAGTACACTTGTACACAATAATTCCCTCTCTCCCAGACAATTATATTTCATTGTTGTGTGGTTCGGTGAGGATCAAAGGACAAACACCATACTATTTTAGCATTTTTACATTGGATGAATGCGAAGTACGCTTGTAGACAATAATTCCCTCTCTCCCAGACAATTCTATGTGATTGTTGTGTGGTTCGGTGAGGATCAAAGGACAAACACCATGTAGACACATAAAAGAGATTGGATCGCATATTCAAATCTTATTTACTCCACACTCAATGGTAAACTTAGTTGGGTGGATATGTGAATTCGATTAAAGAATAAAAAAACTATGTATTATGATAAGCAAAGAGAGACGATGCCAACTTCTAGTGTTGGTGTGAACGAGGGACGCTTCACCTTGATCATAGCCACATGCTCATATATAAACTTTGAGTGGGTTTACGGAACATGGTTATGGGACAAATGAACATGATAATCATAACTAAATCATGGTAGGTTCGATTTTTGTTGATGCTTCATTGCATATTTGTCGCTACAACATAAGTATTGTTGTGTTTCATACCAATAAGTTATAGATATTTAATGACATGTTTGTTTTTTGTACATTCGGGTCTATATGCCATCCAAAAACTTTAATACCTAATCACCTAGATTCCCTCCCCTTGAGAGACCTGCTAAATATCAATACTTGACTTGTATTATAATTTGATGCTAGGTAGGTAGGTTCTTTGATACCATTATTGTTATTGATTATTAATTATTGATTACGCATTCGGGTGCAAGCATAGTAAAGTGGACCAAAAAAGTGCTCCGGTATATGAAAGCCGTGATTTTCTTGGTCAAACGCCTATATGTAGTAGCAAAATGTTGTTTAAAATATATTCTTTTTCATGATGACCTCTATTGTTAAGTTAGGTACTCAAATATAGAATATCAATATGAGATCTTCAAAACCTATCATCAAAAGTGACGCGTAAAAGCAACTGACTAAATATAGGTTTGAACGTAAATTTCATGACCTTAAATATTTTGAACTTGGAATTTCTTTTCATATTCCTTGAATTCATTATAAACTTGAGGTCATCGTAATTTTTTTTTCAAAAATTCATCAATTTAATGTAATGTAATTATATTTTAAACAAGTTTTTGACAATTATCTTTTCAATGACACCCACTTGCACCACCACTTGCACCGTCTTCTAAAATACATATACATTGTTTGAAATTGTTTTTTGTGAACATAAATTGCTTGGCTTTGTAGATTCATATGTTTTCTAAATGTTTATGAATTTTTATTTCATAAAATTCAAAGTTAGTATATTGTTTATATATTATCACTTTCACTTAAACCTGAGCAAGGATCAAGAGCTGTCCACTTTACCGTGCTTGCACCCATTCACCTTTATACCAATCCAACATTGATAAATACATTGTCGGTGTATTGTTGATTCATCCCAATTTAAGGTTATTGAACTAATTTAGAGTTTTAAAACCCATATTAGGTATAATGTTGTCTTTAAATAGAAATCACATGGATGTGTGTACCTAGTACACATTTTCATCCTTTTAGTTGACATGTGTTTTTTCAATCCTTGTGTCCTGCATACAAAATTAAGGCAATTTTACTCTAGAGGCTCAAAATTGCTTTATACATACATAATATTTATGCAGTCTATGATTTGTATGTACAGTCTTCATTTTGGTAATGAAAAATTTGTATATAGGAGTGTTTAATAAGGGGTCTTGCCCACATGTGGCTCCCACTCTTAAATGTAAGTGTCCCCCCTCTCCCCATGGCGGGGATTATGGCCCAAACTAGTATATTAAAGCACATGTTAGTGTGATTTCCATGAATCAAAATCCGATAACATTATTCATCATGATGTGTTTTCTTGCTCCATATGAAATATATATAAAATTTCCATAGGATATTCCTAGCAAGTTGAGCACTATCCATGATCTACTCAAGTAGAGAATCTATGGGATTCAAGGAAGCATCCAATAATTCACCTCATCAAATACTATAGCGTTGGATGGTGTTTGGAGGTTTCTACTATGATTGAAGAATATAATGAATGATGGTTGCTTATTAATGTTATGGTCTTCAGACCTTGGACAACAAACCAACTAATTCAACTATTAGTTAACTAGTTGCCTTTTGTAATTATAGTTGTTCGTGATTTGACCTGCCAAAAAAATGTAGTTAACTATAGTTGTTCTAATTTTGGTCTGCCAAAAAATATAATTAACTATAGTTATATCCAGTTAACTAAAGTTGAGCGCAACTTGCAGTATAGTACCAGGACATATTAGAGCATCTATATCTTTTCCTTTTCTTTTATTCAAAATTTTAAAATCGGGACTTGATTCCACTTGTGACTTGGACTCAATCAACACCTAGTGAGCACAACCTCATCATCTATAAGTAACTTAAAGTACAATGGGTTCAACTGCCTCAAGGAACGGTGGGTTTTATTCGTTCTTGGGGATGGGCTGGCATGGGTGACAAGCATTGATTCTTACATAAGGTCTCTTAAAAAATTTATTGTAATATAGTTCATTTCATTTTTTTTGAGATAAATGAAAGAACTCACCAACTGGCTCCTTAAAGATTTTGCGACTCTCAAGTTATAGTTGTTTGAAAATTTTATAACTAATTATGGTTGTTCTTGACCTTGGTCTTCAATTTTTCTAGTTAACTATAGTTTTCCCTAAAATGTATTGAAACAAATCTAGTTAACTATAGTTATTTTGGTAGTTGTCCAAGGTTTGATGGACTTGCCCTGATATGGTCAACATATTTACTGATATGGCCTTAACTTTTTTTCAACTTTACAAATCACCTATGCATTTCAAATAGCTTAAAGAACCAAATCATCCTCCACCCACTAAGAAGGAGGCATTGGGCTAAATGTCCACCATGTGCTCAACATCTAATGAGCATAGTGACTCCTTGACAATCATTTGACATACTTTGAGCCAAACTAACAACCTTGTTTGCAACACTCTACTTCACAAAAGACAACATCGCACACTCCCACATCTTTGCATATAGCCTCAACTCTCTTTGCCTCATCAATAATCACATATGCCATCTCTCCTCCCAACATAACCACCTATACAAAATTATTCATATATTAGGCCATCATATGACGCATCTCCCTCCAAAAGAATCCTAGTACCCTCAATAAAATATGCGCACATTCAAGAATCCTCAATAACGACACCACCAATGACCTCACCAAGTTTGGAGCTAAGTAACCACCACAACCTACCACCCCTATAATGCACACAACCCATACCACCCCGCCATGGCACGCTAAAATACTCACAAAACAACCACATAAAGAGGGTGTTCACCGGACAGGGAAACTCTCAAGCTCTCCTTCCAACCAAGCTAACTTAGGGTTGCTTCACATGGGGTCCCAAGTCCTAAGTCCCACTTATGTCGTCGAGTCCCCACATGGAGGCAAAGTCCCAACTTTGGAGCCTCAAGAGACCATCAAAATATGGTTAATTATCATAAAAGTCCGATCTTTATTAATTAATGCAAAAATCATATTGCAGGACTTGAAGGCCGCTTGTCTATATAACCCATATTGAGTGCACTTCATTTTCAAGGTCCAAAATCCAATATATATGTTCCCTTCCGTTGAGTAAATAAGCAATTCTATCATCTAAAATATCCCAACGTTCTACTTTAAATGCCATAATGTAGATTTTTTTTCACGTATACGAAGTTACTTATATGGATGAATGGAATCATATTGGCAATTAGCGGGCGTAACACTTTGAGACCTCTAGGCATCTAGTTAGGCCCTTTGCAAATAATGTACGTGACACTAAATACCCTAAATGGTGTAGTATGCACGTCAACAAAGAACATGAAAAGTTTACTTGATTAAAAAAAATCCCCATACAAGGTGTTAAATATGCTTAGGACATGCTTAGAGGCGCCATCATAAGGCAAATTTGGTGCACTAGACTCATGTAGATTGATTTTCTTGGAAGACGAGATGAATGTCTCCCAAATCAGTCATAGAGTTTGGAGCGATTATTATCTAAGCTAGAATGGCCCGCCATAGTCAAATCACGAAGTTTTCCTTGTTTAGGAGTGAAAATAATCAAGTTTCCCTTGAGGTGGAGTTTGTTAATATTTGATGCGACGTTGAGGTGTTTTGTATGGGCGACTTCTCTCAAAGAGAAGAGAAAATAGAAGAAACACTGACCTTAGTGGGA
Source organism: Polytrichum formosum (assembly GCA_964035585.1). Taxonomy (NCBI): domain Eukaryota; kingdom Viridiplantae; phylum Streptophyta; class Polytrichopsida; order Polytrichales; family Polytrichaceae; genus Polytrichum; species Polytrichum formosum. The sequence goes on along the minus strand of OZ037940.1, from coordinate 1,228,702 downwards.
TCAGCGTGATTGAAATGCCCGTTCAACCCACCCTTGGTATTATCTCCACTAGACATAATATCAGTGGTGCAATACTACTAACCCCTCTCAGGGTGGGCACTATGGTAACTAGGGTGACCAAATTGACCATGGGGGACTGAGTGACTGGATGATCTTTATAGCAATGGGGTTAGTGTGGTTGTGGTGTTGTAGGGTTATATGATCATTTTTTCTTCGTGAGGTGGCCACCGAGTCATAAAACTTCGCAGTGGTTCATTGTAGCATCACATGTTTAGTGGTCCGGGTTCAATCCCTAATCCGGCGACTTCTCTCACCTTAAGTGAAAGTGGATTCCCCTCTTCCCCCCCCCCCATTCTACCAAACTTATCAATTCTTCTTCTTCTTGCTAAGAGCCCCCGACCCATTACTGTTAGATTAAAAACTACATTGTTTTTTCTAATTAGTGTGGGCTACACTAATTCCCAATTGCCAACACTATTTTTTTATTATAATTTGAAGTGGTCTACTGTAATTTCCAATGTGAACAATCAGTGTGGGCTTTCCGGTCTACATATTTGCATGAAAATTGAAGGCAAGGCAAGTACTATAAAATTATTGTGGGCCACACTAAATTCCAACCCACATGAATTTCCCACCCACACTAATTAGACAAAATAGTATAGTTGTTGACAAGTGTCCGCAATCATCATGCCAAGTACCAGTGGCATTACACCCGTGAGGCCTCAATAAAATAAAGAAGCTAAAAGTAACAAGGAATCCAGAACGGACAAGAGCAAAAAGCAATGTTGCGAAAGACAATCAGTCACCCCGGACCCCAACATATAACCAATCAATGGGCAAAGTACAATCTTCCAAAAATGTATTTTATGTCACTGTAGATGACTTTTTAATCATGCTTGCAACCTGCAGTTTTGCGACACAACAAAGAAGTTACTAGGGTTCCTTTCATTTGATAGGCTTCATTTCACATGTGTAATCTAGGACTTCTATCTACTAGAAATGTGTGTAAAATCAACCTATTTGATACAAAATAGGTGTGAAATGGGTGAATTTATGAGCAAGTAAAATGAGCCCTATTATGTGGACCTTTACACCCTTTTTAATGATAGTTATATTATACAACCAACTCTTGGATGACATGCACATCCTATGATCCACATGATACAAATTTTCACCCGCTTGAAAAGTCACATCATTATTTAGCGATACTACACCATTTATGGTATTTAGTGTCACGTACACTATTTGTGAAGGGCCTGAACTAGTTGCCTAGAGGTCTCAAAGTGTCATGTCCGCTAATTGCCAATATGATTATATTCGTCAACATAGGTAACTTTTAAGTGAAAATTTATGTACATTATGACGTTTAGTGTAGCACAATGGAATACATGAGATGATAGATGTGTGCTTTAGTATGCAAGGGAAGATATTATTGGTTATACTAATGGCAAGTGTCATGTGTTCAAATTTTAGTATACATAAGGGAGATACTCTTCAGCATACTAATGCCAAGTGTCAATTGTGAACACTTTAGTCAACTTGTAAACCATCGTGTAACATAGGCATACAACTCATAACATTATTGAACATACTCATGCCAAGATATTAGTGAGCGCACTTGAATGCCAAGTGTCACAAGGTGACACTAATGGTGAAGTTGTTGGCCGTTATTGTAACCTAGCATACGCCTCAAAATAGGGTAAGTAACACTATTATGCATGTAACACTAAATACGATAAATGGTGTAGTATGCTCTCTTAGTCCAACCTCGGGGAGATCACTCCATTGTAGAGTTGAACACCACGTGCGAACAAAGTTTGCTACCCCTATATTACATGTCATAAATAATTTTAAATTTTACGATATTTTTTCTACATATACACAACCATTGATGGTATCTTTTGTATATTTTTTTGAAATTTTTAGTCATATTCATTAATTGTAGCAAATTTTTTAGTTCAATTCTGCGTCATTCTAGTTAGAAACGGTATGTTTTATTAAAAAAACAAATCATCAAATTTAGTCACCATTTCTTACTATGTAACATGTACCATTTATATCTACTCATGAAAAAAATTTGATAAAATTGTGACCCATTTTGGTGATGATTTTTACATTTTTTACATTTTTTACATCTAAAATGATCGCACGTGGTTGTTCAACTCTACAATGGAGTGATCTCCCCGAGAGTCCAACACAAACTAAAAATATCGTTTGAATCAATTATTTTGAAGTTTGGACTTATAACTTCCAACCCTGATTTTGAAAGGTTTTGTGTAGCTCCGGCCTTGAAATAGGAAATATTAAACATCATGACATCATCTCAATTGTGGAGAAACTTACAACAAAAAGAGGACACCAAACTAATGTTCGGTAATCATGTTGTGTCATAAATGTTAGTGAAAAAATAATGACATATATTTCCTTTGGAAGTGGGTTATATTTGCCTCAACATTTTAAGAAGCATATTAAAATAGTGGTATTTGAACATTTGGTCATCACTTACAATGAGCACTTTTAATTGATGATGGTATTACACTTTTGCTTGTTTTTCAATAAGATGTGAAGTGAATTTGTGAAACCAAGAAGTCACCTTTTCATCAAAACCTTGAGAGGAGGAATCAACAAGGTTGGTAGCAAAAAAAAGGGGGGGATCCACTTTCACTTAAGGTAAGAGAATAGCATGTACAAAACACCCTTAGTGTCGCATCAAATATTAAACACCTTAGCATTGTATCAAATATTAACAAACTCCCCCTAAGGGAAATATGATTTTGTGCACTCTTAAACTCAACAAATTTCATGATTTGACTACAATGGGCCATTCAAGCTTGGATAGTAGTCGCTCCGAACTCTATGACTTACTTGGAAGACATTCATCTCGTCTTCCAAGAGAATCAATCTACATGAGACCGGTGCACCAAAATTTGCCAAATAATGGCGCCTCTAAACATGTCCCAAACATAATTAACTTGATGTTGGTTTATCTAATACATGATAATACCATGAAAATTTCAAATTTTGACACTTAAAAGTTGGCCAGACAGCGGTCTTGTACGGAAATGTAAAAAAATGGAGGTATGAATTCAAATTTTTGTAGGGTGACTTGCAGATCCAAAGTTGGAAGGTGGTTATAAGGTAGAAATACCCAAACCGGTGAACTACCCTCTACTTGTGCAGTAGACTTTCGTCAAAATAGTGAAGTGTCATTTTTGAAACCGATCATTACGAGCCTGGCAACTTGAATGCGTGTACGGTCAATTTAGCCAAATTTAGTCATGTTTGCCTTCCATCAATCATAGTTTAATGTACTCATGAGTTAACCGGTTTAGGTGATGTGTGGAAATGAGCATTACCGTGTTCGGTGTAAGGAGAATCTAGTGAACGAGTAGGGGGTTTGACAAACTTTCCACTTTGAAAAATTGTAGAATTCTCTTTTACAGGGAATAAAAATATGAAAACAACTTGCAATTTCTTCATGAATCCTTCTCTTCTATCTTGGAAAACTATCTCATGATTGTAAGACCATATCTTCAACGCAAATCACCTTATTTTCACGGTTTATGGTATCTCTACCTTAGGTATGTAAGACTCAAGAAGCTCCAACCAAAAATAATGGAGAGAGAGGGAATTATCGTATATGAACGTGTTTTGTGGGACTGACAATAACAATGTTTTGTGACAATATTCTATGGAATATTCCTCACATTCAGCCTGAATGATGGACCTCAAGTAAACTCATTCGAGACCTTTCAAGCTAATTCCGGTGTCATATAAACTATGAAAATTAATCTCTGGACGCCATACTATTTCAGGGATGAATGAGAAGGTATTGTTCCTTGTATATATATGATAATTCCCTCTCTCCAAAAAATAATGGCCATCGGTAGGTGTATATATAATGAGGGAAACGTTTGAATCTGGATTCCACTGAGTAACAAACTATTTACAGTACTCTTTACAGCGTACATCATATTTAATACTCACATTCACTGCAGAGGGATGCCGCTTGACTTTTGCACAAAAATCCCACTTTGTCTATCATTAAATAACAGGCCTCAAAATGAGGATTTTTGGTTCACATCATCTCAGTGACAGGAAGAAATTTGAGCCAACTGGGTCAATATCTTTGCTTCTTGAAATTAATCATTTTATTCCTTGAAGTGCTTCAGTTATTTCTTGCATTTTAGTCATCAAAATCATATTTTAAAAACATACGGTTCAATTGGTTTCCTGGAGTTTTGATTTTGAATTGGTAATTTGGGAAAAACGAACCAATGGATTTGTAACTAGTAGCCCAGTTATCCTTGTTCATTGCAACACCTACCACTAGAGAGGCATGTAGATTAGGGCCACTTCACACACGAGCTAGAGCCGTGACCATGAAATTGTGAGAGCCCAAAAGAAAGTGTGCAAAGGCCGTCCCAAAACACCTCGAAAATCGTGTAGTGTGGTCACGGACCCTCAAGTGTAGTGTGAAGTCATATGTGACCAAGCCCTCAACCAAATGTTGTTTCAATACATTTCTATTCATGTGGGTCCTCACACATGATAAAATAGAATAAATCAACGGTTGTGAGCGTTCGGAGTGCCACGGCCTCCCAATTTTGTGTTAGGCCTACCTTCTAGAGGTGGTTTTTGAAAATAGTCCAAGTGACCATGAAACATGATCCATTTGATGTCATGTAGGAATCCATGTAGACTTTACATCCATCTTGCATTCACATACGCCGTTGGTCCCTCAAGTGTAGTGTGCAGCGAACTTGAACCGGCTCCGTCTTTTCCACCAATGAGAATGCTTGAAGTGTAACGGTCACGGGCTCTCAGTCTCGTGTGTGCAGTGGCCCTTAGCCTCTTAATGTTGGAGGACTATTTTAAAAAGGTTATTTTTTGTGGTGTGTGTGTCACAATGTGTGGTGTGAGAGACCCATTTGGAGGGTAGGCAGCACCTGAGGTGTTTCACAACTGCCACATTAAGAGGGGGGGGGGGGTAAGTTTGTTGCGATTCGTTTCACTTGGCTTCTTCTAGACAAAATAAAGGTATGACCTTGACTTAGGGGTCAACTCAACAAGAAATAGAAACAATTGGGGTCTATTATGCTTGAAACTTGTTCTTTCTACGTTTGTTGTGATTCGTTTCAATTGGCTCCTTCTAGACAAAATAAAGGTTTGACCTTGATTTTTTTATTTTTTTGAGACAGAAGGCCGACGGGCCAACGCCAAAGCACAGGAGGCAGTTGACCACCTGGCAAGTTTTCCGTCAGGTAGAGAGGAGATTTCACAGCCGGGATTCGAACCGCCAACCTCTTCCTTGAGATTTGGGTATCCCTCCACCATCATCCGGTAGTTTAGGGTCATCTCGGACCAAGTATGACCTTGACTTAGGGGTCAACTCAACAAGAAATAGAAACGATTGGGGTCCAGTGATCGGGGAGATTTTTGGGCATAATCAGTTGAGATCCTAGTGTTTGCAAGTCCCACCGGTTACATGTCGACATCCTCCGGTTTTCCTTTATTAAATTGGGGCATATTCTATAAGTTCCTCTAAAATGATCGGTAATTTTCCTGCAGTCTTGAACTTCAACAAGTTATTTCTCAAACTCAACCGGTTCATCTGTAACTAACTGCCGGTTCTCCCCGATCATAGTTGGGGTCTATTATGCTTGTTTGTGTTTTCATTGAGTCTTCCCCCGCCCCCCTTCCCTTCCCTAGTACGTGACATGAACCAAAACATAGAGAAACATTGTACAACCCATTATCACAAAATTTTATAACAAAAATGCAAAGAAACATTGTATGTGAAGTGCTACTATATTTCTAGCTAAATGGAATCCTAAATTAACATTAGAGATCCCGATTCAGTCTAGTGGATCCAATTAAAATGAATTAATAACAAACTTGGAAGGGGTTTGCTTTCATCACACCCCCATTATACATGGAATAGTCTTATTCCCATAGGTTAGCAATTGGAGTTACATTGTTAGAGAATTTTTTATTTTACCCTGCTAGAACCGAACATTCTTACCATACCCCATTTCCTCTACCTTCTACCGTCCGGTCACCTTAGTGGATCTTCTCCAAGAATGGTAACGTGGCCAATACCGCCCATTCCCCTCTTTTGTTCTATTGGCTCCTCAATTCCCTCCCTATCGGGCTACCAAGCTACTAGTGGGATATAGTACTCATAACATTTACGGATATTACCACCACTAGTTGTACCTACCAAACCTAAGAAGAAGAAGAATAACTTCGGTCACCGGAGGAAACCGACGTGAATTAAGTGTCTGTTCGATCCACCCCCAATCCGATGCCCACAGGACAAAGGTATGGAAGCAAGGATCTACTCCCCCCTTTCGAGAGTAGACACTATCACTAGTTCCTAGCTAGCCACTAGTGCCTTGAAGATACCGAACATGGTATCCCCCCAAAGGGCTTTGAGGTACCCATACAACAAGGTCCAAGGACCCCCCACCATAGTTGGGTGGACTAAGGTGGTGAGCACCACGCCGGCATGGGGAATAGAACCCACAACCTCCTCATTGGGGGCTGTGAGCCCTAACCACCAAGCCAAGGCCCGCGGTGCCTTACCTACCAAACCTACATATTGTATTAGGCTCGCTTATGACTTGCTCTAGTTACCCAAGGCTCTACAGTCAAACCTCTATAAATGTTAACCCTCGGGAGTGGATCAAAGTTAACATTTATAGAGGTGTTAACAGTTAACAATTATAAAATTACTTTTTTGAGCAATATACAAATCTTAACATTTATAAATATAAGCAATTGTGAAGAGTCCTTGTGAGAGAATACCATTCATAAAATTGCAAACCCAATCAAAACTTTATTCCATATGAAGTTTGCAAATCACGGGTGAAATATGAATCAATGGTTCTTTGGTGAGATTCATCTGCATGCACAACTTGCAAATATTTCTCAAACTGCACCAACAAACCCACATACTTGGACACATCACATGAACGTGATTCCATGTACCTTCTAATGGTACCAAAACTAGATTGCAAGTCACTATAAGATGGAATGGGTTCCACCTCACACTCCTCTCCCTCACAATCATCATCTGAAGCGCATCCTCGTAATCATCCTAAACCCTAAACACATGTGAATTGAACACGTTTAACATTTATAGTGTGCAATATGTGGTGAGTAGAAGAAAGTTAACAGTTAGAGAGGGTTAACACTTATAGGTGTAACATTTATAGAGGTTAGACTGTATCTTTGAGGTTGTTACCGGTTCCTTCTTTCTATACATACATACCCTTCATAGTCTTTTCTCCTTGAACCTCCTACATTCATTACATGTCATCCCTTACTTACATGGCTACCTTACTCTTACAATCCAAATAATATGGTAAGGGTGGTAGAAAGTGTGGCTCCTAACACTACCGTCCCAACACATGGTAGTTAGATCACGTGATTCAATAATTCCTTAGTGATTTCCTTATGCTCTACCATGGTAGTATAAATCTCTTACTTATTCTCCCCTTCTCTTGCACTACACTGTTTTTTTGCATTTAGTGTTGTGTTACATTTAATGTTGTTACTATTCATTTACCTGCAACACTCTCTACCAACCACTTGACAAATAGTGTTCAAGTAGTGGTGGTAGAGATGGCAACCATGCGGCAACAAAACACAAAACATAAAAAATATTATAACACTAATTGTGGAGATGTAAACATTAAGGGCGTCACTGGCATTTAGTGTTGTGGTTCGTAATTACTGTTGCTAACACTAAATGCAAAAAACAGTGTACTTCCCAACCTTGCTCCCAATCAATTCATACCATTGGTAATCCATATACTAATACCAAATATTTTTTGAAGATTAAAGACAATGCCATCATTCAAACAATCATCAATATAAGACATTCATAACAATAATGCCATGGAATATGTCAATTATATGTTGTGGGTCATCCAAACAAAAGTAGCAAAATTCGTATACTATTCATACATTCAGGTTGACACTTGAAAATCTGGGTGGAGTTATACTCTTGGCCTACTCATAGGAATCATTGTTCATCCTAGCATTATTCATAGGAAGCATTGTTCATCCGGGCATCATTCACTAAAAATACTATTCATAGTAGCACTATTCACTAACAATACCAACATCATTCACGATATTCATATTATCATATCGGCACTATTCATTATTCATACTGGCGCTAATTTCTTCCTATTGCCTAAGTTTCTTCCCATGAACGTAAGATAGTGGAGGCCCATGGCAAAGGCTCAATATAGAATGGAACACAACTATGCAGTTGAATAATGTTATGTTCAACATAACCAAACACTCCTTCTCTTATTCCCATACTTTAAAATGCTCAATACACTCCTTCAAAATGGTAATTAACCAACATATTCACACAAAATTGGGCCCCCTTAACATTGTTCATTCTCTTCTTGAATGCTTTCTTCCACCTGATCTCAACTTCCCTACTTCCAATCCTAACCACACCTTAAACAATGGTTCTTCTTCCCAAGAACCTTCTAACTTATCCTTATCTAATTCTCTTTTTTGAGGATAAGGGCCAGTTTACACCATGGACCATGAAGTCAGACCATGGAAGATGGCCTTTTTCCATGGTCCAACTTTCATGGTCCGATTTCTTAAATAATCAATTTACAAAGCCTTTGGGCCACTCACTAGGTGTAAACTATATGTGGACCAAGAGGAATGACCATGCACCAAAAAATAAATGTGTAGATTTTTTTAATATATGTCCAAAAGGGGCAATTTTGAAAAAGAAGAAGAAGTTTGACCATTCTTTTGTCTTTTTTTGTCTTCATCTTCTCTTCTCCAAACGAACTGTCAACAAATATTTATTATAACAATATTTCTCTACCATGGGCAATTGCCTTTTTCTACCATAGCATTATTTTTGCCTTTCCCACTGCAAAACCCATTGGACAATGTCAGTGGATAATGTAAGCCTTAAAATATGTCTTTTGGGGACCTTGAACTCCATGGTCACTCTGATATTTTTTCCTTGGTGTAAACCGAAGTGGCCCCGGGACGAGTTCAACAATCAATCACATATTTTACAAGGCCTTGGGACGACTGCATGGTCCATGGTGTAAACAACCCCTAACCCTTATCCCTTCCTATTTACTTCTACTTTAAGGCTATTTTAGTAGAGGTAACTTCTATCTGCCGTTAACATACAAGTTGCTTTAACTTTTTGAGAACATCATTGTAAGTTATTTCATATTCCTTAACGTGCGTTCTAGTTGTTTGTCTTAGATGAGTAAAAAACGATAACCTCCATAGAATGCCATAATAAATATAACTAGGATTTAAGTATATGTGGATCAATGCATGAATTTTGGACAATTCTAACTGCCAATATGACATACACTAGATCACAAATATCGTGGTTGGTGAACATGGAATACAAAACACTTGAAGTTGTGGTTTTTTTGCTATTGCTTTTGCTATTGTTGTTTGATGTCTTTGTCCCCACATGTGCACATTTTGTATTATTTATGGACAAGTGGTTTGTCCAAATATACTTAAATGTCTCATTTATGTAACTCCCAACTGGAAACCATAGTTATATGACTATTAAGCATAGATGACATGAACCAAAACCCATCCAACCCAACTTAAAGAAATAACCATGTCATCGCAAAATGTGACAAAATATTTGACACATGTGTGGATTAGTAATCAAGTCTATTCCAAAGCGATGGACGGAAACATTAGCCCAATAAGCAATTCAAGCCGAGATGATAAGTGTTAGATTTCGTTCTCTAACACCTACTCATTGGGGGTGCAATACAAATTTGCCCCTATATAAGTTCATTGTTGATTCATACTAATTAATCTCAATAGGCTAATTTGGATTCTTTGATTCTAACTTGAGCATTAAATTGTCTTAAACAAAAATATCTATACTTTATATAGAAATCAACGTTTTCACCCTCCCCAATGATAGGTGTTGTGAACATATACCCATGATCAGGGAGAATTGGCTACTGATTACAAATGAACCAACTCGTTTATGAAATCATTGGCTGAAAATCAAACCTCTCAGAAATCAACTGAACCATATTTCGAAAACCTTCCTATTTTAGGTAAAACTACAAGGGATATTCAAAGCATTTCAATGAATAACCGGGTTATAGTAAAGAAGTAAAGATAGTGGCCGAGTCCGCTCAAATTCCTCCTGGTTCACTGCCCATGAGAAGCGGCGGTTAGTTGCAGATGAACCGGTTGAGGTTGAGGAATAACTGGTTGATTTATTTTATTTTATTTTGAGACAGAAGGCCGACAAGCCAGCGCCAAAGCACATGAGGCAGCTAACCACCTGGCAAGTTTTTGTCAAGTAGAGAGGAGATTTCATAGCCGGGAATCGAACCGCCAACCTCTTCCTTAAATAACCCGTTGAAGTTGGAGACTTCAAGAAATTTACGGATCGTTTTTAGAGGAATCTACGGAATATACCTCAAATGAATAAAGCAGCAAAACCGGAAGATGTGAACATGTAACTGGCTGGATTTAGAATCACTAGGATCTTGACCGACTATGCCCCAAATTTCCCGGGCACTGGTGGGAGTAAAATGCCTTGTAATTAAAGAAGGCCAAAGTTAGATTCAAGTTATGATTAGGTGATCAATTGGGGAGGAGCTCTTTGTGTAAGGTAACTGTAGCCCAGATACTGGAAATTATGAGATGAATTATGTTTCTACTGATTGCAGTGTCCAGGGCCCAATATGAATCATAGGCCGAGAATTAATGACAGCCATGTAAGTTGAAGGTAAGAATGCCGGAATAACCTCAATGGCTCCGATTGAAATGCAACATAATTTCAACCTGGAGGATGTTACAGGACCCGGTTGATACCTAGCTCCTATAGTTCTTATAACAAATTTCGTGTCACAGACTGAATGCTTAGTAGGATTAGTAGGATTATGGTCGATTCATTCCAATTTCATTTCACCACATTAAATCAAGGTCTTTGATGCTAATTTTGAGGTCAAATTTGAGTTAGAAAAGAGATGTCCAAGTTATCAGGGGGTTTTTAACATTTTAAACAGATTACATGGTTGTCACAAATCTTTGGGATGTTATTGAACCATGCGACCAAGGTTTTGTGGCACCTGTGTAAGTTGAAGGTGAAAACATCGGGGACCCCTTCCAATGGATTTGCTCCTTGAAAGTAGCATAAGAAAAATCTTATTGATCTACATTGACTATCGTAAATAGCTGCCTCCCCCATAATGTCACCCGCCACATCCCCCCACAACTGCGGCATACATTTCATTGCTATTATCTTCTGCCTTGATTGAGGCCCTACACCAAGTTACAATACAATGCATATAAACTTACATACCAACTATTGATTGATACACTGGAAGATGTTGGATGGTATGACACCCTCACCATCTCTATGGTTGGCATCCATACAAACAATATATGGAAAATGCTACATCACCCTCATGTCCACCCATGCATGCAACAATTTCACTTATTAGCTATCAAACACCTCAACCCGCTCATGCTCAATAAAAGACTTGAAACCACCATCTTTCCCTCTTACAGAACATTAAGTAACAATGCTAGTGGGGTACCCTTTGAGTTCCCACAATATTTCTCAACAAGAAGGGAAAAGATTGCAAAGCAAGGTGAATGAGTGGGGATTCAATAAAAAAAAACAGTAGCTTCACAAATGTGTCATGAAATTTCTATTGTAGGTTTCAAAAGACTTTTTCAAAAAGTACAACTACCTTTGGATCCACTAAAAATACTAATATGCAATATGGAGATTAATGCCATTGGCTAGTTGACATTGGGATTAACTTCAAAGGTTTTGCAGTGAGTCTAGTTGAATGCATTTGAGATTACAAACCTATAGGGGGATGAGAGGTACGCATGTATGTAACAATTACCTCTCGGTGTCATGCCATCTAGTACTTAAGTAAACATGGACATATTTTCATAATATGGACATTTTGGTTGCTCGATTCTAGGGCGGATCCTTCGATATGCTTATGATATACCTTACTTTTATGGAAGACATGTGAATTTTAGTGTTTACTTACATATATTGCTATTAAAAAAGGATGGAAAATTAATTTTTATTTTTATTTTTAAGTTTACATAAATGCTGAAAATATAATCAAAACAAATGCTATAGGGGGGTGGGTGGGGGGTGGACTCTTTATATCATGTACAAACTAATGTGAGTGTAAGAAGGGGTATCATTTGAGGCATTAGTGTACATAGTTTACATAAGGGAGAAGTATTGTTTTTTTCTCTAGTGTGTACATTTAGAAAGTCTACTAAGACTCTTGAAGTACAGGTAGATGTACAAAATAGGGCCCTAAGGTTTAGAAGAAAAGGTGATAATAGATGTTATCTAGATTGTGGCTAAGTTTTTGTGCTTTGTCTTTGTTTGTTTGATGCAATCGTTGAGTTACATGCAATGGATGGAAAATGTTCAATGCTTCTCATCAGAAAGTAAAGTGGATTCTATATGAAATAAAGGCCTATTTAATTCATGATTTATATTATGTATATATAGTGGGACATTTATCACATTACATTGAAGAGCCGAGTATAAATACATGAGTCCATTTTTTAGCCCACCGTTAGTATGTACACATTTGTTTTTCTTTATAAACGTCTCTCGTATATAGGGGGTTTAATTTCATAGTAACCCACACACGTCATTTAGGTTTCCAACGAAGAGTCCATCCCCGGGGCTATAATATTATCATAATCAACTCTGCATATTCTATCAGGGGATCTTTCCAGACAATCCTATTGTAAAATCTTATGATAGAATTCAACATGTTATAATTATGAACTTTGACTTAGTCTAGAAATATCAATTAATGGTCCCCCTTGATTTCCAAAGAGTTGGTGGATTAAACACTTATAAGAGACTGTTTTCAAAGGTCCCAAGCTATAAGGCATCATTCAAAGGCTACATTGAATTGGTTGGAAGTAGGACAAAAATGAATTTGTCCTAATTGTAATCCTATTTGCCCTAATGAATTTAGGGGCTAATTGTAATCCTTAAAATGAAGTTGGAAGTAAGCACTATCAACATAAATGCATGGGTTTGATAAGTACTTGGTATGATTGCCTAAATCACAAATATCATAGAGTGGTGGGAAGTGATAAATTGCATGATCATCAAGATGTCTTTAGATTCATGTTATAACCCAATATTCATTAAAATGAGAGTTTTCCAGCGAATTGGGAGTACATACAACTCTCCAGTGGTTTTCACTTCATTCTTGGATTAATAGTTTGCTTTATGTACTCCCAATTCATTTGAAAACTCTCATTTTATTGAATATTGGGTCCTCATTTAGGTCGACTCAACCTAAATGTATACATTGCAAGTTTTGATAATGAGAATGTTTTAAGCACATAGTAGTATTTCAATATATTGTCGATCGAAATGGTCTCATCAAACTAATGATCATTCATACTCATCTGACGACTACTAAATAACTATGTTCATTTAGGTCGACTCAACCTAAATGAGTCGATTTCCCCAGCTCAACATACTCTCATTTTAATGGAAACTACATGTCTGAAGTATAGTCTAGTAATTATCAACCCAAATTGGCTACAAATATAACATAACTTTTAGGTGTCCAAATATTATTTTGAGAGGATCCCACTCTCTCAAAATATTGAATATAAGGTTTTATTGTTGAATGAGGCATAAAGGATAACCATTCACGATCAACAAATCTAATATGATGTGGTCAAGTTTTGGAGGTGAAATTTATTAAATTTTAAAGCTTAAATGTGTGATTATTTCATATTTCTTTTTTGGACAAGAATATGTATTTTTTAAGCAAGAAATATTCATATGATCGTATGTGTCAAATTCAGGATCCCTAGAGCTTTACTCGTTCAACCCACACACCCCTTCACTTTTTAGCACTCAATTCATAATCATGTGGTGCATGAGATGGCACGTTGGGATTGGGGAAGAGGATAAGGGCATGTTTACACTAAAGGCACTAGGCTGTGGCTCTTAAATGACCAAGGTACCTCACTTTTTGGATGAGAGCATAGAGAAGTCCATGCAGTATAGTCCAGAGTTTTTTGGAGGTCACAAGCTCTTAGTGTAAACCCGAATACCATCATAAAAAAGATAGGCTCACAATATTTTAATTAGATATGAGAATGCATCATGCGGGAGAGAAGAAAACAAGTGTTTGTTGTTTTTGTTTATGTATTGGTGTTTGCATATGTTAATTCAACAAGTTTTGAGCATTCAATATCTATTTATAGGATATGAAATAAAAAACCAACTTTGTTTATTGCATACTAGAAAACATATTGTACAATAAAAATGTAATGCAATGTAGAAAAATTATTACACAATAGTAACACAAAACAACCTTCTACAATAGCACCAATAGTTACACTATGAATTAAACATGATTAGTATTAGAACATGCAAGTTTAATAAGTTGTCATGGGTTGTCCCCTAGGGCCTATCACACATTTTTTACCAGCCTTCCTTCAAGAGCCGTCCCAAACAAGCCCCCTACAATCCTGGCCAACATTATCTATACTTGCCATGTGGGATTCCATGTAGATTCTTCATCCATTGAAAATGTTATGGGTTGTAGTCCAAAATTGTCCTCATGTATACCTAAAGCAAGGGCCCATGACAACTCAACCAATGAAAATTCAAGTATTTTCAAGAGCCATGGTCAAATGACTTTCATGTGAACATGCCCTAACCTTCTTCTTCCCATGCCTCTAACTAGACCATTGATCTCCATGATCGGACCGTATAGGAGAGAGGCCACCAAAATAGTTTTGTCCAGTAACCTTTTGGGCCCTCCGAGCCTCAAAAGTTACGTAGTCCATCTTTTTTTTCTTTTGTTTTCGAGACAGAAGGCCGATAGGCCAATGCCAAAGCACAGGAGGCAATTAACCACATGGCAAGTTTTTGTCAAGTAGAGAGGAGATTTCACAGCCAGGAATCGAACCGCCAACCTCTTCATTAAGATTTGGGTATCCCTCCACCATCATCCAGTAGTTTAGGGTCGTCTCGGACCAAATAGTCCATCTTCTTATTTCTACTAAAGGGAGAAGAAATGACAGGTTGTAGATTAGTACAAAAAAGCCATGGTGCTATTTATATATTAAACTTAGTGAACGTTTGTTCATTTGCTTGTTTGTTTGTTATGGTTTGTTTAGAGGGTCATGCTTGGACTACTCAAACTGTTTCCATGCAAGGTTCGTGTATGGCAGGCCTCATAAAATTATGCGTTCTATAAATAGACGCCTAAAACGCATAAAATAATTTGAGCGGCGCGCATAAATTAAGAAGAAAAAAAATCAAAGATGCCCAGAGGTTGTGTAGTCCAACGTGCAATTTAGGGTTTAGGGTTGGTCGTCTACATTGATCACAACCTTCTATCCCGCCATATAGATGGGACCGTGTCAACACAATAAAACATGCCACACACAACGCCATACGAAACACACTCCAGTTGTTCAATTCCTAGCATTTTCCAGTCATTTCTTGAAAAATGGTTATTTTATGCGCCTCGGATGCACGGCGCGCATAAATTAAGCTATTTTATTTAATTTATGCGAACGCCTAATTTTATGAGGCCTGGTGTATGGTCTTCTTGAAAAGCTGGCAAAGGATTATGAATGCATAGAGTCATGATTTCAGACCTGATAGGTATGAAGAGGGTATTGTATTTTGAATGATTTATGATTCCCCCCCAACCCCCTCCCAAATACTAAAATATAAGAAAGTGCAAGAAATTGAGTCACATTGAACTTTGGGTGCAGATATCAAGATGCTATTTGGAGTTAAGGGGTTACAATAGGCCCACGAATCACCCCCCCCCCAAAAAGAAACTTTTTTTTTGGCACAAATTGAAAATTCCATTGTAAAAAGAACCCAAAATACAACCAACCCGGTCGAAACAACACAACCCGAGTGGAAATCAAGAAACAATGTTCATCTGAGGCCTATCCTCCCAAGTAATGATTAAGTTGCTTCGGGTCACAATAAGACCTTTGACCCCCCAAGTCAAATCAAATTGTTAAGAATATCATGGTAGGCCACGTCTGGGGCTTTTTCCAAGTCCCTATGCATCCGTTTCCATTCAATCCTCCCATAATCCTGCAAGGCATCCCAAATGATTTGAGGTGTTTTCTCAATAGGCCATTGTAGTTTATTAAAAATTAGGTCATTCCGTTGCCGCCAGATGATCCACGGAATACCACTTCTTAAGAAAAACTAGATGCGATTGAACCGTTTAAGTGTTTTGCACAAAGGTTGATAAAAAAGACATTGCAACATGGAAAAGGACTTGCGGGGCCAAGATTCCTTTTTTGGCGAAGAGTTGCCAAATGATGTTGGTGGCGTATCTCCATCCATGTTGAGCAAGGGGACAACTGTAGAACCTGTGCTCCACCGAGTCCACTGACTGAGGGCCACAATGGGGGCAACTTTGGTCGATCTCCACCGAGATTTTACCACGCCACTCATTAACTACCATTGCCTTATGGATAACCGACCAGAGGAATGCCGCCTCTTTTTGTGCCTTATCTTTGTGCCAGATGGTATTCCACCTGGGGGAGGTGGAGGGGGAATTTCATTCCGCCACTTGTGCAATATTGACTTCTTGAGGCCCTAAATAAAAACAAACTCACTTCAAATAAACCTACAAATAAACCAAATACTCACCATCCTTGCAATTGCCACCCTCAATGCACACATATCCACGCCATGATAAATACAAAAACAACCACCAAAATGATAAATGGGGAGCACATGCCATCAAATGGCATTACATATGTCAGTGGAAAATACCATAAGGAACCACACAACAATGGTGAACATAACAAGAACTCACCAACCCAAAGACCATGTTATTGGACCACAACCTCACACTAATCACCAAATTCAATAACACCAACCACACCCTAAAAAGATTTCAATCCAACGAAAATTGCTTTAACTACATCTAATCCAAAGACACCCGCTTCATAAGACCACACACACCCATCACCAACCTCACACTCTCCACACAATAATGTAACCTAGACAAAGACATCATTACAAATAGACCCACCATCCAAATCCAAGGACCTAAAGCCAACGTCTACAACCATAAAGGAAACTATGTCACATCAATCACCAAAGAACTACTACTATGGCTCTGGAACTAGTGCCCCCAAAATCACTCAAACCACCTAATCAATTTTCTACAGTCACTCAAACAAGACTTCACCATGGGAATCTTATGGCTCATCCAAAGATTCATAACCACACTACCCAACAAACAAAATCTAAAAGCATCCAACCCAACAATCAACACCACATACTCCACTACATAATAACCCAACTCTTGATAGACTCATTCCAAATCACACACTCGTATTACTCCTCCCCTCTCACGTGCCCTACACAACTCACACACTACAACTCCATCCACATCAGAGATATCCTATTTGGCTCCACAAGAACAACCAAATCCTCCAAATGAACATGCAACGGCTTAGCCACCTGAAATACCACCATACCACCCTCGAAGCAATACAATGGGCTAGAATGGCGGTCAACGAAGGTGCCAAAACCATGATCATCCTAATAGTCAATCACAAAGATTGGACCCAACAACAACTCTCACTAACACAACACACCGACATACACATACCAACAATCATCCAACCACACAAAATAATATATAAACCCACCCCCGAGTGGCCAAATATTACCAGTACATTGAACCATCTCTCACCTCCGTCATCTACATTTACAACCAAAGTAGCCCCCTAGGACACACACATATCCTCCAACAACTTCAAAACATTGTACACAAATTCCACAATATCCAAGTTACAACATGCCCAATCAAACCCACCATACCATCCTACAAAGTTAAGTTCTCATCCAAGTGGAAAAACACACACAAAGTAGACCCCCTCCCAAATGAAACGACCAACACTATATATCCTCCTGGTCACATACACCCCCTCAAATTCAATCCCCAACAATGCATCTACATATACAGCTCCTGTAACCCCCCTCCTTGTTGCGACCCTTGCTAGCTCCTGTTAACTTATCTTGACCGTTTCGCAACTCTAACAAGTGTCACAAGTGCTAATCCTTCGCATTCCACCCATGCAAATGGTTAGCTCCCAATACTTTGGACCTCTTAGCTAATAGATGGGTGACCAACCCTCCTACACATGCATTCGGGACTCTCCCTTGAGTAGGTAGCCAATGGTTAGATGTGGACTTCCATTCATGGAAATCCAATATTAAGTTGATCATCGCGTTGCCGGAGCAACACTACAACAACCCGAAGCATACTTGGCAACCATGCCCCCACTTTGGGCCAACGCCCATGGAGGCCGTGCCATTCCGCCTCGGGTGGGATCGGTCGGCAACGCCGCCTCACCCATATAAGCCTCTAGGACTTTGGGCATGGCCCCTACCCTACCGTAAAGTAACCTTTTGTCTCTCTCTTAAGAGTTGGGGCCAAGTAGACATTTTCCCTTAGCTGCTGGGGCAAGAGTCTCCTAGCAGCTTCAGACCTCCATAACTTCATTGTGTGGTCTCTGATTCTATCAAATGACCATTGCATTAACATCTACTCTTTGCATAGATGCCAATGGAGTCCTCATTTGTCCCATTGTGAGCCCAAATTGATGTCCACATGTGTTGTTAACACTTGTAAAACATTACAAGTAGTGTTTGTTGATTTATGATTATTCACAAAAATATAAAAAGAGTGAAGCTTGAAGAAAGCTAAGTTTGAAGCATTAGGCTTGTGTGGAGTGGACTTAAGTAGTATGAGGACATACCTTGGTAAAGTGTGGTAGGTAGAAAGCCAAGGTTAGTTAAATGTTTGAATTAGGATCTTTGTTGATCATTTGAGGGAGGAAGGCTTAGGAGATTAGATGAGAGCCTACAAAGTAGGAGGAGATTTCGAAGGCTTATCGTGAGCCTTGTGGATGGGATGAGTCCCTACTTAGAAGGAGAAGGTTAAGGGGTTGTGATTGGAGGCTCTAATCCTCTCACCCTATCCTTATCTCATGCCCTCTCTCCCTCTCAACTCACTATATAATCCCTCATTCTTCCCTCACTCTTCCTCTCTTTCCTTCGTGCTCCTTAAGCACTCCACGGGTTATAAGTGTGGGTGTGTGGGAAGCAAGATAGGAGCACATGTGTGTGCTTAGTTCTTAGGAGAAGAGCCAAGGCTATTTAGCCTTGAAGAGGGATTGACCTCTTGTTAGAAGTAGATTGGGTTTAAGGAATTTGGAGTTTGATTGTAAACTTCAACTTGTTGCATTGAGATTCATATTGAAGTGAGAGAGTTCAAACTTGTGGCATTTAGAGTGACTAGATTGTACTAGGTGCATTACTTGTAGTGTTTTATTAGTTATGAACTTGAGCAGAATTTTATAGTGAGAGATTTGTCAATTATGGATGATCAGAGTGTTCAATGGGTATGAAAATTTGAGGGATTGTTTATTATAAAGTATGGGAGTTGTGGTAAAAATTTGAGAGCTTCAGTCATTGGGATGAAAGAGTTATTAAAAGTTGAAGGGGAGGGTGTCTAGGAACAAAGCAGCAAGGTTTGAAAATATGTATCTCTTAGAGGGTTATAGGTATGGATACCAAAATTTGACACTACCTTTTGAACTTATATATCTATCTTGTGTCAAAATTTTAGATTGATTGGACGTAGGAGTTGGAAGTTATTAGAGTTTTAATGACCGGATGCTTTATCACAGCATTCATACTAAGTAGTTAGAGTTAGAATTTCATGCATAACTTTTGCATATGAACTTTGTTTGTGCCAAAATTTGGTGTGGAGATTTTTGATAAGGTACTTAAGAAGTGTACCAAATTTCGCTTGAAGAACATAAGTTGGGTAGGAGTTATACTATTCTGAAGTTTAGTAGGAAGACATTGATAGAGATTTACATCAAGAAGAACTTAGAGAAGGAAAGGCAAGGATAAGTATATAAGTATTTTTTAATACTTGTATTTAAAGCCTATGTGCTCATGGAATCCACAAGCGAAGTGTCATGTACCAATACGGAATCAACCACGATGACATGTGATAGCACGAAATCAATAAGCGAGAACTCATGTAGTAGTGTGGAGTCGACGGCAAGGACTCGATTCACAAGAGGGATATCTTTGAAGGCATGCGTGGCCAAAGCGGCCGGGTGGACATTAGAAAAGGCTAAGGATATAACCTTGTCCGACATTAAGGAATGTAAAACTACATAGTGTGGTGTTAATCAAGTTGTGTATATTCCAAGGGTAAATTGGAATTATATATTGGGTTACAAAGAGAGAAGTCTCTACATGTCATTATAAACTTTTCCACTCGGGCTAGGACGAAATCGAAGGGTGGAGGATTTTTGGTGACACCCATCCGGGCAAGTATTGAGGGAGTTATGGCTATTCTAACCTTGGCAGTCTTGCACGCCACTCCCAGGTCACTGTTGTCCCAGCGCGCTGTCCCTATGCAGCGCCCCACTTAAATTGCCATATCTCCTGGCTCACACCTCTGCTTGGGGAGTTCTTGAGCATTCTAAAATCCTGACGCCATAAGCTACCCAATGCTTATGGCCTTATCCTAGTGACTTCTAGTCTCCGTGGGTGGGAGGCGTTCTCAATGCCCGAGGCCCTCACCCACACTAGGATCGCTTGGGCCCTCTCATCTATGGTGCCACAAGTCCCGGGTGTCACTCCGGGGTCCCCCTGTTGCCCATAGTGTTGCGGGCACCCCTCATGGAGAGGTGCGCAACAACCCCCCCCCCTCTCACACACACACACACACACAAGTGATCTTGAAGGACACATAGCAATAGGGTTAGGAATATAACAACAAACAAACATACAAATATTTGCAAGACTATGTGGATACCAAAACATCATACAAGTGAAACTCAATGCTATCCTTATTACAATAAAAACTATCCAAACCACCCAAACAAACACACACATCTTTACAAACAACCTTAACAATATATTCTTCATAAATAATCATATACGACACCCATCCTCACAACAACACCCCGACAAACTATTGATAGTAGCTATAGTAAACCAAACCTACTAGACCAACCACATGATATCCGTCCACAAAGTCAAAGCACATACCTTGATCTTCATAAATGAAATAGCTGACACATTAGCAAATGAAGGAGCCAAAAAGGACAAAGAAACCCCCACCCAACAACACGCATCGCCCAAGCCACCCCATTGGCTAGCCAGTAACCCAACCGTAATGTACGACGAATCCATTTGCAACCTACACACATTCATCAACAAAACATGTTGAGAAAACAAAACCACCTTGATAGAAAACAAATTCCAATATGTTGACAAATGGTTGTCAAACAACCAAATTAACCATAAACTATCTCGCTACTTTTGGAGAACCCCGGGCATGTCAAATGCCCAAACAACTCAAACCTTAAAATCTAGATAGGCACGATACATGGGAAACCATCAAAAAAACCTCTTTTGACCCCTCATACCTCAATCCTAGTCGCATACTATGCCCAAACAATGAACAAGACACGTGGCTACACCTACTATCCAATTGTAAAAACCAACATCTAAAAGGCCTCCACATAGCCTGCCATAACAAAGTTGTCCACCTAATTACCCATACACTACAAGCTAATAAAACCATACGATTCTAGATACTCACAAACGCCGGAATACACAACAACCAACCACCTGACCCAACAATCCCAACTAGGTACTAGATTGTATTTGCCACACCCCACAATGCCAATGCCCAACAAAACTAAGACCCAACATACTATGCATCCTAGGAGCACCCAATCAAAGCCCCCATCTCTCACATTACAATTCATAGAGTTCACGTATTGCCATGAAATATACCTAGAACTATACATAGGACGCAGACACAATAAGTACAACCCACTAATAGCAACACTAAAGTAGAAAGGATGGAAAGTGAACCCCCTCATTACCATAATGGTGAGTGTAAGGGGAGCCATCCACAAACACTCCATTACAAAAATAAACACCCTCAAGATACTGAAAGACCACACCACACGCCTCTTGAAAAACATACATCAAAACACCATAAATTACCTCACATACCTAATACTCATCAAAAGAAAGTTAGATAATAAAGAAACATCCATTCCTCCCCCCCCCTCTTAACCACCATCACTCCTATACTACCCCCTTCCAAACTCCTAGATACAATGAGCCCTCCCTTCGTAAGACAGGCACAACACCTTACTATGTTATCATGGAAACCATGATTAGTATAAGGTCAATGGGCTCACATTCACGCCGCCAGTGGAACAAAAACACAAGCATTACTTTTTGTTTCTTTTCTATTCTTGGAGTTAAGAGTTCCATTTCCAAGGTCAGTTTGGGTTTTGCCCAAAATGTTGGGCCATCAAACACATTCATGGGGTCTACCAAAATAAATAAATAAATAAATACGCCCGTATCACAATACCGGCATGAATGTGAGCCCGTTGGCCTTGTGTTGATCACAGTGTACTGTGATGCAGCATAGGGGTCTACCACAATAGGAAACCTAGGCCATCTTAAGACCATTAACTTCCACATTTGATGTTGTCAAGCATGCCTTTCTTGCTAAAGAGTGGAACTCTTTCCACCTCCCGGGAAAGAAATCCAATTGCCTTCATTTGAAGGACTTTCTCAACTATGAGTGTGATTTGTGCCTAAAGCTACCATTGACATCACCCCGACGGAAAATCATTGGGATTTACCACACCTCAAATCATAGATTCACTATTCAAAATGGTTGGTCGACTATCCCAATCTCTAGAGATAAAAGATTATACCACTTCTGCTTTGACAATGTGCTTGAAAATGAAGGACACCCTCGGGGAAGTCACTTAGTGTATTCTTTGGGGACACATGAGCGTACAACACATATTTTTTGGGGGGCTATGTAGATCATTTACTGTATTTTAGTGGACCCTATTTTTTTTAATAATTCTACTTTCTTCAATTTCTTACCACCCTATGTGTAATTATAAATTAAAATCTCCATAATATTTCAGATCCTTCATTATTTATATTTATTTGAATTTTCCTTCGTGAACAATAGCATTGTACTATAGCATTAGAAATGGAATTCATCACGCAACAAAAATTAAGCTGTGTATACAAGAAGCATGTTATTTACATAATTGGTTACATGTCTAAGCCCATAATGTGTTCACTAACACAGTTGCACTAACATTGCACATGTTACCATGCAAAGTGTGAAGACAATTTGAAATGCCTATTTATGAGTCCTACGTGAAAATTGAGAAACAATCATCACAAAAGATGCCACAACCTCTCGCCTAAAACAAATCCATCAATCCACCATAGATTCACCAAATATGGCCCCACGGAGCTCTTTAAACGCGTAGGGGTCCATGCACGATGATAGAATTCTTGTCTTGCGTGGGAGGAACAACCAGAGAATTATACAAACATCAATGAAATGTTCCTCAAAAGTAAACTTAATAACCCTCATCCAACGAGTTCATCCATTTTGTAGATGGATTTGTGATCATTTTTCATCTAGTTCTTAAATTTTTCTTACCCTAAACTCAACCTAAAAATAAATAAAAATCCCTACCAATTACTATAATGCTATTTTAGAAATACTATAAACATAATTTTGGGTATGACAAGTGACCCTATATTATATATAATGTGCTACCTCACATTTCTTCAAGGCTATGGTATATCCAAAAAATATATAATTTTTATCAACCATGAATAAATGTCACCCTACATTTGTTCTCTCATAGTTATCTAAATTTTCGATAGTGACTTCCCCGGGAGGACACCTTGTGATGGAGTGTCCCCTCTACAACTTCATTGAACTCATTGGTTTCTTCCCCTATTTCAAAATTTAATACTAAGTAGTCTCAAGTCTTTCGTCCAATTAATTTATCAAGTTGACATTAGCCTCTAGGTATCTTACTGAGGCCATTGCACTCTATTACTCTAAGGAATTAGCATTTTATGCACCATCTTGATGTACTTCTAGTCCCATACACCTTTTGACCTTGTGGAATTTGAAAGCAATGTCTTTCATTCCACAATGATAT
Organism: Polytrichum formosum; assembly: GCA_964035585.1. Classification (NCBI taxonomy): domain Eukaryota; kingdom Viridiplantae; phylum Streptophyta; class Polytrichopsida; order Polytrichales; family Polytrichaceae; genus Polytrichum; species Polytrichum formosum. Next base: position 1,204,573 of record OZ037940.1, on the reverse strand, counting down.
ATGTATTATCATTGGTGATTATTTATTTATCTTTTTGTGGCTTGAATGTCGCGATCAGATGTCTCAAAGCTTTTGCTCTCTAAAGGCGTGCTTGCCACATGATATTTGTTGAACACCTGAGGTGTAAGAGGCACGGTTTTGTGGGTTTGGGCCTAATATGAGGGATATATTGATTTACATGCATTTTCTCCCCAAGAATTAACAACAATAAGGAGAGTAAGAAAACTAAATTCCATTGGGCTCTTATCCTCTAGATTTTTAGAAGGTTTTTTAAAGACTTATTTCTCAAGGCCCTTTTTTTCTTTTTTCTTTTTTTTTGGGGGGGGGGTTGATTTTCTTGCATTTGGACTAATAAAGATTTGCACCATCTTGAACAAACCAATTGAAATGATCCATTACACACTGTTTTTTTGGGACCTCAAAGTGGGTGGGGCCCACGGGGGGGGGGTCACTCCATTGTCGAGTGAATACCACGTGCGAGACAAAAAAAACTACTTTTTCCTAAAAACATCACCAAAATGGGTCAAAATTTTATCAATTTATTTTCATGTGTAGCTATACACGGTTTCTATTACATAGTAAAAAATGGTAACCAAATTTGATGATCTGTTTTTTTAATAAAACATGCCGTTTCTAACTAGAATGACGCAGAATTGAGCTAAAACAATTACTAAAAAAACTGAAGATGACTAAAAATTTCAAAAAATATACAAAAGATATTATCAATGGTTATGTATATGTAGAAAAAAAATCATAATTTTTAAAATTGTCTATGGCATATAATATAGGGTAACAAAATTGTCTCGCACGTGGTATTCACTCGACAATGGAGTGACCCCCCCGTGGTGGGGCCCTTTAATTTTTCTTTGTTATATAAATCACTATTTGAGGACAGTACATTGATCATCCCAATTAATGCATGTTACTATTTGGAATCACACAATACAATAATTTTGAGTACTCAAGAGTTCGATTTTTACTAATGAAAAGTTCAATAGGTTGTTCGGACATGATGGAACATAATTGACTTTGCTTGGTAAAATGTTACATTCTCATTACATAGTATTGCATAACTTCGAATAGTAACATGCACTAACTGGGATAATTAGTGTACGAGGTTAGTCACAAAACTTTACACATTACTAATTTTTTTTAGAGATGGTGAATCATGTTCAAAAAGAAAAAAGGTTGGAATTCGAAGACGTGCATGTACACCTTATGGTTTCAATTTTGTTCACAAAAAAAGAATAAGGAAAAAGAAGAAGAGAGAGACGTGCATGGATTTGTTTCTTCTAATTTTATAATTATACTATGCTTCAACATTTCCATCAATTCATAATAATACAAAGCAAAGAGACTCACGTAACATTATTCAGCTGAGTATGTTGGAAGAAACTAGGCTTAGAAAATCCCGTGAATTTTGGCATGTCCAACTTCATTTGGATTCACAAAGCGAGGCGTGTAAAGTGGCCATCAAGGATGGTAGGGCCCAATCAAAAGTCCTTGTTGATAGGAAAGAAGATGGACGTAGGATTTGATCTAGAACTAGATGGATGGAATCTAGGGATAGGATGAACAAGGTTTTTTTCTCCTCCGTCAGAGAGCACCCGGTGGGTGGCCTAATTACTGAGTTGTACGACGAGAATGAGATAGTGGTCTCCTCGCGAGGGACCTTGCTAGGGTCTGCAATTCATCCTACTCCAAACTCTACTCCAATTTGGAGCCGGATGGACAACGTGAGTGCTGCTACGCGAAGCTACTATGCCAGATTCCAATTAAATTTTCCAGAGCTGCTCAAAGAGTGATGGAGGGCCCCATCACCGAAGAGGAATTCATTGGTGTAGTGCAAGCACTTGCGAAAGGGAAAAGTCCAGGCCTAGATGGTCTTACACATACTTCTTTAAGACTTACTAGAGCTTCTTGAGCATAGACTTCACGATCATGGTGAATGAATCATTGGTAAGAGGATGGTTCCTAAATGGTGTCACATGCGGGCTCATTGTGCACTTGTTCAAGGAAGGGATAGGTTGAGATCAACGAATTGGAGCCCAATTACTCTACTTAACACCACCT